>WOVY01002197.1:0-610033 GCA_013436015.1 Rhipicephalus annulatus
TTCTTCTTATGGTTGTGGCAAATGACTCGTGATTTAGGTGATTATAATAGCCATAATGAAAAGCAAAATTATGCACACCACCAAAGAAAGCAGCAAACAGTTGTTGAACTTCTGCAATGTTGCACTGAACACAATATTTTAGTCCTGCTGACTTCATACAACTTGAATGTATTACCATATTCATTACAAATAAGCTTTTGCAACTGAACCACATGGTAAACTTCCTTCCACCTCTGTGATGAAGAAGTTCAGTGCTTTTGAAATAAAGCAATGTTTCAAGATTATTTTGTGCTCATCTTACTGCAGCTGAAATTAGAATGAAATGACTCATAGCTATAGCTCGTATTCTTTTTATCAACCTCACATGTATTGAGCTAAATAAGACGCTGTTTTAGGCAAGCTAATATTAAGTGATTGGCATTCATGGCGTGAATAGGCAAAGAGAAAAAGGTAGAGCACACATGACACAAGTGCCTGTGTGCTTTGCCCCAACATTGTGTCTACACTAGGTTTTTGAAGCAGATGTGAGGGACCAACATGAATTTTTACAGAACCTGTTTTGTTTAGTGCAACCTAACGATTAGAGATCACAGTGCCGTAATATAAAATGGCACAGTAAAAATACGTGATTAGTTAATAATAAACTTTTAATCTGCAGATTTTGTTGCACAACTGTAAGATTTGGTCGAGTTCCTCATATGTACGTCTTCATGATGTCTTAATTTTTAATCAAGTCCAAGGGGCAGTTAGGGACTCTCAAAGATATGATCCTGCTCAAATCGCTAAGAGGATCGTAAAACCTGTCACCAATGTACAGTAGACTCCCAGTTAAACGAAATCTGTTATATAGAAGTGCTGCTTACATATAACAACTGCCCCCATCATGATTGGTTTCATACTTCGATTCTGCACCCTTTGTTATCTCCCAGTCAAAGAAACTCCTGTTAAATTGTACACATTTTTTGGTCACTTCTGTTTCAGTTTACTGTAGTTCTATTTTTATTTCTACCAGAGTCTAATGACATACTCTGGCCAGTTGTCAGTCCCCTGAAATAATAAGCTTGTGTAAGTGACAAAAAAGCCTGGATAATGCTTACGTTTATATTTATTGAGCTCCTCCCGAAGCTTTTCATTTTCCTTCAGCAAAGACGCAATTTCTTTGCGAAGGCTGCTCACGTCAATGTTTTGTATTTCCCAAAACAGCTCTAGATCTTGGCTTCTTCATTGTCTGTATTTCTATAGTAACAAAAGGAGAACAACATTTTAAACTATAATGTTAATTATTCATATTGAAGTCACAATTTATATAGGACCTCAAGCACAAGCTAATATATTAGTAAGTCTAGGTAATCAGTGAACTCTTCATTTGGAGCAATTTTTTAGATGGTAGATTTTTTGCAGATTTTAAGAGAAGGTAATATGGTATTTAGGTTTTCACAAAAAACTAGGTAGACTTTTACATCTATTATAAATATAATGTACGAAATGCTCTCAGTATTATTTCTCGAAACAACGAAAAAGAAGAACAGTCATACAGGTGTACGCTGTGAAATTATTTCTTTAGTAATTAAGCTGGAACACATGCACAGCAAGGAAAAAATCCTCGTGATGATAAATGTTTCAAAAATAACATTTTTTAAAAGTATATGGTTATCACTTTAAAGGGGTTCTACACAAACCTAGTCTCAACCTTAATATTGCGCATCAATCCTGCAGATTTGGCAGACAATCACTGTGAAATGCAACAAAGCCTCAATGCTAACAAAATGCACAAAATTGAATGGGAAAGCTGAGCTGTGTGTATGCCACTGAGAATAAGGTGACCAGCTCCTCCATTAGCTTTACGAGAAGAATAAAAAGAAAAAAAAAGCTAAAAACCAATATGAACTCAGCCTGTTTACCAAGACAAGCTTCTCTGATAGTCTCTTAATTTCTTCTCTCTGATAGTACTTTGTAGAAGTTTGTCCGGATGATTGTTTTAACACACGTGCAAGGTTGCCTGGGTGACAGAGGTACGCTGCAAGTGAATATTCTCGAAAACTGTGTACAGTGAGGGTCTACATGGTACACAGTTTTGCGGCATGTTGTCGTGAGCTTGTCACCCTGACATGTAATAAGGTAGCCGCTTCGCAGTGGGTTTCTGTGTGCTTGGGGTAGGCAGTTATTTTTAGTGCGTTGACCTTTTGAACATTAATACGTATGCCTAGACTTGGCCGGGCCTATCAGGGTTACTTGCTGAAAATAATAATACCGTAAGTGTGAGATACATGAACGTGCTGATACAGGCGCTACAAAGACCTCTTTTGCATGATAAACCCTAGAGAAAGAGCACTTCAAGAGAGCAGTAGCACGTTCCTACTGTTTGCATGTTTTTTTTAAAATTCAGGACATAAAAATGCCATATTGTTCTATATATCACTACTTTTCCTAGATTTCATTTAGCGATGTCCACAAACTAGAGTAATTTTTTCTCAGCACAATGTGCCTGTTTCACAATGCCTTATTTATGTCTGCTCTATATTTCACTCACTTTTCCTTGCACTGTTTTGGTGACACTTGAACTGCTCTTTGGGCTCATTAGTCCATTCAGTATATATAATGCATTCATTGTGTGCCGAGAAGCCTAAAATCCACGAATATATCTAGTCAATGTGGCATTTGATTACTGAACAAAATGTAATGTAGCCAATGCATACCCAGTTTATTGCAATAGAACAGATTACATGGGCCAATAAATGTGTCATGTTGCCACAAGATAAGCTATAAATTGTGTGATCGCTTTCTATTTATGTATACTGTTTCATTGCTACAGAACTGTAATATTGCTTTTAGTATAAATCTGTCACTTGAACATGCCAATTTGCACGTCTAATTGCGCAATTGGCTTATATAGATATATTAAACATTAGCAAAATAATACACAGCCCTGATGATTCAGATTGAGTTATGAAAATTCCCAATTGCCAATTGGTATATATATATATATATATATATATATATATATATATATATATTATATATGTAGCGAAGCCTCCGAACACTGAAATGGGTCGAACTCTTGAGTACCTTCTAGTGGGGCTACCCAACAAGAACGCCGCTCGCGCTGAGAGTCCGTGCTTGGCCGTTACTGTCGCCATTGTGTATACTCGCTGTCTGCCCGCTAATAAACGCCATAACAAATTGTTGGAGAGTGCTACGATCCCCTTTCATGCCCTGGGAACTGCGTTCACGTACCCTGCATACTACAAGGTCCCACGACGCCCCTCAGCAAACGCCTCCTCCCATGCCACCCCCTTGTCCCGGTGTCCCCAGGATCCGAGATCCACCCATCTTCACGGGCGCCGATGGCACTGACGTGGAGGACTGGCTCGCTATTACGAGCGCGTGAGCGTCTCCAACAAATGGGACGAGGACGGCAAGTTGACAAACTTGGTGTTCTACCTTGCGGGGCGTTGCAAGCTTGTGGTACAACAACCACGCGTCCGATTTCCGCAACCTGGTCCAATTTCAAGACCGCTATTACCAACGTTTTTGGCCGCCCTGCCGTTCGTAAGCTGCAAGCCGAGCAGCGCCTACGCTAATGCGCTCAGCAGGCCGGTGAATCATTCACCAGTTACATAGAAGATGTCCTGGACCTTTGCAAGAAATCCAACGACAGCATTTCCGAATCAGACAAGATCCGGAACGTCATGAAGGGCATTGATGTTGATGCCTTCACGATGCTGCTTGCCAAAAACCCAGACACAGTAGCTGAGGTCATCACGCTGTGCCAGAGCTACGAGGAGCTCCGCCGGCAGCGTTCGATGACCCGTCGCTCTACATTACGAGATGCAGTGCTTGCAGGCTTGGAGGCGAGCTGTGATCAGGTAGCACTGCTGGCAGACCTCAAGTCCTTCATACGTGAGGAAATCGCGCGGCAGTTCTCTCTCCTGCCCTTTGTCCACCCACCGGCTGCTCAACAATCGGCCACTACCATTCTTCCACCCATCCGCCGAGCAATTGAGCAGAAGATAGAGTAGGTCATGCCGGCGTACCAACCACAACAGCTTCCGGCCCCTGCGCCCCCAAGTTACGCCCAAGTGGTCGCCAGGCTGCCTCCAGTCGTTCAACCGCCCGCCCCACTGACTTACGCCGATGCTGCCGCACGACCTCCATCCTTTACAGCGGCTATGCCGCTGCGTATGTTGACGTGACCTCTCAGACTCAGCTCCAGCACCCCCTGCCGCCTTTCCAGCCACAGTTCTGTCCATCGGCTCTTACGTCATGACAAGACCTACCCCAGCGAACCGATTGCGCACACCCGACAACCGGCCATCTGCTTTGCTGCGGTTACGCCGGTCACGTAGCCCGTTATTGCCATCGTGTACAGCCGGCTCCAATTTCTTCGCCTATTGCTGGCCACCTCAGCCGTCCCTATCACGACGAACCACGTCTATGCCACCGCCGTCTCGCCCAGGTCCATCTCCTCGAAGGTCGCCGTCTCCACGACGTCGTTCCCTGTCCCCCATGAGGCCAAGTTCGGCTACTCATGAGCGGGAACACTAGTCGTCGCAGTCCCCGAGGCAAGGACTGCGGTGCTATTGCGATGTGAAAGCCCTCAGAGCCGCCCATCTAATGTCATAGACGTGCTCGTGGACGGCGTTTATGCATCTGCTTTTATTGACACTGGAGCTGCAGTATCCGTTATGGACGAAAACTTCTGCCGCTTGCTTCGAAAAGTGACGACCCCAATTTCTGGGTTGTCCCTTCGTACTGCCGGTTCACATCGTATCCATCCTTCAGCAGAGTGCACAGCTCGCGTTGTCGTTCAGGACGTTCTGTATGTCAGCCCAATTCATCATCATTCCTGCATGATCTCATGACGTCATCCTGTGGTGGGATTTTCTCTCCGGCAACGACGCCGTCATCCATTGTGCCGCTGCCGAAATTGAACTCTCACCCTTCTCGCATTTGACGCCGGAAGACAGTCCCTCGACACTGAGTAAGATTCTCGTGAAAGACGATACCATAGTGCCTTCAGTTCGGCAATGGGTGTATCTGTCTACTGCGCTGGACTCTCCGACACAATTGCACTCGTTTCGCCATCGGACCGTGCTTGCCGAAGGAAAGGGTTGCTAGTACCTTTCGCGACCGTGCAAATCACCCAGAGCAACGCCGCTATTTTTGTGACCAACCCATCCCCATACACTGTTACCTTGGTTCGAGGGGAATGTCTCGGCAGAGTGGCACCAGTGGATAACACACAAGTCCTGGACGTACCTCATGACTCGCGTTGTCCCAATTCGCGTACCGTCAGTGCTGTTTCCACTTAAGATTCATCATCTCCTGATGTATTTGGCCCCTACATTGGTGGCAATCTTACGTCGGTACAGCGTTCCCAGCCTCTGGACCTGCTGCGAGAATATCATTCTTCTTTTGATGTCGGGCGAAGTTCTCTCGGTCGCACGTCCGCTGTTACACATCGTATCGACACTGGTGCCCATCCACCATTACGGCAACGTCCCTACCGCGTGTCGCCTGCTGAACGTCGGGAAATTAACGAGCAGGTTGATGATATGCTCAGACGCGACGTTATTCGGCCCTCGGACAGTCCATGGGCGTCTCCTGTTGTTCTTGTCGCGAAGAAAGATGGTTCTGTGCGGTTCTGTGTGGACTACAGACGGCTCAATAAGATCACTCGCAAGGATGTTTACCCACTGCCGCGCATCGATGACGCAATTGACAGCCTTCACGGAGCCGAATTTTTTTCTTCTCTCGATCTGCGCTCGGGGTACTGGCAAGTACCCATGGCTGATGACGCTCGACCGAAGACTGCGTTCATCACACCCGACGGCTTGTACGAATTCAACGTCATGCCGTTTGGTCTACGTAATGCACCTGCGACCTTTGAGCGCATGATGGACACCGTTCTGCGCAACTTGAAATGGCACACGTGCTTGTGTTACCTCGATGACGTTGTTGTGTTCGCTCCAGATTTCTCCACGCATCTCCAACGTCTGAAAGAAGTTTTCGCACATGTGAGCAATGCCGGCTTGCAACTAAATCTGAAGAAGTGCCGCTTTGCAGCACGGCAACTCGCCATCCTAGGGTACGTCGTGTCTAAGGATGGTATTCTTCCTGACCCAGCCAAGCTTCGGGCCGTGGCTGAATTCCCCAAACTTGCGTCCGTCAAAGAACTGCGTAGTTTCGTGGGCCTGTGCTCATACTTCCGACGCTTCATACGAAACTTTGCTACGATTATATCACCGCTGACGAAGCTCCTTGGAAGTAACGGGCGCCTCAATTCGTGGTCGTCTGAGTGCGACGACGCGTTCGCGAAGCTCCGCCATTTGCTGACGTCTCCTCCCATTCTACGCCACTACGACCCTACGGCCCCGACGGAGGTGCACACAGACGCCAGTGGTGTAGGCCTTGGCGCTGTTCTGGCGCAGCGCAAACCCGGATTCTCTGAATATGTCGTAGCATATGCAAGCCGTACGCTCATGAGAGCCAAGACAAACTACACTGTCACGGAGAAAGAGTGCCTGGCGATCGTCTGGGCCCTTACAAAGTTTCGACCTTATTTGTATGGTCGCCCATACGATGTCGTCCCCGACCATCATGCACTATGCTGGCTTTCATCATTGAAGGATCTCTCAGGCCGTCTCGCCCGTTGGGCTCTTCGCTTACAAGACTATGACATCCGCGTGCTGTACTGCAACGGACGCCAGCATGCTGACGCCGACGCCCTCTCGCGCTCCCCTCTGCCTGAAGGTGATGTGCTCTGCTCAGTATCCTCGGCTGCTGTTTTTGCCATTGATGTTAACATCATCGCTACCGAACAGCGAAAGGATAATTCGATCGGCCCCGCTCATCGACTTGCTCTCTGATCTATCCGCAACGCCATCCACGCGTGCCTTGCGTCGTCAAGCTCGCCATTTCGCCATCCGTGATGGCCTTCTACACCGACGCAATTACGACGCCGATGGCCGGCAGTGGTTACTCGTGATACCCCGCAGTCTGCGGTCAGAGATATGTGAATCCTTCCATTCTGATCCGCAATGCGCGCAATCTGGGGTATTCAAAGCCTACCGTCGCATTCGACAACGCTACTTCTGGCGCGGGATGTACCGCTACGTGCAGCAGTTCGTTCACTCCTGCCTTGCTTGCCAACGCCGCAAACCGTCAGCACACATGTCGCCAGCCAGTCTGCAACCGTTACCTTGCCCTGAGCGTCCGTTTGGGCGCATAGGTATCGATTTGTATGGACCACTTCCTCTGACGTCGGCTGGTAACCGCTGGGCCATTGTCGCCGTAGATCATTTAACGCGATACGCCGAAACCACCGCTATCCCTGCGGCTACTGCGCGCGATGTTGCGTCCTTCCTACTGCATCGATTTATACTGTGCCACGGTCCACCTCAGGAGCTTCTCAGCGATCGAGGCCGTGTCTCCTTGTCGGAAGTCGTCGAAGCCATTCTGACGGAGTGCCATTCTGTCCACCGCAAAAACTACTGCTTACCACCCACAGACGAATGGCCTCACCGAACGCTTTAACCGCACCCTCGGCGACATGCTTTCTATGTACGTCGCTGCCAACCACACTAATTGGGATAATATACTGCCCTTCGTCACCCACGCCTACATCACCGCCCCTCAGAGCACGACTGGTTTTTCATCTTTCTACTTGCTGTACGGAAGGCACCCGTCACACACCATGGACACAATGCTCCCGTACACGCCGGATCCATCTGAGTGTACACCTATTTCCGAGACAGCCAGGCTTGCTGAAGAGTGTCGCGAGCTTGCCAAGACTTTTACAACACATGAGCAAGAGCGGCAGAAAAGTATTCGTGATGGCTCCACCACTTCCGAGCCCATGTTCCTTCCTGGTGCGCTTGTATGGCTCTCAATTCTGACTTCTGTAGCTGGCCTCTCTTTCAAACTACTTCCCAAATACGAAGGTCCCTACCGTGTCATCGAGCGCACCTCACCCGTCAACTATCTTATTGAACCCGTTGAACAATCTTCGGACATGCGCCACCGTGGGCGAGACATCGTCAACGTGGAGCGCCTGAAGGCGTATTATGACCCACTCATAGTAACAAGCTGTTAGGTCGCCAGGCGGCTCCCTCTTCGACCCCGGGGTAATTGTAGCGAATCCTCCGAACTCTGAAATGGGTCGAACTCTTGAGTACCTTCTAGTGGGGCTACCTAACAAGAACGCCGCTCGCGCTGAGAGTCCGTGCTTGGCCGTTACTGTCGCCATTGTGTATACTCGCTGTCTGCCCGCTAATAAATGCCATAACAATATATATATATATATATATATATATATATATACCAAGCATGCAAAACGGTGCTCGCCTATGTTACTTTTAGTTCATATGTATATGCCGTAAAATATCAATAATGAATATTATTTTGAATAATGATTGATATAAGGGTGTAAACTTTTCACAATTCTGCTTTTGAAAGTATGCAGTGCGCACTTACAGTTTATATTGTGACAGCCGACAGATATATCTATACTGTTTTTTAAGTGAAACCTGCATGAATATCACAATAGTTTTTATCAGAAACCTTTTGTACCAGAGTACACGTTCAAAAGTTGATTTGCGAAAGCCACATTCCTGTAATCACATGTTTTACTATAATCAATTGAGGTCCAATTTGATCACGACGGATCGATATATATGTCATTGGGTTGCCTGTATAGCTTGGGATCATGCATTGTTTACTTGTAGCAAGAGAGGCACACTCGTGTAAAAACATGTTTTCTTTCGTATGTATACTCAATATAAAACTTTGTTCCTTTTATATATAACTTCTACACAATAAAGCATCATCATATATGGTAAAAGATTCATATATGTGGTGTTCCTCCTATGTATGAATGTATTTACGCCATATATGGTATGGTGGTGCCACATATAAGCAACATTTCACTCCATATATGGAAGAGACCTTCCTTATAAAGCCAGATATAACTCTTATATGGGAAAGCGACGTTATATATGGTGATATTTGACTCCATATATGGCAAATAGTAGCCACAAATGCAAAGGTATATACCTATATATGGCCACATATAATACATATGAGTGCCATATATGACATTTTCGTTTTGGTTATTAATCTTGCGTTGACACACGTAACGATGGTGAGCGAGGCACACGTTTTTCTTCACACTACGGCAACCCCACCCACAACCCCACGAAGACATATTGTATTAGAACGCCGACGCACCAAGTCACATTTTTCCAAAACATGCATTACATACTGCGGGGATAACAGGACATTAGTGAACTTTAAAATGTTTGATTACTAAAATAACAGGACCTTTTCTCCATCACTCTTTCAAAGCACAGGCCACTTACCGCAAGAACACCCCACCCCGACCCCTTCATATAAAATTGGAAAAACACGCTTGTAGCACGGGAGCGGTGAAATTCTATCTGCCCGGAATGTTTTTCACCATAACACCCGCAAAAGTCAGAGTGAAAAGAAAAAAGAAAACATGCAGCGTCAACAAATAGTCGGTAAATTTTTGTAAACCCCTGTGGGTGTGATCAAGTTGGAATACTCTGAAATTGGCCTCCGCGCTTGAAGAATCAACGGCACAGCTTAAACATCCATATCACACGAGGCACCTAATATCCAGAGTACTGCGCTCCTCTTCAATGGTTCATAAAGCCAATATTCATTCCAAGTAGGCCCATAAATGTCTTCAGTGTAATAACTGCAGGCGGCATCACCTCTTCATGAGCGGCCAAAACAAACGCACGAATGCAACATAATTACACAGCGCAAGACTACGAGTGGTTACGGTGCAACTACAGAAGAAAAGACAACGACAGAAGGAGTGAAAGAAAGAATGAATGCAGGAACAGAACTTTCAACAAGAACGACGCTGCAGTAGCTGTAAGATAGTGCGACTGCAGTTGCAAATACAACTTGCACACACGAAAAACGGACGCAGGCAGCAGCGCAACAGTTCATTCCACACGGTTCTTTTGCGGAATGACCATAGTGAACCTGGCGACACACGGCTTGAAGTAGCCACCATGTTAGCCGTCTTCATTTCGTCGCCTTGCGACAACTTGAGAAACAACACGGACAATACCGCGCCGGTCGTGTGTCGTGGTGTCTAACTTGTAACATCTAACGCTTCAAGCCGGGTGCCAGGTTTTTCGGCTCAGACGAGTTCCCAACGAGCTCCCAACGGTCGCGGTTTAAGTTGTCATTGACCGCAAATGCGTGCGATTTCGTGCGTGATTTGTAATAGCCAATGGAGTGACATGTGGTGACGTCATGACCTCCTCCTCTTATTTATTTCTCTTCGCTCAGGTGAAGAGAACGTGGAAGAGAAGAGCAGAGCTCATGGGTAGAGCGATACTTTCCTCTCCTCCTTCTGTGGAATACTAACCGAACGTGTCGTGAATGAGTGGTAATGCTCTCTCCCCCATGTTCTTCTGCATCGGCTAGGCGCGTGACAGACACACTCTCTTTGGCTTCCGCTGACGGGCGATAGCTTTTTGAGGTAGTGTGTCATTTGTTTAGCTATCCTGTGTTAGCGGTGCGCCCTAGTGTTGTACATAATTTTAAAAAATAGTGATATGAACACGCAGAATACTGAAGGCAATCTTCCTAGCATTATCGTACTGTGTTCAAGCCGCTACGAATGAAGCATACATAAGTAAATTAACTGAGTCACATATATCATCCCAAAACCGAAGGCTACCCACCACTGAAGAAGGCCGTCGCAACATGAGACAGATCCCCTACGCTCCACCATAATGAGATCAAATGACGTCAACTTCCTCCGAAGATGCATGTAAGATCTCGCAATTATATGGTGGTTTTGGGACGTTAAAACCCATATATCAATCAATCAAGTTGAACGGGTACAAAAAAGAATGGCTATAATTATTTTTTCAAGATACGCTCGAAGTAATGCTGTGGCTGAGATGCCTCAACAACTAAACTTACCCACCACTTTTCAACAGTGTCTTAGAGACAGACTCAAATTCTTATTTTTGCTTTCTTGAAATACATTTAACTTTCTTGTAGCGCCGTACCTTGCAACCTCGAGCTCTCCAGGCATCGGGAGGATTTCTTTAACAAGTCCAGCTGCGTCCCCTTGTCGGTTTCCGTGGTGGGTGGTCGCCGCTCTTACCGAACACATTCATACTTCTATGGTTTCTCAAGCGTCCGCCGTCTTTGATCGGTCTCGCAAGACAGGCCGCACCAAAGCAAGTTTTCACTTCTCGACAGAAACTAGAATTACTTTTGCGAAGTACCACATTATCTATAGTGTAAGCACACCTCTAAGAAAACTATCCTCATTTTTGGTGGCCATTTGCCTAAAATGAAAAATCGGACCCGAATACAAAGCATCCAAAATGTCAAGCGGTGACCTCCTTGTAGAGCTAACCGAAAAAGACCAAGTGCCTAAGCTATCCCAACTAACCAGCAGTGGAGAAACAGCTGTCACCGTTTCGGTTCATCGTCCTCTAAACACCAGCAGGGCAGTAATCCCCGAGGAAGATTTCTTAGGCCTTTGTGACGAAGAGCTTATCGAAGGATTCCAAGAACAAAACCTCATAAAAGTCCAAAGAATATTTATCCGCCGCAATAATCTAGAAGTGCCCACCAAACACGTAATACTAACCTTTGGAACAAGTGAAACGCCCACCTCTCTCGAGGCTGGGTACATAAAAATCAATGTCAGATCCTCCATCCCCAACCCCGGACGCTGTTTCAAATGCCGAATATTCGGACACACCTCGTGCTTACGCAGAAGCAAAGAACATGCGCAAAATGCAGCGCAAACGACCACAAATTCGAAAACTGCTCATCCACACCCTACTGTGTTACCTGTGACGGGGAACGCCCATCATATTCCCGGTCATGCCCATGTTGAAAAAAAAAGAAAAAAACCGCTCTAACCGTCAAAAAATATCATTCAGTGAAATGCGAAAACGGCTGTCGTACCTTTTCCACCGAAGTTACGCCGATGCGACGCAGTCAGGGGCAGCGTCATAAAGTCCTCAGTAGTCCACAGCTACCACACCCAGTGATTCTGTAGTGACTCCAACTGCCCCCTTAAGGGAAGCAGCACCAGCTGATCCATCCACATCAAAGGGCCCACAGACTCTGGTTTCTCCGGGCTTTATATCAATCGAGTATCAAGGCGTGAGATCCATTTTTCAGCGCCTCACTCTCGATCTGCCAACGCCTCAGACAAGGCGATGGAGATCGACCATGAAACCCTGGTGTCATCGACACCGAAGAACAAGCGCTCCCTCGAGCGCACCAAAGAAGACAAGGACAGAATCCTAGTAACCAAAATAAGTAAGCGATAGCCGTATTGGTTATCGCATTTCTCTATGTTTCTATTTCTTAGTATTGTCACCTATCATCTTTTAATTAAAGCAATCAATCAATATTGAAAATACTGGGTTGGTGGATGCTGGAATCGTTGTTGGATATGGTGGAAAGAATAGTGGATAAGGTGGAAACTTTAGTGACCATAATGGCTGATGGTGGTGAGAGTGGAAAAAATGATAACAGATGGTGGTGGTGGTGGCGAGATAATGGTGGTGACCATATAAAATGCCGGCTCATGGTGGCGAGGCAAAACGTGTTTGGTGGAAGGCATGGTGGGCAAGGTGGATGATGGTGGCATGATGGAAGCTTGGTGGATGATGGTGACATGATGAAAAAGCACATGACAATAGGTGAAATCACTTATTTGTAGTGTTTCATTCTTGAATGTGCTGAGATATATGTTTATGGTCAAAAGAAACCAACGCTGCTCATTACGCTTTCTAGCACGTTTGTTTGTTTATTCCTGTGGTGTTAACAATGCTTCAATTTTTGCGGAGCACAGAATATGTGGTCGGTAATATGTTTACATTTCACGCACGTACTTACATCAATTTGACATCCGCGATGTGTTTTTGTTGTGATGTTTAGAAGACTAGAGTTGTTAGTGTGAACATGACAATAAATGTTTTACATCGGCGCGCAGTTGTCGACAATTAAATGGGCTCCAGTTCGCAATTGCCCCTTTCAATGTAAGAGCAGAACACAGCGGTCACTTGATGTTGCCACGCTAGAAAAGCAACTCTGGTAATTCCTGCTCACTCTATTGTTTGAGCCGTACATTTAAGTTAACAAAATGCATGCGAATATGCATGAACTTTCATTTTCGACATGCGTCGAGATAAGCACCAGCGAATTTGACTTTCATCCTTCTGTTCTACCACCATGATTTCCACCAAAGGGTAGTAACCAACCGAGCCCGCACAAGTGCTATTGGCGCTTCTGGGCTTTTAAATGCACTATTTGCACAAATAATAATGACAATACAGCACAGCTTCGGCATCATTTAACCTATGTAAAGCCTTTTTATTGTGTACGGTGTCCGCGCAAGAAGCAACAAACATCGGTGCAACGCGCTTGCAGCGCTTCCACCAAATGTATGCTTCCCCTAACCGACAGCCACCGGTCGCACTCGCTGGCACTTTACTGGCGCTTATGCGAGAGCATAGACCCGTCAATTCGTATGCTTAGTGAACCAATATGATAGCGTAATATTTTGGCACACTGCATTCGTTTTGGCGAAGCCGTTATGTAGTTGTTCCTAAAGATAGAGAAACAGCACTGCGCTGGCACGATTGCGATGTGCGTTGTGCGAAAAACATCAAAATCAATTGTGTGGGCGTATATATCAAAGAGCATACAAGCGTCATAAAGCCTGAGCTGATATCGCCCTTTGGATGGAGCGGAATATGGATATTAAACTTCGCAGTAACCGCCGATAAACTCCACCTGCTCTTCAGTCCACTGAGTTGTTTTTCTTCCTTGTGGTTGTAAACTGGAACAAAAACATAGCGCTGTTGCCATTATCGAAGTGGCAATTGTTACAGGCAGCAGTTGCTCGTGTTTATCAAATGTGCAAATTTTATTAGCAGGTGGAGATACTGTCCCTCCCGAGTAAACGACAAACAGAACTGAAGTTAAACAGTGATTTTTTTGAGTTGACTACTTTAACACGACTATTTCTTTAAGAGTGGTAAGTGTGCTCAGTTAGAGATTCAAAGGTGGTTGGTTCGATTCAGCGCTGTCGCACCCTTTTTACGGGTGCTTTCTACATTGTTTCTATACAATTATTTTTTATTTCTTTAGTGGAAGCTCGTCACGGTGGTTCTGACGCTGCTTCGCGCTCCAGCATTGCCGGCTGGAGCGCGCCATCCACCATCCGCTCCACCATTCACCGCCATACACTATGTGTCACCAACATTTCCACGACCCTAATCCACCATTCCTATAATGGACGTTTTTTTTCAATAGGATATTTACTTAATTTTATTCTGCCATGGCTTTTATTGTGCATTGGAACTGTAGAGGCTTAATTCATAACTTAGGTGACATAAAGGATATCATTAACAAGTTCTCACCAGTACGTTTTTGCCTCCAAGAAACAAATCTTGGTGCAAAACACGACCATTTCCTAAAGGGCTTCAAAGTTGCTCGAAAGAACCGCGAACATTGCAACCGGCTTTCAGGATGAGGAGCCGTAGTTGTGAAGGGCAACCCTCATACGTGAGATGTCTAAATAAACACATCTTTCGCGGCCGTAGCCGTCACCATTCTATCACACAAAACCGTCGCCATCTGCTCGCTATATACTCCACCTCACGCCCTTTTCACCACCAAAAACCTAGAAAATCTAGTACAACAGTTGCCAAAACCATTTACTTTAGTTGGGAATTTTCATGCTTATTTAATGTTTGGGGGGTAACGACAAACTGATGCAAGAGGGCAAGCTATGGAAAATTGTCCTTTTATCAAACGACTTCTGCCACCTCAACTCCGGGGTTTTTACCTACCTTTCACCAGCCTCACGCGCTTTTAGTTCCTTAGATCTTGCCCTGTGTTCACCGTGCATTTTTAACGATCTTAAATGGGACGTCCTTAACACGGCTTACGGTAGTGATCATCAACCCGGTATCTTAAAACTCATATCATTCTACACAGTTTTAGGAAGCAAGCCTCGCCGATGAAAACTGCAGCTCGAAAACTTGCCAATTTTCACCGGAAACGCTAAGCTTGATGAAGTTTTCTCATTAGAGTTTTCTGTTGAGAAACTGGATGAAGACTTCGTCAAAGCTTTAATCTTAGCAGCAAAAAAGGCAATACCACAGTCATTCGACATCTTACGCAAAAAACTCAACCCTTGGTGGACAAACGGGTGTACTGACGCCGAAAAACAAGAAAATAAGGCCTAGGGAGTTCCACGAAGATACCCCACCTACACCGGTCTCATCAACTTCAAGCAGTCAAAAGCCAAACCCTGATTTATTCAAAGATAAACTCAAAAGGATTCTTTGCAAAAATACATATCATCGATTAACAGTTCAGTCACATCTAAACGCATCTGGGACCAGGTGAGGAAGCTTAAAGGGGAGTACTCCTCCTACACAACTCCACTGCTTACCATTCCAGGCACACAATCAACACTAGGAGACCAGGCCAACCTATTAGAACTCTTTCACAAGAAATCATGTTCAGCAAAGTACACCAGTACATTCCTGAAATATAAAGAAAATGCAGAAAGACAAAGGCTGCCTACTACCAGTACCTCAAATAAATGTGATACCCTTCCACTTGCGCTGAACGGATTAAACAGGGTTTTTTTCGTCGGAAAATAAACGCAAAGAGTCTGACCAGGTGCACAACGTATAGTTGGCAAACCTATCCCAAGCATCCGCGGAGGCACTTCTCCAATTCTTTAACAAAATATGGGACTCTGGCATAATGCCTGAAAATTGGAAAAATGCAATAGTTAAACCGTTCCTCAAACCTGGTAAACACCCAACATCCCCAACTAGCTACAGTCCCTTTGCGTTAACAAGCTGCCTAGCAAAAACATACGAAAGCATCATAAATATGAGACTTACCTTCACTCTGGAATCGGAGCACCTAATAGACGCACACCAGTGCGGATAAAAAAAGGGCTGTTCCACCACTGATCATCTTGTTAGAGTGTAACAAGAAATGTGACAAGCATTTTTTTACAAACAGTTCTCTCTCGCAGTCTTCTTTGATTTAGAAAAATCATATGACACAACTTGCAGATATGGGATTTTCAGAGATCTGGCTGACTTAGAGATTGGCGGAAGAATTCTGAACTGCTTATTCAATTTTTTATTGAATAGAACTTTTCAAGTACGTCTGGGCACGGTAATATCTCAAATATTTGTTCAAGAAAAGGGTGTACGACAGGGCTGCGTTCTAAGCACCACCCTATTTATAGTCAAAATGAACTGTATCAACGGTGCTATACTCCGTACAGGTATTCACTCCATCTCATGCACTCCATCTATGTTGAAGATCTCCAATTCGCCTCCCGTGCCTCCAGCCTGTCATCCTGCGAAAGCCAACTCCAAATTCAATAAACCAGCTTACGAAATGAGCCGACCAAAACGGTTTCCGCTTTTCAACCCCAAAAACCACCGCTGTTCTCTTTATGTAAAAAATAGGATTGTTCCCTTACCTCGTGCTCAAACTAAACAACATCGATATGCCGGTAAAACAAGAACACAAATTTCTAGGAATTGCATTCGACTTAAAACTAAACTTTCTGGCGCACATGAACACTCTGAAAACAGACAGAGCACTCAACGTGCTCTAAGTACTCTCTCATAAGCACTGAGGTTGCGGTCAACTCTGCCTTATACGTCTTTACCAATCCATATTTACTGATCTCGATTTACGCAGCATTTTAGGCTACGGTTGCGTAGTATGAGACTCAGCGCAAAACTCTTACATCAGCCGTCTTGACCCTATACTACAACTTCGGTCTCCGTCTGTCCAGTGGTGCTTACAGAACATCACCTGTGCAAAGTCGATACGTAGAATGCAACGAGCCCCTCTATTTCATCGAAGAGCATCACTATCCTTGTCATGTGTTTTAAGAGTAAGGCCGTCATCTGAACACATCCGCTACGAAATTGCCGCAAAGTGTAACTCGCCTTTACACTACCTAAACAAACTGAACCTAATCAAACCACTTATTCTACGTTTCGAGGAATACTGCCGCTTTAATGCCATCCCTGAAGGGTCACTACATGTCACTATCAAACCACCAAGGCTACCGCCTTTGTTCCACCTATCGCAGCTTTGCGAATTTCCACTAAGCCGTTTCCACAAAAAAGCACCCCGCCAGAACACATAATCCAAAAATTTTGTACATTTCAGCACGAATATATGGATTGCGAAGAATTTTACACAAATGGCTCAAAAACAAACCACGTGAGTATAGGGGTCACGACGGCGAAAAGTGCAATTTCTGTAAAAGTACATCATGTTTTTTTTTCATTTTTCCAGCTGAAGCTTAAGCCTTGAGTGAAGGAGTTCGGAAAATCATCGCAGACAAATACAAGAAAAAAATCTGTGCGCCTACTCACTAAGCACACTAAAAGCACTACTAAAAATCTGAATGTGATCCAATAGCGGGCGACATTTCTAACATGGTATACGTAAACAGCCAGGCAGCTTCCATTCGTTTCTGCTGGGTTTCAAGTCATGTTAGGATACCCGGAAACGAAAAAGCACATAAGTATGCTTCCCTAGTAGCCATAAAAACAGTAGCAAAAGTGGAAATTTGCCTTAAAATTATTCAGAGAACAATTCGCCTGGCTCTTAGCAAAATGGCAACAACAACCGAATACTTCCACGAACAACAAGCTCCACTTGGTGAAACTCATGTTCGGGGAATGAGCGACCTGCCGTCATCAACAACGATTTATTGAAGTAGTAATATGCCGACTTCTCATTGGGCTCACAAACTTGACACACAACTTCTTACCCTCAAAGGAAGAGCAACCAACGTGCGAAAAATGCCAAGAAGCTTTAACACTTATGCACATTCTAATCACATGTCCCACCAATGAAACACAGAGGCAAAAACATTTTAGCAAGCTATACAGACAACACGTACCTGTGCACCCTGCTTTGTTTCTAGGAGATGACCTTATATTACCCCTGCGTGACGTGCTAAACATTCTGAAAGAATGTAATCTGTTAAATAGGCTTTAAAAGTTCATCTTTTCAGTGTCCATTCCTGAACGTCTTGTGTTTGGCGCAGCGTAGCTTCAGCTGCTTTTGTACCAAAAAACACCAAATTAACTTTTCTGAGCTATGAGTGTTCTAAGGCGCTCCATCCTTGCACATTCCTCGCAAGAACTGCTGTATCATCACCAATTTCTACGTTCAAGCTCTGCTTGTGTTGTCTCGAACACAACAGCCAACCTCACCCACCTGCGCTCCACTAGATATCATCGTACTGCTGCCCTGTTCTGCGAATTTTCAGCGCAAGTTTAGGTAATTGTCATATGGCGTGGAACTACTGCATTTTCTGGCATTTTTGTCTATGCTGGGAAGTGTCTCTTCATAGAACGCTTCTGCTTTCGGCTCCGAGCATTGTTATCAAGTTTTTCGCTTTTTACGGGAGACGCTGCTCCCTGCCCCAAGGCGACGGACGCGGAGTCATCCACTGGTCCGCCCAGCCAGAGGTCTGCTATGGCGAGCTCCTCGATAAATCAGCGCGCCTGGCCCAGAACCAGTGAGGCCAACGGTGATAGTCACTGCCTCATGGCTGTGGACGCGGAGCCTTCTGCGGCTCTGTCCGGCCATAGACCACCTTTGGCAAGCTCGTCGCGGAAACGAAGCACCTGTTCGAGCACCAGCGAGGACACGGAACTGTACTCGGCCACTGGCGACGACTCGTCGGATGACGACTTCGAGACCGTGAGAAGCAGGAAGGCCAAAAGAAGAAGTATCAAGCCGTCTTCACCAACAGGGACATTAACGTCTCAGTCAAAAGGAGAACGCTGGCCGCACACCATCCTATTCATGCCCGAGGACTCCACCATCAGCCTTCGAGCAGTAAACAGGCAAGCTCTCTCTATGTACTTTGAGGGGGTA
Source organism: Rhipicephalus annulatus (assembly GCA_013436015.1). Lineage (NCBI taxonomy): Eukaryota > Metazoa > Arthropoda > Arachnida > Ixodida > Ixodidae > Rhipicephalus > Rhipicephalus annulatus. The sequence goes on from WOVY01002197.1 coordinate 18,979, forward strand.
GCACCAAACGACATTAAGGATATCCGGGTGAACACGCGGAAGAATATTCTAGCTGTGGACACAATGACTGCCAGCGCCATAGACAAGCTTCGTAGAGTATCAGATTTGGGAGGCATCAAAGTTCGACCGGTTATTCCAATGGACGGTGCCTGCATGGGGTGAGTAATCTACGACATTGATTTGGCCATAGCAAACTCGGACCTCCCAACTCTCATAAAACCAGCGAACGAAGGAGTTCTCATCGCGAATGTACTTCGCCTCGGAAACACCCGTTGTGTAAAGATAATGTTCAAAGGAGATTCCATTCCGTCGCATGTCAAAGTGGGACACTTTCGACATCCTGTTCGACCATTTGTCCCTAAACCACTCCAGTGCCATAACTGCATGAAAATTGGGCACATCAAGAGTATGTACAAACACCACAGTATGCCCCCGATGCGCTGAGCCGCACACTGCAGACGCATGTCGGGCAACAAGTCTGAAGTGCAGAAACTGTGATGGTCCGCATGATGCTGCATCCAAGGAATGCCCTCGGATTAAGAAGGAAATCGCCATTATCAAACAAATGGTTAGGGACAATTCAACCCACAGAGAGGCTGCTAAAAGGGTACGGCGGCGGCGTAGTCGCCGACGGAGGCGTGTAGGACAGAGTGTTGCGCATAACCCATTTCCTCCGAGCACGAGTGAAGTAGTAAGCACGAAGCGAAATGAAGTGGAGAAGCTCACAGCTGCGGGTGAGTGGCCTACGCTTCCGCGTACGCAGCCTGCAAAGGAGCCTCCTGCGAGGCCTCGCCGCCCTACACCTTCCACCGAGACTACTTCCGTTGAGGATGTGTCAAGGGTCGATCGACAGATCATCCCGATGTTACGATCCCTCGTCGCTGTCATGGCAGACATACTAAGAAGCCTGGGAACTCCAACCGCTCGAAGCGGGTTACAGGTGTTGGACGCGCTGAGCCCAGTCCTCGCCTCCCTCGCGTAGAGTCATGGCAGGAGATCAACAATCGTTCCGCAAAGACGTCAGAGAAGCATCAGTCATCCAGTGGAACGCAAGAGGACTTAGATCACGGATTTCCGATTTTCGTCAGTACGTGTTTTCTAACCGTTTCCCAATCATCGTAATATGTGAACCGAAATTATCAAACCCGATCAGGCTATCCGGCTACGAATCAATCCCGTCCAAAACCCGAAACGAAAGCAGCAAGGTCATTGTGTATATTCGTCGGGAGCTTACCTACATCATTCAACCTGTATCGCCTCATGATGAGAACCAATATGTTTGCCTGACTGTGAAGCAGAAAACCCTCACCTTCACATTAATAGGTGTCTACTTATCTCCTTCAGCCCGTTTTGATTGCCAAAGACTGGATGACATTCTTTCGAGCATCCCGGATCCGTGGATAATTATAGGGGACTTCAACACCCACCACCCAATCTGGGGAAGTTCAAAAGTCAATGCCACGGGCCGGAGGCTGGCTTCATTTGTATCGACTCATGAACTGTCTCTACTTAATGATGGGAGCCCTACATTTCTGCGAGGATCAACGTACAGCAGCTGTTTGGACTTGACGTTTGTGTCACGTCGCTTCGCCACAAGCGTTAAGTGGTTTTTAGACATCGAGACACATGGTAGCGATCACATCCCCAGTTATCTCACCATCGAAGGCTTTGCTAGCGACCACCCTCCGAAAACCGTACGGAGGATCGATTTTTCAGCATTCACAACCAACATTGAACACGCTTGTGAAAAAGGCTTAACCTCTGGCATTGAGCAAGCGATCAAACAAGCAGCGCAGAGTGCGATGCGCACGCTGGCATATTCTTCAAGGCCCTCAGAAACGGACGTGGAGTTAGAGCGACTCCGTGCGACTCGTCGGCGTGCGGAGCGTAGATATCGACGCACAAAATCCATTCAAGATCTACGGATGGCCAGGCGCATGCAAAAGAAGATCCAGCGTCGTATAGACAAACTGGAGTTTCAACGGTGGGCGAAGTTTTGCGCGAGTCTAGACCCTCGCAAACCGCTTTCTCAAATATGGCGAACCGTGCGAGGCCTACGCATATTTCCCCAACAACGTTTTCCGTTTAAAGCCTTGGCCCTTTTCCAAAATAGAAGGGATATCGAGGTAGCGGAAGATTTTTGTAGGAAGATTGCGGGCCCGTCAAATTGCACAGAAGCCCTTACTGCTGATTACACGCCACATTCACTTGACCCACACCTGGACCTACCTTTTTCAATGGAAGAACTGAATGTGGCTCTTGCTTCATGCAATCGATCGTCATCGCCTGGGCCGGATGGCATATCATACCGCCTATTATGCAATCTCGGTGATCGAGCACGAAGTGCTTTGCTGGAAGTATTCAATGAGTCTTGGAGAGATGGAACGGTCCCCAAAGAGTGGAAAACAAGCCGGTTGGTTGCACTTCTCAAACCTGGAAAATCGCCTCTAGAGCTGACATCATACCGCCCAATAGCGCTGGCTAGTTGCGTAGGGAAGCTGATGGAGCGAATGATCCTTGCCAGACTCGAGTGGTTCCTAGAACGCCATAGAATATATCCAGACGCCATGGCCGGTTTTCGTCGTCTTCGGAGCTCCATTGACAATGTCATTGACCTGGTGACCTACGTACAACACCAGAAAATGAGCAGACGGTTATCTGTCGCACTATTTTTAGATGTCAAAGGAGCATATGACAATGTTTCTCACGAAGCCATACTTGACGCCCTCGAGTCAGTTGGTTTGGGTGGGCGAGTGTACCGCTGGATCCAATGCTACCTACATATGAGATCATTGTTTATGCAAACTGATGATGGGCCGACTTCTGAACATTATACACACCGTGGTGTTCCTCAAGGTGGTGTATTGAGCCCCACACTGTTCAGCCTGGTTCTGATCGGTCTCGTGGAACGCATACCAGATTCCGTGCAGATATCTCTCTATGCAGATGATATTTGTGCCTGGACGTCAGGTGTAACACGTCCTCAGGTACGTGCGAGACTCCAGAAAGCAGCGAATTCAATATCGGCGTACCTTAGAGAACAAGGCCTCGAGATTTCTCCTGAGAAATCGGCGCTGGTCGCGTTCACGCGGAAGGCAATGACGTCATATCCCATCGCCATCGATGGACACAGTGTCTGCTACGCCAGGACCCACAGGTTTTTGGGGGTCACCATCGATCGAAATCTCTGCTGGAGTCCCCATGTGGCCACTCTAAAGAAGCGCCTAACGGCCATCGCACAACTTTTCAAGTTCCTCGGAGGCAAAACGTGGGGCACATCAGTGCACGCGATGTTGCATTTGTACAAAACGCTGTTTCTGGGGTACCTGCGGTATAGCTTGCCGGTTCTGACGAACGCTTGCAAAAGCAGTATACGCACAATAGAAAACGCCCAGGGCCAGGCACTCAGAGTTTGTCTTGGATTACCACGCTGTACATCAACAGCGGAAACCATCGCAATCGCCAAAGATCATCCGGCCACAGTGCACATTACTTTGGAGGTGCTTAGAGCTCATATTAGACACCTTGCTCGCGCCCCTGCCCACCACCTAGCTTCGCTTCCAGAAGATCGACCGAGTGCCTCCTTCTGTAAGAGAGTATTGACTTTCCGTGAGTGCCTTCCAACAGTCTACACGCCTCCGGAACGGATACTAACACCTCCTTGGTGCTTAGACCGACCAAAACTGCGCTTGACAGTGCCGGGGATTCGCAAGAAGGCGGAGCTCTCGGCGCCAGCTTTAAAGCAGATGATTCTACTCATGCTACACGAAGAATACAAAGATCATGTCAAACTTTACACGGATGGCTCGACAACTGTTGGAGGATCTGCAGGAGCTGTGATCTTCCCAGCAAGAGCCGAAACCATCCAGTTCAGAACGTCACACAAGACGACATCGACAGCCGTGGAGCTCGCGGCACTCCGCAGCGCACTCCGCAGGATTGATCGAGAGACACCACAAAAATGGAGCATTTTTACTGATTCGAAACCAGCTCTCCAATGTCTACACAATGCTCTACGTCTTGGGCCTCAAGACCAATTGGCGCTCGAAATACGACAACTGTACCATCACCTAATAGACGAAGGACATGACATATCTTTTCAGTGGTTACCAGGCCATTGCGGCATCATCGGTAACGAGCATGCCGACGATGCAGCTAAGAATGCTCACGAAAATGGAGTGATGGAACCTATTCCACTATCAAGAAGCGACGCAGCAGCAAAGATTAATACGCTTGCGCAGGATGTCGCAAGGTCTATGCGGAATACGCCCGGTTTTCTCCACACCCGTCTTCACCGCCTGGACCCATGCCTACGACTTACTATTCCATCTGGCCTACCCCGATCCGAGACGACCCTTCTCTGCCGTATGTGGCTTGGGGTGTCTTTCACGAACGCCTTTGCCTGCCGCATCGGAATGAGAGACAGCGCTGCATGCGACCATTGCGACAATGACGAAACAATTGAACATATTTTATGTCAGTGCCCCCAGTACAGCTCTCAGCGACAGTCCCTCTCAGCAGTGTTTGCTCGCCTCGACGACCAGCCACTTTCTGAGCAGTCAATCTTGGAATGTCGGAAAGATCGAGCTTCACGCCAGAAAGCAACGAAGGCGCTGATGAAGTTTCTGCGAGCGACCCGCCTCGTTGAACGATTGTGACACTACTGTGTGCGCGTGTGTGTGTGTGTATTTGTGCTTCTCTTCCTCCCTTTCCCATTTCTTTTTCTTACTTTTCTGTCTCCCCTTACCCCTTCCCCAGTGCAGGGTAGCAAACCGGATATGTTTTCTGGTTAACCTCCCTGCCTTTCCGCATTAAATTTTCTCTCTCTCTCTCTTTTTTTGTCTATGCTGAAACACCACTTGTTCATGCTTCATAGTTTGTAGCTCGCGCATCCTTTCGAGAGGAGAGGGAAACCTGTGGCGTAAGAAGGCAGTCACTAATCGTAAAGGCTGATGAAGAAGTGCTTTTGAATAAACATGGCGTACGAGCCAGGCCACGTTTCCCACATCTAGCATCACACACGTCATATATGTGTTGGTTTTTCCAATCAGTAGTGCGTGAGTTCTATCTTCAATTGACACTTACTCAATCAACTAACTGGGCGCGAGGTGTATATTTGACGATGAAGTGTATCCCCATAACGTGAATGCGAAAATAATAGCAAAATATTCCTTCAACAAAAAACAACAATAAAACAACAGAAGAAAAAGGACAAATGGGAGCTGCAAAACCTACCAGGTTATCAGGGCTGCTGAAGTCGTGGAGGAGCAATTTCTTGGGCAGACACTATATGAGATGCGGAAAGTTGGCAAGGAAGTGCATGTAGCGGCTCCTGTTTTTGGCGTGCCTCATTCTGCATTGAATAGTCGCTGACGTTGCTTCAATTCCCAGTAGCTTCCACATGTTGGTGTTCCATGTCGCAGCGTCGCGGGTGGCTAAGACCGGCATCTTTTACAATCAATACAGCCTTCAGAAATTTCGGGAGAAGCTATCCTTTAATGTTTCCGTGGGTTGCGAACACTGCTAGGAGTTGTGTACCCTTGCCTGTGGACGGCGCAAACAAAATCACCATGCCATGGTCGCATGGCTCACATTTCTATTTTTCATTAAAGTGGCCTAGATCTACCAAACTCTCTTTTTAATGTAAAATGGCCTCGGTTTATCAAACTCTCATTGGGAGTGGAGAATGGGACTGACAAACGTTCGGATAGTTTTAATCCATCGATGTGTCCGTGTCGTTTAAAGAGGTCCATCGATCTCGTCTTTTTTTACAGCACTCAGAACCCTTGTGCAGAAACCATACCCTCTCTTGTGGAAGTTTTAATATTTGCTCCAGGTGTCTTCACTTGGTAGGAATAAGATCTTGTATTTCTCTTGTATTTGTAATACTTCTAAACTATCATCTTCAAGAGCAGACACTCTTAATTGTAAGTTTTAATCTCTTGGTACTGACTCGCTCGGAAGCAGGAAAAAATGTAGTGCTGCTGCTTTTTGATTTGGAAGGCATTTCGCCAATACTTTCTTCAAAAATGTCTTCCTTTACAGCTTTGTTCTGCTTCGTCGTATCTCGCAGTTTTGTTTTGGAGTTTGACACCCATCCAAACCGCTGGCCATTTTGCTGTCTCAAGTTTTTCTTTCGGCGACAAATGGCTCGCTTTGCAGAAGTGGCACCAGTAGCAGGAGTGGTACGCATCACCTTTGAATTTCTTTTTAATCAGGAACAGCCTTGTGTTGATGCATGGCCGGTATTCTGCACCAACACAGTTAACAAAAGGTCTGACTACATGCTCATGCATTGCAGACAAATACACGCACACGCGTGCACACACACAGACACCTACCCGCAGACGTACGCACATGTGCATGCACACACCCTCATCTATTAGGTTTTCTCAATTTGAGAGAAGTAATGCGAAGAACATTAACTCAGAGTAACGTTAACCAGGGATAGATTTCACTCGAGTTCCATTTTCTTTTCTTTTTGTGATGTCAATTATATACATAGGTTTTTTTTATACCTGGGTAAGAGAAAAGCAGCGTTGTGTTTTACCATATAAAACATGGAAGCGAAAATAATAAGTACATATTAGAGGAGTTACGTAGCATCTAATTTTGGCAGCTTTTTAAAAATCACAATAAACTTTAACGAAACGTCTCTCGTATACGCTTCAATTCAAGCTCTCTCCGTTTCGGTGAAGTAAACAGACCTACCTACCTACGTAAAGTACCGCACCTTCACAGCTTCTGCTGTAAAACGCTTTTACATGGCATCTGAAGTTACATTCGAGGCAATCGTCTCAAGTGGGCCAAGATTAGGCTCCTCTTTCCCTACTCTGCCAGAGCATAGAGATGCTACGCCGATTTTGTTCACGTGTGCCTCCGCTTGTGCAAAAAATAGACCCCTTTTCGTGGTAGGGACGGCCGTTTACATGTGTTTGGCAGAGAAGTTCGTCCACTTCTTGTTTCAGGAAAGTAACTTTGTCTTGGCATACTTCTGGAGGCAGTATATGTGTGGAGGGGACATAGAAGACGCCATCAACATGCGAGAAATAAAGGACTGTTCATCTGGAGGTTTACCGCATCGTCAGAGTGAGGAGGGCTCGTCTTCCTTCAATCATGTTGCCGCCTTGTGTCTCCAAACCGCAGTCCGCACGGAATGCGCTGCCGACTTCACACACTTTGCATGTCTCTCTGTAAGGCTCACAGCGCCAGGCGACCTTTTTTCTCTTCGCACTGGGCTGTTGCACAGCTGCGTTGGACTGCACCTGCGCACTCGCTTCTTACGGCCTTCGCATCGGGTGTAGTACATGCCTCTCGTCACTGCTTTGAGGGGGGCGCTGCGACCCTGAACGTCCTCCAACGCTCTGTGGATTGCGCGCGATGCCAGCACATGAGTTCGGGCGCGCTTCTTCACTCACCGCACGTTGAACAAGTTGTCTAATCATTGAGAACACACAAATAATGTTCCGGCGCTTTTTCCTCTTCTTTCAGCAATTGCTTCAACTTCTCACATTTTGAATGGTAGTACGACACTTGGGAGAGCAATCTTTTTATCATAGCTAGGTATTGACCGCGCGCTGAGCGCCGCTGTTCATTATTTGCATGCAAACACTTACTGCTTCTTGTTCAGTGAAAGCATCCGCAACATAGGTCTCCGCTTTCCGCTTCCTTGATGTTTGACGTGCGGTTGAAGCTTGGGAAGCAGAATGTTTACGAATATTCTTTGCACTTCAAATCAAGTAGGAATGATAGTGCTCAAAGAGAGTAGGCGTAGAGTCTGGAAGAAGTTTTGTGATGCGGCACGCAGGCACACTTCATCGTGGAAGGGTCTACTGCATACGACAGTAAATGCAGACTCGTCATTAAGGATATAGTTGTCTCTCGAAATTTTGTTTTCCCATTCAGCGCACAGCTCAGCATTGCTTGGGAATTAGTGAATAGAAACATCAGGTGCATTTCCCGTATGGGACTTGCAGTACGGAACACAGCAATACACCATCACTCAGATAATATATGTTCATGTATATTGCCACGTTCCATTTCCCAAGTTTTTGTTATCGTCCCAAAACACCACACGATTCTCAGCGCAAACCGCGCCTGCAGTTTTCGAGAAGGTTCCGGACTGTACTAGATCATTTCGATAAGATCACGCCCACTGTGCTAACGGTACAGATTGTTCTGGAACCTATGCCACCGCCAGCCATAACGCTAGAACATTCGACGGCAAGAGTATAAATGCCGACGCGCTTCGCCGCTTGTCAGTTGTTGATTGAAGGCCGACGCTCCGTTCGCCGCTATCAGTCCGAGACTGCTATCTGTGCAAGACTACTGTAGTAATTGGACTTTCCGTTTACCGGGCACAGGTTCGCCCAAATAAACAGTTAAATCCCAACACGAAGTCCCCTGTCTTCGGCCACGTCACGACCCCGTGACATCTGGTAATGCCACGTTCCATTTCCCAAGTTTCGTTATCGTCCCAAAACACCACACGATTCTTAGCGCAAACCGCGCCTGCAGTTTTCGAGAAGGTTCCGGACTGTACTATATTGTGGGCATTTAGTATACGCATCCTCTTCACCAGTACATTATCATCATTATCATGTGTGGCTCATGCATCCTCATCGTTGTCGCGTAGCATCATCATCTTGGTTCATTCACCGTAGCTGTCAGCTGCCGGTTCCTCGGGCCTAATAAAAGGTAATCCAAACCAAGACTTCATACGTGGTGGAGGTGCTGTTAGATCCCCCGCCATCCTCTCGACCACTCTACCCCCTGGAGCTACGTTCAGGTCGCCGCTTGGGCCAGGTGTCCGGAAATATGTCGCACCAAGATGAGGCCGGTGCTGCAGCCGTTCCGACTCAACCACCGCGTGCCACGCCTTCTCACGTCATCAACAGCCTCCAGCGTGAGCCCCATCCCTTCGCTGGTATGCGCGGGGAAGATGTGGAAGAATGGCTGGACGATTTCGAACGTGTCGGCGCTGCTAACCGGTGGGATAACACCTACAAACTCGCTCACGTGTCATTCTGCCTCACGGATGTCGGGAAGACGTGGTTCCTCAACCACTTCATCGACATCCCCGACTGGTCAGCCTTCAAAGATCAGCATCGCCATGTCTTTGGCACACCAGCTGTTTGTTCGGCTCTCGCAAAGAAAGCTTTCGCGACTCGGAAACAGCACATCGGGGAGTCGTACACATCCTACATCGAGGATGTTCTTTCACTTTGCCGCCGGGTTCACACACCAATGACAGAATCAGACAAGGTGCGCCAGCTTCTTAAGGGGATTGCACCCGTCGCATTCAATGCCCTTGCGATCCAGAATCCGGCTACCGTTGCTGACGTTGCGACAACCTGTCAGCGCCTCGAAGAACTTGAGTCTATGCGCCTACAATCAGCCGGTGACGCGGCCCGTATTACGACTGATCCAAACCTGCGAGACACGATAAAAGCGATTATACGTGAAGAATTGGAATCAATGGGATTCACACTACCTTCAGTGTGTCCCGTTCAGTCCTCTTCAACGTCATTGCGGGATGTCATCAGGGAAGAGCTCACGTCCATGACCCACATGGCCAACCTGCAGCCCATTGTCTCTCGTACTCTACCATCGTTCCCGCACACCGCCGCCGCACCACCAGGCACCGTCAGCTCGACGTCCCCGCCACGAACGTACGCGTCGGTCGCTGCCGCACCTCCCACAAGCTTTCTCACGAGCTTTTCATCACCACCGCGTGAGCCGTCACCTGTCCCTCTGACTTCTCTCTCTCCTGGTGCAGTTAGCGCAAGCTACTACCCTCCTCATCGATCGACTCGGCCTACGTGCTATTATTGCGGCTATCGTGGTCACATTGCACGCTTTTGCCGCAAGCGCCAGCAAGACGAGCGCCGAGGGTATGACATACGCGAACGGGACTATACCGCAGGAGCCTTGTACCAGGGCCGCCGTTATTCGTCACCGCCGCGTCGGTCTCCATCTCCGCCAGCATCGGGTGAACTGCGCAGTAGTCATCGATCAACCCGACGCCGTTCACCGTCGCCTTACCGGCGCTCTTCTTCTCCTCTTCAGCCTGCTTCCCTTACTTCTGATCGGCGTCCGGAAAACTATGCGATGCAGTTTTTGGAGGACAAACTGCATTCTAACACAGGACGACAATTCCTCCAGCGTGCCCCTACAATATGATTGCGGTCACAGTTGAGGGAGTGGACGTTGATGCTTTGGTGGACACTGGGGCTGCGTTTTCTGTTATTCGTGCTGATTTGTGTGCCCGTCTTCGAAAAGTCACGACGCCTTATGATGGACCGACACTGGTTACAGCCCAGGGAACAATGATTCGCCCTTCCGCTCTCTGTACTGCCCGTGTACTAATAGACGAAATTCTTCATCATATAGAATTTGCTGTGCTATCCCCGTGCTCCCATGAACTCATTTTAGGCTGGGACTTTCTTTCCTCTGCTTCTGCGGCTATTTGCTGTGCACAACGTGTCGTCCATCTTACTGACCTGGACCACTTGCTCAACGACGAAACCTACAGGCCACTTCGACTCATCGCTGCAGTAGACATCGAGTTACCACCAAACTAACATCAATTAGTGACAGTTTTGTCCAACTACGTCGACTGTGGTGACATTTTGGTCACTCCGTCACCATGTTGCCTTAATAAAGGCATAGCTCTGACATCAGGTGTGGCTCGCTTCAACAATGTATCAACTGTCCTCGCTGCTACCAACACCACACAAGATAAAATTTTACTGCCACGGGGCACTACTGTCGCCTGCGTTGCCAATCTACAGCCTGTGTGGGTTGTGCCTCTTACCCCCTGTGTCCTCTAAAGGCCATCCTGCAGATCATACTGCTTCCTCGGCCTTTACAGCAGCCATCAACAAAGACTTGAATGACTCACAGAAGCAGCAGCTGCTTGATTTGTTGGAAAAGCATGCAAACTCTTTTGACGTTCATTCATCCACCCTAGGCCAGACAACTGCTATAGCACATCGTATTCAGACCGACGGAACATCCATTGTGCACCGCCGTCCGTACCGCGTCTCTCTAGCTGAACGAAAAATCATTGAAGAAAACGTAGACAATATGCTCCAACGGGAGATAATCCGACCCTCAACCAGTCCTTGGGCGTCGCCCATCGTTCTGGTACGTAAAAAAGACGGTTCCGTACGACTTTGTGTCGATTACCGAGCACTCATTAAGATCACTAGAAAGGACGTATACCCCATGCCACGCATCGACGACGCCCTAGATTCCTTACAGGGTGCTGAATACTTTTCGAGCCTCGACTTGCGTTCCGACTATTGGCAAATCCCCATGCACAAAGATGATAAAGAAAAAACTGCGTTTGCAACCCCGGACGGCCTATACGAATTCAATGTTATGCCGTTCGGTCTATTGAATGCGCCCGCAACTTTTGAGCGCATGATTGACACCGTGCTGCGTGGCCTGAAATAGAAGACTTGCCTATGTTACCTCGATGACATTGTTGTCTTTTCATCGACGTTTCCTCAACATCTGCAACGCTTGGACGAGGTCCTGACTTGTCTTCCGGGCGCTGGCCTTCAAAATAACACCAAAAAGTGCCATTTCGCCAACAGATCTATCAAGGTACTCGGTCATGTTGTGAGCAAGGACGGAATTCGCCCAGACCCTGATAAAACTGCTGCAGTGCTTCGCTTTCCTCGCCCTGACAAACCAAAAGATTTGCGAAGTTTCCTTGGTCTCGCCTCTTACTTTCGGCGATTCATACAAAACTTTGCCTCCATAGCCGCACCACTTCATAAGCTACTTGCTTCCGCTATGCTCTTTCAGTGGTTTCAAGAATGTGAATCGGCGTTCGACAGGTTGAAGAGTGCCCTCACGACCGACCCTGTACTTGCTCATTTTCACGATGATGCACCGACCTTCCTGCACACAGACGCTAGCGGCCGCGGTTTAGGAGCCGTGCTCCTGCCACGCGACAACTCTTCGCGAGAGCGAGTCGTTGCATACACCAGCCGTGTCCTCTCCGCAGCCGAGAGGAACTACAGGAACTACACAATCACCGAGCAGGAGTGCCTCGCCATTGTTTGGTCAGTACAGAAATTTTGTCCATATCTGCATGGCCGCCATTTCACCATTGTGACCGACCACCACGCTTTATGTTGGCTTTCGACACTCAAGAGCTTGTCGGGACGCCTCGGACGCTGGATTCTACGCCTTCAAGAATATGATTTTGAGATCGTGTACAAGTGTGGCAGGAAGCATAGTGACGCCGATGCTCTTTCTAGCTGCCCACTACCAGCGACTCCACTCGGGGTTTCCGCCATCAATTTGCACAACATGCCCTCGGAGTCCACGTCTACGGCGGTTTCCTCTCTCGCCTCTATGGACCAGCTGCCTTCGGACGACCCGCACGATTTTCCTTCTCGACAGTTGGCTGACCAATACTGTCGACGTATTATAGGCTACCTCACTGGCAGTTCCCGTTCACCTAATGCAAGGCTCCGTCGCCAACTCTCGCAATTTAAGCTGGACCACTCGGTGCTGTACCGCAAGATTTACCATCCTGACGGTCAGCGCTGGGTTTCCGTTCTACCCCGATCGCTTCGGTCCGAAGTCCTCAGGGCACTTCGTGACCATCCGACTGCTGGTCACCTTGGTTACCATAAAACCTACGATCGCCTTCGAAGTCGGTTTTATTGGCCAGGCATTACCACTAGTGTAGCTCGGTACGTCGGGTCCTGCAATACCTGCCAATGTAGAAAACTACTAACATCTGCTCCCGCCGGTACACTACAGCCTCTTCCGTGTCCAGCCACACCATTCGAAGTTGTAGGCGTCAATTTTTATGGCCCCCTCCCAGTCAGTGCTGCTGGAAACCGGTGGATGGTAACAGCCATTGACCATTTGACGCGCTACGCCGAGACGGCATCCGTTACTACTGGTTCAGCTTCTGAGTTTGCCGATTTCATCCTCCGAGCCATTATACTGCGTCATGGTGCTCCACGTGTGTGGCTCAGTGACCGTGGTAGGGCCTTTCTTTCACAACTAGTGAACGAACTTCTTCAGGCCTCCGGCACAACTCACAAGACTGCCTTTAGTTATCATCCCCAGACTAACGGCCTCACTGAGCGATTCCACCGCGCTCTTGCTGACATGATCGCCGCCTATATTCAACCAGACCACAAAAACTGGGACGTTGTTCTACCATTCGTCACTTTCGCCTACAATACGGCTATTCAGCGAACAACCGGCTACTCGCCATTTTACCTAGTTTATGGACGCTCCCCTACTTATTTCCTGGACGTCTCCTTCTTTACCTGCCAAGAAAATTCATCTCCATCCTCTTCAGAGGAATACGTTTCACGACTCGCACAGTGCCGCCAACGAGCTCGTATAAATACTGAAGCCCGTCAGCAAGACAGAAAGCTAGTGTATGATGAATTACATCGTGAGGTATCCTTCCAACCTGGAGACGAAGTGCTCCTTTTGACGCCTGTTCGTACACCTGGTTTGTGTAACAAATTTCAGCCTCGGTTTATCGGGCCGTACACAGTTCTTGAAGAGACTTCACCAGTGAATTATCGCGTGACGCCACTTAATGCCCCAGAAGATCGCCGTTATCGAACTACAGAGGTCGTCCATGTCTCCCGTATGAAGCCCTTCATGCGATGTTCTTTTCCCCTTGACTTGCCGCGGCCAGGCTGGCCGCTTTCACGTGGGGGGAATTGATGTGGGCATTTAGTATACGCATCCACTTCACCGGTACATTATTATCATTATCATGTGTGGCTCATGCATCCTCATTGTTGTCGCGTAGCATCATCATCTTGGTTCATTCACCGTAGCTGTCAGCTGCCGGTTCCTCGGGCCTAGTAAAAGGTAATCCAAACCAAGACTTCTTATTATCATTTTGATAAGATCACGCCCACTGTGCGAACGGTACAGATTGTTCTGGAACCTACGCCACCGCCAGCGATAACGCTGGAACATTTGACGGCAAGAGTATAAATGCCGACGTGCTTCGCCGCTTGTCAGTTGTTGATTGAAGGCCGACGCTCCGTTCGCCGCTATCAGTCCGAGACTGCTATCTGTGCAAGACTACTGTTGTAATCGGACTTTCCGTTTACCGGGCACAGGTTCGCCCAAATAAACAGTTAAATCCCAACACGAAGTCTCCTGTCTTCGGCCACGTCACGACCCCGTGACATCTGGTGGAGGTGCTGCTTCGTTCATGTACCGGACGCCCTCATCAAGCCGTACGATAACAAAAACTTGGGAAATGGAACGTGGCAATATACTGTGCGCGCTGTAGGTTGTGCGACGGTCTTCTCGAGTCGAGAAACCACTACAGACTGAACCCTGAGAAAGTAACGAATAAAATGCAGCTGTAGAGGGCAAATCCAGAATAAAGTCAGCCACACCAGAGAAAAAGAAAAATGGAGAACAACCCGCTTGAGCATTAACAAACGAAATAATTCATACGCATTTCATAGTAAAAAAGCTTGGTACTTGCCGCAAAGTTGGAACGTTGTCAGCTTATCTTTCTAAACATTTTCTTCCATGAGCTCAAAGGATAGCGCAGAAACGATTAGCACTAAATAGCTTATTCCAAAGCAAGTGGCTTGCGAGCGTAAGCAGATGCATTCTTTACATTCTTCATTGAATATGGCCGCAGTACAAAGGAACGCAAAAGAGCTTCGGATCCCCGGAATTAATGTATCCAACGCCTTGACAGCGCACACCACCACTCTCGGGGAGGATGCCGACTGAAGGAGTTATAAGCAGCAAGAGTCTTTTTTTTCCTTACTTTCTCTCTATACGCAGTTATTTTCAACCTTTAGTGTTCCAACTCACGTACGTGTTTCAAAGTGCTGTCAAGCTGCAGACCACCGCTTTTATCCCTTGAAACCACTTGAAGTGTGTTTGAAAAAATAAAGAGAAAATAGCTGGCAGAGGGAAGGCTCGCTCGTCATTTCTGGAAGCAACCTCTCTTAACTGCGGCTTTGTTATCCAACTAGACCAAGGGCCGACGGTATTTGGTGCTCTCTGCTTGCAGAACTGGTGCAGCCTTGTTTAGCCCTCTCTTTCTGATCATTGCCAGCGTTTTATGGCTCCTGCATTATGCCTTGTTGGCACATTTTTCTGGCTTCTTACTGAATTTTAGCTTGTGGTATCCCTGAACACATGCATATACATACATGATCTGGCGAGCCGCCTCGTAACATTGGAATTTTTCATAAGAAGGTGATCGTCACTGTACACACAAGTTCTTAAATAATCCTCCTATCCACTCTCCGCGGAGAACCCTCCTTCCGTGGTTTCACATTGAGGAAAATTCTTGGGCCGTGTGCGCGGCGCAAGAGATGGATGGTCAGGGTCGCAGTGCCCCTACTGCCGGTGGGTGGCGGAAGTTAATCAGGAACTCTCCCACTGCTTTAGCGGCGGGTGAAAATGCCTTAAGGAAAGAAGTGCGCAGGTACAGTCTAGCTCGGCCGTGACTGTTGATGATCCGGGGGCACCTTCTTTGGCATGCTGACGATTTCTCCTATTATTAGTCTCCTGGTCAACCATATCTGGAAGTTGTTGTCCGCTGAGTATAGCAGGCACTGTTCCTATTGCTTGGGCCGGTCACGGAACAACCTGACTTCTCTACCGCTTTAATGTGCACGATTTTTCGAAGCACATGATGCGGCTTAAAATGTGCCTCGCAGACCGCACTTGGACTTTCCGTGTGCCCTCTTGGCAAGCGTAGGCTGCATTTCCTATTCTCCTTCTGGGTCAGATTTTTCGGAACGGCTAACAGCGAACACTTAGTGCCTTTAGCCTATTGTTTTTAGGACACCGCGCAGCCGGGTGCACAGCAGTTGCCCTGCTGCATTGGTTTTATTTGGAGAAAAAGAGAGAGAAAAACTTTATTTGCGCATCACGCGAAGCATCACAAATGGTCGGGCTCCTATTCCAAAACTCCGCTGGCCCTTGCCATCTTCTCTGCCTGTTCGATCAGCTAGAGCTGATCATCGTAGGCCAAGCTGGACAGCAGTGCCTGCCATAGTTTTTGCGTGTTGTTCATACTGTGCTGTTCTTCATTTTGTAGTGTACACTCCCACGTAATGTGAAACAGTTAATGCGGCCCCGCACCATGGATATATATCTCCGTATGCTGTGGGGTAGAATATATGTAGCCTGTAGAAGTTCACGATTGTGTTTGGAAAATGATCAATGATGAAAAGAATGAACAGTTTTGGCCTTCGGTTCACGTGCTGCAGCAGCAACCCACAGAGTCGGGCAGCAGTTTATCATAAATAAACTCCTTTTCTCTTCTAAATGGGAGGCTCAATTTTCAACAAGTAGTGCCAGAAACCATCAGAATAGCGAATTACGTCGATGATCCCAAGTTCATCGTCTTCCCGTATACGGATTCGACCGACCGGCTTGCAGCTGCTCAACGCGTCAGCGCAACATGGAAGCTCTGAAACTGAAGCGCAAATCCGAGAGCGCTAAATTAACACGCATTATCAACGAGGCAGAGGCAACGTTCACTCAAAAAAACGCCACGGAAGAAGAGCTTTGCATTCTCAACGAACGCATCAACCAGCTGCACACAGACTTGACGGCAACTGACTTGGACATCGTCCCTTCGCAATCAACCATTGAAGTGAAGACAGAGTTTGAACAGGTAGTGGAATACAACGATCGAGCCACAAACACGTCAGCAAAGTTGAAGTATAGGCTATGGCAACTTCAAGATTTCTGGAACTGTGCACTACCACCGGCAGCCACACTGAATCCATGTCACGCATGCCTTAGCCTGCCATCCAACTTCTAAAAATAAACCTCATGAAGTTTGATGGACAACCTTCAATGTGGACGCCTTTTTGGGAACAGTTCAGTACAACAACGGTGTACTCACTGACGTAGACCGGTTCGCCTATCTACGTTCGGTTTCGACCAGTGACGTGGCATCAGCTATCGCCGGATTTCCAGCAACGGCAATCTGCTATTCAGAAGCCATAGATATTTTGAACCTATGCTTCACCAAGACTGACGTCATCATTCAGGCTCACATGCAAATACTCATCTAAATGCGACCCACGCAGTCCTCCAACGATCTTCATAGAATTCAATGCCTTTATGACACGGTCCGAACCTAGACTTGTGCCCTGAAGATTCTAGGAGTATCGGAGGATAATTAGTCCGCGATGTTCTACCCCGTTCTACTGAAGCCGCTTCCTTAGGATATCACCCTCGATATCAACAAGGCTATCGCACGCCAACGCAGAGAGCACCCAGGAAGGTCCACCCAAGAGCAGAAGGCGAGCATTGAATCTTTGCTGTTATTTATTCAGAAAGAATTAGAGTCTTGTGAGCGAACTCACCTGCACGTGTCCGCAAAAGAGCACATGTCGAATAGCCAAGGTACAGATTTACGGACTAGCATGACAGCTTCTTCGCGACATCAACGGTTCAGAACCAAGTGATTATTCACATTGGTAAACCAGTTCCAGCAACAAAACCTTTTTTTTTGTTAGGCAGACATCCACATGACAGAGCAGTGCGACTGTCTGGTTCCTCTCGAGGAAAAGATAAAAACGCCTACTCAGTGCGGATCTATGTTTGCGATGTACATTTCAACATCAGTTGGTGGAAAACTGTTGAAGCAACGTTACATGTACAAAGTGCAATCGACGCGATGCCTTAACAAAAGCGTGACCCTCGGTTGCTAAATTCGAATTAACAGTCCAGAAACATCAACAGCACCACTGCAGCTAGAAGTAATTGCTAGCTGGCAGCTCTAAACGGCGTGTCTTCTTTCAGACAGCGACAGCTTGGGCCGCTGAACAAGGAAACGAATGCCTAGTTCGAGTTTTATTCGATGGAGGCAGCCAGTGCAGTTTCATCACGGAGAACATTGGCTCAAAACTTATATTGTCACTTACTGGACAATTCTATCTATCTATCTATCTATCTATCTATCTATCTATCTATCTATCTATCTATCTATCTATCTATCTATCTATCTATCTATCTATCTATCTATCTATCTATCTATCTATCTATCTATCTATCTATCTATCTATCTATCTATCTATCAAATCGCCTACATCAGGGTGCTCTGACGATCGGTCCCTAAACTTAGGGCAAACCAAATTTAGTACGGGTGAGTAAGATGGTTTGATGAATATGACTCGCTAATCCTGACACAAATAATGTCACAATGTCGTCACGTACGCCGTCAAATCCTTTGGCCACACCTCTTTTTTGAACGCGTGAGCATTAAGAAAAAGCTGACATTGGCAACGTTCACCATACAAATGCAAATAATAAACGTTTTTGCACCAGTAGAGGAAGTGAAGCCAAAGATTCGGCGTGGAAGTCAAGTATTCCACCACAGAGCCACGCCAAATCTCCACCAAATTTTGTAAAAAGAGCCTAATGTTTGTGAAACGCCAATCCTGGCTTCAGTGTTGCCTACCGAATTTCATGCACGTATTTAGCGCCACTTTGTAATGTTTCGCCTAATATGAAATTACAACACAGTCACCTTCCATCCGCTTGCTTTGCACAGCATTGATTCCCAAGTAGTTTGGGTTCTGCCTTTTTTTGTGCGAGTGCAGTAGAGGATGGCGAAATTTATGACACGAAAGGATCTTCATTTAGTATTACAAAGTGCCTATACTGCGAAAGCAATTGAGTAGTTCCTATAAATTAAAGCATTTTGTAAGAATACTTCGAAAATACAGAAAAAAAGTTAGCCTCATGCTGCTCAGCCTCCTGAAAGCTTCGCAGCGCTTGCGGAGCGCCAGGATTGAGCGCAAATGCACCCACTCGTACAGTCGCGCACCATGCAGGCGCGGCCGGCAGTCATCAGCTGTGGAGCCACCTTCTAGCCCACGCTCAGCACACTAGCCAGTATATTTCTAGACACTGTAGTACGAGCCAAGGTGTATAGGATCAAGCAAGCAAGCAAGCAAGCAAGCAACCCTTGTAGTTGGGCTATGGTTTAGTGTAAATAAACCTATTTTTTTCTTTTCAACCGGAGGCTTGATTTTCTACAGATGTGTTTGTCTGGAGTCTATGTAACGCCGCAGATTCTATTGCTGTGATGTTCTTATGCGATGCTTGATAGAGTTTTTTATTATATTTGTGTTACTGAAGAATTATAACAAAATTAGGGTCTAGGGGCGTTGGGTCCTCTATAGCGGTGTGCAAGGAAGCTCGTCGATTTCTGAAGCCTCGAGCCGTCTCATCTACAAAATGGCTTCCACTGACAGTCCTCGTGCCCTGGCACCCAGATAATGGTTTTGGTGTATTCAATTAAAAAGTCTTTATGGGCTTTGGTTAGCATTTGGAATGCCTTCGTATATATTCTACCACTTTCGTAGTTTCTACAAGCAGCCGTTGAACCGTGAATATTATCAGTGGGGCTCTTCGTTCCATGCCTCTTGCAAGTTTGAAGCGTATACTGCCAGGAGTGACAAAATGGTATGCGTTTTGTTCATTGAGTCAAGCCGAAGGCGAATTTTTTCAGCAATTCCTGCGCCACCTGGGGAAGCTAGCCCAGACTTGCAACTCCTCAACATTGATTGACTCTATGATTCGTAACCAAATAGTATTTGGCATCAACAACCGAAAGCTACGCGAAAAGATTCTCAACATTAAGGACCTCATGCTGCTCAAGGCGAAAACAGATATGCAAAGCGGCCGAAGTGTCAGCTCACCAAAATGAGACCTGGGCCCGAGCAGATAGGCTCGTAGCGGCCGTGAAACAGCGCGAACGGTTTAAATGCGGTAGGTGGAATCGAACGCAGAACCATAGCGAATGACCGGTGTTCGGGAAGACATGACTCACGTGCAAGGGTGTCGATCACTTCGCAGTGTGTTGCCGGAAAGAGCCTGCCGTTAAGTGCCACAGTGCACGACGAGGACGACTTCGACATTGTCAATGTCAGAGTGCATATGTGTGCTTAGCTATCCTTCGTGGTCCATATAGTGAGGTCATCCGCATAGAAGGAGTGACGTATGCCTGGAATATCTTAAAAGTTTTGGGACTAGAACAATCATACCTATGTTGAAAAGTGTAGGCGGGATCACAGCGCTTTGTAGGTGCACCTTCGTTAGACGGGTATATGACTTTGAATTCGTCTTCACCTGCTTTGATGACGACGGTTCTTTCAATAAGAAAGTGATGGACATTGGTACGTCCTTTGACCGCAATTGGTCTCTGGAACCCATCTAGTACGGCCTTATGGCTTACGTTGTCAAAAGCGCCTTTTATGTCGACGGCCATGAAAATGTTTTCTTCTGCTTTTGGATCAATTGTTTGTACTTCCTCCTGTAAAGTACAAGGATTTCCTGTGTCGAGAGATTGTTTGAGATAAAGCCTAACGAAGTGTTTAGCAACAAGTTGTTCTGCTCAAAATGCCGTCCAAGTCTAGGTATTTATTAATCTCTCACACACCTTGCCTTAGCACGACGTAAGTAACATTGGCCTGAGCTTTTCTATTCCAAATTTTTTTCCTGGCCTTGGTATCACAATTATAACAGCATGCTTCCATTGCTGAGGTACTGTGACATATACCGAGTGTTTGTTAATGAAGTTCAAAAGCGCTGTGATGCCTTCATCATTGCCTGTTTTGAATCATGACATTGGTTATTCGATCCACCCTAGGCGCTGTGTTGTGTTTTAATGCTGGCGATGGCTGCTCTGACCTCGGCATGCGTGAAAGGCACATCCAGTTCTGAGTGTGGAAGCCCAGTGTATTTAGCCTGGAAAGGAGCTGTGATGGCTCGGGTTCCGAAACACTTGGTATAGATGTACTGAAGGAGGTCGTCTCATGTGCCTCCGGATATGACTGCAATTATCTTTCTAAAAATATGTTTTCCTTTGCGTTTAGTTTTCAGTGGATCAATCATGGCTTCGAGGATATTCCATGTCCTTGCTGTTCCGAAAAGTTCCATTTAGTGAATCGCAGAATTGTTTGCAGTTGGCTGTAACGAGTATTGTCATAGTCTTCGGGTTGCTGCAATAGATATATAATGTTCACGTGTTTCCTATTTTGTTTGTGCCTTTTCCATTGTTTAGTGAGGTTTCTTCTTGCTTCCCACAGGTGGAGGAGGTGAGCTTCCACACTTGCGGAAACGTGTAACAGGACGTAAGACTCTCACATGTACGCAGAGGTATACGTTTGAAGGGAAACACAGGAGCGCGTGTCGTCGGCTTGCTGCGGCAACTATACTGTTTCGCGCATGAGCAGTGTGCACTGTGGACGGTGCTTGATTACCGTCTACCAGAAAAATTTGAACACGTTCACCTGTTTACACACACCTCGTGATCGCTTTATTATTGCTACCCGCCAATAGCTTTCATCTTTAGTGTTAGAAGGAACACTAAAAGTACAAATAGAAAATCACTCCCTTACCAGTATTCAAAGCTTCGCGATTTCCCGCCGACCGAAGGTCGTTTACTTTCAGTTTTAGGGGCGCAGCTCCTTACGCCGTGGTAAGTACCGTGTCATTAGTGTCGTCGTAGTAGCCACTAACGGTGTCACAGCATATCTCCTCTAGCATTGGTGGTATTTTATTCAAGGCGAGATTGAGCAAGAACGGCGACAAAACTGAACCTTGTGGCATCCCTTTGCCTCCCAACGGGAAGGAATCCAATTTGATATCTCGAATTGAAATTTATGCGGTTCACCCCTACAACAATGATCTGATTTCGCGGAATGTCCTGACCCCGGGCCAATTTCTGATAGTTTATTTATTATTGCCTCATACAAATCATTGTCTAAAGCTTTATGCAGGTAAAGCTCCAAATAAGCTTTGGTGCCCGTGCCATGCCTGGGATCAACTACATCACGCTTCAACTGTATCAAGACATCATGCGTGGTCAATTGGCCCTAAAAGCAATCATAGTTGGGGGAAAGATCGCCTTGTCATCTGCATAACCCTGAAGCCTGTTGAGAAACACGTGCTCCATCAATTTGCCCCCGCATGATGTCATCGATGTGGGGCCCAGGTTATCCAAGCAAAGATTCTTGGCTGGCTTAGGAATAAATATAAACCTAGCATGCTTTCATAGTGCTGGGATCTCCGCGGCCATCCTACACTCATTTATCAAGTCATTGATTGCCGCAACCGATCTGAAATATAGTTTTCTCAGCACTTTAATGGTAACCCCACAAGGGCCTGTGGCAGACGTAGTACGCAGCTGTCCCACGGCAAACAGCACTTCCGCAATTGTAAACGTTTCATCTAGTTCTGAGTTTCATCTATTTCCGGTATAAACTGAAATTGTGCTTTCTTATTGATGCAATAATTGAGTTATTTGCCCCCGTTGCGCCGATTTGGTCGCTGCCGGATCGAAAAGGTGCCTCAACAACTACCATGTCTTTTTCCATCCAAACTGTCCATTCACGCGATCACATATATGGACCCACTGCTTGGCTTGTAATTAAATTGTAAATTTTTTGATTTTACGTTCTAACTTGGCAGTCCTGCTGCGAAGGATGCCATTATGCTTTTGCTTCTTCCACCTTATCAAGAGGCTCGCGTGCTCTTCGCACATGTGTATTTGTCTAGAGTGCGTCGTAAGCTCCTGTTCGGCTGGTACTTCTACCGTGGTACTCTTTACATTCCTCCTCGACCGCTTGTATCCATGTGTCCATGTCTTTGATTTTCTGGTTCACAGTGTCTGCCCTGTTTTTCCTAAATCTGTCCCAATCCGTAATTCTACGTACCTTCACTTTGTCGTTATGCTTCGCAACACTAAACGTCATGAAAAGGATATAGTGATCGCTTCCTAGTGCTTGTCCCGTGTTAATCCACTTTGCATTACTTATACCTTTAAAAAACCGTAAGGTATGGAGAGGTTTCCATGCTTATGATGTTTCCTATCCTCGTATTATCTTGCGGATTGTTTAACAGTGTCCATAGCAGATGCCGGGCAACTTGCGAAAGCCGATTGCCCTTTGGGCTGGCTCGGATATAACCCCGATTCGGGTGAGGCGCATTGAAATTTCCCACCACTATAACCTGAGCACGAGCTCCTAACTGCTGAGTTTGAATCAGGTGTTTTGGCAAGCACAATATTTTATTTTTTGGAGAACTATACACATTACGTAAAAACAGACTCGTCTCACCTTTTCGTTTAGGCAAAATCTCAAACAGGAAGTAGTTTTCCCTGCTTCCTACCTCTGGTATGCTGAATGGCAGTGATGTTACGATGGACTAGCGCGGCTCTCAAGATGCGTGATACGCCCTTGGATCAGTCGCTGGCGCTGTAAATGCCATGAATCCGGGTAATTTAACGCAACCACTAGCCTCCTGTAAGGCTATTATGCCCGGTTTACTATCCAGACTTTGTACGTGCAACTGCAGGTTACACCGCTTGGGATAGAAGCCCCTGCAGTTCCACTGCCACACTTCAATTTGCTGGCGAGAGGCCACGATGAGGCGTCAGGTTGACTAATGGCGCTTGGCCAGGCACGGACAGCTCCCTAAAACCACCATATGATTATGAGAGACGCTGTAGTGGGGGGCTGCGGAAATTTCGGCCAGCTGGGGCTCTTCAACGTGCGCCCTAATCTGAGCAGCCTACAGTTTTTTCGCCTCCACCGAAAATTAAACCGCCGCATCCGGGATTTTATCCCGGGACCAGCGCGTCAGCAGCCGAATTGCTTAGCCTCTAGTTCACCGTGGTGGAGATCCAAAACGGCAGAGGTTGAGCAATATAACACACATCATAGCACTGATAGTTCGTAAAATCACCCAGGAGCTCGCTAAGTTCATCAGTCTCAAGAAACACTAATTGAATAAAGGCACATAGGTTTCGAAGGCGCAATGAAACTCATACCTCACATTCAGTTTCAAGATTTGAAGACAGTACCAAAACGTTTATTTGTTGTACTCGAGTTGATCACATGGGTTCCTCTGAGATGTCTGTCTCCACTTTTTGGCGACAACAACGTAGCATCCGCTAAAGTCGGCGACAATTGCGTGGTGGTTTGGGCTAGTTTGTTGGTCATGACGATTGATATAGCGCGAGCTCAGAACGACGACAAAAGCGCTTGAAAGCGAGCGCTACCAACCGACTTGATTGTGCAGAGCGCAAAAACATATAGAGGTGACGAAAAAAGCATGCGACAAAAGATGAGCAATGCAAAGATGAGTGAGGCAAAAAGACAAACCAAAAAAAAGAAGAAAGAAATCTAAGGAAATCGTACCGAGGAATGAAAGATCTACCACTACTTCTCTGTGCGCCAATATTTTTGAAGAACCTTGATTTCTTTTTGAATAGAGAGAAGGAAGCTTTGCTTACTTACGCATGAATTCTGTTCGCGTGCCATTTGAGCAGCCTCGAGGATGATTCGGGTGCGATCATCTATTTGTCTATACAGCGTCACATGTCCTCAAAAAGAGGTGCACAGTTGCACACAGTTCAGTGCTGCGCAAAAACCCATCTTCTCATTTCTGACATTGTTAGCATATGCCAGCTCAGGTGGTCGTTCAGACACCTTCAGGTCTATCCAAAATAACATGCACCATAGAATAAGGAAACCCTAAACACAACTTCGTGGGTACGTCGCACATACGTGGTCCTATATTTAAGATCACATTCAGTGCAGTTTCTAGTGGGTTTGTCAATTTGTTAAGACAACTTGAGCTATGCAGAAAACAGCACACCAACGCCCGCAAATTTTCCACCTTCCTTGAGCCTGTTAGGCATCTGTTGTTTTTACGGAAGAATAGCGATCCTTTCACACTCTTTTTCTCTGTTGCGCTCGTCTTTTTTATTTTATTTATTTTTATTTATACATACTGCAGCCCTATTCAGGGCTATCGCAGAAATGAAACGTTATATAATACTAGGCAACCGAGAAAAAATACAAACAAGTAATGCAAATTGTGCAGCAAGTACACTCGTAACAAAGCAAAAGTAAAAATGAAGTAAATTACGCGTCAGTAAGATATTCATCGACAGCAACTATGAAGTCGGTTAGTGGTGAGGAGAGAATGCTACCAGGCAGGGAATTCCACAGTTCTATTGCACGCGGAAAAAAACTTTATTTAAAGGTATTAGTACGAGCAAAGAAAGGTGTTACATTCAAAGCGTCGGAACTGCGGGTAACACTATCAACAGTAAATGTGATGAGGTTACCATGACCAAGGCTAGAGGAGTTAATAATTCCGTATAACAATTTTAAAGCTTCGTTTTGGTATCGCGAGAGTTGTGATGGGATGTGTAATGATTGAAGGGCTGTGGTCGGCGAGAAGTTGCGGCTATAGTTATGAAAAATGCAACGAATAGATTTTCGCAGAATGATAGCAAGCTTATTTAACAGTGTTTGTAAGGGAACCAAACTACGGATGCATATTCGAGAACAGGGCGAATGAGTGATTTATATAAAAGCAGTTTAGTATCTCGAGGGGCGTTAGGTAAAGTGTGGCGAAAATAACCTGATATTTTTAGCGCTTTACGACATACATGATCAATGTGGCTAGTCCATGAAAGGTGTTCGGTTAGAATTACTCCTAAATATTTGTACTGTGAAACTCTATTGAGCAGGGTGCCACCTAGAAAATAGTCGAAAGAGAAGGGGTTGCGCCCATTGGTAAAAGACATTACTACTGTTTTAGTGCAGTTAACGTTCATTTGCCACGTGTCACACCAGTTGCTAAAAGACGTGAGTGATTGCGCGAGATGGTAATGATCGTCAATGGAGTTGATAGTTTCATAGAGGACGCAATCATCTGCGTGGAGTCTTATTTTAGATGAGATGCCATGAGGTAAATCATTAATGAAAGTAAAAATAGTAAAGGGCCTAGAACGGATCCCTGAGGAACACCGGATGTGACGTCGATGGGAGATGAATCTGTCGAGCTGAAAGAAACGAATTGTGAGCGCTAATGAAGAAAACTAGCTATTCAAGAAACAATGCGAGGGTTATTGAGAATGAGGTTTAGTTTTAACAATATCTTAGAATGAATGACGGAATCAAAAGCTTTGGAGAAGTCAATGAAAATGGCATCTATTTGGTTACCTAGGTCTAAGTTATAAGCAACGTCATGCATGAAGTCGACTAATTGTGTTACAGTGCTAAATCCGCGACGGAAACCATGTTGAGCTGATGATATGGTATTATTAGAGTCAAGGAATTCGATTATATGTTTGTGAATGATGTGTTCTAACATCTTGCAAGATTAAGGTGTAAGAGATATTGGTCTGTAATTAGAAAGAAGTTGTTTATCGCCTGATTTATGCAAGGGAAGTACTTTGGCAGATTTCAATGATCGTGGTACTACACCAGAGTCCAAGGATTTCTGAAAGATTAAGGTAAGGTATTTCGCTGTCCATAAAGAGTATCATGAGAGAAAAGAATTGAGAAAGCCATCGGAACCGGTACATTTTTTGGTATCAAGATTCAGGATAAGGTTTAAGACACCATCACAACTAATGGCGATATTTTCTAGTTCATAATTTTGAGCAACATACCTAAACTCCGGAACTGCATGGTTATCGAGGGTAAAAACAGATTGGAAGTACGAGTTGAAAGCATTCGAAATGACATCAGGGTCGTTGGTTATAGCATCGTTAACCTTAAAACAGGTACTGCCAGTCGTACTAGGCGATACTGACGTCCAGAACTTTCGAGGATTTGATTTTAGTAGTTGAGGAAGTTGCACTGAAAAATAGAAATCTTTAGCATTTTTAGTAATAGTGCGAAGTTCATCCTTGGCTTTTTCAAAGGAGGCGCGAGCCTCGGGATTAGATGGTTTAATTTTACGTAGCCTGCTAACACGTCGTGATAGGTGAAAGATATCGCGTTTAATCCAAGAAAGTTTATTGTTTATCTTTTTTGTTTTCAGTGGAACTTGACAAGTTATGCATGACCTCACTAGCGACTCAAAGTAATCGACAGGCACGTCAACTTGACATTCGGTACTGAGCGACACAAAATGATCAAGATTATCTGCCAGGGTGTCAACAATAGCCGTATCATCAGCCTTAGAAAAATCATGAAATGTGGTATAGCTGAAACGTTCATGTGAAATGGGACAGTGAATGTGCACGAGGACTGCATTATGATCAGAGATACCTTCTAAGATCTCGTATGTGACAACTAAATGAGCAAGACTGTTACTAACAAAAACTAAATAAAAAATGGAGTTCTGCCGAGTATTTACATGAACTAGTATTTACATGAACTAGATCCCTACAGACAGGGGCACTAGAAGCGGAATACGTAAGTGAAGGCCAGTGAATGCCGGTGATGTTGAAGTCCCCTTGAAGTATCAAATTCGAACTATCCAGGTGATGCTCAAGGATGAAATGTGAGAGATCTTCGAACAGATCGTTAGGGCCATCAGGAGGGCGATAAGTAGCACATATGGTTAAATTCTGCTTATTTATTATTAGCTTGCACCAAACTGATTCAACGTTAGGGGGACAAGGTACAGCCTTAAAACTAAAATCTGAGCGTAAAAGCAAGGCGACACCACCCCCTTTTCTATTCTGGTGATAACAACGGAGAGCAAGGTAACCAGGGGGAATGAATTCAGAATCGTGAATTTCATCGTGAAGCCATGTTTCCGTGATGCATATAACATGTGGAGAACATGAAGAAACTAGCGAAAAAATTGGGGGAATTTGTTAGTAATGCTTCTGGCATTAACGTTCAAAAACGCAAGATCGGAGGCGGGTTGATAGGACGGTCAAGGCAGTGATGCAGATGCGTTAGTCGTTCTGGCATTGCTGTGTAGAAGCACGAGCAATTATTAGTCTGTTTGAGGGGCCATCCCAATTATACCGAACGTTATCGATAAATAAATGATCAAACCTCATCCTGACAATTGATCCGTTATTACAATGCTCAGCTGAAGCGTCCCATAGCTTTTTACGTATGGCGCGTGCTTTTGAGGAAAAGTCTTTTGATAGTTTTATATCAAAATTTTTCAACTTGCAAGCATTCTTTAACAGTAAAAGTTTATTGAAATCTAGCGATTTCAGAATAACAGGTCGAGAACGTCCAGGACGTGTTCCACCTAACCTATGGGAGCGTTCAACACGCGGACTATCAACGGTAAGCCTGTTGAACACGTTCACTACCTTGGAATGCAGTGTGTCACGATTCTCATCCTTATCTTCTGGTATACCATGAATAATGATGTTGTTCCTTTGCGAACGGTTTTCTAGATCATCAAACTTAGCCGTTATGTCAGCTACTGCGCGTTTTAAGCAAACGAGTTCGGAACGAAGCTGCTCGGAATCTTGCTCAGTCAGAGCTTTGGAGCATGTGTTTTCGAGAGCAGTAACACGCAGTTCCATGGCATCAAAACGTGTCTTCACAGTATTTTTTATTTCGCATATGTCTTGCGGTGAATTTTTCTGGCAAGCAACTAAATCGGAAAGAACCTTCACGAGGGAAGTGCTACCACAATCGGACACTGCCAGCTCAAACGACGACTCAAGAACGCTTAGGGAATATTCACGTGACTCGTCAGGTTTACTCAATTTTGAAGCAGCCACTTTCTTTGGGCCCGTGTTAAGCTCAACGTCCCCGCTCAGGAGTAGGCGACTGAGGCAATCAACGACATGGGAACAGTAGCACAAAAGACCAATACGCGAATGACCATGTGGGCAACACAGCAGCAGCAAGAATCGATCATCAGACCGGATACAACTCGAGTTGTTGAGGTAACATACCTGTGCAAACAAGAAGAAGCATTTAGGCAACATGCTGAGGCTGCTGCTGCTGCTGCATTGCCCACTGCCGAGATGTGCGAACGACCGGGCTTTTATACAGGTGATGCCTGACGTCACCGATGTGGTGGCGTCACTCAGCGGAGCTGCGATGATTATAGCGTCCACGGGTGTGCGCAAGATCCCAGCTGTGTCAAGCAAACACGCCGAGAAACCAAGCTGATGTCGCTCTTCGCTGAGGGGGCTGTCCCACAGCAAACCACCGGTGATCGCCACGTGTGCGTCTGAAGTAGAGATTGCCGGGCACTGGACACGAGCGGCAAGGCCGGCAATGAAATTCAGGAGCTGTGCAAACAAGAAGATGCATTTAGGCAGCATGCTGAGGCTACTGCTGCTGCTGCTGCATTGCCCACTTCTTGTGGTGTTGTCGTCGTTCTCAGCTTCTGCTATTACAGTCGTCTGCGAGAGTCGTTCAGCGTTCATTCCTCTGAAGGAGGTCCAACAGACTTGTGACATCTGATGCGAAGGCCTCGGTTCGATCCTGACATTGACTGAGGAGTGCCTGAAAACGATAAACTTTGAATTCTAGGGTACACTCTCTGCCTCAGGTTCCTTAATGACTGAGATGACGGCACAGGCATTGGACTTCAGAAAATTTTTCTTAACAAGCAAGTCGTGCACAGCTTCAGACGATGAAATAAGACTAATAAGATTCTTCTACTTAGCCCCCGTGGCTTTGTCCCTTCTCAAAAAAGACAAAACGGCATGCCGGAGTGTGAAATATCTCCTTGAGCTTAATTAAAAGCTAATAATATGTAGAATTCAACGTCCTAAAACCACCATATGATTTTGAGAGACACCGTAGTGGAGGGCTCTGGAAATTTAGACCACCTGGTGTTGCTTAACGTCGACTCAAATCTGAGCACACGGGTCTACAGAATTTTTGCCTCAACAAAAAAATGCAGCCGCCGCAGCCGGGATCCGATCCTGCGACCTACGGGTCAGCAGCCGAGTACCTTAGCTGCTAGACTACAGTGGTGGGGTCATTAAAATAAACCACCTCGATACACATACGGTATTCAGTGATTTGATGGTCATACCCATGGCCAAGCACACAAGACCAAGGTGACGGTGCAGCTCACGCGACGATTTTCATAGGGAAAGAGAAGGCACTACGAAGACGTGAACTGCCTTAAAACAGCGAGTCCTGATTCCATGTTCCAGAGCGTTGTTCAGTGGGTGGCACAGATCTTTGAAATCAATCGCCTTGATTTTGGGTTGCAAGTGCTTGTGAAACTTCTAAGCTCAGTTAGAGCGCAATACAGGTACGTCACTTCCTGTATTTTCAGCTTTAAGAAGGGTGGTTTGTATCAAAATGCAAATTCATATCACGTTACACTGCTGCACTATTTTCAAGTCGATTGTGCGTGTTCTACATCCAGGAAGCTTTTCATCATAGAATGTTGTAAGCAGCGCCACGGCCGGACGTCCACGAAGTTCTGGTGACTCATTCATGGTTACGCAAATGAGCACGTGTTTTGTCAAAAAGCTTACCGCGTCAAAAGGTCTTTGTCACTGACCTCATGTAGATGCTTTAAATATAGTTGCCCTGCGGCACGCACTCTGGCACTAGGCCTGCCGTCGGGCACTTGCTTCGGAGGAAGCTGCCAAAGGTCTAGTGGCCAGATGCAGTAGCATCCCAGCATAACAGTGCGTGGCAAAACTGACGCGGTATGTCATTGAGATCTTCTCTTTTTAGAGCATACCCAAGTGATCCATTCTCCTCATGGATGAATCTGACAATTTCCGAAAGTTCCTGCCATGTTGAAAAAAATTCCTTCTATTCTTTCATTAATAATGGCGCCTTAGAATTCCCCGAAAAAGAGAAAATTTTCAGTACGGAAAATCGCTTTCGCTGGACGGCGACGCCACCGAAGAATATTTTACAACGCTTGCACCCGCACTTATTAGCGAAATGTTGATCGGTGGCTCCATTACTGAGGAGAAAGAACAGATATAGAGGCCCAGCCATTTGAAGTAATGGCAGATAAACCACGTACCGGAAGCCGTTAGAGGATTGGATTGGCTGTGGCCGTGGCACGCGTTCCCCACTCGTCCGAGACGGTCAGAGTGGGGCGTCGTTCTCAGTAATTACTGCCCCAACTGCGGCAAAGAGGAACAATCCGCGATACGATGTTTGAATGCGTAGTGGTCAAAGGCGTGTGGCACGTCATCCCTCGTTAATTCGGAGTGTCAGTTCCTTCGAGCGGACAGCGCAGAAGGGGCTTGTGTGAACTACTCGTACTTTACGTCACGATGTTCGTTTCATGGTGTCGGTGCTGCATAGCCGAACCACGCCGACGACCTCAATGAGCTGCATACCCAGCGTAACAGAAGATAACAAGGATCAGTGTTCGGTGCTTTACCGAACATATACAAACGCAGGGTGAAGAAGTTTTCATCTAAAGGTAGAACACACGTTTTTTTTATTTGGAGCTTAAAATGGTAATATTGAATTCCCTTGACTCCCGTTTTAAAACTCACTGGTAAGGACAAAAAATCTTCCTTCTCGTCACGAATAATGTGTGATCCTGTTCGAACTTGCTGCTTCTTGTGTTTACTTTCTCTTTTTTTCCTTCAGTGACTCGTCATCTGTGAAAGTATTGCAGTGCTATAAGTTGAATCGTGTCTGTGTTTTATTTGTTGTACGTGCCACTGAAGTAATTCTCCTACACCAGGCAGCTGTACTCAACTAAACTGCTCTTACTAAAATGCAATAAACTTCGCTTTTTAAATCTGATACCCATGTCAATCTAAAGAAGTCTGTTTTTGTTATCATCATTTAGTATGTCTAACAAGACACTTTTTGTTGAATGTTTTTGACATCTGTGACAATAAATTTTTCTAAAAACAATTTGCAACCAGCCTCCCATGAGCCCAATGTTTTGTCGATATAGCCTCATCAAGTATGGGGCCAACTGGACGGCCTTCAGCTCTCCCATGGCAGAATACCAAGTACTCTAAATTGTAATCTATTTTTTCAAAATCAAACACAATGTTTCTTTGCTTCACAAATAATGTGTAATTCTGTTCAAGCTTGGTGAGTTTTTGTACACTATTTTCGCTTTGTTTCCTTGAGTGATGTGTGATCTGCGATATTATTACAGTGCTGTAGTTACATCGTGCCCATGCTTGTGCATCCCACTGAAGTCATTTTGTTATAAGGAGCAGTCGTACTCACACGAATAGCTGTTAACTATACTTCCCTGTTTGAAGTCTTTAAAATCCAAAGGCCCGCGCTGGTCCGGTGCATATATCGAGGAACAGTGGGTGAACGCTATGTTAGCCTCGAGAGCAATGGTGGATACGGTGCCAGCCGAGTCCATTGAAACGCCTGTGAACAGGGACTTGAGGTCACATAATAAATAGCCATCTTCGGTCAAACTTCTGCGTGTCTTTTCGTTCAAGTCGACTGAATTGCGCATGTGAGTGTGCACTCACCGATGAGCGGAACCAGGATTCGATGCATGAATTTCGACCGGTACAATCGTGTACATTGGACAATACAACGCATTAGGATGGGTGGCCTGTGGAGGTTTTTGGCACTCCATAAAGTTCTGGCTGCGGCAGCCACATTTTCGATGGAGGTGGAAATGTTGTAGGCCCGTGTGCTCAAATTTGGGTGCACGTTGAAAAACCCCAAGTGGTCGAAATTTCCGGAGTCCTCCACTACGGCATCTCTCATAATCGTATGGTAATTTTGGGATGTTAAACCCCACATAGTGTATGGTTAACGAACTACCTATCCAACCGGATGCAATTTGTACCAATTAACCACACCAGTTCTAAACTTATTCATGTCACCTCCGGTGTTCCTCAGAGTGGCGTTTCGGCTCCTGCACTATTTCTCATTTTTATCAATGACTTACTTTACCACGGACATCCCAGTCAACAAAAGTCTTTTTGCTGACGACTGTATACTCTACAAAGAAATTACTTCTCCAGTGGACCATGTAGCATTGAATAGTGCACTGTCGGTTTTCGCATGGTGTGCTAACTGGCAAATGAGCCTTAATGTTAAAAAACAGTTCTTTTGCGAATAACAAGAAAACAGCACGTACATGAGTTTTCTTATGCCATAAACGATGACCCGGTAACAGTAGTCGCGCAGCACAATTACCTTGGACTAACAATAACGTCTTCGCCTGGCATGTACTGCGCTGTCTGCCATTTTATTGCAGCCTGTGACCGTTGTTAACGATGGAAAGAGCCAAATACTTTTTTTGCTTGGCGCATTCCGCAGGGGTGCCTGCGCAAGTAGGCGTTTGGTGTGTAGCGACACCACGAACCCGAGCTAACGGGGGAGTTTCGACTCCCTCCCACGCCTAGCCGTGCGTGGCTTTGCCGTGTCCGAGGAAAAGGGGATCCTGGGGGTTGAGCCGACGCTGGGTGATTGGACCGTTAAGGCCCCCCGTCAGAGGCAACACACCCCTTTGGCCCCGGCTTCACGTAGACGGCACCCCTGAGCTGACCCACCCAGGGGAATCGGCAGTCGCCTTTTCCTATCTCTCTCTCCCTACATCTTCGTCTTTATCTCTTACAATTTATCTGTCCTGTCTTCTACTCTCTTCCGTTTACTTCCAAACTTCCTGGCGGCTAGCGTTAACCCTGTGCAAATAACCTACCTCGGTCTAGGCGCATTGGGTTATAGTGGCGTTGTACGGCTGGCGTCTGCAGGTTTCAGCATTTGTAAACTTGTAGCGTCCCCTCGTTGGCCTCCGTGGTGGGTGGCCGCCAACGCTGCTGAACAACAATAAGGAAGACATGCATAGAGCATTCCCACTACTGTCTGATCGTACCGGCTTAAAGCCGGTACGCACCGATGATCTCACCAGAGAAGGATTTGCCACCCTGGTGCAGTATCTGGCCACCCCCTCCCGTAGGCATTCGTCAATTAACTCACGGCCCTCAGTCCCCACTAGCTGCGGAGCAACTGACCACGGCGGCGGTCAGATCTGCAAAGCAGCAGAGGGTGCTAGGAATCTCTGGATACGGACAGGCCACCATAGGAACTTGAACTTAGCAACGTTTAACGTTAGAACGTTATCTAGTGAGGGAAGTCTAGCTGTACTATTCGAGGAGCTAGAAGGCATTAAATGGGATATAATAGGGCTGAGTGAGGTTAGGAGGACAGATGAGGCCTATACTGTGCTACAGAATGGGCACGTCATTTGCTATCGGGGCTTGGCAGACAGAAGAGAACTGGGAGTAGGGTTCCCAATTCACAGAAACATGGCTGGCAACATAGAGTATTACTATAGCATTAATGAAAGGGTGGTAGGCATTGTAATTAAACTGAATAAAAGATACAAAATGAAGATAGTACAGGCTTACGCGCCTACATCCAGCCATGATGACGCTTCAGTTGAAAGCTTCTATGAAGACGTGGAATCGGCAATGAGTAAGGTGAAAACACAGTATACTATAGTAATGGGCGACTTTATTGCAAAGGTAGGTAAAAAGCAGGCTGGAGACCAGGCAGTAGGAGATTATGGCATCGGCACTAGAAACGCCAGAGGAGAGCTACTAGTAGAATTCGCAGAACGCAATAATCTGCGTATTTTGAATACCTTCTACCAAAAACGAGAAAACCGCAAGTGGACATGGAGGAGCCCTAATGGCGTAAATAAGAACGAAATATACTTTATAATGACTGCACACCCAGGAGTCGTGCAGGATGTGGAAGTGGTTGGCAAGGTAAGATGCAGTGACCATAGAATGGTACGGGCTCGAATCCGCCTAGACTTGAAAAAGGAACGACAGAAACTGATACGCAAGAAGCCAATCAATGAGCTAGCACTGAGAGGGAAAGTACAGGAATTCAGAGTGTCACTGCAGAACAGGTACTCTGCTCTTAGCGAGGAAACCAACCTTAGCGTAGATACAATGAATGATAATCTGAAGAGTATCATCACGGTGTGTGCAGTGGAAGATGGAGGCAGGGTAGCTAGACAGGACACCGGCAAGCTTTCCCAGGAAACGAAGAACCTAATTAAGAAGCGTCAAATCACGAAAGTGTCAAGTACAACAGACAAAATAGAACTGGCAGAGCTTTCGAAGTTGATTAATAGACGTAAAGTATGCGATGTAAGAAGTTATAACATGGAGAGAATTGAGCACGCTCTGAAAAACGGAGGAAGCGTCAAAGCAGTGAAGAGGAAACTTGGGATAGGCAAAAGGCGGATGTATGCACTAAGGGACAAAGAAGGCAAAATAACTACCAATATGGATAGGATAGTTAAAATAGCGGAGTAGCTTTACAGAGATCTGTACAGTAGCGGAGACAACCACTACCTTAATACTATAAGAACTAGCAGTAACCCAGATAACACCCCGCAAGTAATGATTGAAGAAGTCAGAAAAGCATTGGAGAGCATGCACAGAGGCAAAGCTGCTGGTGAGGATCGGGTAACATCAGATCTGCTGAAAGATGGAGGACAGATTGTGTTAGAAAAACTAGCCACTCTATTTACGAGGTGTCTCCTGACGGGAAAAGTACCAGAGTCTTGGAAGAACGCTAACATCATCTTAATACATAAGAAAGGAGATGACAAGGACTTGAAGAATTGCAGGCCGATCAGCTTGCTCTCTGTAGTATACAAGCTATTAACAAAGGTAATTGCTAGCAGAGTAAAGAAAACATTAGAATTCAATCAACCAAAGAAACAAGCAGGATTTAGAACAGGCTACTCAACAATTGACCACATTCATACTATCAATCAGGTAATAGAATAATGCTCAGAGTATAACCAACCACTATACATAGCCTTCATAGATTACGAGAAGGCGTTTGATTCAGTAGAAATATCAGCCGTCATGCAGACACTGCGGAATCAGGGCGTAGATTAAATATATATAAAGATTCTGGAAGAAATCTACAGGGGATCAACTGCTACCATAGTGCTTCATAAAGAAAGCAACAGAATACCAATAAAGAAGGGTGTAACGCAGGGGGACACAATCTCCCCAATGCTATTCACTGCGTGCTTACAGGACGTTTTCAGAAGCCTAGAATGAGAACAGTTAGGGATAAGAGTTAATGGAGAGTACCTCAGTAACCTGCGCTTTGCCGATGACATTGCATTGCTGAGTAACTCAGGGGACGAATTGCAACTCATGATTACGGAGTTAGACAAGGAGAGCAGAAAGGTGGGTCTTAAAATTAATCTGCAGAAAACGAAAGTAATGTACAACAACCTCGGAAAGGAGCAGCGCTTTGCGATAGGTAATAGTGCAATTGAACTTGTAAAAGACTATGTCTACTTAGGTCAGGTAATAACCGCAGAGCCTAACCACGAGATTGAAGTAACTAGAAGAATAAGAATGGGGTGGAGCACATTCGGCAGGCACTCTCAAATTATGACAAGTAGATTGCCACTGTCCCTCAAGAGGAAGGTATATAACAGCTGTATCTTGCCGGTACTTAGCTACGGAGCAGAAACCTGGAGACTCACAAAGAGGGTTCAACTTAAATTGAGGACGACGCAGCAAGCAATGGAAAGAAAAATGGTAGGTGTAACTTTAAGAGACAAGAAGAGAGCAGAGTGGATTAGGGGACAAACGGGAGTTAAGGATATCATAGCTGCAATAAAGAAGAGGGAATAGACATGGGCCGGGCATGTAGCACGTAGACAGGATAACCGCTGGTCATTAAGGGTCAACAACTGGATTCCCAGAGAAGGGAAGCGGGGTAAGGGGAGACAGAAGGTTAGGTGGGCAGATGAGATTAAGAAGTTTGCGGGTATAAATTGGCAACAGCAAGCACAGGACCGGGTCAACCGGCGGAACATGGGAGAGGCCTTTGTCCTGCAGTGGACGTAGACAGGCTGATGATGATGATGATGATGATGTTGATGATGATGAAAGTTCTGACACAGACCAGTGGTGGTCTAGCGGTCTGTCGTGAAGTGCTTTGTGGTTCAAAGAAGCGGTAAGAAATATGTCAGCATGCAATTGTATGAGCTCCCTTGACCTTCCGCATCCGATCATTTATTGTGAAAATGCATGCTGGAAGCGTAACGCCGTAAACGTTTGTTCCCACTGATCAGCGTTTGTTTCTTTTTTTGTTTCAAACGAACTCAAGCAGCACGACTTTCTTCGAACAAGTGAGTATATACAGTAAAACTTCTATTGGGCCTAGTTGGTTCATAATCATTGGGGCACTTTTACAGCGCAAACACAGGCACACCACAAAAGAAGAGGCGACACACACAAGCGCTGACTATCACCTGACTTCATTTCGGAAACTGTGAATGCATATATATACCTCCAAGGCAGCCTTGCTGTCATGCGCCACGCAATTGACAAAAATACAAAAACGTGTTGTCAGCGTTGAAAAATCAACCAGTGTATTACATACGCGATGACATGAACACGAACTCAGATGTGTGCAGGGACAGAGACGTGTCACTTATGCAAAGATGGGCACATTTTCTGATAAAGTTGGCTTCCAAGGCCAGCAATGCATTCTCATCGTTACTCCTGCTAAAGATCAAAGTCCCTTCAAATCGTGTCTCACAATCGCAGCAAGAATTACTGTGAATATGAACCACAAGAAGGGCTCGTTTATTTGCATTCTTGTTAATCTTTTGTGAGTGTTTCCAGAGCCACTCGTTGGTGCATTTTTTCAGTTTTACTGGCAGATATTACCAAAGAGAGCGGGATAAAAGTAGATTTTGGTCAGAGAACAAACCGGGCTTAAGCATCTAATGGTTGAAATCTAGAAGAAGAAGAAATAGACGTGTGCCGGGAACGTAGTGCGTAGGCAGTCACCCTTAATAACCGCTGGTCATTAAGGGTGACTGACTGGATTCGCAGTGAAAATAAGCGGGTGAGGGAAAGACAGAAAGTTAGGTGGGCAGATGAGATTAGGAAGCTTGCAGGTAGTAATTGGCAGCAGCAAGCACAGAACCAAGTTAAGTGGCGGAATATGAGACTGGCCTTTTCTTGTAGTGGGCGTAGTCAGGCTGATGATGAGGAGTATGAGTGCGGATGCTGACGCCGCAGGACATAGACACGAGCAAGAGATACTAGGCCTCTAAAAGCTCGCCGCGCGAAGTGGGGCCGCGCTTTAGGGAAGGCACTAAGTGCTTTGCGTTCCCCCCTAATCCTGTCATGAACATGCCTCACGGTGGTGGCTTTAGCCCAAGTTCGACGTTAATCAGCGACGCCCTTCTGGCTTTCCCACCTATTTCTCTATATGCGCTCCCGCTATTAACTCTTCCAACTACATCTTGTAGTTTTTTTCAGTCATTATTCATGGGCGTTATTTGTAGAGATGGAGATGTGCCACCAAGCGTAAACGTGAGTGCACCCACGTTAGACGGTGATGTAGCTACCAAACACAATACATTTTATGCAAGCTCACTTATATCAATGTAGAGGAAACGTTCAACTACTTTTGTAGGAACAAGTATTACTTTCGATTTACATCGTACGAATTCTGTGACTGAGGAATCACCCATGCCTCACTTTTTTTATAATGCCCCCAGGTGTCGTGACGGGAGTACTCCTGCAAAAGCTGCCCCTGCGGACCGTGTCTGTTGCTGGCAGCTTGCTGGTGGCGTTTGGCATACTTCTCAGCGTAGCGTTCTACAGCGTCATCAGTATCACCATCTGTATTGGCATCATAACTGGTACGTGTTTATTATAGACTAGTGCACGTGCTGCCAACTTTAAGTAACGTTGGGCTCCTATGCTAAAGATAGTGGGTTCAATTCCGGCTGCCGCAGTCGCATTTCGATGGCGGCAAACTTTGAGGCACCTATACTGACATTAAGGTGCGCGTTAAAACTGTCGTGTTCATCGAAGTATACGGAGCCCTTTGTTTAGGGTTGCCTCATAATTGTATTGTGGTTTTAGTGTGCAAAAACAAAACCACAATAGGAACAAAGCTTTGCAGTGAATCGGCTCAACGGCTGTAGAAACAGTTCCGCTCAAGCACTCTGCAATGTTCGCGGAAATCGTGTTGCGTGATCTTTCAGCTAAATGAGATCAGTCCGATTGATTGAGTGATTGAAATAGCGTTATTTAGGTCATTTGGTCCTGTGGGACCCATTATAGCGGGCAGTCGGAAGTTAAGCGCTAATTGGGGTAGTCTTATGGTCATATTCTTCTGGAACAAATGCCGCAGGCATTTATTTATAGTAGCCAAAATTGGGAGTTTTTGCTTCTGAATTGGCATCTGAGAAATGTATGGAAGTTAAAATATAAATCTGAGGACAATATTTCCAATCACTGTGGCACGCATCTTATTATATTCCATGCATTACTTATTGTCCAAACACAAAGGGCGCTGCACATTGTACGCGAAAACACATTATAAGTATCTGAAAGGTTCCGTCGAAGCCTGTCCTGAATTATACAAAAAACGCGGGGGCACCGTTCACGTGCGTCTTTGAGAGTTGAACGCGATAGCAATAGCTTGTTTCTAGTGCGTATACTTGAACCACTGGGTGCACACATTTTATCATGTTATGCTACTCATGAGGTTCAAATTACGGATGACAACAGTGAAATTAATAACGTTGAAAGTGTCTTGCATCAGTGAAGCTTTCCCAAGTGGCCTCTTACTGTGTAATGGGTAGCATGCTTTAAACAACCAGCAATTAGGCGCATGAAATTTTTTTGAATATTCTATGCACCCCACAGCGTTTTCATAGGGAAAGAGAGAGTGAGAACTCATTAGAAGGCAGAGAGGTCGGCCTGAGCTAGTTCGCTCTAGCCTGCTACTCTACACAGGGGATAAGGGAAAGAAGAAGGAAAGACGGATGAAGGGTGATGATGGGGACAAGAATAGGTGGTGCGTATGTACAGTAGCCACTTAGCATAGTACCCTACAGTCTAGTTTCTAGTCCAGGGCTTTTTATAAGATCTAAAATAGCTTTTGTAGCAGTTTTTGACACTGTTTGGTCGTTCATTGCTGACAATATGTGGCTTTCACTTGATGGTGTTCGTCCGATGCTTGCCAACGTTGCAGTTAGCATTTTTCTTTGCGCCACGTATAATGCACAGTCACAAAATATGTGAGCTATCGTTTCGCGCACTTGGCAGCGTTCACAATTCGGTCTGTCCTTACGGCCGATTAGGTGGGTGTAGTGGCGAGTGAAGGCGACGCCCAGGCGAACTCGGTGCAGTATATTAGCTTGTCTTCGGCTCATTTTCTCTGGAAAACGAAAACTCATACTGGGGTCTGTTTCCCGCAGGCGCTTGTTCTGGGCATCTGGTAGCGACCAGTAAGTGGCAGCGCATTCGCGCATGACTGATCTCAACAATGTGCTGACGTCACTTCGCAATTACGGTACTTTGACGTACATAGGAGCGTTGTATACTGCTGCTCTTGCTTCGCAATCGGCTGTTTCGTTGCCAACCAGACCGCAGTGTCCAGGAATCTATTGGAGTGTAATCAAGTGACTGCTCTTGTGTGTTTGATCAAACGCTTGGACGATTCCTAACGCTAACTCGTAAAATTGGCCTCTTGAGCAAGAATGGATAGCTTGAAGCGCTGATTTTGCATCAGGCAGAATCGTCCATGTACGCAGTGCTTGGTCGTTCACAAATTTTATGGCTTCTTGTATAGCAACAAGTTCTGCAGCTGTCGAAGGTGACCTATGATCTAATTTTTACTGTCGGGAAAATCCGAGTTGAGGGATCACGAAGGCTGCAGCTGAGGCGGATGAAGTTAAGGATCCATTGGTGTAAATGTGCACAGAGTCGCTGTATCCGTCATATAAATGTGCCAAGGTGAGTTGCTTGAGGGCAACGTAAGAAACACGTGACTTATACGAAATTCCACGTATGTGAAGGCACACCAGTGGTTTAGTCAATGTCCATGGAGGCACTGCAGGAACTCCGGCAGGTGCAAAGCTTGAAGAGATCACGTGCCTATGCGTATTGAGGCATCGCGAATAAGTACAGCCTGGTCGGTCCACTTGTAGCGAAGACAACGAGTGCTGTGCATGTCGGGTCAGCAGACGAAGGTGTACTTGAAAAGGCTCTTAGGACGTGCAAACCTGCATAGGGTAGGTGCGGGACTCGTCTATAGTGCCAGAGGTTGACGTGCACCATGGCAGGCCAAGGAATATTCTCAGTGCTCGAGCCTGAAAGCTCTCTAAAGTACGAAGACACGTTGCCCGCATGCTGGAAAGTACAGGTGAGCTGTACCGTATATAGCCCAGAAACAATGCCTCGTATAACTGCAGAAGGAAATAGGTGCAGTAACTTGTGAGTATTTTTTAATTGGTGGTCGGCTTTGAACCACAAGGTGGTCATATTAACAACATGCGTTGACGCGCGATGACGATGTACGCTTGTAATAAACAATATTGATGTGATATTACATGTATGTGAAGCACAATGAATACACACAATGAATGTGTTTGTGAATTATGAACGTTCTTTTCACTGCATCCCGAAAAGAAAATATTTTAACTGTTTCGCCAGTTAAAAGAAGTTCTTCGTCTTGATAATGCAGTGATATTTGAAAAGAAGGTGAATATCAGTGACAATTTCGGCAAGGTAAAACTTGACTACTCCTTCCACATCGTTCCCATCAGGTTAATATGGCATTCTCGAATACAAGCTCAAAGGCATAGTACTTGCGGTCCAATTTATTGTAATATGTGTGATTGCTGTTTGATTTTTTCAATTTCCTTTAATCACGTAGCATACCTGAAACACCAATTAAACGTCTCACCGTCACATTCTTGATGAATCCACCTTAGTGGATATGTGCCATTTATTGTAGGAAAACAAAGAAAAATATGGTTACAAAGTAGAAGCGTTGCTGCCTGGTAGAATATCTGCTGGCCACGCAAACGACCTGAGTTCGGTCCGCACTCGAACCCGGAAATTTTTAAATAATAATCGCATCTTTCTCGACTCTTACGTCACGCACAAGATGATTTTCCGCCTAGAACCAGCGACACGTACGCCAGAAAGTCTGTGAAACGAGCTCTTTGACGGTATGGCGTTAAAGCGACTGCTTAAAATGTTCGTGCCAGTACTTTACTTCAAGGGACACTACCGTCAAATATTATTTTAAGTCAGAGTGAAAGCTCAATATATGACAACGTCTAAAAGAACAATATTATCAACAAGAGTGCTATACGTACCGAGAAATTAGTGTAAGTGCACGAGAACACATGCGCCGCCAGTAGAACATTCGCAAAATGATCGAAGGCACCAGACTTACCGCCTACAAATAAAGACTAGTAATTGAACTGGCTGCACGAATTGAAGATTCTTCCTTGCATCAAGAGATGCAATAAAATGCTGCTTGTTCGTTTCTATTTGAATCATGAAAAAAATGGCTGGACGTTACTATAGGGATTGACGCGAGTGGTTTGAAAGATCAATTTTCGCCTAGTTAAACTGGATAGGTCGTGCCATCAAGCGGGGCTCGGTTGAACGAAGCGCACAGGCCATCTCGGAGGCCATGACAGGAAATTGTTCAGTCGCCATTGTTGGTCCTGTGGCTCTCGCTACTTTCGCTTTGCTGCTACTAGTGCCAGTGGCCACGCTGTAAAGCCGGGCAACGATGTGCACAGCAACAGTGACGTGAAAGGTTTCACTTGAAGCAGGCAATTCGAAAGGTGCTAACGTGATGCGCACAACTTGAAGTAGCGCTATGAGACTTCTGGATTGCTAGTTCAACAATCAATACCAATGAAATATTTGTCTTTAGGGCCCTTTTAAGCGATGCAACTCGGCAGCTTTGCAGAGACTTGAAATGTAAAAAAAAACCTTCTAAATTTAGACTAATGTGACCTCAGCTTTCTGTAATTCACCCAATTGACGCTGTTTTGTAAATTCTGTTTACTTCTGTTTTCGCGGTAACTTGGCACTTCCTTTTTTGCAGCTATTGGTCAAGGGTTGATTTTCCCTTCCAACATGGTGGCCATCAACACATACTTCCACAAGTAAGTACACCACTGGTGCTTACTTCATTTCTTCTTAAATACCGCAGTGACGCTATTGACTGTTTCTGATACCATGATTTTATGATTCGCAGTCAGGTTTCTATATCTTTAGGCTGAACTACTGACTGCACTGAATGTAGGAACAGCGCAACCTAGAAGTAGTTACTGCGTAATTACGGAAGCGAGAAAACTAGGACCGTAGTTACGCAGTAACTACTTCTAGGTTGCGCTGTTCCTGCGTGCATTTATGTCCTTCTATCTTCGCCAAGTTTCCACGCTTCAT
The DNA here is from genome assembly GCA_013436015.1 of Rhipicephalus annulatus. Classification (NCBI taxonomy): domain Eukaryota; kingdom Metazoa; phylum Arthropoda; class Arachnida; order Ixodida; family Ixodidae; genus Rhipicephalus; species Rhipicephalus annulatus. The sequence continues at coordinate 61,931 of WOVY01002197.1, forward strand.
GAGTGACTGCGCCAGCAGTTCAGCCTGTAGGTTCTAACGTGGAAGGTGGTCGCCACGAAACGCTATTGAACGCGGTTGCTTGACCCAAGTTCTCTTCTCAAAAGTAGAATAAGCTGCACATGTTTTACATGCGACAATGCACTGGCATCATGACGTGGCGAGTGATCGAAACCAATTGTGAAACTTCTTCACGGACGCCAACTACGCGACGCTGACAGCCACGAGCTGAGATTCTGCAAGTCATACGCTTTAAGTAAAAAGGCTCATAGTTCCTGGTTCTTTATGTTTTTAATACACATTTTATAAACGAAGCTCTTACAAGGTTGGGGTTGGCAACAGGTAGGTGTTCGCATCGCATGCAACGCTCAAGTTCCCAGATTCACCCATAGATAGTGCTACTGACTAGGTCATGGTATGCAGAAATTGATAGACATCTGTGGTAATGAGGGAGATAGGTTAAATTTGAAGTTCAGAAGGGAAAAATCGGCAATCATTATTTTTAATGATAACAAAGGCAGTGACCATAAGATACAGGAGGTCACGCTAGATGTAGTGGATAAATATAAATCCTTGGACGTATCCTTGGAGATAAATACAAATATCTGGGCGTATGGAGAAGCAATGGGGCCGAGTACCTAAGGGAACACGAAATATATGCGACGACTAAAGGTATTAGGAATGGTGCTGTAATGAAAAATAGGACACTGTAGAACCACAATAGGTATGATGTTGTGAGAGAGATTTGGAAAGGTGTCATGGTCCCGGCTTTGACGTTCGGCAATGCGGTCTTGTGCATGAAATTAGAAGTTCAAGCAAGATTGGAAATAAACAACGTGGCATAGGTAGACTTGCTTTGGGAGCACATGGGAATATCCCAAATCAGGTGGTACAGGAAGACATCGGATGAAGATCGTTTGAGTGCAAGGAAGCTAGCAAGATAAAATTTGAGAAGCGATTGAGAAAAATGGGAGAGGAGCGTTGGGTTAGGAAAGTTTTCAGTTATTTGTACGTGAAGAATACGATAAGAAATGCAAGAAGCAAACTAGAAAATTGTCAAGCAAGTATTTAGACAACACAAGAATACCAATGCAAGAGGAAACAGCGGTTAAGAAGAAGGTGAAGGAAGCAAAAAGGGATATTGGGAAGATGGAAATGTTTACGAAATCATCACTGGAGCCCCACGGAACATTTAAGCAGGAAATAGCAAGGAAAACAATCTACTATAATTCTCGCGGTCGTTTTCTGCTCTTCAAGGCTAGAACAGGAGTATTGCGGACCAAGACGTACCGAGCAAAGTACGAAGGCACAGACATGGTATCTAGTGCGTGTGGAGAGGAGTAGGAAATGACTGAACATTGGACAATGTTCTGTAAAGGGCTCCACTCTATAGTTGAAGATAAGGACACCAAACTTTTCAAAGCATTGGGGTTTGGGGACAGTGAAGGCAAAACTTTCTTTTTATTTATTTATTCATACTGTTAGCATACATGCCAAAACAGGAGTTGTTCATCTGGGCACACAAATTTCAAAAGTCAAGCAAAAGTGGAACATCTCACAATATGACACATAGAGAGCAAAAGCAATGCAAAAAATAAAAAAATCCAACATTCATTGCGCACCCTGTAGCATAACACGGCAGAACACAGGTGAGCAAGTGAGTGCCTTATCACAGCTCAGTTCAACATTTGTAACGCACATTCGAAATCTTGAACATTGTTACACAGTACAACGTCCTTCCATACCTTATTCCATATGTCAATAGCGGATACAATAAAAGGATTCTTGAACGATTTTGTGTTATGCTTCAGAAATTTAATGTGTTTGGTGTGCTTTGTCCGCGAATGCGACGTGTCTAGAGTGAAAATTTTTGTTATCTCTGTTTTGTAGATACCGTGGAATATCTGAAAAAAGAATTTCATGCTGTTGATATTCGTTTTTTCGTGCAATGTAAGAATATGAGCCCTAGGTCTTAGACTTGTTACGGACTGCGTTCTACGGTAGGAATTAAAAATAAATCTTAGGGCTCTATTCTGAACCTGTTCACATTTAGCGATATTATTTTGCGTATATGGCTTCCATATCGGGCATGCACATTCCAGCAACGGAAGTACTGTGGTTTTATATGCTAAAAGTTTTACTTCAGGTGTCGCGTCACCAAGCCTCCGACGAAGCATCCAAAGCTTTTTTTGCGATTTATCACAAATATAATTTATATGGCAGTTCCAGTTCAAGCTATCTGTGACGTAAACACCCAGGTATTTGTATTCTGACACACGGCAGAGTGGTTCGTAATTTATGACGTAACGAAATAAGAGAGGCTTGGTTTTTCTTGTAATCGGCATAAAAACTGTTTTGCTTGGGTTCAACACCATTTGCCATTTTTTGCACCAAGAGCCTATCAAGCCCAGATGTTCATTAAGCTTTCTTGGTCGTAGTTCGATTCTGCCTTTGAATAGATGACTGTGTCATCAGCATAGTGCTTAATGAAAACATCGGGCGAGAAGCCGCTGTTCATATCATTATTATATAGTAAGAAAAGCGGTGGCCCTATGACAGAGCCCTGCAGAACTCCTGAACCTACCAACTGGCTCGTGCTGTTTGTGCCCCTAATGCAAACCACTTGCTTTATGTTTATCAAATAAGCCGCTATCCAATTTATGAGCTCATCGTTCTGCAGGATCGTGCTAAGTTTATGCAGCAATTTCGAATGTGGTATTTTGTCGAATGCCTTTCTGAAATCAAGAAAAATAATGTCAACTTGTCCTCTGTCATCTAAGATTTGACTAATGAAATGTGAAACCTCCGTGAGAATTTTCACTGTGGAGAAACCTCGCCTGAAACCATGTTGTTGTTCTGCCATCAGTTTGCGCTCTTGGAGAAATTCTGTTAAGTGCTTAGTAAGTACATGCTCCAGTGTTTTACAGCACGTGTTTGTCAAAGACGCAGGCCTGTAGTTGTTTACACAGTCTTTAGCACCTCCTTTATGAATCGGTATGACCTTAGCACATTTCCAGTCATTAGGAACCTGTCCATCACACAAAGATTTGTTAAATATATCAGTGAGATAATAAGAGCACCATTCAGCATACCTTTTCGAAAAGACATTCGGAATACCATCTAAGCCAGTTGATTTCTTTTCATCAAGGTTCAGTGGAAGGTTACAAATGCCTTCCTGTTTGACGATAATATCAGGGATTGGCGAGGCAGGACAACCTAGGCTGAATTCCGGCAGTATACCATCATCGTTTGTAAAAACCGATTTAAAATAATCATTAAAAGTACAGGCTAACTGAAAACTATCCGTAACAGTGCCGGTTTCCTTATGTAAATACACAGTATTCAATTTTTCTTTCGATAAATATCGCCAAAATTTCTGCGCTGCTGTTTTATTAAACTGCGTTAAAGATTCATTCATGTATCGCTTCTTTGCGTCAGCCAGCTCAGCTCTGAACGAATAAGAGAGCGTCGTAACGTCAGTCGATCTGAGACTTTGTTTACTACTTTTTCGATTTGCCCACATGCGCCTTAGTTGCCGTTTCACGTGAATGATTTTTCGCGAAACCCGTGGATTCATTCTTTGAACCTTTTTTTTCGGTCAGGTGTGTCACGTTTTATTAGTGTGTGTACAGTTTCTTTAAACCTTTTCCACACATCATCAACCGTTGAACTATCACATACAGCAATGCGCTTAAAATATTCATAATCAATGTCAAAAAAGTCCAGAATAGAAACATCATCCGCTCTAGAGTAATTGGGCACCAGTACAGACTTTGTCGCTTGCGCTTCATGACACATGCCCAATAGCTAAAGAATCACCATTCTGTGATCTGAAATACCGTCCATCACTTCACAAGTGTACTTATGTTCAGCCAGTGATGGACTCAAAAATACAAGATCAAGTAAAGGGCCACCCTTTTCGTGTACTCGTGTGCAGTCCTGTACAACTTGAAACATATTAAGTGAGAACACCTCATCTAGGAGAGCTCGGGATGGTAATACACCAACCTGACCCGCTTTATACTCCACCCAGTTAATTTGCGGAAGATTAAAATCACCGGCCATTACAATTTTTCTTTTTGAAGTCTGAAAATCGCTATGTAAGAGGTCATTGAAAGCTAGCATGTAGTCTTCCGACAAATCGGGAGGACGATACACTGCAATGAATGTGAACGAACTGCCGTATAAAGTCATGTCATATGCAATACATTCAATTTCAGGTGGCGAAGAACGTTCTGTGCACTCCGTTGATCTTTTACAGATAATCGAAACACCACCACCCCTAGATCCGCAATCTCTACGATAAGCTATATCGTTTGGAGGAAGAAACTGGCAGTTTTCAATGCATTCATTCAACCAAGTTTGAGTAACAATGAGTACATCTGGTTCATACTCGAGCAAAACACTTTCAACGGCTGAAGTTTTATTCAAGACGCAGCGCGCGTTCAGATTAATAACCGTCACTGAATCAGAAGTAGTGCCCACGTTCCTGGAATTTCATGTGGTTGGAAGATTATCAGCAACTAAGCATGGCTTCCGTGAAATGGTGTTTCCGTCCCAGAAATATGCATCCCTGTTCACGTACTATTTGTCATGAACAAGGCGCACGCGCACACCGCTTCGTTTTTATCCTTTTGCACTCTCCCAAATACGCTTGCGACAATAAAGTACGCGTTTTGAAAAGTCTTCACGCACCGAAATACCTGTTCCTTAAAATTTTGAACACTTCATCAAGATATCGCTCTTTTCTTTGGAGTTGTATAAGCAGAAATATACAGGCCTGGAATAGTCTCGCCTTTTTCCAAGTCGATGTATGCGTTCTACACTACACGGACTTACACTTATTACAGAAAAAAGCCTTTGGTTTAGAGTTTCAAACAGTTCATCGGCTGATTCATTTGGTCTCTCAGGAAGAACATAGACGATCAAGTTATTTCTTCGTTGCCGACTTTCCAGATCGTCGACCCTCTGGGAAAGCACAGCCACTTGCTCAGTTAAAGCAGAAACCACTTCTTTAGTTTCGGTCAATTTTGGAAGGGATGACTCAATAATAGATAGTCGTTTTTCAAATTTTTTTATGACACTGCCATTATCTTTTACTTGCTTCTGAAGCGCACGTTGATCACGTTTTATATCAGCAAGTGTCTTTGTCTAATCTTTCAATGTTTGTAAAATTTGTTCAATGTTTTCTTCAAGTACAGCGGGACCGGTGTTTGTCTCAATATCACCGCTCCTAGCCAACTTCAGCAGCACAGACCAGCAATCACAAGATAGAGACAACAGTGTGTTGGGGCACGGCACGACTATAAGAAATAGTTCATTGCTTCGAAAACATGAAAAGCACCGCCTCACCTGTAAAAAAGCAAAGACGACCGTATTTGAGGTCATGCTTTGGTGAGTACCGTGCCTGCAACTGAGTCTGTGTGGATCCGAGGTGTTCCTTATATACGGTTGAGGGGCGTGCACAGCCATCTTTGATTGGGCCACGTAGTCACAGCATGGCTCGTCGATGACTGCTGGCTCCAGGGGAACCGCATGAATGCGTCCACTTGTTGAAAGATGTTCGACGGAGTAAAACACACTTGGCAAAGTCGTGCTGCTTGCAGAAATGATAATCGGAATCTGTAAACAAGAAAAGACGAGCGTATTTGAGGTCATGCTTTGGTGAGTGCCGTGCACGCAACTGGCTTAAACGGGTAAAAATAACCAGAAGGAGGCTAACTGATTCGTGGCTGCAATTGAGGCGCGAGTGAAATTCAATCCTTAAACAAACAGTGAGAGTTCCTAATTTTATGGCTAGGTGGCGTGAGCCACTGCTTGATCTAAAGAGCACAGCCGCATACATCCATTCATCCAAGGTAGAATAAGTGTATGTGCTACCTTTAGGAAACATACACAGTTACTCTAGGTCGTGGAGTCATGGAATACATTAGATAAAGGTGTAGCTGGCTGCGGGAGCTCATCGCACGAGGGTGTTGTTAGGACTTTCCTATAATATGCAGTTGTGTTCCTCTTTTGCGAAGACTTGGAAGGTAACTCTATGCAGCTTCCCGTCCTTAAATATTGCAAGGTGGAAGACGGTGGAGGTTGCGTCACTGATAAGCACTGATGTTCTCTGCAAGCAATATTCCCCTTTTCAGAGAAATTTCGGCAGTCACTTTAGAAGAAAAAAGAGATAATCTTTGCGATAATTCAGAAAATTTCCAGGGGCGGCGAAATTTGTATAACGATGAGGCACGGCGAAGACGATACTCCAGTCGTTTCCGAAGCATACAGCGTGCCAAAACACAGCCTCTGAGATTTGGTCTCTACTTACACGGTCTTTTTATTCACTCATAGGGCTTGACTTGAAACTCCCATATCCACGATGTATTCACAGCACGAACTCTAAGATGAGAGATCGACAGCATAGCACACTCTTGTTGAAGCCACTCTTTTTTTCACTATAAATTGGCTACAATGCTCACGAGAAGCCAAAAGCAATATAGTGCATTCAATACGATCAACAAAACTATAGCAAAGCAGGAGCCGCAACCTTGTTGCACTGCACGTGTTGGTGAGTTCAGCTGTATCATTTGAAGACGTGAACGCCGTTGAACACGCTGATAATGGCGCCAGACCATCGTATCCTAAACGGGTAAAATAAACGACAAAGACATTCGTGAAAAAAATTTCGGTGAACCTGATGCTTGAGTCCTTATGGGTTAGGCTGAGGAATAACTTGGCGAGTCCGAATCCAAGTGAGCCCAATTATGATCATGGAATATGATTTAGTCACTCTGAGCGAGCTTCATCTTCTACTGCCAACCTTTGGTCCTATTTTCGACTTTTGGCATTGTTGAAGTTTTGCGCACACACACAAGGACACAGAAGAAGGGAACACAAGGACCAGCGCAGTATTTTGGCATTGATTCCGTATTTTGGCATTGATTTCATTCTCAAATCAGCTTGAATATACATGCAAGTTTATTCGCACATTACTCAACGCAGAAGCATTCATTTGCCACCTAAGTACTTATTGATCAGAAACGTGAGTGGGAGGGGGTGCAGTGACCTTCCCAACAAGCCCTTTTACGGGAATGGATTGTGTAGGAGCACCTAATTTGATTTACATACTTTATCAGAAAGGTATTTATAGAGTAAAACCACTGATAACTCGGATTTGAAGATACAACGTCAGAAGACGTATAACAAAGAAGCAATTATATATAAGACATTGGCGTAAAGACCATCTACATTACAATTGAAAAAAAGTAATTTTACGTTGATTCATGATTCCACTCGCTCAGACTCGGGTCAATTCCCTAGTCTTGTGTGGATCCGGTTGAGCGATATGTACGAGTTTGAGTCCAATTAAGGACGGTTGAGAAAAAAGTTTAGCAAGTCTGAGCGCGAGTGAGTACAGCTGAAGAAATTTTGGTTAGTCTGAGTCCAAGTGAACCCCCATGGCAAAATATATTTTTCGAGTGAGTCTAAGTAAGCTCCTGATTTTCTGTTGATGTGTGTTTGGTGCTACACAGAATATTAGAAACGAACAATGATGTGTCTGATTTTAGTCACCATGCTTCGGCACTTGCTTTGCAAAGAAAAGAAAAAAAACTTCATGTGATTTTCGTACACCCCATCTTCGCAATGAACTTGTGCTATCATAGAAGGGTAACCCGTCGATTATATGCTACACTAAAGTTTACCTTTCTCATGCTGCGTCTTCGCATTCATAACTTCAAAGTGCTGACATGGCCTGCTACTTGTAGGAAAGGCGGCTGACGAGCGAGGCAAAGCACAAGTTGATGTGTCGTCTGCAAACAAATCTCTCTTCAGTGCTTTTAAAAACTGTTCCATGTCTTTTAAAGGAGAACTATGCTGAAATAAACTAAATGAAATACCTAATTGCACTAGTTCTGTCTTCACGCCAGATAATTTGGCATGTGACACCTTTAATGGCACTTTTGATTTCATTATTGTAGGCAAGTTGCGTACCGTTTAAAACATTTTTCACTGTATAGATAAGAATTTCTACAAAACAAAGGCATGATACCTGTGCTTCATTTAATTGCCAAAGTCTTAAATTTTTTCAAACGTTAAAACTGACCATTGGCTCCCCATGTCATTGGCGTCAACACGAGTAATGCATGAAATAATTATGATCTTGTGATGATGCCACTGGATCACATCATCATACTGCCCCGACACCAGTATGAGTGACGTTACTTGGCCATCAGAAGCACTAAGACATACTTATACGTTGCGTGGTCCAGATTTGAACCGTGCTTCCTATGGCCTGCTCCTGATGTTGGTAGGTCCTCACGGCGCGCTCTTCTTCTACGTTTGGCACTTGCTTAAAGGAGAATGCAAAACATCTACTGCAGTTCTAGCTTTCATCTTATTGATGCGTACGAGCACATACTTTTCGTATTTTGCTAAAGGGCCGTGCAAATGACGCAATTTTTGTCACCCCGAGATTTTGTTTTGAATGTGACTATGGCGCCAAACTCCGCCTTCGTCTCCGCCGCATGATCTTAGTGTTACAGCTTGAGAGAAAAAGGTGCAGGCGTAAACAGTCCCCTGTGAAATTACTGTAAAGCAGGTCGGCCAGCAATCTATTGGCGCGCCGCCGTGGTGGTGTATACCCCCATAAGGGTGTATACACTAAAAGAGTGTATATACAACCATAAGAGTGTATATAACCCTTTGGGTGCATATACACCCTATGGGGTGTATATACACTTCATAGGGTGTACATGGAGTGTATATACACCCATATATACACCTTATGGAGTGTATATACACCAATAAGGGTGTATATACACCTTATGGGTGTATTTTGGGTGTATATACACTTAAAATACACTCATAAGGGTGTATTTTTTGTTCTTTGGGTAACACCCTTTAGGGTGTGTAGGAACACTCTAAACAATAAGGTGTTTAGAAACACGCTGAAAACGTAGGGTGTAAAAACATTACACCCTATATTAAAAGGTGTTTATGAACACCCCTAAACTATGGGTGTTGGATGAAGCTACACCCATGCGAGTGGGCTGTAACACTAAAAATCCCCTTGAAACGATGGCAGTTATATGGATAAGCATACTTGATCAAATGAAGCGCAACTACAGGGACAACAAAAGCAGAGACACTGGAGGTGACGCTCAGTCTTGTGTGTTCAGGAGAGCCATTCATAGCACTTAATTCCATCAAATATGCATCAACCACTGGCCCAAGCCTCAACTATTCTCAGGGAGAAGCATATATGAACCTTCGCTGTGGCTGACAGAGAAAAAGGAAGATACTGGTGTCACCCACGGCACTTATACGTGCATGCATGCAGCTGATAAAATGAGGTGTCGTGGTCTCGAATGAGCTGCATAACACCAGTGTATATATGTGTAGGAAGACTGGGCCGAAAACGAAAAAGTAGGACGTGGCAGGCGCTTACACACACATATACACGCACACGAACCACACCACAATAGTGCAATCAGTAACCTGTAGCGTAAGGTCAAACCAAACAACGCCAAAGCAAAAAACAATTAAGCCCATATGTTCACCTCTGCCTTTAATATAGAAAAAGCGCAAGTCTGACAAAGAGGACTCTTACAACATTCTGCAAAAGTTTGAAATATCTCACGTGACCAAGCTTTTTCTCTCTATACTAGAAATTTATTGTTTTCAATACAATAAATCCCCACAACTTTCAAAAACATTTGTGATAGTCGGGCAAACAACTGAGAGGTATGGTAGTGAAGGACACCTATACAATAGAAAAAACACGTAGGAAGAGTAAGCGAGTTTCTGGAGTCACATGTACAACCTATTATATCTCGCAGCATAAATTTTACATTATAAAGTGACAACATTCGACAAGGTAGTGTAAGTGGGTTTGTAATAATGTAATGTCAATGTTGGTATACTTCTAACTGCAAAACCACAGCTCGTCACTGCTGCTTGCACAATCATCTTCAGCTGCTGAGATGACTGGTGCCTTCGAGTGAAGTGGGGGAATCTGTTCTTTCTGTACAGGAAAATCAATCCAGGAAACCTAAAATAAATACACAGAAACAATAACCGAAATTTCACGAAGAGTGCAACATACAGTATGCACCCTGCATAACTAACTGCTTTCTTATGAGTAAGTATAAATTGAGTGCATAGCAGGCATATTCAGTGGCATCGGGCTCCACAGCAGTGAGAAATGCAAGAAAACGTATGAGGAGCAATAAACACCATAAAATGCGCTCTGTGGGAAAATAGTACATTTAAAGCCATAGATATGAACCTTACCTTACCCTTTCAGCTGGCTCGCGCAGGCAAATAAAAAGGTGCTCTTCGAAGTTGATAATGTTCCATTAGCTGCATGCATCGACTAATCTAAGTGAATGTCAAGTTTCGTACTTAACTATGCATCAACACAGCTACATGTGTATTTCTGCAGATCTACCATGGTACTCATTTGATTAGTTTATTAAAAGGAATGCAGTACGGCGCGCAACAACATATACATATTTTGCCCCGCAGGGGCGGCTGTGAAAGCAGGCGTTTGGTGTGTAGCGACACCACGGACCCGAGCTAACGGGGGTTTCGACCTCTCCCACACCTAGCTGTGCTTGGCTGAGCCGTGTCCAAGGAATAGGGGATTTAGGGGGTTGAGCGGACGCCGGGTGATAGGACTTTTAAGGCACCCCGACAGAGGCAACACAGCCCTTTGGCCCCGGCTTCAGGTATATGGCACCCCTGGGCTGACCCACCCAGGGCGAATCGGCAGTCGCCTTTTCCTATCTCTCTCTAACCTCGTCTTCGTTTTTACCTCTCACTTTTATCTGTCCAGTAACCTTCTATACTCCGTCAACTTCCAATTTTTCCTGGCGGCGAGGGTTAATCCTGTGTAGGTGCCCAACCTTGGGTAACTAACTATATTTCGTTATAGCAGTGATGTAAGGATGGCGCCTTCAAGTGTTCTATCTTGTAGCGTCTGCTTGTTGGGCTCGGTGGTGGGCGCTTACCATCGCCGCCGAACTTCAAATGCTTCTCATGGCAAAACCTTCCCCCTCTTTGAATGATCAGTCCCTAAAAAGGAACCACATCGATGAAAGCTCCAAACGCAACCGAACTGATTGTGACCACTTTCCACACTTTTTGGTCATACACTCTCTTACAGACAATGAGTTTGTTGCAGCATTGTCGGTCTTTCTGATAGCCTTGAAAACCTAATAGGCAAAAATATGATGCAAAGAAGCTGTCATCCTGTGATCTTCTTGTTGAAGTGACAAAAAAGACCACTCAAACACTCTCCTGAAGCAAAAGAAGTTTGGACATGAACGTGTCTGTCATCCCCCCCCTCCACCGCAGTCTTACCACTATCCAAGGTGTCATTTCAGAACGCGATCTCATGCGAGAAATGGAAACTGAACTTCTTGAGGGCTTTCGAGAGTAGGGCGTAACTGCCGTACGTCGAATCACAGTCACATAGAAAGGTGAAGAAGTGATAACCCCGCATATAGTATTAACCTTTAACCCTCCATCCTGCCCGAATCTGTGAAAGCGGCATTCCTTCATTGTAAAGTCCGTCCTTATATACCTAGCCCCAGAAGGTGCTTCAAGTGCCAGAAATACGGACATGGATCAAACACCTGCCGTGGAAAACTAACATGTGCGAAATGTGGTGACCATGAGCACCCAACCGAGAACTGCACTCCAAACCGAACAGAATGTCCTAATTGTCACGGGCCGCATGCTACGTACTCGCGCACGTGTGAAGCGTTCAAGAAAGAAAAAGGCTGTAATTCACACCGAGGTTACAGAAAATATCACATTCTCGGTAGCCCGGAAGAAGGTATCCCTTTTTTCCGGAAGATCATATGCTGATGCAGCCCGTCGGGGAGCCGGGCGGCGTCTAGTGACGATGGGCACGCTATACAGCTTTGCTGATGCGTGCACATATTTGCCCCCCTTCCCACCAAGCAGCCACCGGCTGCATCAACCTTTCACGTCCTGGAGGTCGAACTTCATCAGACCCCAGGCACCGCAAAGACAACTGAGACGCCTGTCTCCTCTGACATACCTCCATTACCTTCCGAGGGTCCACCGGAGGCAATAGAAGTGACACCAGGGTCCTCAGGATGTAAGATGCTGACGGAACCCCCCCCCCAAGTGAGGCGAGGCTCCATAGATTACCTAGGAGGGAAGAGACACCCTCCATTGAAGCCGCCTGATAAAGGCAGCGAAGTGTGAATAAGTAGCGCTCTTTTCCTCTATTTTAAAAATGGCTGCTGAAAGTATAATGTACTGAAATTGCCGAGGCTTACCTAAGAACTTAGACGACATCTATGAAATACTTGCACAACACCAACCAAACATACTTTGCTTACAGGAAACACACCAAAAACTCACACACACTACCCTTTTAAAAGATATGTGGTATACCAAAAGCACAGACAAAGCACTGCCCATTTATCTGGTGGTGTCGCTATCGTGGTGCAGAAAGCAGTTCTGTCTCAAAGCCTTACTCTGGTTACTGACTTAGAAGCAGTGGCAATAGGAGCTCTAATTTTTGGACGATTAACAACTGTGTGTTCACTATACATCCCTCCGGACTACCAACTGTCTACTAAAGAATTTGAAACACTCATCGACCAGCTTCCACATACATTTCTGTTCGTTGGAGATTTTAACGCGCACCGCCCTCTATGGGAATGTACAAGAACGGATTCTCGAGTCTTCCTAATTGAAAATTTTTGTTGTCTTCCGGCTCCTGTATATTTAATAAAAAGAGCCAACATATTTTAACGCAGTGCAAAGCTCATACAAAGCAATAGATCTTGCTATCGGATCTCCTTCACTCTTGGCATGCAGTGAGTGGGCTGTGATTCATTACCTCTACGGAAGTCATCATTTTTCTGTCTGTCTGAAAAACACAGGAAATGGGAGTACTATTACTGCGAATGTAACCAGGTTCAGAGAACAGATTGCGAACTCGACGAAATTCCGAAAACTCTCAAAACTATCATGCTCATCATTTGAAAACCTAGGTATTGATGAATGTGAAGCGTTGGTCACACTGCACATTATACAGGCCGCAGAGCAATCCATCCCACATACATCTAACAACAGACGGAACAAAAGAGGACCTTGGTGGAGCGCTGAGTGCGAAAATGCTTGTGACAATGAAAACAAAGCATGTTCGAAATTCCGCAGGTATGCAACAGTCAAAAACTTGGTGAATTTTAAGCACGCAAAAGCAAACGTCAGGCGTGTCAGACGAGAGTCTAAACGACAGAGCTGGCAATCCTTCCCCTCATCGCTTAACTCTTACACTGACACACATAAGGTGTACAACAGAGTAAGAGCACTCCAAGCGCACAGCACTCATCTAGTGCCCCTTGTTAGTACTGCTGGTGATACACTGTAACAGCAGGCAGATGCCTTAGGACAACACTGAGTATATTTTCAGCTCCGCACATTATACAGACTCCTTTAAGTGATACAATCTAGCCGAAGAACGCAAACCTATTCGTAATGAAAGGCCATCGGCAGGAGGGTATAATGCCTCTTTATTAAAGGTGAACTAAAGGCAGCACTGGCAAGGTGCGGCTGCTCAGCAGCAGGCTTGGACAGTATTACTTACGGCATGCTGATAGACCTGCACGAAGAAACTCTTGACGTCATCCTCATTCTTTTCAACAATGTATGGTCCTCTGGGCATCTACCCATAACCTGGAAAAAAGCAGTTACCACACCCATTCTTAAACGAGGTAAAGAAGCCACACTTGCTGCTAGTTACAGGCCTATTGCGCTGATCAGCTCTTTGGGCAAGGTGTCCGAAAAAATAGTGAATAGCCGCCTTATGTATGACCTCGAGAAAGAGAGAAAGAAGAAACGTTATTCAAGTGTCCCTGCTGGGGTCAAAGGTGGTGGAGGACCGGGAGACGGGCCCCTCTGTAACCCCCTTCCTCAGGCGGCGGCCAGGCCTCGAATCCTGGCGGCGTCTTCAGCCAGCCGGACAGCCTAGAGCTGGTCCATTGGCCTCCTTGATCGTCATCAAGCTGGATTCAGGTCTTCCCGGTCGATAACTGACGAACTAGTAGCTTTGAATCTTATGTCAGGGATGCCTTCATTCTCAAACAGCACTGCTTATCTGTAGTTTTTGACTTGGAAAAGGCTTACGACACGACATGGCGTTATGGCATTCTCCGTGGCCTGCGATCTTTTAGATTGTCCGGAAATATGCTGAATACTATTAAAAGCTACCTTTCTGACCGTACATTTGTGGTTCGTGTTGGTAATGTCTTATGAAAGTGGTTTACGCAAGAAAATGGCATCCCCCAGGGTGGTGTTTTTAGCTGCACACTGTTCATCGTAAAAATGAACTCCATAGGCACTATCCTACCTAAAACAATCTCCTACTCTGTATATGTGGATGACATTCAGATGAGCTTCAAATCGTGCAACCTAGCCATATGTGAACGTCAGATTCAGTTGGCAGTAAATAAGCTCTCATGTTGGGCAGACAAAAGTGGTTTTAAGTTTAACTGTGACAAGACTGCTGCGTACTGTTTTCAGAACTACGAGGCATACGGCCGTCCCCCAACATCTCAATTAATGGACAAACCATAGCTACTAAAAGAGATCACAAATTTCTAGATGTTGCGGTTGATGAAAAGATCAGCTTTGTTACACATATCAAACAGCTACTACTTAAATGCTTGAAAGCCTTAAACCTGCTCAAGGTTCTCTCGCATCAGTCATGGGGCACAGACCGTGACTGTTTATTGAACCTTTTCAACAGTGTAGTGCTATCACGTATCGATTATGGCTCGGTGGTTTACGCGTCAGCGTCAAGATCTGTACTAAAGATGCTTGATCCAGTGCACCACCTAGGGATTCGGCTGGCCAGCGGTGCTTTCCAAGCCAGCCCAACATCCAGCCTATATGTTGAGACAAACCGGTGGTCACTAGAACGACGACGTCAGTTCACAAGTGCCACGTGTGCCACCAAGGTTCTTTCCCATGTCGACCACCCTGCTCGTGCGCTATAGCAGGATACATCAAACGCCCACCTATTTTTGAGGTGACCATCAGCTAGGCCACCGTATCCCCTCAGAGTGGCCTCACACTTTGAAAATATGCACATACCAGTCTCCAATCTTCAACTAACCTCTATCAAAGACAGCCCCGCCGCGGTGGTCTAGTGGCTAAGGTACTCGGCTGCTGACCCGCAGGGCGCGGGTTCGAATCCCGGCTGCGGCGGCTGCATTTCCGATGGAGGCGGAAATGTTGTAGGCCCGTGTGCTCAGATTTGGGTGCACGTTAAAGAACCCCAGGTGGTCTAAATTTCCGGAGCCCTCCACTACGGCGTCTCTCATAATCATATAGTGGTTTTGGGACGTTAAACCCCACATATCAATCAATCATCTATCAAAGACACTGTGGTGTCGTGAAAATGCAGGCTATCGATTGTGACTTGTCATTTCTAGAGGTAGGAAAAAATGGCCGCCCAGTCGCAATCGCTAAACACTTCAAGTACCTGCAGGCCAAATACAGGTGTGCTGAATAATGCCACGTTCCATTTCCCAAGTTTTTGTTATCGTCCCAAAACACCACACGATTCTTAGCGCAAACCGCGCCTGCAGTTTTCTAGAAGGTTCCGGACTGTAGTAGATCATTTCGATAA
The DNA here is from genome assembly GCA_013436015.1 of Rhipicephalus annulatus. Classification (NCBI taxonomy): domain Eukaryota; kingdom Metazoa; phylum Arthropoda; class Arachnida; order Ixodida; family Ixodidae; genus Rhipicephalus; species Rhipicephalus annulatus. The sequence continues at coordinate 77,595 of WOVY01002197.1, forward strand.
GATCACGCCCACTGTGCGAACGGTACAGATTGTTCTGGAAGCTACGCCACCGCCAGCGATAACGCTAGAACATTCGACGGCAAGAGTATAAATGCCGACGCGCTTCGCCGCTTGTCAGTTGTTGATCGAAGGCCGACGCTCCGTTCGCCGCTATCAGTCCGAAACTGCTATCTGTGCGAGACTGCTGCTGTAATTGGACTTTCCGTTTACCGGGCACAGGTTCGCCCAAATAAACAGTTAAACCCCAACACGAAGTCTCCTGTCTTCGGCCACGTCACGACCCCGTGACATCTGGTGGAGGTGCTGCTTCGTTCATGTACCGGACGCCCCCGTCAAGCCGTGAACCCAGCCCACGTCGCGGAGAAGACACCGACGCCAACCAGGAGCAGCGAACAAGCCGCCGACAGCAAGGGCTACCACCGGAGTACGGGCTTCTAGAAGACAAGGCGCGGAAGACCAAGGCCATGACTGCGACTGCAGCGACAATGACAACCGCCGCATCCCAGCCCACGATGGTCATGCATCAACCCAGGGAACCACCAATTTTCCATGGGTCATCGTTCGAAGACCCGGAGACCTGGCTGGAAACATACGACCGTGTGGCCGCCCTCAACCACTGGGACAACGAAGAAAAGCTCCGTCGTGTGTACTTCTACCTGGAAGACACCGCAAGGACCTGGCTAGAGAATCATGAGTCCACGCTCCGAACGTGGGATGTCTTCTGCGGCGCATTTCTGCAAACGTTCGCGAGCATCGCTCGCAAAGAAAGGGCCGCTGCTCAACTAGAGACCCGGGTTCAGCTTCCAAATGAGAAGGTTGGAATTTTTACAGAGGAGATGACCCGCCTATTTCGTCACGCTGACCCAGACATGCCTGAGGAGAAGAAAGTTCGTTTCCTCATGCGAGGGGTCAAACAGGAGCTCTTCGCGGGACTAATGAGAAATCCACCGAACACCGTCCAAGAATTTGTATATGAGGCGACCACCATCGAAAAAACCCTTGACATGCGCACCAGACAGTATAATCGTCGCCTGATTCCAGAATGCGCTGCTGCTCAAACCAGTGACTCTGAAAACCTGCGTGAAACGATCCGAGCGATCGTGCGGGAAGAGCTGCGCAAACTGTTGCCTTCGGCGCACCCTCAAGTGGATTCGATCGCCGACATTGTGCGAGAAGAAGTTCGGCAATCGCTTCAAGTTCCCCACGCACCGCTGCCCGAGCCGGAAACTATGAGCTACGCCGCTGCACTGCGCCACAACGCTCCTCCCCGTCCACGCCAAAACGCCGCCCCATCGCACTTCCGTCGACAGACGCCACCGCCGCCACCACCCCCACCGACGTCATACCGTTCGCCAGCGGCCCAGCGCAGTGCACCGAGGAAGACTGACGTCTGGCGCACCCCTGACCATCGCCCGCTCTGCTACCACTGCGGCGAGGCCGGACACACATACCGCCGTTGCCAGTACCGACAGATGGGACTGCGTGGCTTCGCCGTCAATGCACCGCGTCCACAGCCAGGAGAACGACCACGTGACATCGCCGACTACCTGACAGGAACTCGGTGGACACCACGAAGCCCTTCGCGTTCCCTGTCGCCCAGCCGCCGCACGTCACCGCACCACCGGCAGTACTCTGGCCCAACGCGGGGCCGGTCTCCTAGCCCGTATCCGGGAAACTAAGGGCAGCAACCGGTGGAGGTGCGGTTGCTGTGCGACGAACTACCGAAGATCCTCCGACGACGACGACGCCGCGACGGAGCTTTCCGAACACAACGCCAAACAGGCAAAGCCCTGACGGTGAAAGCTCACTTACCGAAGGTGGCCTGACGACGCAACATGGAAGCAGCGGAACAAGCCGACGCAGCCGTGACCCGACGCCACGCCCTAACTGTAATGCAAGACGGCGAACTAGCGACCTCGACGTTCTTATCGACGGCCACAGTGTGACCGCTCTCGTCGATACTGGAGCCGACTATTCTGTCATCAGTGGGTCGTTCGCCGCGAAGTTAAAGAAAGTTAGGACAGCTTGGAAAGGCCCTGAAATCCGCACAGCCGGAGGTCATCTCGTAACGCCTGCAGGAATCTGCACAGCGAGAGTCACCATTAACGGCTGTATTTATCCTACAGACTTCGTAGTCCTACAGCGTTGCTCGAGAGATGTCATCCTTGGCATGGACTTCTTATGCCTCCATGGTGCTGTCATCAACCTAAAAACAAAGTCGATAACGTTATCCACAGAAGATGCACTACCACCGCGCACGCCGTCAGGACACCATGCCTTGAATGTGCTGGAAGAACAAGTCACCATTCCGCCTCGCTCAAGCGTCATTATTTCAGTCGGCGCTCCTAAATCACCTGACTTGGAAGGCGTCGTTGAAGGCAGTCAGCATCTGTTGGTCACCCGAAATATTTGCGTCGCAAGAGGAATTGCAGAGCTGCGGGGAGGCAAAGCAACGGTTATGCTCACGAATTTCAGCAATGAGTACAAACATGTGAACAAAGGAACAACGGTCGCATACATCGAAGAAATTGTCGAAGCCACCAGTGCTTTCGCCCTCGCCGATTCTGCGGAACCTGCTCAGAGGAACCAAGCCCCTCCTATAGCTTTCGACGTCAATCCCAGACTTCCGAACGATAAGCAAGAACAGCTCAAGGCCCTGCTCCTGCAACTACGAAGATTGCTTTTCGTCGTCATCGAAAATTCGGCAGACCCCAATCACGAAACATCGCATCATAACCGAAGAAAATGCCAGACCACTCCGTCAGAGTCCGTACAGGGTTTCGACGCGAGAACGTGAGGCCATGAAGAGACAAGTTGATGAAATGCTGCGGGATGACATTATCCAGCCCGTCCAAGAGTCCATGGGCATCCCCCGTGGTGTTAGTGAAGAAAAAGGATGGGACCCTACGTTTCTGCGTCGATTATCGCCGCCTGAACAAAATCACAAGAAAGGACGTGTATCCTCTCCCACGAATAGACGACGCACTTGATCGGCTCCATAACGCCAAGTACTTTTCGTCAATGGACCTCAAGACTGGCTATTGGCAAATCGAAGTCGACGAAAGAGACCGAGAGAAGACGGCGTTTATAACACCGGACGGCCTCTTCGAGTTTAAGGTGATGCCCTTCGGCCTTTGCTCAGCACCTGCAACTTTTCAACGCGTTATGGATACAGTACTGGCAGGATTGAAGTGGCAGACTTGCCTTGTGTACTTGGACGACGTCGTCGTGTTTTCCTCGAGTTTCGACGAGCATCTTCGGCGCCTTGAAGCTGTACTTCAAGGCATCAAGACTTCCGGACTCACACTGAAGCCAGAAAAGTGCAGATTTGCGTATGAGGAGCTCTTGTTCCTGGGGCACGTTATCAGCAAGTCTGGAGTTCGTCCCGATCCACGGAAAACAGCCGCCATCGCCGACTTCCCGCCGCCCACTGACAAAAAAGCAGTGCGCCGATTTCTGGGCCTGTGTGCCTATTATAGGCGGTTCGTGAAAAACTTCGCCCGCATCGCCGATCCTCTCACTAACCTTACCAAGGCCGACGTGGAGTTTAAGTGGGAAACGCCGCAGGAACACGCTTTCCAGGAGCTAAAACATCGCCTCCAGACGCCTCCGTTACTTGCCCATTTCGACGAATTCGCCGAGACAGAAATACATACTGACGCAAGCAGCGTAGGTCTTGGCGCCGTTCTTGTGCAGAGGGCTGACGGACTTGAAAGGGTTATTAGTTACGCCAGCCGATCGCTATCCAAAGCAGAAGCAAATTATTCCACAACAGAAAAGGAGTGCCTCGCCATCATCTGGGCTACGTCGAAATTTCGCCCCTACCTCTACGGCAGGCCCTTCAAAGTTGTGAGCGACTACCACGCATTGTGTTGGCTAGCCACCTTGAAGGACCCTTCAGGTCGCCTCGCACGATGGAGCCTGAGACTTCAAGAATATGACATTACTGTCATTTACAAGTCTGGAAAAACACACTCCGACGCCGACTGTCTCTCTCGTGCGCCTGTCGACCAACCGCTACCCGACGACCCGGATGACGACTACTTCTTAGGAACGATAACTACCGACGACTTCGCTGAACGACAGAGGGCCGACCCGGAACTTAAGGCTCTAATAGAATACCTCGAAGGCAGGACCGCCGAAGTCCCGAAGGTATTCAAGCGCGCACTTGCGTCGTTCTTTCTACGGAACGGTCTTCTACAAAAGAAAAACTTTTCACCGCTTCGAGCTAAGTACCTCCTTGTGGTGCCTTCAGCTCTGCGACCAGAACTCCTGCAGGCCCTGCACGACGATCCGACGGCAGGGCACCTCGGTGTTTCTCGCACGCTCGCGAGGATACAAGAAAGGTACTACTGGCCACGTCTTACCACCGACGTCACCCGTTATGTGAGAACATGCCGGGACTGTCAGCGACGCAAGACACCGCCGACAAGGACAGCGGGACTTCTGCAGCCAATTGATCCACCTTGCCGACCTTTCCAGCAGATTGGTATGGACCTACTGGGGCCGTTCCCGACGTCGGCTTTCGGAAACAAGTGGATCGTGGTAGCTACCGACTACCTCACCCGCTACGCCGAAACAAAAGCCCTGCCAAAAGGCAGTGCATCCGAGGTAGCTAAGTTCTTCGTCGAAAATATCGTCCTACGTCACGGCGCCCCGGAGGTCCTTATCACCGACAGAGGAACGGCATTCACTGCTGACTTAACTCAAGCGATCTTGGCATACAGCCAAACAAACCACCGCCGGACGACAGCGTACCACCCACAGACCAACGGCCTCACCGAGCGGCTTAACAAGACGATCGCCGACATGCTGTCAATGTACGTCGATGTCGAACACAAGACGTGGGACGCCATTCTTCCGTATGTGACCTTCGCATACAACACGGCGGTGCAGGAGACGACGCAGATATCTCCATACAAATTGGTCTACGGAAGGAGCCCGGCAACGACGCTCGATGCCATGTTACCCAACGTCACCGACGAAGAAAACCTCGATGTGAGCGAGTACCTTCAACGAGCCGAAGAAGCCCGACAACTTGCGCGTCTCCGTATCAAGAATCAACAGACGACCGACAGCCACCGTTACAACCTTCGACGACGCTTCGTGGAATACCAGCCCAGTGAACGTGTTTGGGTGTGGACGCCGATACGCCGACGTGGACTAAGTGAAAAGCTTCTGCGACGGTACTTCGGACCGTACAAGGTGGTTCGACGTCTCGGCCCACTTGATTACGAGGTTGTCCCCGACGGCATCACGAACTCTCAACGACGCCGATCGCGACCTGAAGTCGTCCATGTCGCGCGCCTCAAGCCGTTTCATGCGCGTTAACAAACTGAACCAGTGTTTTTTTTGTATTATTGTTGTATCGGAATTTATTCATTGTACTTTCTTGCATTATTATTGTACTTTCATCTTTAGTTAAAGCATTGGGACGATGCCTTTTTCAGAGGGGGGCAATGCCACGTTCCATTTCCCAAGTTTTTGTTATCGTCCCAAAACACCACACGATTCTTAGCGCAAACCGCGCCTGCAGTTTTCTAGAAGGTTCCGGACTGTAGTAGATCATTTCGATAAGATCACGCCTACTGTGCGAACGGTACAGATTGTTCTGGAAGCTACGCCACCGCCAGCGATAACGCTAGAACATTCGACGGCAAGAGTATAAATGCCGACGCGCTTCGCCGCTTGTCAGTTGTTGATCGAAGGCCGACGCTTCGTTCGCCGCTATCAGTCCGAAACTGCTATCTGTGCGAGACTGCTGCTGTAATTGGACTTTCCGTTTACCGGGCACAGGTTCGCCCAAATAAACAGTTAAACCCCAACACGAAGTCTCCTGTCTTCGGCACGTCACGACCCCGTGACAATATTATACTGATTTCTCCAAGTTCTCCACAGTCGCATGTGCGGCACATGGTCCCACTTTCTCTGAATATACAACAATGAACGAACATACCAGCATATTTACAGCAGAATGCTATGGCATACCTTTAGCTGTAAGGCACATTTTAAAGAAGAAAGAACCAGCCTCAATCATATACACACACTCTCTCAGTGCAGTGACTGCGCTGTCCTCCACTAAGATACTCAAAAACCAAGTTACTAATACACTTATAAACTGCATCATGTCAGTCCACAAATCCAAGATCAAAATCCCAGCTATGCTCGATTTTGGGACACTGCAACATAGCTGGTGATGAGATAGCGGACAAACTTGCGAAGTCAGCTGCACTCCGCCAATCAGTTGATGTAGACACATCCCGTATGAGGACCTGAGGCCACTCATCAGAAGCCGAATGCATATGAGAAGAAGAATGGAACGCATCAAATGCAAACAAACTGCACTTAGTAAAGCCAAGAATAGGAAGATATGTGACTGTAAATTGTAAGAGGCACCAAGAGGTTACACTGTGCAGACTCAGGATCGGTAGTACACATGCAACGCACTCGCACCTTTTAAACATCTCTTCAGTACCACATTGTGCAAAATGTGGTGATGCGTTGTCTGTCGTTCACGTTCTAATTATCTGCCTGTAACTCGAACCAGAAAGACTGTGTTACTTCCCAAAGCCGTACAAATGCCACATTTCGCCTCACCCGCAATTTTTTTCTTGGAGACGATCCCTTGTTCCCTCCAAAGTGGTCCTAAAGTTTTTAGCTATTGTAGGCTTTCTTTGCTTTAGCTATTGTAGGCTTTCTGGTACGCTGTCTTTTTTTTGTAGCTATTGTAGTGAGAATATGTTCCATAACATATTCTCACTAATCTCAGCCCCCTCTCAATCTTGAGGGTACCGCTGAGATTTTTTTATTAAGTGTCATGCAGCACGCACTCCTTGTCCTGACAAGGCTGTTGCCGACACTGAATGGCTCTGTAAAATTCATAAGCATAGCCCGTTTTAAACCCATCACACATAGTCATTACACCTAAGTTTGAACCCTATGCTCCACTCTTTTATTCTTGCGACCCTGAGTAGACTTTCTATAATCAAATCGCCCAAAAACCGTGTGTTTGGCACTCTTTGGCCTGAGTTTCTCTTGCGGCAATAAAATCTGCCCTCATCATCATCATATGCACAATTTATTTGTATTTCACAAAAGAACAATGCCACTGAGCATACATACGGTATGCGCATTGAAACGGTATTCAGTACAGGTAAAATTAGGTACTCTATATTTACGCGTTAAAATGCGAATGATACAAGTGTTCTTGAACTGGCTCACATTGACACTATTAAATAATGGACGAATTGGCTATTGGGTCATTCCACGTCAGACGTCCCAGTCATTTTGGCGACCATCTCAACTGTTTGGTTTGGTTGGGTTGCTTTTTGTGGTACATAGGCAGCTTAGGCCATCATGCGCGAAACGCATGGTATAATTCTTTTGAGATGTTGGGTTGCCTCGTTGAGTCCTTGCCTAGGCAAGGGCCTTGAGGATACCAACCAGGTCTAAAAAAACTTTGTTCGTCTTCTAAAAAGTGGGAAGCCCTACGAGGTGTTCCTGGGTATTTAGACGATGCAGTGTATAAGTTTAGAGTTTGTCTAAAATACCTGTTTCTTTTAGGAAGCTAAAAACTTCCGAGTTATCAACAAGCGCGTCTTCACTTAAAATCAGTGCAGGGTGACGAGGCATATGTTGATTGTAAAATACGATAAAATGTTTTTTCCGTAATTTTTCTAGTTTAGTGCATGAATATAAAATATCATTTACTGATAGCTCACCTCCACATTTCGGACACGAAGGTTTGCCCTCTTTTGCTAGTAAGTAACTGTGGGTGAGGTGTGTGAGTCCAATGCGTAAACGACATAAAACTACTTTTATGAACCGCTCTTGGTGTGAGCAGGACTTCCATTTTTCTAAAGTGTGTTTCACAAGGTCGAGCTTGTTTTCTGTTTCTGAGTGCCATCTAGCTTGCCATGCATTTCTCAGTGTATGGTGTACTGATTTACGACATCTTTGTAGGGAATGCTGACGTTCTTTATTTCTTTACGTCGTGGTTTTGCTGCACTTTCATCTGCTTTCTCGTTTCCACAGATTCCAACGTAGCTCGGTACCCAGCAAAGCTTTATGTTGTTTGTATCTCCTTTTTTCTCGTTTGATTTTTATTCTATACACATTTGTGGCGTTTGGTCTTTCAGCCCATCCAGGAGTTCTTGTTCACTTACATATTTGAGGTCATCATCAGAAATGACTCCTCGGACAGTGTTTAGTGGTCGGTGATGGGGTGTAATAGACACTAGAATGTCTTCGAAGGCAGTCATTTTTGAAAGGTTCTCATATTTGTGCTTGTGCAGTAATTCTAAACGAAGGTCATCATTGGCTAGTTTCTTGATTTTACACCCTTGCCCTAAGATGTCAGTTAGGATTCTGGATACATTGAAGGGGAAGACATGTCTCGCTGTTCTTTCTGCATGCTCGCTGTGAATCACATGAAATCTTGAGAATGTGCATTGGTTCTTAGTGAAAAATTTTGATGTTACATCGCGGCGCGTCCTCTTTTGAGGGTGGCGATCAGGTGAAAAGACTGGAGAGTCCATCTAGTTCGTGTGTGCTTCAGCCGCAGTAGCAGCCGCCCACCATGGATCCCAACGAGGGGAATGGACAGGGTTTCACATGCAAGACCTGCCCACGCCAGCTGTATGCCACGAGTGTAACCGAATATGGCTTAACTCAGGGTGGTTAGCCACACAAGGTTAACCCTTGCCGCCAGAGAATAAGGAAGCAAATAGAACAGAGGAGTAAACAGGACAGTCAAAAAGTGAAAAGGAAGACGAGGATGTAGAGAGAGAGAGATAGGAAAGGCGATTGCCGATTTGCCCTGGGTGGGTCAGCCCAGGGGTGCCATCTACTTGAAGCCGGGGCCAAAAAGATGTGTTGTCTCTGCTGGGGGGCCTTAAAGGTTCAAGCACCAAACCTCAGCTCAACCCCCAGAATCCCCTTTCCCCCGGAAACGGCTCAGCCACGCATGGCTATGCGTGGAAGGGAGTCGATACCCCCCCTCCCTTTAGCTCGGGTCCGTGGTGTCGCTACACAACAAACGCCTGCGTAAGCGGACGCCCTTGCGGGGATTTCAAATGTATTCCAAAAACCGCACTGATTTACTGTATTAAAAAGGTAAGTGCTAGAATATTTTGCAAATAATTTTTTCGTCACGTTGCTGCCTCCTGAACTTCCTGGAATATAGTCCTGGTGTTTGTGAAAAAAATATTTCATAGGTACCTCTTCTTCTTCCGTGCCAAATTTGGCGCACAAGGTAAGGGAAGTGCTTGCGTGATGTGTATGGAGCTCAGTAATATTCATACCATTTTTCAAACACATACGCCTCAAATAATTTAGCCGAAATGTGTTATATCTGCATTTTTGAATATCTGCATTTTTCTGTATCACAACTGCAGTCTAAATGAATATCTGAGGAGTGAATACCTAATGCGCGTAAAGTATACTTGGAAAAAAATATTTTACACCTCTCAGGCTATCAAACTTTACAAAAAAATTGCAAATTTCACAAAGTAGTTGTTTTTTTCTATATTGAGACGCAACGTGCACCAAGTTGTGGTTCAATTAAAATAGCCTTTGTACCTAAATCGAGAGCAAATAAACAGTTCTTTTCATGTGCCAAATTCTGTCATAGCAATTTAAGTTTCGAGAAAAAGATCCCAGCGTATCCACAGAGTGAATGGTGACGAGTGGGGCAAAGCGTCCGTCCGTCCGGACGCACAAACAGATGGACAGACACTCTGATGCAAGTATGGACGGACAGAAAGACGGACGGACTCACGCACAGACCAACACACGGAAGCTTGGAGGGACGGATGTACAGACGAACGCAAGAAAGCACAAATGTACGGACGAACGATTCGCCCCGCGAATCATCATTTTGTCTGTGTGTATGCTGTGAAAACCACTAACGCTATCTATTGGGCTACTCATAAAGCGGCTACATAATACTAGTGCGACTACAGAGGGGGGAACGACCCACGGCCTCAAGAGCTATGGCTGTAAATGATTTTTGAAGTTCCCAGTTCCCCATTCGCCATTTGGTCATACGGCAGCCGACGCCTCGAAGTTCCTTATTGTCGTTGGTGGGAAAATTAAAAAAACAATTTTTTTTCTTGAAATAGAAAATGTAATGACAAAACTTGTCACATATAAAGAGCTGTTTATTTGCTTTCAATTTAGGTAAAAGGTGAGTTTTTAATGAACCACCACATGGTGCAAATTGCGCGTAAATATAGACAAAATTGACAATTCTGTGAAATGAGTGATGTTTTCTCGGAGATGTTAACAGCTTGAAATATCTAAAAAAATTTTTTATCAAAATATTTTTCTGTTAGGTAAGTAGTCAAAGCTCAGATATTCACACAAAGTGCAGTATCGCAATGAGAAAATGCAAACATAATATATTTTGGCTAAATTCTTCCAGACGTATGTGGCCGAAAAATTGTAATATTATTACTGAGCTTCAAACACCTTACATAAGCCCCTTTACATGTACTAAACTTGGTATAAAAAGAAGAAGCGGTACTCGTAAAATATTTTTTTCACAAACAACACACAAGCAACACTTTGGAAGGTTGCAAAGGCAACCACATGACCAAACATTTTCTTCTCTCCGAAATATTCAAGAAGTTCACTGTTTTCACTGCCTAAATCAGCACAATTTTTTTCAAGCACAATCGCCATAGCCACCAAATTGGCTGGGAAATTTGAAATAAAATGACCCAGTTACTTTCGCTCAATGACCATTGCATACTGCTAAATTAGGGCCATTTGTTTCAATCATGCTGGCAGGCTGAGAAAGCATAACTCCTTCCCGATGCAGGGTAGGCTGTTCAGTGGCTGTACGTGTTGTGTTCCCAGAAAAATATGCTGCCCAGTCTTACATTTTGTCTGCAACACATGCTTAGATACCGTGCAGTATGTATAACATTGAAGTGTTTTTGTGCAACAAAAAAACTAATAACACACTTCATATAGCAAAAATACTTTTAACATCTGCAGTGCTTAGCGAAATGAAACGCCAAAGCGAGGCGAGGGCAATAAAACTCTGAATAAGAAGAATAGTATGCAAGGTACACATGATGAAAACAAGCGGAATAAAATGTGCTCGAACGTAAGCAGTTATGTTCAAACAAGCATTTGCACTGTTCAAGTAGGCAATTCGGCCACACACAAAGACGAAAGGTCTGTTCAAACAAAAGTCCAACTTCAGCGCTCGTTCAGCTACACAGGCACGGCTGTCGGTAGTGTCACGCTACGTTGCGGGTTAACGAAAATACCGAATAAGACGAATTTAACAAAATTGAATGTCTTAGCAAGTAGGGAAACTTCGCGAGGCGCACCTAACGCGAAGCAATACGCTGTGTTGTCACCCGATGCATCAACCCGACTTATCACGGTAGTGTTATCCCAGAAAACGAAAAAGGACCGAAAAGTACGACATGGACACCACGCCCTTGTTTTCCGTTCTCGGTCTTTTTGTGCAATAAAAAAAGAGAGCAAAAGAACTACCAACACGCCCACCCTATTGGAAATTTCTGAAGGCTGCTGGTCTGAGAAAATACGTAATTTGGGCATGTTGGTGTTGGTCAACTCGCACCGGCCTGCTGGTACTGGCTTGCTGGTACGGGCCTGATGGTACTGGCTAGATGGCACCAGCCTGATGGTACGTGCCTGATGGCACCAGCCTGTTGGTACTAGTCTGATGGCACCAGCATGTTGGTACAAGCTTGCTGGTACTGGTTTGTTGGTAGTAGCTAAATGGTGCCTAGCCTAAGCATACGCGTATTAGATAAGGTTGATGCTTAGGGCTAACAGACGCCGTCCCCACACATGTATTAATTAGTAAACTAAAATTGACGTGCATCACGAGCGGGCCCCGTTAAACATGGCTGCCCACAAAGGGTACTGCAAAAATCTGTCAAAGTTTTCGCTGAATCTCAGCGGCGCACGCTCACTCTGCTTTGTACAGCAAACAATATAAACTAACAAACAAAAAAACTTGCCCACAATCACACTTCGTCATCATCCCCATGAAACAGTTCGGACAAATATTCTCGCTAAGTAAACAAATGCTGATTTGTCATCAACTAGTTGAAAACAAAACTCTTTGAAGGCGTTCTTCTTGTGCTCACGCCGTTAACAAAGCGCTGAACGGAACAACGTGAGAGCAGTACTGACTATTTCACTTTGAGTACTCCACAATATGATTCCGCAGGTCCAGTCTTCAGCATGGAGCACCTTCGTAATAATCAGCACTCACAGAACACACAGGTTGACCACAGAGCTCAGGCACATTTCAAACTAAACACCGACTGATAAACTCTACCGATCGAGAAGCCATACGCACACACACGGGAGGGTTTTTCGCCAGCGCCCGCAGTGACATGTAAGACGATGCCGGTCCCGTTCTCGCGCTCTGCGCCCTAGCGCGAAGCAATCGAGGGCAGCGAAGGTTGTCTAGGCGACGAGGCTTCATGGAATCGGTGCGCTCTCAGACCGGCTAGATGCAGTTTAACGCTAGCTCTGGCTCTCTATTGAGAGCGCGGGCGCAGCTTTTTCTTTTTTTTTGCGGCAGTTATCTGTTGCGTTATACTCGTTCTTCAACAGTACATCTGAATCGCAGTGAACATTGGGACGGTGCAGTGCACCCAGCATGAGCTACTAGTCAGAACGCGCATTTGTAATATTCAGGAGAAATATTTAGAGCACCTTCACCAAACTAATGTAGTAAATACTGGTGAAAAAGCTAAGCTGATGCTTTTGCTTAGCTCTATGGGTCTTTAGAGACGTCACATTCAGGGTCCCGCAGGCGATATTTTATCAGCACTTTCATTTCGGTTAAGACATTGCAACATTGCATGCATCGGCCGTCCCACTATTTGTTGAGAACATATTGGCAAGGGCGTGCTGCTAGGAAGATGAAGATGACAGCGCATACGCGCATTTGCACGCTTTTATGCAGCAAGCAATAACAAGAAAAAAAGAGGAACGCTCTGACGTGCAGTAAACAAAAATACTGACCTGCTGCTACTTTCTCAACTTGTTAAATACTTCTTCTGTCTTCACGTTGCGACGATACAGTTGTACTTAGCTTGCAGTTCTTGGAACAAGACCCCAGTTGAAAATATTTCATCAATGTTGCCTTCTCACTGCCTAAAAAGTCAAGGCTTTGACCGAAGAACGTGTGCTGGGGAAGTTACATAAAATAAAGAAGGGGATCTACAATAAACAGAGAGAGAGAGAGAACTGCAGAATGCGTTTTGGCTCCCCTGAGGAGAGCTCTGTTCGCAATTTAGTCAACAAGGCTCCCGTCATTGTGAGGAAGGCTGCGTCAATGTGACCGAAACGTCCTATTGTGTATTTTTGTTTATGGCCGGTGTCCTTTTCTTAATTTCCATGACACATATTTAAGGACACATGAAGAGGAACATTCGCTACAGTTAATAAATAAAATGTGCCTGCTAAGAATACATCAAGTCAATGTTCATTTTTAAGGAACCTGATGGCATGTTGACGTCGTGGTTATGGCTAAACAACTGTGTAGTTTTTTTGCAGGTGGCGGACGTTTTACCTCCAGCTTTAAAAGCTTCGATCTTATGGGAGATGAAGGGAAGGGGAGTGTTCCAAGCATGGCTACACCAATGTGCACAACATTACTTTGTTCAGGCAAATCAGTGCACTTTGTGAGTGTTGACTAATCACGTAAATGACACAGATGAAAGGAATAGATACAGGAGAATTGGCCCTTACTCTAATGGACAAGTGGCGCTCCTATTGTATCTTCCGTCTTATAGTAGTTTCCGTGCTTGATCGATGAAAACTGTGCTTTGGTCACATTACTTCCTGCTTCGATTCATTACTAGACCCGCAAGCAGCTAGTAATAGGAGCCTTGGTGGTATCAAGATTGTTAATGTTTACTGACAGTATAAGCAAAACTGCCCCAAAAACTCCTGCATTCGTGGCCTTGTAGGCCCATGTGCTCAGGTTTGGGTACACGTTAAAGAACCTTGGTTGGTCGAAATTTCTGGAGCCCTCCACTACAGCGTCTCTCATCATCATATGGTGGTTTCGGGATGTTCAACACCACATAATAACCAATCCTTTGTAGCCTTGTTCATAACACCCCAAATAGAAGGGTGTAAATGGGGTATATTGAGAATGTTTTATTCACGAACACCTCAAATTTTAAAAATGAAGTGTAAAAGGGGTGTTCATATGAGTGCTTTTAATACGTACAACCATTTTACACCTTTTGGGATGTAAAAATTTTCGCAGTGTAGTCGACTGCTGACCCGCAGGTCGCGGGATCGGATCCCGGCTGTGGCAGAGGCATTTTCGATGGAGGCGCAAATGCTGTAGGCCCGTGTGCTCAGATTTGGGTGCATGTTCAAGAACCCCAGGTGGTCGAAATTTCTCAACGGTGTCTCTCATAATCATATGGTGGTTTTGGGACGTTACACCCTCCCATATCATTCAGTGTATTGACAAAAATAGAGAGCCTAAGTTAGGCTCTTAAGGAATATTTTGGCAGGCGTCAGGGCATTCTTAGCTACCCATGAAGCAGCCTGGTGAAGGACCAAGCCCCCTGCACTTCGCGCCCCCCCCCCGCCCCCGCGCCGATGATTCTAAAGAATAGTTGATGGGCACTTACCAGCTTTTATGGACGAACACATTTTCGCGTACAATCGCCGAGGAAAGATAGTAGGACAGCGACCGGTGTACTGTTTTTGTACTGTCCGGTTATAATGATTTCCGCGTATACTGTGGTGTTTTGTCGGCTGCCACAATGTAAACTGCCCTGCGTTGCCTCGGTGAATAATTATACTGATCCATTCTTCTTTAAGAGCACTCTACATCGGAAAGCAATGAACCTAAACGTCCGGTGTCTTTCGCGTGTTGCTAACACGCCTATAAATACAGCAGGTTTGTCCGCCGCCTTTCTTCTTCTTCGGCATGTCCCGTGATGGTTCTGGCTATTTGTGACGAACAACATAATCTAAGTATATCAAGCACGAAACTTGAAAAGCTAAAAAGAAGCCATCGTTTCACAATGGCAGCGTATAACATTAACCAAAACACAAAATTTGAAGAGATAAGAAGTAGCTGTTGTTTTACAATAGCAGCATATACCATCAACAAAGACAACTCACGGCACGTGAGGAAAGTATGTGAAAGCAGGATTCTGCTTGCCAGGCGCTCCGTTTTCCCATAAATTCCCAGTGCCGGTCCATAGGGGCAGCTGTGGCGGTGCGATTTCTGGGAAGATCTATCAAGCTCACGAGAAAGAAGTACTCCATTCTTTTTTAAAGTCGCCCATCCTTTGAGGAAGCCACAGGGGGCTGCAATAATGTATGCAAAGAGAAAGACAATCATGATTAGAAAATAAAAAAAGAGCGCGTAGTTGTTGCCCTACTAAACTGCATGAAAAAGCTCGAGTTTGCTCGAAGAGAGCTAAGCTGTCAAAAAATCTTTGGCGTCATTTTTGCAGACCCCTATCGGCACCCTGTTTGCAGGTACCGCGCCACCGGCAGTGGCATCAGCTACGTGGGTGGCACTCTAGTGTCGTTCATCTTTCCGTCACTACTGGTCCACATGCACGAGCACTACACACTTCGTGGCACGCTGCTCATCGTGGGTGGTCTAACGCTCAACGCCGTGGCAGGATCGCTTCTCGTCGCCAAGCCTAATGAAACGCTTGGACCAACACGACACCAGACGGAACGGGACGCTGCCGCCAAGCTCCTTAACGGGGCAAGTAAATGATGGGCTTGCTGGGCGGGCAAGCTTGCGGTAGTGGTGGCCATTACTAGTGTACATGGAGAAGCTTGTCTGTTTCAGTATGAAGTCTTTGTGTTTAAATTGCCACTACACAGCTTCGCTGCGTTTTAAAAGCGCGATTACTTAATGTTACTGCATGAATGGACAATTCCGACCTTGGACGTACCGGCTGCTCTGTTCTGGAACTACAGCGTGAGAAAGGAGTGCGTCTTTTATTGTCATGATGCAAGTTGCTCACGCACAAATTAAGCGCCGGCTATTCTCTACTCCTTATTGCTGTCGAAAATAAGGGTCCAAAATCTCCTAGTTTAACAATTTTTTATTGCGATCAAGACTTGTCTTTAAGGCGTCATATTTTTGTTAAATGTGTGCTGTTAGGCCGGTGTTGTGTATGAAGTGATGTAGTATCTTGTGGAAATAGTTTTCATGTATCCAGCGGTTGTAACTGGCTGTGTCGAAGTAGCGAAGGCCGCCTTGAGTAAGCGATAACAAATCCGCAGCACAAATATGAAATGTTGGCATAACACTCAAGACGTAGTACAGCATCCAAAACGACATATTTATCAATTACAGATGCGCATATGTGCGTGGTAATGTTTTTCCTAATTCAAAAACAACCGTTACACAGCATTGAAAAGTCAAAAAAGTATTCACTGTGAGGTTAAAAAAATGAGGTAGTGCTACTAATTCATATTGTTTCATGTGCAGGAAGGTCGAATGGAAGTTTCGCGGAGTGAAGAACTGAACTTTTTGCGGCGGCCCATATACTACGTCATTGTATTCACGGGGGTTGTGTTTGCCTACAATCTCGTCATGTTCAGCGTGACCGTCGTGGACCACGCAATGGGCCATGGCCTGTCGAAGCTGCAGGCCGCTTTGCTGCTGTCGTGCTACGGCGCGGGAGAGTTCATCGGACGCATATGTTCCGGCATTGTCTCGGACAAGAAGCTGTGCCACAGGTACTGCTGGATCCGGTTATTTTTTTTACTTAACGCTTATTTCTGTGTTTGATGTAATTGATGGCATTTCACATGCCAAAATGATTATACGAATATCAGGCACGGTGTAGTGGAGAACTCAAAAAATATTTCGACCACCTTTGGTTCTCTTACCTTCGCCTAAATCTTGATTATCCTTGCATTTACCTGTCATCTTTTGTAGCTGCCCTAGTCTTGAATCGAACGTGCTCTAAAGCTACGCAATACGCCGCCTCATGTCTCGAGCTGCCACACCATGTCTGTATTCAACATACTTTTCTGTGATTTCACCTGTTCAATAACGAATAATTGCAAGCGTACTGTCAAACAAACTTATTGTTTCCAGAAAAGTGTCCTGAGAGGCTGAATAGGTGTTCCTTTAATCATTCTGCTCTGCTTGAATTGGTACCTGCCGGGGAATAAGTACCACTTTTCAGGCTTTACTATTCAATACAAGCTTAGGCAATACTTTTTTAAAGTAAACGTACTGCAGCCTCTGTACAAGTGGCTGCATGTGCGTGGATTCTGTACAGGTATTAGAGGCTCTAAACTTTGGAATAAACTATCAAATGACACACCTTTGTGTTCAAGAAAGCATGCGCAGTTTAACCTGAGAATAATACTTGTGGGTTTTTTTTTCAGAGCATAATTTTCATCATCACGCACAATAAATGAGAGCTTTTGCGCATTCATAAGGAATTTTATGCTAGAGTGCTGGCCTTGAACGAGACATTTCACTTTCAGCTAAATGCTGCTACCTCTTAGCTGACTTATTCCATCCGGGCTGTAGCCTTAAGAGAAGACAAAGACAGAATGACAACGAGTTCTAGCTTGCTCACACACGCCTTGTCTATCCTTGCATACTCATAAAGTGTAAGAGGCTTACTATTTACGCCATATCTGGTGGCTTCTTTTCCCTTAAAATACTCTCGTCAGTACAGCCTCTGCGAATTCACTTGCCAACTGCGCGTCCCGTTTTCATCATATGTTTAAAGCTCCCTGCAGATACTTCTACAGCTATTATCTTTTTTTCCCTTCGCTGTGCCAAAGAGTAGATGCTAGTTTCCTTGCTTTGGCATAGTCAAGGCATGCATTTTGTAGGTAGAAGGTCATTTCGCTTGCGTTGAGCAGTTCAAGTGTGAAACTTTTCAGGATAGTTTTCTCATTATCTTGCACAGATTAAAAAAAAGAAAATTTGGCGCAATCCTTCAAGTAACAGCCCTGTGTGAATATCTTGTCGATGGCATGCACTGTCGGGCTGCTGCAAATGTGGACTTGCTTTCCTGGGCGCATTTTCGCTTTGCTAGTTCTGAATCATTGAGTTCTTTTCCTAATCTGGGCTTGAATGTTCTTTTGACAGCTTTTCAGTGGAGGCTGCCCAACGTGGCAAAACAAATTGACCTTAGCTTGTATAAGTTTGCAGTGATGGCACGGCCCACTGCTGCTGCACATCTGTACATGACAACGAGCCAAGGATGTGGCACTTGTTATGTACACGAAAATAAACAAAGGTGGATCAGATACACTCTGCTTTGTGTTTTGTCGCACTTTCCGTGTTTATGTAAAGCGAAATTTTTTACACTTCCAAAATCATGAATTCTTACACTGAACAATTGGAAACAGCCCACGCGGAATAAAAAATTTCTGCGTTTTCTGTAGTTCCCAATGCAAGTCACACAGTTAATGTGTCGCTGACCTAAAAATTTTTCTGAAAGTACAACACCAGATGCAATTATATTGCCTTTTATTTGCAGGGATCCCCACAGGGGCGTTTGCGTAAGCAGGCGTTTGGTGTGTAGTGACACCACGGACCCGAGCTAAAGGTGGGGGGGGGGGGTTGACTCCTTTTCACGCCTATCTGTGCCCGTGTGATCTTGGGGGTTGAGCTGACGCTGGCTGCTTGAACCTTTAAGGCCCCCCGGCAAAGGCAACGCGCTCCTTTGGCCCCGGCTTCACGTAGACGGCACCTGCAGGCCGACCCGCCAAGGTGAAATTGGCAGTCACCTTTTCCTATCTCTCTCCCTACATCTTCGTTTCTACTCTGACTTTTTATCTGTCTTGTCTCCTTCTCTTTTTCATCTACTTCCAAATTTCCTGGCGGCAAGGGTTAACCTTGTGTGGATACCCAGTCTTGGCTATTCCGTATTAGGTTATAGCAGCGCTGTACAGCTGCCGTTGACAGGACTTGCCCAGCATCTCCTGCCACGTCCCCTGGTTGGGCTTGGTGGTGAGCGGCTGGCACCGCTGCCGAACTTTATTGTCAATTTATGGTAAATGCGTCCCCCCTTTCCTGATCACTCACTGAAAAGGTGGTGCACAGAAGACACTTTCATGCTCAACACAGCAAAACTAACTTTCCGAAAGTACCATGTTATTCATAGCCATGACGAAAAGAAGACAGTAGGTACTATTTCACCTTTTCTCATGTCGAAAGCTCTCACCGAAGGAGTAGGTCCAGGCTCTAAAGTCACAACGATGGAAAGGGACGATCTTCTTTTGGAAGTTCGTGACAAAGCTCAATACAAGAAGCTGCCTAAACTTGTAGAGCTCGGAGAAACCCCTGTTTCTGGGAGTCCACACAGGTCCATGAACACTGTCCGTGGCGTCGTTACTGATGGTGGCCTTCTTCAACTCTCTGAAAGTGAACTATTAGAAGGCTGGCAAGACCAAGATATAGTCAAGGTACAGAGAATTATCATTCAACGAGCAAGAAAGAAACACCCATCAAACACGTAATTGTCACCTTCGGTACTAGTGACTTACCAGAATCAATTGAAACCGGCTACTGTAAGCTCCGTGTAAGACCATATATCCCCAATCCTCGTCGATGTTTGCATTGACAACGTTTCGGGCAGGAATCGCCGAGTTGCAGAGGGCGAGCCACATGCAAAAAGTGCGCATCCACTCAACACATGTCGGATGACTGCACCTTAAAAGCCACTCATTGTTCGAACTGTGAAGGAAATCACCCTGCCTACTCAGGATCATGCCCCATATGGAAAAAAGAGAAACAAATAGTAGAACTCAAAGTCTAACTTATTCTGTCATTTCAAGAGACACGTAAACGTTTTTCACTGCACAACCCCTCTTATCCTTCCTTTCCAGATGTGACGCACGAGGGTGCCGCGCCACATGTTCTGTACCCGCGATTGTCACACAGAGTGTGGGCAAGGTCAAGCCACCAGCGCCCCCGGCTGAAGCAGCCTGTACTGCTCCGCCACTTGACAAACAGGGCCGGAAGACCCCTGTGTCTGCTAAACCTTGGACCACTGCAAGCGCAGTTAGGTCCGAATGTTCTGTAAACGTGCCTGCCGAGCAGGCACCATCCACCACCTCACAAGAAGTGATGGATACAAGTACGACTCTTCCGGTGCCTAAGACGCCGAAGATAGGCGCAACTATTTGGAGCCTGCCAAGACGGAATAAACACAAATTACGGGGCCCCGAAAAGGCGCTGTCACCCAAGGCAACACATTTGTACACACAGCACCTCACAAAACTAAAATGACATAAATACTGAAATCGAACGTCAAAAGACTGCTGAGAAACCTCGACGATAACCAGGAGCTCTTACACGAACATACATCAAAAGTGCTGTGTGTGCAAGAAACACACTTGAAACCAAAACACACTAGCTTTCTACGCAATTACGTTATCTTCCGAAAGGACCAGAATTATACCATTGTACCATCCAGTGGTGTTGCCATTATACTCAATCAAGGGTTTGCATGCAGACACCTACCACTACAAACATCCCTTGAGGCAGTGGCTGTTCGAGCAGTTCTTTTAAATAAACTCGTCATCATCAGATCTCTTTACATACCTCCACAACACTATCTTGAAACGCATGAATTCCAGTTCCTCATAGACGAACTTCCAGAACCCTACCTTGTCCTAGGGGACTTTAATGCACATGGTAGCCTCTCGGGTGACTCGCTGCGACAAGCGAGGTTGCCTGATCGAACAGTTCCTTTTTTCGTCCGGTGCCTGTCTCCTAAATCGAAAAGAGCCAATGTATTACAACATCGCTAACAATACGTACTCAACAAGTGACCGCAGCATAACATCCCCATAACTCCTGCCTCTACTTAATAAAGAAGTCATTATATTTCTTACGGTAGTGAGCATTTTCCTATCGTTATCAGCACATCTATAACAAACACATGTCCTGCACAGGTTTCCAAATGGCTCACCGACAAAGACGATTGAGAAAAGTGTAAAAAAACGACTGTATTAACTTGGACTGACATGGCGGTGTTAAGTATAGAGGATGCTGTGTGCTATTTTACAGCTTTCTTGGTTGATGCAGCAACGAAATGTATTTCTCAAACATGTGGACCGTCAGGCGAATGACGAGGCCCATGGTGAAATAACGAGTGCCGTGATGCGCGAAAAAAAAATAAGTCATGGAAGTTGCTTACAGACTTGCCTACAGCCGAGAATCTTGTAAACTTTAAGAACATCAAGTCGCAAGAAAGGAGGACGCGCCGACAAGCGAGAAGGGAAAGCTGGCACAAATTTTTATAAGGCAATAACTCATACACAGATCAGGCGAGAATCTGGAACATGGTTGGCAAGGTGGCAGAACGAAAAGCACATTCACGTCCTTTAGTGAACACACAAGGGAAGAGTTTGGAAGACCAGGCTAACACTGTCGAAGCGCATTTCGAACAGGTCTCCAGCTCATCACACTATACTGAAGCGTTCCGGCGATACAAAACCAGAATAGAAAAACAAAGATTAGAGCACAAGCCCACTACACTTGAGGCATACAATCAACCTTTCTGTTTGGCTGAACTACAAGCCTCACTTTCTTGCTTTAATATATCTATCTACCCCAAGCCCGGACTGTGTGGCATACGAGATGTTACAACACCTGCCCACTGAAACCCAGAAATCCCTCCTTTCCCTGTCGAATGCGATATGATCTTCTGGTGGGCTGCCCTCAGCCTTAGATGAAACTATCGTTATCGCAATTCTAAAACAAGGCAAGGACCCGGCCTCAGTTTCCAGCTACAGGCCAATACCGTTAACCAGCTGTCTTTGCAAGGTCTTTGAGAAAACTATCAACAGGCGCCTGATGCACTTGCTTTAAATTAGTGTCCTACTTGACCCTTACCAGTGTGGGTTTCGAGAGGCTAGATCTACCACTGACCACCTTGTTCGTTCCTAAATAAAAATTCTCGACGCTTTTGTTCGTAAGCAATTTTTTCTTTCTGTGTTCCTCGATACGGAAAAGGCATTCGACACTACATGGCGCTTTGGCATATTGCGAGACCTGTCATATTTATGTGTGTGCGGGGTACAATCTTGGCATTAATCGAAAACTAACTGTCGAACCGCACATTCCGTGTCCGAGTTCGCACTGTCTTATCTCGAATATTGGTCCAAGAAACAGGAGTGCCACAAGGAGGTGTATTGAGCTGCACACTTTTCTCAGTGAAAATGAATTCCTTGCACCTGTCTCTCCCACGTGATATTTTTTACTGCGTATCTGTCGATGATATACAGATTGGTTTTGAATCGTGCAACATGTCAATGTGCCAACGTCAAGTTCAATTAGGGTTGAACAAAATATCTCAATGGGCAGATGAGAATAGTTTTATACTCAACGCGCCATATAGCACTTGCGTCTTGTTCAGCCGAAAGAGAGGCCTCCATCCTGACACCGACATTGTCCTGCATGATCAACGTCTATCAGTGAAGACCAAGCACAAGTTTCTTGGACTAACATTAGACACAAAACTAACCTTCATCCCACACATCAAGTATTTAGAAGACAGGGGCTTAAAAACATTGAATGTTTTGAAAGTGTTGTCACGCACTACGTGGGGCAGTGACAAGAAATGTCTGATGAAGTTATATAAAAGCCTCCTACGCACACGCCTAGATTACGGTGCTATATTCTATCAGTCGACAACACTATTACCCTTGAAGAGTCTTGACCCTGTCCATCATCTAGGCAATCGCCTCTGTACGGTTGCTTTTCGAACTAGCCTTGTGGAGAGCCTGTACGTGGATTAGAATGCATGGTCACTCCACCTACAAAGATGTTACCTGTATTATTGGTGCATTCTGAAGGTGAAGGCAGACAAGAAACACCCCTCTCATTTCATAATAAGTCTTGTTTTGACTTGTTCGAGGACCGTCTTTTGTTGAGGCAGCCCTACTCGCTCCGTGTAAGGGGCCTGTCCGAAGAAACAGGTGAGCGTTTTCTCGAACACAGTTGATGGCTCCTGCAGCATATCTGCCACCGTGGCAGTGGTTGCTTATAGACTGTGATGTCTCTTTTGTTGAAGTCACAAAGCACACACCACTTGCACACATATATACATACTCCCTTACACTACAACATAAATACACATGCCCCGAGTTCTTTACCGATGCGCAAAAGTCCGACACTTCTGTGTCATATGCAGCGGTAGGCCATCTTTTTTCCGAGGTCTGCATTCTTCATCTTGATGCAAGCTTTTTTACGGGAGAAGCTTACGCAATGCTGGCGGTCGTAAAACACATCAAACAGATAAAATAACAAAAGGCAGTAGTCTACACAGATTACCTAAGTGTGGTTAAAGTCCTGAAAATGCCTAAAAAGCACGAGAACCCCGTGCCTGTGTCACTTTACTCACTTCTGTGTACACTGTAACATCAAAACAGCATGTTGTTGTGTGCTGGGTGCCAGGGCACTGTGGGATACGAGGGAACGTTTTGGCCGACAAGCTGGCTGCTTCCGCCAATGACGCTACTTTCAATGCATCAACGCCAATCCCCGCCCTTGGCTTGAAACCTTTTCTATAACGAGAGCTCAGAGGGTATAGGTAGAGGAAGTAGGATAGACACAGAGACAATACACTGTATGCTATTAGGCCACAACTAGGAAATTGACCACCACTATCAAAATTACGACACAACTAAGTAACACTAACAAAACTTAGAACAGGACATACACACTCTACACATACATATCTTTTGTCTACCGGCAATCCACCATATTGTGAGGGATTTGGAGAACCACTTATGGTTCTCCACATTCTTTTCCAGTGCAAATGAACTAGCTGCTCTAGAAAAAAAGCATTTTTAATGCACTACCAACAGCACCTCCACTACACCCTGCGATGCTCATCGGTTGGGATCTGCTTTTTAAACTGCAATCACTTTTCATGTTTTTAAAAGATGTTCATAGCTTTAACCCCATATTTCGAGGTCATATGTAGCACGACCTCACTACCATGGTCGTGGCTGCGGTGACTACATCTCCATCGTGGTTTTGTTACCATGACATTTTGCCATCCGCTTTCACTACACATATCTCACGCCGCTCTCATGTTTTTATTACTTCCATGTTTTAACCAGTGTAGAGAGGAAGAAGAATATGTGCCGCAGTGGGTCACGCCTTTAGCAGGAGGAGCCAAGCGCGAGCGTTTGCCCGATTGCTGTGATTCCTGAGTCCGTTGCTGCCGCCCGCTTTCCGCGTCAATAGACCTACCGTTCAAGTGCTACTTGTGCCAATAAACCCCGTTCCAGAGTGGTGGAGGTGCTGGGTACTTCAACCTGGAACTCCGCAACAGGAAACTACCTGCCATCACAGAAATGGCTGAAGAAACCACCCAGCAAGATACGACCCAGCCTCCGATGGTCATCGTGCCCACTTCGCTACGCGTGCGCGATCCACCTTTTTTCGACGGTACCGATGAGCAAGACGTCGAAGATTGGCTGTCGACATTTGAAAAGGTAGGCGCAAGCAACAAGTGGGACGACCCTTCGAAGCTTCAATATGTACCCTTCTACCTGAAAGAAGTGGCGAGTCTCTGGTTTAACAACCACCAGTCGGAATTCGCCACTTGGGGTGCCTTTAAGCTACGCATCACCGATGTGTTCGGTCGCCCCGAGGTACGCAAGCTCCGTGCCGAACAGCGCCTACGGGGACGCGCACAGCTTCAGGGGGAAGGCTTCACAAGCTACATCGAGGATGTGCTCGACTTGTGCAAGCGCCTTGACCCTTCAATGATCGAGGCAGACAAGATCAAGCACATCTTGAAGGGGATAGACGACGACGCCTTCCAGATGCTGCTGGCCAAGGGCCCCCGTACAATGTCTGAACTCGCCACTCTTTGCCAGAGCTTCGAGGAATTGCGCAAGCAGCGGGTCATGACACGGCGGCCAGCGACTACCGACGGAACTCTCGCGGCATTGACCCTAGGTGGAGACAACAACACAATCATGTCGGAAATCAAACGATATGTGCGCGAGGAGGTGGCCCGAGAACTTTCGTGTCTGTCGTATCAACCGGCAACGAAACCCTCTTCTGAGCGTCTCGCGCCCGCCATCAGACAGGTAATACAGGCGCAGGTATCTGAGGCACTGCCGCCCGTCTCTCAGACAACACCTGTCACCGCGCCATTGACTGACGCTGCTGTTGCTGCTACTCCACCACGACCTCCACTTCGGCCGACTCCCCAGCCTCTACGAGTACCAACGACGCCAGTTCCAGCAACACAACAGCGCTATCACGGAAACCCTTGGCGCACAGTTGACAATCGTCCGATCTGTTATGCATGCGGATATCCAGGTCACGTGGCGCGCTTCTGTCGCCGGCGCTTCGCAACGGGCCCGGCTGCTGCTCCAAGGTACTCTGACGACTCTTTCCCGGCCCCGTACAACGCGCAACGAGAAATTCCCCGTCAATATGACCGACAATCAGTGCAGAGCGATCCGTCCCCATCCGAATTAGACCACCACCCTGCTGCCGACTACCGGCCATTCGGTCCCCGTCGCCCATCCTCACCACGCCGCTACCGTTCTCCGTCCCCGCTGCGTCGCCGACCGAACTCCGCAGAGACGGAAAACTGACTGCCGCAGCTCCGGAGGCACGAGCTGCGAAATCGTCGCATTGTAGAAGTCCTCGCCCGTCCCCCACAAACGTTCTGGAACTGTTTGTTGAAGGTCTACGAACTCTTGCGCTTGTTGACACGGGTGCCGCCGTATCTGTGATAAGTCAAAAACTCTGCCGTTCGATACGAAAAGTAACGACGCCGCCTTCCGACGTATTGCTGAATACCGTGAGCTCGCAACCTATTCGACCAGTCGGAGCATGTACAGCGAGAGTAATCATTCAGGACGTCCTGTACCACATCGAGTTTCTCGTGTTGACCACTTGTGCCCACGACGTGATACTAGGATGGGATTTTTTGTCACGGCACCACGCCGTAATTGACTGCGCTCGCGCGCAGGTAGAATTATCTCTGTTTTCAGATGCGCCATCTACTGACAATGAGCGCACTCACCTGGGCAAGCTTCTTGTTGCTTCCGACGTTGATGTTCCTCCTTTTAGTGCCATCGTTGTCCCCGTCAATCGCACTGAATTGTCCGGCTCTACCGTTGTGTTCTCCCCATCTGACGTTTTCAGTCGCCGCCACGGTACGTCTCTGCCATACGCCGTTCTGCCACCTCATCAAGATACTTCCGGAATTGTCGTTTGCAATCCTAGCTCATGCCCTCTCACCTTAAGAGCTCTTGAAACACTGGGCTATGTTCATCCTGTTGACGACAACGTTATTGTGCCTATTGAGTCCCACGACCCTGGCCAGCAACTTCAGCTGAACGCGGTTACTCCTCTTTTTACGCGGGATGACTACTCCTCGGATATCTTCAATCGTTCCATCGACAGCAAGCTTCCTTCGGATCAACGGGACCAGCTAATAGCCCTTCTGCATGAATTCCGAGATTCATTTGACCTTCCTCAAAAGGCACTCAGTCAAACTAACACCGTCGCTCACACAATCTACACCGGAACGCACCCTCCTTTGCGGCAACGCCCCTACCGCGTATCACCCAAGGAACGAAGTGTAATTGCAGAGCAGGTGGATGATATGCTTCAACGCGGCGTCATCAAACCATCTTCTAGCCCCTGGTCTTCACCTGTTGTGCTAGTGAAGAAAAAAGACGGTTCGATTAGATTTTGTGTCGACTACCGGCGACTGAACAAAATTACACGGAAAGACGTATACCCTCTTCCCCGCATCGACGACGCTATCGATTGCCTACAAGGTGCCGAATTCTTTTCTTCGCTGGACTTACGTTCGGGTTACTGGCAGGTTCCGATGGCAGAGTGTGACCGTCCCAAAACAGCGTTCGTTACGCCGGATGGCCTATACGAATTTATGGTTATGCCATTCGGTCTGTGCAATGCACCTGCAACGTTTGAGCGAATGATGGACAGCATTTTACGCGGCCTTAAATGGCAGATATGCTTATGTTACCTCGATGATGTTATCGTATTTTCGCCTGATTTCCCTACCCACGTCGACCGTCTGCGCACCATTCTTCAGTGTCTTACCAAGGCAAACCTCCAACTTAACCTAAAGAAGTGCCGCTTTGGGGCTCGCCAACTTACTATACTTGGTCACGTTGTGTCAAAGGATGGAATTTGCCCCGACCCAGACAAACTTCGAGCCGTAGCCGACTTTCCGAAGCCGACTTCACTCAAAGAACTTAGGAGCTTCATCGGCTTGTGCTCGTATTTTCGTCGTTTCGTCCACAACTTTGCAACAATAATAGCCCCACTTACACAACTACTGAACGGTCCAGCTAATCTTTCTAACTGGTCCCCGGCATGCGACGAAGCTTTCCTTACACTGCGCCGCCTACTTACGTCCCCACCAATTCTACGCCATTACGACCCAAGTGCCCCCACTGAAGTGCACACAGATGCCAGTGGCGTTGGTCTGGGAGCAGTACTCGCGCAACGAAAGCCCGGTATTCCGGAGTACGTCGTCGCATACGCAAGCCGCGCACTCACAAAAGCGGAGATGAACTACTCCGTAACTGAAAAAGAATGCCTCGCAATCGTTTGGGCGTTAAGCAAGTTTCGTCCTTACTTGTACGGACAGAGTTTCGACGTTGTGACCGATCACCACGCGCTTTGTTGGTTGGCGTCGCTAAAAGATCCTTCAGGTCGCCTTGGACGTTGGGCTCTTCGCCTACAAGAATTCGACATTCGTGTCGTCTACCGCTCAGGACGAAAACACTCTGATGCGGACGCCCTCTCACGAGCACCAGTGAGATCCCCCGCAGACCTGCATTCGGATACCAACTTCTCCATCGCTCCCATTTCCGTCACAATCATGTCGTCTGAACAGCGAAAAGACCCATGGATAACATCTCTCCTTAACATTCTTTCTGACTCTTCAACGTCTGCATACCCACGCGCTCTTCGCCGACAAGCCACACATTTCGCGATACGGGATGCGCAACTATACCGCAGAAACTACCACGCGGATGGTCGTAAATGGCTTTTGGTTATACCACACCACATGCGATCTGATGTCTGTGCGTATTTCCATGCCGACCAACAACATGCTCACGCTGGTGTGTTAAAAACATATCAGCGGATCCGCCAGCGTTACTACTGGCGTGGTATGTACACTTTTGTACGAAAATACATTCGGTCTTGTTCATTATGCCAACGACTAAAGACAGCTGCCCATTCACCCGGATTATTACAGCCTCTACCGTGTCCGGCGCGCCTTTTCGACCGCATTGGTATCGATCTATATGGTCCCCTTCCTTACACTGCCACTTGAAATCGATGGATCATTGTCGCCGTCGACCATCTGACAAGGTATGCTGAAACAGCTCCACTACCTACGGCAGGTGCACGTGACGTAGCTAATTTCGTTTTGCGACGCTTCGTACTGCGTCATGGGGCACCACGTGAACTACTAAGTGATCGAGGGCGTGTCTTTTTATCCGAAGTTGTACAACAACTCCTTCGGGCATGCCGCACGGTGCACCGCACCTCTACAGCCTACCACCCGCAGACCAACGGTCTAACTGAGCGCTTCAACCGAACGCTAGGAGACATGCTCGCCATGTATGTCAATTCCGACCAATCAAACTGGGATGTCATTCTCCCATTTGTGACCTATGCGTACAACACCGCGACGCAGTCAACCACAGGCTTCTCGCCTTTCTTTCTTCTATATGGGCGTGAGCCATGCTCCACCCTTGACACCATTTTGCCGTATCGTCCCGACGTCTCCGAGTTCAGCCCTCTTTCTGAAATTTTTCACCACGCTGAAGAGTGTCGTCAGTTGGCCCGATCATTCACCTCGGACAAGCAAGCATTCGAAAAAGACCGCCACGACCGCGACCAGCAAGTCGAGACTTTTGCCGTGGGCTCGCTTGTCTGGCTCCGACTTCCCTTCCACTCCCCAGGTCTGTCCGCTAAGTTTGCCTCCAAGTTTCACGGTCCTTATCGCGTCGTCGAACGTCGATCTCCTGTCACATACGTGATCGAGCCGATCACGCCATCTACAGACAGGCGATGCCTTGGTCGTGAGACTGTCCACGTGAGTCGTCTCAAGCCATATCACGACCCACTCCTAATCTCGTCACCTTGACTTGCCAGGATGGCTCGTCTTCGTCGCCGGGGTATTGTAGAGAGGAAGAAGAATATGTGCCGCAGTGGGTCACGCCTTTAGCAGGAGGAGCCAAGCGCGAGCGTTTGCCCGATTGCTGTGATTCCTGAGTCCGTTGCTGCCGCCCGCTTTCCGCGTCAATAGACCTACCGTTCTAGTGCTACTTGTGCCAATAAACCCCGTTCCACCAGCATTAGCACGAGGACTCTTAAGGCCCCTGTACAGCCACGCATCATATCATTGTTCATATCTTTAGTCTGTTGAAATGGCGCTCTTTGGCCATAAATTGGCCCTTGCGCCATTAAAGAGCACTTATCATCATCACAATTGCAGAGATAGGAATGCCCTAGTGCTCATTATTAGCTCGACAAATGGCACACATTTGTTATTAGTCTTAGTACACATTACAGAGAAGCTCCTCAGCGAAAAGTGATGGAAGTGACGTGAAAATATGTTTACTTGTTCAAATAAATCACTGTGGCAGCACATGTTTGCACTGATCAAACATACCAGCCCTGCGTGTGCATTCAGCCTGAAAATGCAAAAAAGTAATGATAAGCATGTGAACGACATTAGAATTACGGTAACTATTGTGAGGTAACTGCCATAGCTCTCACATGCGCATAATCCCGAAAGTTCTAAACAACACATTACTACTTCCATTACATTAGAACTCTCTTTATCTCTCTCATTGGAACCCTCCACGGCACGCGAAAAACGTTGATCGTACTGTAAACTCTATATTAGCACACCTTCAAATCTCGCTCCTATCTTTTATATCAGTCCTGTGACACTGCGTCCGCGTCACTCGAATATTTTGAACAATTGCTTCGCAGCTAAGCCGGCGCGGGGAACCATACACCTCGCCATAAGCGCACGTGTGGTGCCTTGTTTACAGCAGCGCTACCAATGTTCGCTCTAAATTCTTGCATATCGTACGGAGTTGGCAAAAAGTCATAACAAGTACTAACCTTTACGGCACCGGTTGAGTTGCACACTTCAACTTTTATGGTATGTGGCAGGCCCTTAATTCCGCTTGTTTGCAGGGAGAGCGACTCTACATGGACGACCGCACTTGTCGTTTCCCGTATTCGACAACATACGTTGTGATCAGCGTTAAACGCTGCCTCTCCTTCGACAATACATCTCTGTGTTTCTTCGACAAGACCAACGACAGCGCTTAGAGATACCAGGGGCCCGAAAGCCACCTGATTCTCAAGACGCGCACGCTTTCAAGTAGCCTCCATCACCTCTCGTGCCGCCATATTGAAGCGCTCTCCGCACCATTCACAGGAGCTCCAAAGTGCGAATAATAGTGCCCCTGCGCATACTGTTTCGCTGCCTAGGCACACATTCAATGCGACAAAACGCGCGAGTTTGTCTGGCAGGTGCGAAAGCGCGGTTATTCTGTGTGATTTGAATGTCGTTGCAACACGACCATGTGCACTGACACTCGCTGACATATCTTGAGCGACGATGAGGCATTTTTCAATAAGAAGTGTTCTCTATGCAGCCTTTACCGCATAAAAGGCCACAAAACTGTCGTTTGTATAGAAGCTTTTAATGCTGCACCAACTCCCAGACGGCAGGCTAACACAAGATCATTTTAACTGAGGGCACCGCTTGCTGAAGTGATGTCAGAATCATTGGCACAGTTTTCAAGCTTGCAGGGTGGCACGCATCTAACACGTTTCGAGCATTTTTTCGCCGATTTCTTTCCCTTGATAGAGATGTTTTTTATGGTCATAGCAATTATATGGACACTCTCAGCCGATTTGTGCCGCCAGCGTGGGTGTCATGCGCCGTATATATATATATATATATATATATATATATATATATGTATATATATATATATATATATATATATATATATATATATATATATATATATATATATATATATATATATATATATATATATATATATTCAAGGAAGAATGAAAGCCTTCCACACTCGGACACTCGGCACCCAGCTCGTCGCGATAAGCCGACGCGCAGCTTATCTTCATCGCGTAATTGACAGAATTGCGCGCCTTCTTTTAGATGCGGAGCATCTAATACTCGAGGCTTGTAGTGCGGCGCCGTCCGCAAGCTTCCTCCTCCTTTTCCACCATCTGTGCATCCCTTCCTCCTCTACACACCGCGCGCGCTTCACTCCTCCACCATCTGTGCACCCTTCCTCCTCTACACACCGCGTGCGCTTCTCCTCTTCACGAACATTCGCTAGCTGTATAATGTAGCGCGCATGCGCCGTCACGCTTCGAGAACATCGGCAGCTGACGCGCGCGCATGCGCCGTCGCGCTTCGAGAACATTGCCAGCTGACGCGCGCGCATGTGTCGTTGCGCTTCTCCCCCTTCTCGAACATCCAACAGCTGACAGTGCATGCGCCGTCGCGCTGTATATATACTCAAGGTCGGCGCTCGCTCGCTCAGTTGCCGCTCGTTGGTTGGTTTGTACGGCGCGTCGACGTCCAAGGTCGCGGTGAAATGAATTCCAACGAATCCACAAACACAATGAT
The DNA here is from genome assembly GCA_013436015.1 of Rhipicephalus annulatus. Taxonomy (NCBI): domain Eukaryota; kingdom Metazoa; phylum Arthropoda; class Arachnida; order Ixodida; family Ixodidae; genus Rhipicephalus; species Rhipicephalus annulatus. The sequence goes on from WOVY01002197.1 coordinate 109,295, forward strand.
CGACGTCCCTTCGACCAGCGCCGCTCTTTCGCATACGTGTGTACGTGTTCACTCATTTAACACCCCCTCCTACAACCACGTTAACCAATTTAGCCATCGACCCAAGTAAGTCGCAATCTAACACCCCATTTCACAACCACGTAAACCAATTTAGCCATCGACCCCAGTAAGTCGCACTTTAACACCCCGTTAACCAATTATATGCTCCGCATCCTCCTCAGTGTTCCCCCGAGGGAAGCTGCGGGCAATTTTTTTGACCGGAACGATTGCGTTTGTCGCTGCACAGGCGCCGTTTGCGAAAAAAGTGCGATTTTCAAGCACAGCGAACTAACAACAACTGGGGCACACGTTAGTCTGCACTCCTCTATACCTGTCGTTACGTTTGATGCGTCGTTTTTGTTTAAACAGCACGTTATGTGTCGAGTGGTAGACGTTGTTATTTCGCTGTCGTCCTGTGTGTATTGTTTTCTTGTTTCGATTGTACATGTGTAGTGCGCTGGACGTTTCAATCTGCTTGCCGTTCTCAGCGTTACAGTCGAAGTTGTTGCTATCGCACTCGCTGCTTCGCACTTGCGGCGAAACTGCGATTTTTTTTTGTTGGTGGCTTCCTCCACAGGTACGACGGGAGGTTCCAGCAAAACTTTCACTTCCTTCCCGCCGATAACATGCCTGCACATTGCCATATGTGCTGAGCAAGGGAGAGCGAATCGCAAACGCGCCATTGTCCGACAGACTTCTATCAAGACGGGGAACGGCGCGATCCCACGCTGAACGGAGAGCCGCATCGCGTGGAGGCCAGAAGTGTTTCGGAGAAGTGTTAGATCTGTGGCCACTTGAGCATGCAGGCACAAAAGTTGGCATTGCAGGCAAACAACAATACACTTTGCACAGGACACCACTGAACGCAAAATCTTTTGAGTCGGTGCAATATAACACGTGGACACAACAGCAATCCACCAAAACACCCACCAAATCCGCCTCCCATTGCTCGGCTGGCTGAAGCCTGTTGTGACAGCAGCACCACTTCCAGGCACCGCTTGCGGCGGTGCCACGCAACGCCGCCGAGTTTTCAAACTGCCACATCGGCGCACCGCACGCCGCACTGTGTGTCTGGCGCACCCACTTTCGCTGCACTTGCGACTTCCAAAAACGGTTATTTTCGTGCTCAAGCGTGCGCGCCGGTCAACGGGGAGAACGCGGAGCGCGTTAGTCGGCTAACGAAGGTCAAAAAGGGTCATCCCAGAACATACTCAAACGGTTGATTACAGTAGCTATATTATTATTATTTTTATGGCAAGTTGAAGTGTAACGGATGTTCTATACTATTTGTAATCCACTTCAATAGGCACAAGAAGCCATGTGTCATTTAAAATTCTGTTTGCTTTAAATAAACTTATAATAAGTACGAGCTGCATTGTGGGCAAACGGTTAATCAAGTTGACTGGCAAGGCAATAAATGAAACGATATTTTTCCGACGCCCTAAGCATACCGTTCAAGATTGCAAAAGAAACTGGGCCGTTAGCGTCAGGAGAACAACACAATTTGCACTAGTATATGCTGTCTTTGCAGATGACAACCAGTACTTGAGTCGAAAATCTGTCGCTGCAAAAGGAATCAATCTCGCAGGCGGGACATTATGGCCGTAGGCTTCTTGCTTGCTTCACTGTCCTTGCTGGCTCTAACCCACGGAAAGTCCATCGTCGTGCTGGGAGCGGCAAGTCTGCTTTTTGGCCTTACTGGTGGCAGCATAATAATCCTCTTCTCCGTCCTCATCGTGGAGTATTTCGGCCTCAAGAAGCTACCCATGGCCATCGGTATCCACTGCCTGGTGAATGGCCTGTCGGCACTTCCTAGGCCGCTGATTATAGGTAAGGAATGTTGATGGCATACCGCTAAGACGCACACAGTTATTGAAAACAAAAGTTATTAGTTTTGACTAACGAGTGCAGTTCTTCCGGAAGTAGCATCCCTGGTAATCGACTAACTAGGTTCATTTCCTACCACTTCTACATCAATGGGTCATTGGTAGGCTATTTTACGCAGTGAAACAAGCAAAACTTACTGGGAAAAGTTTCCCATGCATACTGAGGAGTATGGTGGCGTCTAGTCCGATTTTCCCCGTCGAGCACAGGTACGTGATTGTCGGATTGTTACAGATCAATTATTGTGGTCGTAATTAATCGTCAATACAGAACACGAGCTTAAATAGTAGTTATTAAGATTAGTGCTTCACATGTCCTCAAGCCCACACGTTCGTAGCGTTGTAACTAATACTCAAGTCGCTTTTCCTGAGATTTAAATATTGTTTGCGGACCAACACATGCCACGTTGGCCGAGAAAACTTGCACCGGTGGCGTCGCATTCATGTTGTCGAGTTTCTGAAAACGTCGCTTGGTTAGGTGCTTGCGCAGAACTCTTTTTCTAGATTTTTTTGTACGTGTAGGACCAGTTCTATGTCGTTTATTCAGTAAATAATTTGCACAGGGGCAGCATCTGGCCACCCTAAAAATTGCTCAAGTCATTCCCATTTATAAAGAAGGTGATCCAGCTGACGCCGCAAATTACAGACCAATCTATGTGTTAAGCATAATTGATACCATTCTCAAAAATAATTTCCAACCACATGAAAATATATCTCAATAAGTACAATGTGCTCTGCCACCAGCAACATAGCTTTAGACCACGTTTCTCATCAGAAACCGCTGTTATCACGTTATCACAAAAAATAAATGTGGCCTTCGATCTTAACTAACTAGTAGCTATCATATTTCTAGATTTGAAAAAGCCTTCGGCTCATTGCATAATTGTATATTGTTGGACAAGCCTAAACATGGTGGATTTGGCGGTAAAGTGTATATTTAAGAAGTTACACGGAAGATCAATTTTTGGTAGTAAAAAAAGCTAACATAACATATTCAAGACAAAATATCGTTACTCCACATCGGGCTCCACAAGGCTCTGTGCTAGATCCTCTACTTTTTTTTCTTTATATAATATTGGCCTACAACAAATAATCGACTGTGCAGAAATTATGATGTATGCAGATGACACATGTATTAGAGTAACTGCTGATAATATTACAGAGCTTATTCAAGCGGTAAATTTGGAATTAAAGAAAATATCAGACTGGTTTTTAGGTAAGAAATAACAATCAATACAAAGAAAATAAAATATGTTGTTCTTCTGTCATGTTACAAGAAAGTAACTGCCCTATCTTTAAATATAGAGATAAATATCGTTCCGTTAGAACATCTTACAAATACATAGCAGTGGTGTTGGACAAACGTCTTTAACAGGAAGAACACATTAACAGCACATGCTCCAGATTAGCGTCTGGTTGTTACAGTTTAACATTAACCCGTGAGTACTTTATTATACGTATAGTGCGACTTATGTTTTTGCTTTTACTGACCTGAAAGTTACATAATATACCCAAAAAGTAGCCATAGACACAGCAGGTGAAGAAACTCGCTTATCTATGAGAGTTAACGAGAGCTAAGTTTGCGTTATGAAATACCACGAAACAGCGCGGAACCGCGAACGAACACAAACAAGTAAGCAACTAGGCAAGGTGTTCACGCGTCTGAATTGTGCACAACACAACAAACTTCTTTGTTGAGTGATGACACACCGCCTGTCTGCTTTCATACAACGAAGACGAAACACTGAAAACCCTGGGCCAAACGAAGAGGTCCAGAGTCACGAAGCTTTTTGAACGAACATAAATTACCATCAGTTCCATCTGTTGAAAACTAGGAATGGTTTGTGTAATTGGAAAGCAAATTCATTTTCAAGATAGATTACACAAGGACTCTTGGCGAAGTAGCGAGATACCGATAACTTACAGAGGAGGCGGATCGGTGCCTACGAGAATAAGGTCCTCAGCATTTCCATTTTAGTCATGATTATTTTTTAAGGGAATTTATCGTACAATAATAAAGTTGGCGTGGAGCAGTTAATATCGACTTTCCGTCGCTGCCTCCGAGTGCTGCTTACCGATTTTACCACACGCCGCATTCGTCGTTTTGTAATCTTCTTTTGGGTACTCGGCTGCTGACCTGCAGGTCAGGGGATCGAATCTCGGCTACGGTGGCTGCATTTTAAATGGAGGCGAAAATACTGTAGGCCCATGTGCTCAGATTGGGGTCAACGTTAAAGAACCCTAGGTGGTCAACATTTCCAGAGCCCTCCACTACAGCGTCTCTCATAATTGTGTGGTGGTTTTGGGACGTTGAATCCAACATATCAATCAATCATCATCAATATTTTTTGCACATCCCAATTGTGCTGATCCTATGATTGCTCGCCATTGTGACATGAGAAATGAAGCAGTATACAAACCATACTGTATTAGTAACTTGACATAGCAAGTAAGCACCACGTGTACTTTGCCGACAGGTAACCAGCGCACGATAGCATAAAGGAAGGCTGCAGGAGATTATTGCAGTAAGTTGTGGGTTCAGAGAAGCGCGCAAGTGCATTCCTGCCTCGTCGTGGTAAGCTTCTTCCTGGCCGCGAGCGCTTGAAGCCTCGGAGAGGGCTCGGAAATGGACGCTGTAGGGAACAGAGACCAGGGCGAGTTCATTTCTGACACCATTGGATACGGCCGCAGGAAGGTTTGGGCTTGTTCTACTAGGATATAAATTTGCGCTGAAGCGAGAAAGATTAGGCGTTCTCAGCTTCTGTGTCTCACCATTGCTTGCCTCGTACTTATTCGCCCCTGCCGAGGGGTATTACCAGGGGTGTGGTGGCAGTTGCCGTACTAGAGTAATCAAAAAATTGTAATCGATTAAGTGCGCGCCTTTAATCGAGTAATCGTTCCTTGTGATTTAATGATCGCTTCTTACCGGCACGGAGAACGTGTCAGGGCACGCCCGGACAATGTCTTCCCCTCACGTCACGCTAGCCACGCCACGGTACTTCACCGATCCTTATTGGCCGCGTGTCCAGCCGCCTTTCCCAGTAGCTATTCGCTCGCCCAGCGTTCGCCTTTGTACTTAGAGAAAAAGGACTGTATACTGTAGCAGTGCTACCAACTCTAGGGAATTTCGCTATTGCTTAGAGAAAAAAGAAAATTTGTCATCATCTAGGGAAATTTTTCGCTTCCACGTGAAGCAAGCACATCGACGACGGGACCTCCCGCCCACAACCTCGTTTTTGTTTCTTCTCCCAGTTTTTCTCTTTTAAATCCCCTCTACACTTACCCAAAAGCGCTGTGACATGCCAAGTAGGGGTTCCGAGGGGTGCACAGGGGCAACAGGGCCGGTCTCCGCCCCGAACGATGTCAGGCTCCTTCCTAAATGGCGTCAGCGCTCTCCTCTTCCCCACTTCATTGCGGTTCATTCTATGCCGTCCGTGTTCAACGTCGATTGCCTGAATCCCGGTTCAAACCAAAGAAAAAGTGCCCTCCCTCGATTCCACCAAGTATATGTTTTTCTTTACACCAACCACTAATTTTCTCGCTTTTCACACATGGCGTTTTTTTAGGTTTTTTGTCGGTCTCCCTTCTTTGCGAAAGCTGTCACGTTGCTAAGGGGCTGCCTCGTGGAGCCATGTGGCTGCGCCAAGGTCACCAAGGTTTCGTTGAAAAGCGTGGCCAGAGTAGTAGGCTGCATGTATATGCGTTTGTTTGCACAGGTAAAAACATGTGAAAAGTGGCAAAAAAGTGGCTGCTGGAATACTGCAAGGATGTATTTGAAACAAATATATCGCAGGAAATATTTGTAATAAAGATATCTTTTCGTAACCATTCAACAAGTTGCGAGGGAGGAACTGCCAACTGGCATATTATACGTTTTTATGGTTTAACTATTTTTCTTCACAATATCATGACTCTAGTACAGCTTTGTCATGATATTAGATATCATGACAAAGCTTGATAGTACGTTCTTCATGACATTGTTTATAAGTTATGTAAGCGTGCATTACGTCATGTTTTTTAAGAACAACACCAAGCATTTTCTGCAGGAAAGTTGCAAAACAACAGAATTGATAGATTTTTAGAGCTTGCTCGCCACAATATTTCACGTACTGCATTTTATATGCTCGTTTTGGTTATTATTATTATTATTATTATTATTATTATTATTATTTTGTAACATGCACGTTATTACAAGTGCACTGTTACATTATTTTAGTGTAAGATTTCTGTGCTTTGCATTGAACATGTAGCAGTGCTTCTAAATACTATTTTGTTAATTTATCTTTTCCTCGGTATATATGATTTTCGGTCTTGGTGATCTTGTATAAAATACTGCAATACAACATATTCTGCCCCCTCCCTCCCTACATGTGATGACCGCTTACCTTTGTGACTTAATAAGAATAAAATGTTGTTAAAGCTTTTAAATTTGTACTGCGGAATTTTTTCACATTCAGCATGGTAATTTTAGTAAATATTTGAAATCGAATGCACCGTTATATCATACAAGTCAACTTCAAGATCGTTTTCCACAGCACAAACACCTTAGTTTTCCAAAAACCACTGTCTATAAAAATCGAAGGAAATCTAGAGAATTATTTCACTCCAGATAAGAAAAAGTGGCTTCGCAGGTTCGCAGCACTGCCGGGCAGATTCACACAGGCCTGGACGGTAGGTTGACGCGCTGCTCAGGTTGGCGGTGTCTTGTACGTGCGCTCGGCTGCTGCCCTTTGTGTGATATCCGTGAGGCAAGCGTAGGCTCCGTCGGTCTTGCGGAGTTTTCTTTCCTACCCGCAAGCCTATAGCTTGGGTTAATAAACCCGTGTTTCTTGACGACATGCTTAGAGTGTCTTCACTGCGCCGTGTCGGAGTCGACGAATCCGGCTGTAGCGTCTTTGTGCGCGACGATAACGGAGCACGTCACATCGCTCCTTGGTTGCTTCGTAGGGTAAGCTTACAGCAAACCTAGCTCCCCAACATTTACAACATGGTGGCAATGGTGCTTAACTGCAGCTACCGCAATGGTTAAATGATAATCATAGGCGTTAGTCATCGGGACGGAGATGTGCCACTAGGTACGTGGCTAGGCTGCTGGCATCGCTAAATCTACCTTACACCAATAGACATTGTACTAGCTCTCATATATCGAAGTGCTATAAACAGCCTACTACTTCTGTGAAGGCACGTTTTATTTTCATGTTACACCAGTTTTTCTGACGTATGAATGTACCATATATTTTTTTGCCATTTATCACCAGAGCGGCTGAAAAGCACCATGTCGTCGAGCAGTATTTCATTTTGCGCGGCGCAAAGGTCTTAAACATTTATATACGCAGTACAGAGAAGTGATTACTGACGTCTTAGTCAGTTACTTTTAAGTAATACCCGAAGGACCATTCTCTATGCCAGTAGGCGCTTGCTGAGCAAGAAAACGTGTGAAACGAAGATACAGACGACAACATGCTGCTGGAAACGCTACGGATATTCCGAATTTAGCTTTTTCTAAATCGATTTTTTTAGAATTTGCGCATTTTTTCGTACGTGGCTTAAAATACTGAGAGGAATGCTTGAAGGCGCTTTATACACTACATACAAGCATATAATTTTTTTGTTAACGTAGAGAGAACTGGCTTCATTATACTGCACTGCAGAAAGTGCTGGAACTTTTTCAACCTTCGGCGCAAGAAATAGCTTCAACATGTTAAAAGTTATGCGAAAGGTGAAGAATTATTGTGAAAGGAAAGCCTTTCACGCAGCTGGTGCATCCGAAACTCACACTAGGTATGTTTATAAAAAATCACAATATGATGATGAAAGACGCCGTAGTAGAAGGCTTTCGAAATTTCGGCCATCTGGTCGCGCAGTACACGAGCCTTTAGCATTTTGCTTCTATCGAAATGCGACCGCCGCGACCGGTATCAAACTCACAACCTTCGGTCTAAATCAGAACACTGGGGCCACTAAATTTCCGTGCCGGACACTAGAGATCTTCAGGAATTAATGATATGCTGAGGGAGCTTTCTACTAAAGTACACTGATGTACTTTTTCATTACACTACCTGTGAAATCTGATACAGTATCGCAACATTTCCAATGCCCATGCCACCTAGCACATTCCTGAAGTGATATGAGGACTGAATAACTAATGCTACATTTACTGCGCAGGTTACTACAGGGACCGGGGTTCATCTTATGCCGGCATGTACCTGATGCTTGCCGCTGTCTCCTTAACAACTAGCCTCCTCTGGGCCATCGAGTGCTTTATGAAGTGGCGAGCCGAGAAGGTGACGATGTGTGCGAATGAGAAGGAATCTTCCGTTAATAAGAAGACTGCCTCAGAAGCGTAGCCAGTGGCGTCTTTTCATCTGCGATTGTGCGGTGGATGAGCACTGATGGTGCACAGTGCTGTAGACATTTGCCCTTCAGAAGCTCGAAGTCTGTGCCTTCTGAAAGCTGGTTTTGTACGTCGGTGACTTGTCAGATGGACTGAGGAACTTAAGACGATTACAAGCCAGCCGGTGAACCATGTATATCGCGCAAAAATGTCGACTTTGAACTGTTCTGACGCCTTTATGTTACGTGTATGTGTTGATAAGCGACAGCGATGTTCTTGCGTCACGTGTAGTGTATCTCTTCAATGAGGTCGAGTAGCGCCTCCAAAAAATTGGCGTTTTACACATATTCGTATCAGTCAGACCTCCTGCATTTGCTCACTATAATGTAAATGCCAACTTCTGCATACATTGTCTTCAATAGGTCTGGAAACCAGCTACTCACCGCAATTCTTCGCTAATGCTAAAACAAAGGTAGCGACAAAATGAATGACTGTGTTTCCCAAGGACTATCCTTTTTGAATACCAGTGCTCTGACGCTGAGAATTTTGATACAACCTGTAAGTGCTGTTCTGAGAGGCGAGCTGTACTTTAGGACTTAACAAAAAAAAAACTATCCCCCTGAAAATGTTGTGAGAAACGAAGGAGGCCCGGAACAGATCGTCTGGTTGCATCCAAGGTGAACGGAACGGCCCAACGAGCCAGCACCTCGTGGCTCATGCTCGTGCCCGCACTCCTTCTTCCTCGTTTATTTGCAACACACTCCCGCGGCCGCAGAAACTCGCGGAAATGTTCGGGTGCAGAGCGGCGGAACCTGAGGTGGACATTGGCGATCAAGATGCGAGCGATAGAAAAGGTGGGGTTGTTACACGGTGATAATGGAGGGCTTTTGTGAGGCGGTGGCTTGTCCGCAGACTCGTGTGGGACGAAGGTCCCTGGTTTGTTCCCGGGTTTCGGCACCAGAATGAAGTGTGAGAAACGAAGAGAGAGACCCTGACCCAAATGTTTGGCTACATTGAAGGTCAAAGGAACAACTGAGCGAGCCAGCGTCCCTGACTCGTGCCCCGCAGCCCCTTCTTTCTACTCTATTGGCAGCAAGGGTCAATCAGAAAGCTGAAAAGTTCTGAACAACTCTTATGTTTTCAAAGCTATGCGTAGACGCAGGAAGTCCCACGTGGTATCAAATGACCGATCAATTTAGTTGCGTACGGTATTCTTCCTCCAGTAAGGAGCGCTAGGGACGCTATTATTGTTTAGTTCCAAATTATAAGCGCGGTTCGGAACCACCAAGACAGGTGCCGCGTTTTGCATGATGTTCTCAATATCTGTGACACAAATGGCTTGATCACCCCGTGTTAAAGTGGCGTCTTCTGGGAATACATCTTGTTGTTTTTACAGCACATGTCGTTGGCAGTCATAGCACATTTGTGATTTGCTCTCCTATGATTGTGTGGCTGCACTTATCCCGAGAACTATGAAAGTGACCGTCATTTTAAGGAACGTGCAGTGTATGAACAGTCTGACACAGCACGCCTCATTGGATAACAGTAATGTTTGAGTGCAAAGCTGTTAAGGCTGCTATATAGCTTGTACATTACTCTCTTGGCACTCACAGTAAGCGTTGCTATAATTATGAGAGCGAGTGAGGTAAGCTCATATACTGAAAACTCGAAGTTGCATTCACTCTAATATTAGGGAAGGACCTCGAGTAGATGTAGTCTCTCTGAGTTATTTGCGCAGTACACCCTTCAAATGTAGAATTGGTTTGTTAGATGCTTGATTATTTTTGTAAGGCTCCACTGTGCTTCCAGTGCACAAGTCTGAACCAATAATACGCTTTTGTCGCCTCAAGTCATTCCATGAACATTCCACATGGTGTGAAGTGTAAAGCAGGAAGTGTGCTTTTCTGTTGATAATTTTTAATATGGTTCATTAAAAGAGCAAAAAAGCGTTTTCGACAAACTGCAAATGATTGACCTCTTGGTCACACATCACTGCTTTCTACAATGATACCTTTTTTTTGCGTTGCATTCAGTTGAGCAATAAGCCATCACGTCACAACTGCTGTGGTAATGCAAAGAAGGACGCTGTAGAGGCGGCCGGCTGCGTTGAACTTCTCAATAATCCAGGCATCAACACAAAAACTCGGCGTTTCACACATAATTGTCCCGTAGTCTTAACAAGCTGTAAACCCAGTTACGATACCCTGTCATCATGCAGTATATTTTATTCGTGGACTATTCCATCAATCTCGCAGTATCGTCACGGTTGAACAAGAAAATGGCACCTGGTAAGCAGCTAGGCGTGGCTGGGATATCTGTCATCCAGAATTTTATTGCCCTCACATGCGTCAAGAGAAAAACAAAATCGTTTTTGAGAATGGAATAAAAAATTCAGACCGAATAGTTTATTTGTTTCGTGAATGCTTACCGAATAGGGAAAATAGTTAGGCCACACAAAGCTTTTACCAATTTGAAAAGAAAATATCTGCTGTTACATGTGGCTCAATGCTGTTCCGTATGTTGATGCGAGTTGTGTATTTTGCTTGATGTTTCCTTCTAATGTCAATGGCTTGCGGTATTCATTCCTGTGAATCATGAGGTTTTGCGTTGTTTTTTTTTTGTTGTTGTAGGGTGTGCGCAAGAAACTCTTTGTTGTGGGCTCGTGTTTCATTGGAGTTTGAACACATTTCGGACAACTTTAAGTGAGGTGCTGCAGGCACCTATTTTTTTGGAGATGTTCTCTAGAAAGGCTACTGGGAAGAGTTTGACTCAACGGTCGACATTATTCATGGTATTGTAGTGAATGAGTGTTTGCATTTTTTGTAGTTTTCTTTCTTAAGTGTATTAGGATGGTAACAAACTGGAGCCGACTAAGACTCCCATGAATTATATTTCACGCGTAGAGCTGCCTCGGACGCTTGAGTGACTAATTCAAACTCGAATTCACCAAAATATTACTCTGAGTCACAATGAGCCATGACTGACACCTCGATGCGAGTCTCACGAAGTAGACACGGAAGTAAGCACATGATCAGCTTTTTCGATCGTGATGTCAGTGGTCTGTAACATCTCGCAATATCGGTGCTCTACATGATACCTTATGATCGCGCGCTTTCATACACGTGTTACTAGTGCTCTCAAGTTCCAATAAAAGTAGAACAACTTTTTTTTGGAAAGATGACTGAGACCAAGTATTTTTTATGAGGAACTTGTGAAAGAGTTTGCGTGCGGAGGTCAGTAACTCGTGCCTCTTATGAGTAATATTAAGCCAGCATATGAAGGCTAGTGCGTTGAAGCTGGCGAGAATGCGCAAAACAACGTGAGTCCACTTAAGGCTCACTGCAATGCTGAAATAGGTGCAGCTAAGCCAGTGAAAAAAAATGTGCAGTCTAAGATCACCGAAATTTTCTTCAGCAAGATCCATTCACTAATGTTTATCTCAGCTAGGCTTACTTGGGCTTGCCCCGCTACGGTGGTCTAGCGGCTAAAAACTCGGCTGCTGACCCGCAGGTCGCGTGATTGAATGGCGCATGAGGTGGCTGCATTTTCGATAGAGGCGAAATTGCTGTACGCCCGTGTGCTCAGATTTCGCTGCACGTTAAAGAAGTCCAGCTGTTCGAAACTTCCGGAGTCTTCCTTTACGCCGCCTTTCATATAACTGTGGTAGTTTTGGGATGTCAAACAACACATATCAATCAAGAACTTAGGCTCAAACTCACCAAATATTACTCACCCTGACTTAGTCGGTCATAAGACTTGATGTGCGTCTGGTTAAATTGATTTTGAGTCAGCTTGCCAACCTATTCACTCACAGAATCTGAGGGAGTACTGCAGGAGCACAGGAACTGTGTTACTCTCTCTAGAGTTCTTTAACTGCAAGGGGAGTAAGGCGGAGTTCCCCGTGGAACTTGCACATACCTTGAACGCAGAGTAAAAAAGACTGCAAACGCTCTGCTACACAAGCGGAGTTCACAATCTATAGAACTCTCATGTCGACGAGGCGTGAATGGGGTATGGCACTTCGTACTTGCTAAAGGAGTACAATCTACCAGCTGCATGTCGTTACAGACGCCACTAAGCAATATAACTCTCTCGTTCCCATACGCCTCTAAGCGTAAACACTCCAGATGTACATTTATAGTGTTAAGGTAATAGGATAACTTTTAGTGTTTTCAACAGCATGGTTTTGTGATCAAAAACCTTTCTTTCTCGAAGCGCCAGCAGTAATACCTTCGAAGCAAGAAACAGTGGCAACATGTAACGCGTGCGCCAAAAGTTAGTTTACGGCATGAATTTCAACTAGAGTAAAGTTGAGGCTCGACACATGTAGAGAAACAAAATGCTGAAAAAAACTTGATCTAGAGAAGTTCAAACTCGCCACTTACGCATTACCGGGATGTACTCAACCCCCAAGCCACTTGACACCATGCTCGCTGTGGAGACAAAAAAAAGGCAGATCTCACGTACAGTGGGAATTGATGATGTCCCAAGAATGCATGAGCAAGGTTGATATATCACTTTCAAATCAGCACAACGTTATGCGGCGGAGGTAAATTATGCCGTACATGACTTCCATGTCATGATTATTATGCTAGGACGTGTCATTTACCTTCGTCGTTTACCCCGCCGCGGTGGTCTAGTGGCTAAGGTACTCGGCTGCTGGCCTGCAGATCGCGGGATCAAATTCTGGCTGTGGCGGCTGCATTTCTGATGTAGGCGGAAACAATGTGGGCCCGTATGCTCAGATTTGGGTGCACGTTATAAAACCATAGTTTCTTGAAATTTCCGGAGCCCTCCAGTACAGCGTTTTTCATAATCATATCGTAGTTTTGAGACGTTATATTTCACATATCAATCAATCAATCAATCAATCAACCTTCATCATATATTCACGCCACATGATACCAAATTTAGTATATGTGTAGCAATGGGGGGGGGGGGGGCGTGGAGTTTGACAGGCTTCTTGAACGGGGCAAAACCTTTGGTTTTTTGCAGGCAAGGAGCTGTGCAGTTTTGTTTAAACAGAACGAACACGACTCGAGGAGCATGATGCAGAACGCATTGGGTACACACAACATCTAGACTCTTTATTGAGCAGGAGAGAAATAAATCCAGGCTTGGAATTCAAAGAGAGAAAGAACGCTTGGGACTGTGTGCGACGCAGTCGTATCGCAGCAGAGCCCATAGGATTCACAGTTTCATAATGCAACTCAATGACGCTGGCCCGAAAAAGCTTGTGCATACGTACCTTGATAGTGTTCAGCTAATGCACCAGAAAATTGAGAGCAAGCGGCACAAATTTAAGACTGTTGGTGAAATTTACGAAGGGCCATATTGCAAAAACCAGTGCGACTGGTTACCAGCGTCCAGTGCCATGCCTGATTATGGGCCCTGTATGGCGCTGGTACCAGCGCCTCCCAGCGCAGGTACTGGGACGCTGGAGCTGCAGCGTCCCAGTACCCTGCGCCAAGTGGCTTCACAGGGTTAAATATGGGGGCCCCTTCGCCATAAATAAATAATAAATTAATAAATAAATAAAATAGCGAGCATTCACATTGAAAAAAATAAAACGAGTTTTGTTAAAATTCGAACTTGCCACTGCCCGATTTCGAAACAAAGTACGCTACGCTCTACGCCACGCCAAAACATGCAAATAAGGTTGTCAAATAACTATTCTGCCAATGAACGCGCCGTTCAACTTCATGCTTACAAGGCACACAGTCAAGAATGACACGATATTCCTTTCCAAATAACAATTGCGTCTTGATTCGACAGTGACGAACGGCTTCCGCCCACTGAATGACGTGCGGATATTAGCAAGAGTGCAATGTTTTTTGAGGCATCTACATCTTATCTCTGAAAAATCTCGAATCGACTGGAGGAGCAACCACAGTTTATCGGCTGTTGCTGTCGGTATTTTTTTCCTTTATTAGTCACTTTTCACACTTGCTACTGGTTAGCATATGCAGATGATTTAAAATGATTGTTCGGTAGATATGCCCGCACACGAGTAAATATTTGTATTTTTCATATGTTTAGCAACTTTCTGTGCTCGTCCGTATACTCCAACGCAAAGTGTACTTTATTGTCGAGAACACCGCTCGCTCTCTTGCGTTTCTAATATTTTTTTAGCAGTTGTCTCAATGAGCAGTCCAAAATGTCTCGCAGGATGCTGCCAGTTTGTGCAACTATAAACACAGTTCTTTATTTTTATATCTGAAGTATTTCAATATGAAGCGAGGTTCTTTCCAATGCCTATATATTAAATGTCGTCTTCAAGCTTCTGGCAGACGAGGTCATAGTTCCCGCCCAGGAGCTCGCCATTAATGCCTCGATTCTCCAGGGAAAGTGAATACGCAGCCCCAACTCCAGCAGCTGCCCTTCAAAACCTACAACTCTAATTATACATCTGCTCCCCTAGAATCTCAGCGAACTTCCAAATATACTGTGGAAGTCAGTTTAGTGGCGGGAGCTGGCTTGTCGATACTAGGTTTAGGACAGCAACAAATGATGGCACTCGACGGTCAGCTCAGCCTAGGCGATAAAATGTGTGACAGAAAAACTGTAGCATTTTACAATGCACTGAACATGTAATTTGTTATTTATAGCTGGTTTTAATTAACAGACGATTCGATATATAAAGGTTACTAAAGAAAGGCGCTTTGACGTCAACAAAACACCAATAAACATTCGCCACATTCTTAAAATGCAGTCTTTGAAACGCGCGTCCGAACAGAAATCTTTACGAAAAACACGCAATTGAAGATAAAAGTCGATGCCAATAAAAATTATTTTCATTTATTCAATCACTCAAGGCTGTACGCATCACAAAAACTGACAAAATTTGGTTGTCACTCGTAACAGTGGTTCAACAAAACAACACCCATGTGTTTTCAAGGTGGATGCTTTTTTCAAAATCGTCTTAGTTTCAGATTAAAATCTTCTTCATCAAAATGAAACTACTTAACGACTTTCAAACTAAAAGATTCGTATGAAAATTGCATTAGAAACTGTGCGAAAGCTCTGTGCCATTCTCTGACATTCTTCGCGCTGAGCGCACCTTTTCGTCATGCATCTAATAGTCGCAGCCTTCGCCGCTTCGAACGTCGCCTGCGGCTACAAAGAGCACAAGCTCTTAGCTTAACTTTGCTGTCTCGTCTCCTTGGGGATTTCGGCTGGCTATCTTTGCAACGCCAAAAGCGCGTACGAAAGACTCGACATTCTTCTTTTGCGCTTGCTTCCGCATGGCATATATGAATGAATGACTCTATGTACCTTTATTTTATATGAAATACGGCAGTACGTCTATAGGTGGCCCATAGTGTACAACGCTTGTACTGGCGTCTATAATAAGGGCTTCCAGTAAACATGACGCAACTTGTTCACTTCGGACGCTGCTGAGGTGTCGCTACTCACCTGATGTGCTCGCCATGGTGTCAGAAGTGGGTGGGATTCATCTCACTGATCCCATGTTTGTGTCCTTGTGACACTGCCCCGCCGCCGCCGTCGCTGCTTCACCATGGTGACTGCGGCCACATTTCCTCTTCAGAAGTTAGGCGAAAACGCACAAGGAGCCAGAAAAACACTACTTCGTGCGTTGAAAACGTTCACTACGTATGGTCTGCCTCTCGTGGATTCTCCCGCTGCCGCCACCTTTGCTACTTTGAGAAATTATTAGATTTCGCCTGCTTTCTGAAAACTGAATTTCGGACCAAATTCTAGTCGTTCACGCAAATTACTGAAAACGAACGGCTCGCACCTTTTAAAAAGTTGATTCAGGAGATACGTCAGCCGAAACGACAAAAGCAAACGCAGTGGCTCCAGTGGAAAGCAGCCGGCTATACACAAAAGCGAGACATGTTGGGGCATGCCGATTCGCTGCTGCCGCAATCTCTACTTGCAGTGTTCTAGGCGAACGTAATTCAAATGAGGCTCTCGATGAACGCGTCCTCGTTCAGGTCAGCAGTTTCTTCATGCTGCGCAGGTAGGTTGCAACAGAGTTATTCAATCATACGAGTTGCGAAACTCCCCGTAGGCTCCATGTATCAAAATCCGGACACTGCATTCGCCGAGACGGCGGAAGTGAGCAGATTGCAGCACATTTTGTTGATAAAGCGTTTGTTGAGAAAGCATAATATATTGTGGTTTGCGTTCAGCAAGATTGTGAGCCGCACCACATTCTTTTAAACAGCATGGCAGTGCCTAGAACTTGTTCTTAGGTGAGTTGGTGCCTAAGGGTGCTGTACTCGTTAATTTATCATTGTGGTAGAGACGTGATAAAGGACAAAGAAGCTGCTCATTCTCTTGATGCTGTATTCTTTTTTATGATTTCCTCATTGCGCTGAAAGTCATGTGGCTATAAGCGACGTGTTGTTGGGTGAACGTGCTTTTTTGTTTTATTTCTGTTGCATAGCATCCATCGCTGCTGAATTTCATTGACCGCACAGCTAGCACAGAGTAATGGACGGTGAAGCGAAGTCAGGAATTTACCATAATCATATGGAGAGCCGACGATGTTTACATTTCGACAAAATAGTGAGCGGTAAGGCATGATGCAAGTAGGACTTAGCATTGACCCAGGTGGATACAACATGTAAGTCTGTCAACGGCAGCGGACGACGTTGCCCGAGCAGCGAGTGCCGGTGCCATTGGAAAGACTCCACGAGCATCGCACCTGAAAAGGAAAGAGTGCTTGCAGTACTAGTTGCAAGTAAATAGCAATATTCAATATTCCCACTTTTTTGTAATCGGGCTTTCATAATTATGTGGTATCCCAGCCAGTGTCTCTTTGATTTTGCGATTAGTAGAATTCGACCACTGCATGGGAGAAAAGCGGCCAATTCACGGTGAGTACTGATCGGTTCTGTTGTGCTTTAGTTTGCACTCTACCGTATCTGTGTCTTCCTTGTGCGACAATCACTCACGCCGTGTTAGTGAGACACATCGTGAACCGCACAGTGGAATAGTTAAAGGATTATTCAACCTTCCCGTGAGCAAATGGTCTCAAGCGCACACGTTCAATACGAGCAAACGAGGAGTGCCAGACATAATCAGGGCGTAGCGCTAAAACCATCGTAGCACAAAATTTCAAGCACCACCTTCGACGAAATATAACTTGACGCTTTGACTCTGCTTTGATTGATGCTCGCGTCCTTCTTGTCTTTTTGTCATCATTATGTTCTCGCGCTATAGCTATTGTCATGTCATACCAACTAGGCCAAACTGCCACACTTTGATTACGCCTTTGCAGAGCGGAAACAGCTGACAGCGGCGGCGGGTGCCGTGCAACCCAAGGCCATTTATGGAGGCGACAACGCCAGTGTTGCGTGCGGCATTGAGCAGCCTAAAAAAAGCGCACGCACCAGTGGCAATGCAGTATTTTGTATTGTCGCTCCTCGCTAGGTCGGTCAATGGCGTGTCTAGGTTTCCAAACGCAGTTTCGCAACTCATATAGCTAAATAACTCTGGTTTGCCATTTGAGCCGATTAGAGCCACCGCCGACGCCTTTGCTGCCATGTTGAATTGGTGGCCGGCTGTTTAGATGAGATGTTTTAGCTAGTGCAACCGAAGCCATGAAGCGGAAACACAATCCGCTTTCGCGTGGTGGGAAAACTTGTCTCGGATCGATTTTGGCGCAGCAGCCTTGTGGGTTGGTTTTCCGGCCTCTTTGACATGCGAGGCGACGGAACTTCCGAGGACTTTCGCTGCCTTTTCCTGTAGAGCAGGATTACACCTTAAGGTTTCTAAAGAGGCGGTATTTGTTCTCAAAGGGCACACTTTCAGAATGTGCACACTGGTGCTGCAAGGCCCGCGCGCTTTCGCATGCCGCCCGAATAATCTCCGTGGTGCGCGCCATCTATACTGTGGCGCAAGCAGACGACGCTCTTGTTTTGCTCCATTTTGAAGATGAGGTACGCATGCTGCGCAAATAAGAAGTGGGATTGAGCTACGAAATTGCGGCTGACGTGCGTTCATAAATATGATAAATAGCTGCACAAAAGCATATAAAACTTTTCGCGCTTTTTGACACGAGGAAAGAGAGAAGCAGCAGTCGCTGGCCTATTTTGGCGCAGATTTGAAAAAGTGTCTAAGTATTTTATATGCGAAGAATTTCTTAGCAAACTTCCACTATTTTGAGCGTATCTATCTATCTATCTATCTAGCCGCTGATGATTGGGTGCTCTCCTGGTCACCCCCTCAACTTGGTGGGAACCAAAATTAGCATGGGAGGGCAAGATGGTTGGACGAGTATGACGCGCTGGTCAAGACGTTAAAAATAGACACATTTAGTTGGGCGTACGTAACGAGCCCACGTACGCAGCACTGCCGCGGGAGAGAACTGCGCAATTGTAGTACGTCACGCATCGATTGCAGAGAATTCGCGCGTACGCCCGAAAGAAATAGAACAAAAAACGTGGCGTGCGTAAACACAATGAGGTGAAGCGTACGCGACGTGACGCTCTCCCGATATCTCGATTGAAATAGGAACCAGATAGCAAAACGGCAGCGTTGGCGTCGAATGCAGAGAGCAATAAAGCCCGCCCAAAATCGAGTATGTTTTACTTTGAGGGACGTTGTTGCGCTGCTTGCGGAAGTACAAACCAGCGATCTGTTTAGGCATCCGGAGCAGTGGAAAGAGATTGCTTTGCGTCTCGGGAATGTCCTAAAAAGCAATTTACAGCGCGCTGTGTGCGCGGGTGCCTGGACCTGTTGCTGTTTCATTTATAAAACATATGTCTAGTTGAACCAAACGTATCTTGGTGTGGTCAATGCAGCGTACGCAACGTATTATGCCGCATACGTAGGCTCGTCACGTACGCCTAACTAAAAGTGTCTAATGTCACAATCCCGTCACGTACGTCATCAAACACTTCCCGCCAGACAGTGGCATACACTCACAGGCCAGTATGTGTCACTGGTATGCGGGTATGTGCCAAAGGTGATTGACACTTGTATTTGACCAGGACTGACGAGAACACGCAAAGTCAACTTTAAAGAACGAGCGTTAAGAAATACCCGACATTGGTAGCGTCGACCCAACGAACACAAAGATTGAATGTCAGGATCCCAGCTGGAATCGAATCCAAGCATTCTGCGTGGCAATGAAGCATTTCGCCTCAGATAGACGCCAGGTCTCCGAATTACTTTTCAAATAGACACTAATCTTTGTGAAACGTCAATAGTGATTACAGTGCTGCCTACCCAACTTTATAAACATTACATATGCACTCCTTTGATACAGCCGTCGCATCTGGTTAACGTCGATTGTGTTGAGTTGCGATGCGCTGAGGTTGATTTATGTAGCAGTGTCCAGAGCCAGCATCCTCGCGAGCAACAGCGCCTCATATCAACGACAGGTGTCGCCAACACGCAAGTTTTTTGGCTTCGTCGCGCAAGTGCAAACAACTGAATATACAAAAATCTGCAACTCTTCAACGTATCTGCGTGCGTGCAGCACTTATACATAATGTTACGGTGCATCATCGGCAGGAGCAAGCGTGGCACTTTGCGAAGATAAAGAAGACGCCTGTGTGTTAGGCGCTTGCGCGAGAGGCAACTCAGACATCTTGTTCGGCTGCCGATTCTCGGTGGACGCTATCCTATAATCCTAGACCTCGCCCGTCACATTTGGTGGAGGTGCTGGGTAACCGTCTCGCAACAAAACTTCACAGCGGCCGTCGTTTGAAGGGTCATTCCACAACGATGACGGAAAGTACGGCGTCTGCATCTGCTCCTGGTGTTCCTGCGGCCGGAGATGATGCGGTAACTACATCTCCTTCTGCGACCACAGCCTTCGTGCTTGAACTCCCTCGGAATCCTGGCACGTTCAGTGGTTCCGGCGACCTAGATGAAGTTGACGTTGAAGATTGGCTGGCAGAGTACGAACGTGTGAGTACTCGATACCGATGGGGCCCGACTCTTATGCTGGCAAACCTGTTATTCTATCTTAGGGGAACCGCCAAATCGTGGTATGAGAACCATGACACAGAACTTGGCAGTTGGGCAGTGTGCAGGGAGAAAATTTTGGACCTGTTCGGAAAGCCGATTGGAAGAAAAATGGCCGCGAACAAAATGCTCGCGTCTCGGGCGCAGACCTCGACCGAGTCTTACGTCTCCTGTATAGAAGATGTGTTATCGTTGTGTGGCAAAGCCAATGCCGAGATGCCGGAGGCTGACAAGGTTGGACATATTCTTAAGGGGATATCGGATGACGCATTCAACCTCCTCATCCGCAAAAATTTTTCTACAGGGGACGCCATTAAAAAAGAATGTCGGCGCCTTGAGCAAGCGAAGAGCCGGCGGATTAACAGCGTGTTTACCCGCATTCCGAATACGGCTGCAACGTCGTCTTGCGAAGACCGTGCAAGAACACAGCTGCCACTTCTAGATTCACCTGATCAGGTGACCCGAATTGTACGAAGCGAACTTGAAGCCATTGCTTCTGCTCCGGCTCACACCACTGCAAGTGACACGACCCCACTCACTGCTAACATGGTTCTAGCCATCGTCCGCCAAGAACTCGCCAGCATAGGTATTACCTCGGTGTGCGCTTTGCCCAGCCCACAGTGAGCTTCATGGCGTTCACCCTCGTCCTATGATGAGCAGCACTTTACGGCCTAATCTCGCTACCCTGCTGCGGGGAGTACCGTCGACAATCGACGAATTTGTTTTCATTGCCAACGTATCGGTCATGTCGTCCGTTACTGCGATTACCGTTGGTCCTCGCCACCTCGGACTTCATCTCAACCTCACTACCGACCGGACAGCACCCGCTTCGCATCTGCCGCGCAGCCTTCTCCGCCAAACAACTACAGAAGGTTCAACAGCCGATCTCTGTCACCGCATGGTCGTCAGTCGCGTTCGCCTCCAGGACGTCGCCAGTCGTCTCGCTCACCGCAGACTCACAGGCCGTTGTTTCCATTCAACCCCGCTCCTGCCTACCCGGAAAACTCGAACGGTGCAGCGCCCGGAGGTGACGCTGCATTTTCGACTCCCTCCACAAATCCTGTCTTGACGCTTCCGACGAGACAAAGTTTGTTAGACGTTGACGTTGACGGTGTGGCTATTTTTGCCATCATAGATACTGGAGCGCACATTTCTGTAATTTCATTTCATTTTATTGAGCACGAACCTTCGCCGACGCCTACATAAAGTGCTCACTCTTGCCGCTTCCCGCACACTTCGTGTCGGTGATGGGAGGACCCCTGACGTTCAAGGGATGTGCACGGCCCGTGTGTCCATTGCCGGTCATCCTACATTAGTTCAGTTTGCCGTCATTGAAATGTGCCCTCATGACCTAATACTTGGTTTGGGCTTCCTGTCACGTCATTCTGCGCTCATTGATTGTGCCACTGGTGCTCTTCAGCTTGAACTGCCGCAGTTTGCCAATTTTCCAGCTGACTATTCTCCCCGTTTATGCTCTCGTCACCACGGTCGCTTGCGTCCGCAAGCTGCTACATATGTCACTTTGTCGTGCTCACGTCATGTGCCCGATGGTGACTACCTCGTCACTCCTATAGTCGACGTACTGATGGCCCGAGACGTCGCCCTTGCTCCCACTGTTGTCGCCGTCGCTTATAATACAGTGGTTATACCACTACTCAACGTGGGTCTTTTGACTTAAGTTATTCCGCAAGACATGTCTTTGGCCACCCTATCTCCACTTGACGGCTGCAACGTTACTGGTTTGGACACCGATACTACGTCCCCCGGTCTTGGCCGCAATTACACTCTGCCTGCAGATGACATTAACAAGATGATTGCTCCCGACCTCACTGCAGTGTAAGCTGCCAGCCTCCGTAGTTTGCTAACATCACACAGAGACATCGCTGACTTTCTCCTGTATGAAGTCATTCATCACGGCGCTCCGCGGCAGCTGCTTACTGATCGAGGAAGGTACTTTCTTTCACGTGTTGTGGATGACATTCTCCGCGCCTGCTTCACTGAGCACAAGCTTACCACTGCTTATCATCCACAGACAAATGGATTGACCGAGCTTCTGAACCAAACGCTGACGCAAATGCTGTCAATGTACGCTTCGCCAGATCACCGTGACTGGGACAAAGCACTCCCCTTTGTCAAGTTCGCGTACAATTCTTCACGGCACGACACAGCTAGTTATTCGCCGTTTTATTTGCTATTTGGCCGACATCCAGCCTTACCATTTCACATGCTCCTTCCTTCGGCTGCCCTCTTGTCTACTGAGTATGCCAGCGAAGTCGTTTCTCGAGCCCATGCAGCCCGTCAGCTTGCCCGTGATCGGCTGCACTTGTCGCAAGCGCACCAAAAAGACCGCTATGACAGTCGCCACCAAAGCGTGAACTTCTTGCCAGGGTCTTTGGTACTTCTATGGACACCAAACCACCAAGTCGGCTTATCAGAGAAGCTACTATCACACTACCATGGTCCCTACAATGTGTTACGACAACTTAGTGACGTAAGCTACAAGATCGCACCCCTAAACAATGCCTCTTCGACCCCCTCACTCCAGACAGACGTTGTACACGTTGCCAGACTCAAACCGTATCACCCGTCTCGTTCGTCGCCGCCATACTAAGCGCAGTGACGGCGCTTCCGCCGCAGGGGAGTGATGTTACCGTGCACCATCGACAGGAGCAAGCGTGGCACTTTGCGAAGATGAAGAAGACGCCTGTGTGTTAGGCGCTAGCGCGAGAGGCAACTCAAACATCTTGTTCGGCTGCCGATTCTCGGTGGACGCTATCCTATAATCCTAGACCTCGCCCCGTCACAATATATTTAGCGTAATTTCAGAACGTGTCACTCAATAAAAAATTGCAACACGGTCACCTTCCCTCCGCGTGCTTCACATAACGTCGATTTCCTGGTACGCGGGCTCCGCCAAAGTTTTCTTTCGTCTCAAGCAGCCGAGCTATCAACCGTAGAAGAACGAGCTAGATTCTGCCATTTATTTGACGATAGTAGGGAGTTTGCCCCATGGAAAATAATACAAGATATATATATATATATATATATATATATATATATATATGATATTGCACGAAGGTAGACTTTCTTTTACATCGAGACCAAAACCATGAAGTAAACTTTCTGTGCTTCTATGCAGATGTTTATTGTGTCTATGAACGCATGCAACATGCAAGACGCAATGTCCTAGCTCAATCCTGTGTGGTACTTGCTCAGTGCGCGTACCACATCGCAAGTGCACAAAACTAGAAGGTCGTCTGCTGGCGCCGCATTATAAGTGGTGCCGGCTGCGAGCCAGTTCGGTCGACATGCGAACGTGCGTGAACCACGCAGCGCCAGGCTGGCAGTGTGCATTTTGTGAACTAGACGCCGACTCTTTAGTTGCCGGAAGGAGTAATCCAGCTCGGTAGGTGTCCTGCTCACTCTATACCACAATACAACACCTTCGTTCCACAAGTACCCACTACCAGCGGCACATGTACAGGCGACTACACGCTCCGTGAGTCATGTTTCCACCCGTGAGTACTGTACAAGCGGGCTCCATGCTCTAGTGTATGACCCCTCAAGCCAAGGTTGTCCGATCGTCCCCCACGCTAGCCGAAGCAGATATGAAGGGCGTCACCGCTGTGAAAAAGGCGTTCACCCACCAAACGAGTTTTATGAGTCAGTGCGCTTCCACCGTCGTATACGCAGCAACAGGGTGAAAGAGACGACGAATTTTTTACTGCGCTCCGAGAAATAGTAAAGCACTACAACTACCCGCCTTCCGACGTCAAAGAGCGGCTCGGATTTTACCTTTCCTCCATGGAGTCAACATAGGAGTACGTGTGCTCGAGCTGGTAGCATGATTTCGCTCAGACGTAATAGCCATTGTGAAGGGGAAAAGTGATTATTGTAAACTGTAAGCACTCACAAACAGCAGGAACAGTAGGAAAGCAAATTACAGGAGAGAACCTTAATCTGCACAACTACAGTTCTTTGGATAGTTTTCATGAGAGCATGTATTCACGCATTTGCAGCCACCTTCTTACAAAAAAGACCTGCCAACAATTGATTACATGTCGCCACTTCAAATTTTGAGAAGGCTTATTTCTTATTTTATCAGTCTACTGCGGAGACTTTGATGCATATGGTTGAGTTAACTTTAATTGGTGCAGTGTCTTTGATCTTTCTGGCCAATTTGTGTTTATAGACTTGCTAAAACGTACTGACAAAGATAAATTTTATTGACAAATTTTGTATAATCAAGAATGCTGAGTTCGATTTTCTAAGTGGCCGCTCCACGGAGCTTGCACACCGAACGCAGAAAGACTTCACCCTCAGAGCGCTAAAAGAAAAAAAGAATCAATATTAGGAATTTACATAGGCATCTCTAAGACAATTGATGAACTGAACTATCAAACAATATTGAACAAATCACAGTTTTATAGTGTTCATGTTTACTGGTCAATCTCGTTGCATCATGACTGCGGGGTCGGCTGCAACGGGTGGAAATAAATGACTGCCATTTCTCGTGTAAGCCCATGCCTACAGGTGTTCCACAAGGGAACCTTTTTGGTCTCCTGCCGTTTAATCTTTGCATAAATGAAATGACAAGTATTATTACCAAACCTTAATATGTCTTATACGCAAAGCATACGACACTATCTTTTTATTTTCAGAATTTTCAAAATTTAACAAATGTAGCACGTAGTACAACCTTCAAATAAATGTGAACAAATAAATGTGAACAAAACGAAAGCGATCATATTCTCACTACCCCAAGTGAACGTTTCCCTAATGGGTAATTTAGTTTTGGCGAATACTTTGACAGATATTGTGGATAGTATCAAAACCATTGTAGTGTACTTTCAAAAAAATTTGTCGTGGGATACACATGCCAACTATCTTGTTGGGCCGCACGTGAGAAACCGTAGGTCTGCTCGCAAAATCACAATTTTTGCTTCTGAGTAGTTGCTTGCGGCACGGCAACACATACGCTAACATAAGTAGGCTATATTTACTACAAAAAAAGCGATTCCTCATGTAGCTGAAGTACCCACCGAAACACTATTTGCACGTTTTTTATAACTTCTGCACAAAACATTTAGGCATACGATTCAGCTATCAGATAAACAATGTCTTGAACATTCGAATGCAACAATCTATACGTTAACCAAGCTTCACAAGAAAACTCACCCATACTCTTTCCGGAATAAAAAAAAACTGGATCATTCCATATACACGTTTAGTGTTGAGTGAGCAGATGATTTGCTACTGTCACGAGTCCCGTTAATTAGGGACGCGATCGCCGGACTAATTTCAAGGACTGAGATATCGGCCCCCCAGGGCCTCGGATTGCCGGACCAAGCATAAACAGCCTTACTGTCGATATTGTCATAAGCCAGGGCTAGATACTAAGGTCTGCACAAAAAGAGATGACTCTATGAAGAAAACATTTCGTTTGCTGTCTCCTGAAGAGAACCTCACAGAACATACCGATCGAGCATCCAACAAACCAGAGGGAAATGTTGCTAGCTTGGTGAGAACTCGCCCTAAAGCTGTGAGTCGCCAGATGCCGGTTTTCCAGGGCGTAGTGTTTGCCCAGACAGTTTTAGTGCTGCGAAACGCAGGAAGCAATACGCTAGTAGTCCATCAATTTCTAGTGCCAGATGAAGCTCTAACAGCTACCACTGATACGTTGTTCCTCTCTGATGGCAGTAGTATTACCATTCCGAAGGCAAAGGCTGGAATTCAGTAACCCTATTTTTTGGGTATTTCTGTGGGTCTAATACATGAAAATACCTTTGTAAGATATCATCATTGGCAATTTTCCAGCAGGAAGGGAAGTTCGAAATCCCGATGAAAAGTGGAAACAGAGAATTCTGGGAACTAAGTCGAAATTGGGAAGTGCATGTGAAAGGGGAACGAAGGAAGAGGATTTGCCAGATTTTGTGGTGGTTGATGTCAAGGGACGAGAATGGTCGACATCATCTAAGGTCGACATAATGACATTGAATTTGACCAGAGAGGATGTGAGCAAAGCTCAAAAAGAAGAATGAACCTTATATACATATAGAATGAAAGAAGGTGAAGTGTTCCGGGGAACATGCACAACTCACTCGTTTAACATAGAGAAGGAAATTCTATACCGTTGCTACCGTGGACCCCCAGAGAAAATGATCCAACAAGTAGTGCTTCCCCACAACTGCGTGATCAAGTGCTGACTTGGGCTCACGAAACATTGATGTCGGGGCATCAGGGAATGAAAAGGACCATCGACCGAGCTTTAGGCGCATTGTATGGGCCTGGCATTCAGGAGGCACTGAAAATATATGTACGCTCTTGCAACATATGCCACAGAACCTATCCTTAAAACTAGGTTAAAAAGGCCCCACTTGGTCGCATGTCTTTAATTGACACTCCTTTTGAAAAAGTGGCGGTGGGCGTCATAGGACCTTAAAGCCCACATCGCATACGGGGAACCGCTACATACTGACTCTGGTAGACTTCGCTACTTGATACCCAGACGTGGTAGCTCTGCCATCAATTGATTCAGCAACTGTCGCCGAGGGATTAGTCGAAATGTTTTTTCGCACTGAGTTTCCTAACGAGATACTGTGCGATCAGGCGTGATGCTTTACATGGGAGCTAATGAGAGAAGTGAACAATTTTTTAGCCAATAAACATGTTAGATCGACGCATTACGATCCCGAGTGTAATGGTTTGGTGGAGCGATTCAATGGTAAGTTGAAGCTACTGCTGCGGAAATCGAGTGAAGAAGAGCCCAAGTCACGGGATCGATTGTTGGCACCTCTGCTTTTTGCGTACCGCGAAATACCGCAGACCAGTATGGGCTTCTCGCCATTAAAGTTGTTGTATGGCGGACATGTTCTAGGACCGCTAAGCACACTCAAAGAGTTATGGACGGTAGATTATATATTTGAAGACCACGTATGCATATGTGTTAGACCTCAGAGATCGTATAGAAAATACCATATTCTTGGCACAAGAGAACTTGTTACGTGCCAAAGCGACCAAGAACACGTTTATGACCGATGATGATGATGATGTTTGATGTTTTATGGCGCAAGGGCCATTTCACGGCCAAAGTGCGCCAGTTCATCTTACTAAAAATGGACAATGATTGCGATAAGCGGCTGTACAAGGGCCATAAAATTCCTCGCGGTAAGGTGGGTAAAAACATACAAGTAATAAAATCATGACCATGCCGTGAAATGTGTGTGTGGTGTGAATAGATGACAAAAGTTGGTGATAATAAAAGACGATGGTGGATATGTATGGCATTATCAAAAGTGCCTCACTCGTTAATACCTTTGCGTCCAAGGGCCGTGAGTCAAGTGCTTTCTTGTGTAACCACCGCAGCAAAAACCTCTCTGGAGAGGTCATGCTACGGGATGCCCGGGTATATGATTTAAAATCCATGAATTTCTTTAAAAAACGCTAACAATGATTTGTGACGAAAAAGCGGTTCCCTACCGACGAACATTGCAGGGTGTAAAGGTATATGTTGTTGGTAGGGTAATGAAAAGTGTTGTTTTCTCACAGTGTCCAATTGTTTGCACTCAATTAAAATGTGAAGGACTGTCAATGCTTCACCACATCTGTCGCACAATGGTGGATCGCCACCGGACAAAAGGTGTGTGTGTGTCGTATATGTGTGTCCTATCCTGAGTCTCGTTAGTATTACCTCTGTATAACGCGATTTCGATATGGGCAGCCAATGACCAAGGTGTGGCTTAATAACGTGTAGTTTGTTTTGAGTGTGTGTATCCCACTTGCTCTGCCAGTATACTCTGAGGTTTCGTTTGAGAGATGGTTTAAGATCAAGGGCCGGGATTGATATGGGTGTAGGGGCAGTGCTTTTGTGGACGGATGCAGCGAGCTGATCCGCCCTCACGTTGCCTTGAATCTCACGGTGCCCTGGCACCCAGCACAGTACAACATGTTGTTTGAGTGTGTAGAGTGTGCATAAGATGGAGTAAAGTGAGACAGGGACTGCGTTTTTGTGTTTTTTAAGAGTGTGCAAAGCCGTTACTACACTGAGGGAGTGTGTATAAATTACTGCTTTTTGTATTTGTAATTGCTTGATGTGTTTAGCCGCCACAAGTATCGCGTAGGCTTCTGCTGTGAAGATGCTTGTGCCTGGATGTAGAGGGCCAGCATCCGAAAAGGACGGACAGACAGCAGCGTAGGACACAGAGGAGTTCGGCTTGGAGGCATCTTTAAAGAACTCAGGACGTGTGCATTTGTGTTGAAGTTCCAGGAAGCAAGTTCGGATATGGGATATAGGCGCATGTTTTGTAACTTCTAGAAAAGACACATCGCAGTCTATAGTCCGCCATTGTCACGGTGGCGGATATGCTACAGGAGCCATCAAACTGTGTTCTAGTGAGATTCCAGTTTCCTCAGCTAGACTTTTCAGGCGAATAGAGAAAAGCTGCCTCATCGAAGGCCTGTTTTGAAACAAAATTGAGCTCGACAAATTATTAATAGTAGAGTATGAGGGGTGAACATGTGTGTTCTCTGCAGATGAAGCGACCACTCATTTGACTCAACATAAAGGCTTTCTACGGGGCTGGTGCGAAAAGCACCCGTAGAAAGGCGGATGCCCAAATGGTGCACGGGGTCTAGCATCTTCAAAGCACTTTGAGTCGCAGACTGATAAACAACGGCCCCATAATCTAAGCGGGTGCGAATGAGGCTTCTATATAGGTTCACGAGACATTGCCTGTCACTACCCCACCTAGTACGTGACAACACTTTTAAAACATTCATTGCTTTTAAACATATTGTTTTTAGATACTTGATATGCGGTACGAAGGTCAACTTGTTGTCCAAGATTAATCCTAAGAATTTATGCTCCGTACTAACAGACAGACGTTGACCGTTCAGTTCAATGTCGGGTTCCGAGTGCATGTCTCTCTTTCTGGAGAACAGGACACACGTGCTTTTTTGTGGGTTCAGTCGGAATCCGTTTTCCTCTGCGCATTTTGAGAGCTTGTTTAAACCTAACTGAACCTGCCGCTCACACATTGCCAGATTGCAAGACCTAAAGTCAAGCTGGACGTCATCGACATATGTACAATAAAACATATTGCGAGGGATGGTCAAGCGCAAGGAATTCATTTTTATGAGAAAAAGTGTGCAGCTAAGTACACCACCTTGTGGCACGCCTGTTTCCTGGACAAATGTTTGGGAATGAACCGTGCCCACTCGGACACGGAATGTCCGGTTTGACAGGTAACTTTTGATTATGTGAAACATTCTTCCGCGCACGCCAAGGTGGGATAGGTCTCTTAGAATTCCAAAACGCTATGTTATATCATAAGCCTTTTCGATATCGAGGAACACAGAGAGAAATTATTGTTTATGGACGAAGGCGTCTCTGATCTGTACCTCGATACGAACAAGGTGGTCTGTCGTGGATCTACTCTCTCGAAACCCGCACTGAAATGGGTGGAGCAAATTGTTTGTTTCAAGAAAGTGTACAAGTCGGCAGTTTATCATTTTTTCGAAGACTTTGCACAAGCAGCTTGTAAGTGCAATAGGCCTATAACTCGAAGCTAAACAAGGGTCCTTGCTCTCTTTCAAAATGGGAATAACAATAGCCTCTTTCCAGGAGGTAGGAATAGTGCCAGAAGACCAAATAGCTTTGTACAAACAAAGTAAGGTTTTTCGGGTTTCGTTTGGTAGGTTCTTTAACATTTCATACATCACACGGTCAGAACCTGGGGCAGAAGTACTGCAGGAGTTTAGAGATGTTCGGAGCTCAGCTAGACTGAAAGCTTGGTTATATCCCTCGTATCTAGTGGATTTGTGTTCGAGTTTCTGTTTTTCTATTCTTGTTCTGTATTTTTGGAAAGTGTCAGTATAGTGGGACGAGCTGGATACCTGTTCGAAGTGTGCACCGAGGAAGTTTGCCTGATCTTCCAAGGTATCACCCTGAGTATTTACGAGTGGAAGTGTGTGTACTTGTTTTCCTGCTATCCTACCGACCATGTCCCAGACTTTAGCCTCCTGTGTGTATGAATTAACCCCTGATAAAAACTTCTGCCAGCTTTCTCTTCTGGCCTGCCGACGCGTTCTCCTGCCTTGAGACATTATTTTCTTGAAGGTTTCAAGATTTTCGGCTGTCGGCGAGTTCCGAAGCAGCCTCCAAGCTCTGTTTTGCTGTTTGCGCGCGTTTCGGCATTCAGAGTTCCACCATGGCACACGTCGCTTTCCAGGGTGTCCATTTGTTTGTGGGATGCATTTTGTTGCAGCATCAATCAAAAACGCTGTGAAGTAGTTAACAGCAACATCAATGTTCAAAGTACAGATGTCATTCCAACCTATACAAGCGATAGTATAAAACTGTTCCCAGTCGGCTCTGTTTATGAGCCACTTGGGAACACGTGATGGACACTCAGTTACTGTCGTTGTGCTCAAAACTACGGGGAAGTGGTCACTTCCGTACAGATTACTGACGACTTTCCACTGGAGTAGAGGCACAAGAGATGGAGATACTATGCTCAGGTCTATGGAGGAGTAGGTATTATTAGCGAGATTATAATAGGTTGGTTCTTTTCGATTTAGGAGACACGCGCTCGACGAGATAAGGAACTGTTCGATCAGTCTACCTCGCGCGTCATACCGAGAGTCACCCCATAGCCTGCTATGCGCATTAAAGTCTCCAAGGAGAACATAAGGCTCCGGAAGTTCATCAATTAGAGAGTGTAAATTGCGTTTTTTGCAGCTGATAGCTAGGAGGAATGTAAATAGTGCAGATTGTGATCAGTTTATCAAAAAGAACTGCTCGAACAGCCACTGCCTCAAGGGATGTTTGGAGTTGTAAGTGTGTGCATGCTATTCCTTAATTCACTATGATGGCAACACCTCCGGATGATGTCATGGCATCAACACGGTCCTTTCAGAAAATAACGCATTTACGAAGAAAATTTGTGTGTTTTAAATTAGGGTGTGTTTCTTGTACACACAGCACTTTTGGTGAGTGTTCATGTAAGAGTTCTTGGATGTCATTAAGGTTTCTGAGAAGGCTCCTGACGTTCCATTGTATAATTTGAGTGTTCATGGTGAATGTGAAATAGTGCTGTGTGTACAAAAAGCGAGTGGCTGTTTAGACAGGAAGTTTGAGTTCACTTAACAGGGCCATCACCAGGCCCTGTTATCTGCTTTTTTGTTTTCTTGACGCGTTCCAGGGAGCCACGCCGCTCTTTCGGCACCAAGGGTGCCGACGTATCCATTGCCTCCTCGGAGGCACTGGATGCCCGCACGTGCGGGCTGTTAATTCGAATTTCGGGCCTCGCCTGGTGAGGTGAGGCCTTGAGACCGGAGGACTTTGGAGTCTCCGGTCTCTGTTTGGGAGTAGGCGGTGTAGCCTGGGCTACAGCCGGCTTGGGGGCAGGTGCCACAACCACCGGCTCGGTATGCACGGGCCGAAGGAGTGGCGAGGGCTGGTGCGGCGGTGCCCCCTGACGCGCCGCATCAGCGTATGTAGGTCCATAAAATGGAGCGACTCTTCGCCGTGCTTCCTTGAATGTGATGTTCTCCTTCACCTTCAATGTAATTATTTCTTTTTCTTTTTTCCAGTATGTGCAGGAGCGTGAATATGCGGCATGGTTTCCTTCGCTGTTTACACAGTGTGGCGGTTTGTTTGCAATTCTCAGACACGTGGCCTAGGACTCCACATTGTGCACAAGTCTGACGACCACGACAGGTTTAGAGCCATGGCCATACCTCTGGCATTGGAAGCAACGACGAGGGTTCGGTATGTACGGCCTGATAGATGTCTTTGTGTACCCTGTTTGAATAGATTCCGGTAGTTTACTGGATGCAAATGTGAAATGTGAGTATTAAGTGTTTCGTCGGTGTTTCCTTGTTATCTCTTCTAATGATGATTCTCTGTACATTAGTGACATTTTGGCTCTTCCATCCCTCCAAAAGTTCAGTCTCAGTCAATTCAAGTAAGTCCATGTCAGATACCACTCCGCGAGTTGTGTTCATTGATCCGTGTGGTGTTATGGTTATTGGTATACCACCAAAATCTGAAAGACGGTCTAGCTTTTCAAATTGTTCTTTGTCACGGATTTCAAGGAGGAGGGTCTCCACTAGCCATTTTGGTTACCTTGTATCCTGTGCCAAGAGTTTCGGTAAAACATCTAGAAACCAGAAAAGGAGAGACGGTTCTGGCTTGCTTTTCAGTTTTTTCGCAGTGGATAACATGATAGTGAGGATATGTTTCTTTGGGCTGGTTAAAAAAGTTTATATCATCAGTGCGTACCCGCTTTAAGCCGGTACGATCAGATAGTAAGGGGAATGCTCTGTGCATGCCTGTCTTATTTTTGTTCAGCAGCGTTGGCGGCCACCCACCACGGAGCCCAACGAGGGGACGCTACAAGTTTGCGGATGCTGAAACCTGCAGACGCCAGCCGTACAACGCCACTATAACCCAATGCGCCTAAACCAAGGTAGGCTATTTGCACAGGGTTATGCCTAGCCGCCAGGAAGTTTGGAAGTAAACAGAAGAGAGTAGAAGACAGGACAGATAAACAGTAAGAGATAAAGACGAAGATGTAGGGAGGAGAGAGATAGGAAAAGGCGACTGCCGATTTCCCCTGGGTGGGTCAGCCCAGGGGTGCCGTCTACGTGAAGCCGGGGCCAAAGGGGTGTGTTGCCTCTGCCAGGGTGCAGGTCCAATCACCCTGCGTCGGCTCAACCCCCAGGATCCCCTTTTCCCCGGACACGGCAAAGCCACGCACGGCTAGGCGTGGGAGGGAGTAGAAACTCCCCCGTTAGCTCGGGTCCGTGGTGTCGCTACACACCAAAACGCCTGCTTGAGCAGGCGCCCCTGCGGGGTGACCGAGGAAGTAAAAGGCGTCGACTGAACATACGTGATCGAGCCCTCATACTGCTTCTAAGTACAGAGAACAAGCTACTGATGCAGCGGAAGGGACCCTTGCTGGTCACAGAAAAGACAGGGAGCTTCGATTACTGGTTGGACATGGGCCAAAATAGTAAGCTCTTTTATATCAATATGTTGAAGCGTTATGAAGAGCGTCAACCTGATAACGCATCACAGTCAGCAGCCTTTATTGTAGTGGAGGAGGAAGGGACTGATACGCCAATACTTGCCTTCAAGGCTACTGCGAGCTCTGGTATAGAAGCGGTTAAGCTTGGCCGAGACCTCCAAGAAAGCCAGCGTGACGAACTTCACGAGATCTTTGCTAGTGATAAAAACGTCTTTTCTGAAATACTGGGAAAAAGAAATTTATTGGAACGCCGCCTTCAATTGACCACCTCAGAGGCCATCCACACTCAACAATATCCACTGCTGTTTTCCATGAAAGAAGTCCGTGAGAAAGAGGTGCGAGTTATGCTCAAGCTTAGAGCGATTGAGCGGTCTGACTCTCTCAATACAATTCAACGCTGGAGCTCGTTAATGAACCAGATAAAAGCTACCACGCATGCATCAATTTACGTCGGATTAACGATGTGTTAATTTCTGACGCGGAACCAATCCGAAGGATAGATGTCATCTTTGCAGAGATCGGAACTATAAAGTTCTTTTCAAAGTTCGACCTTACTAGGGGTACTGGCCAATGCTTCTGGACAAGAGTTTCAAACCAAAAACGGCATTTTCCGCTCAATCAGGACATTATCATTTCTTTTACATGCCGTTTGGAATCAAAACAGCGTCTGCTGTTTTTACTCGATTAATGAGACCCCTTCTACAGGGCAAATGTCGTCCACTACATCGATGACGTGCTCATCGCCACTACGACATGGCAAGAACATGCGGAAACCCTGCGGCATTTGTTGAGGAGGATCCACAAGGCTTGACTGACGATGAGGCCCCTAAAGTGTGAAGTTGGCGTGACGTCTGTAGCTTTCCTTTCCTTAGACTTAGAGGTAGAATAATTCAACCGGTCGATAGCAAAAGCTTCACGACCAGAGACTAAGAAGCATTTTCGCTCTTTCCTTGGTCCGACGGGGTATTACTGTGATTTGATACCTCATTACGCGGAGAAGGCTCAGCCCCTAAGGAAAATGACCAAGAAAAGAGAAGGCAACAAGGTCAGCTGAAACAGCGAGAGGGAAGCCGCCTTCGAAATCCTCAAGAAGGTGCTCACCCTAGTACCTATCGTAAAGGCTCCGGATGTCAAACGACCCTTCATACTACGCAGTGATGCTTTTGATACATGCATAGGCGCTGTCCTTATGTATGACCATGACTCGGTATTACACCCAGTCTCATACGCAAGCGACAGTTATTACCTCGACAACAGGAGTACTCGGCTATAGAGCGCGAGTGTATTGCTGTTGTGTGAGTTATAAAAATATATCTATACGCAATCTCCTTTATACTTGAAACCGATCATCAACTCTTGCAATAATTGTCGCAGGCAAAACATCTCAAAAGCAGAGTGTTGAGACGGGGTTTGGCTCTGAAGGAACATGAATTTTATGTAGAGCACATCAAGGGTTCTGAAAATGTGGGGGCGGATTACATGAGCCGAATTCAGTTACTATACACTGCTGCAAATATTTCACCACGGTGAGATTACATCTCAATGCAGTAAACCGCCGACATTATGCAACTGGACAAATTTAATTTTCGGCTTACTGTGTTTTAGAGTGACCTCATACAAGAACTGAGCAGCAGTTTTTCGGGCAGAAAAACTTTCCCAAAAGGGACGTATTGTGGTGTAGTATAGTGATGCAGTGGTGTCTGTGAAGTGTGGTGGCACCGCGATGTTGTGTACAACGTGCTCGGACGCGACGCCAGCGGTCCTTCTCGATAGAGTGGCGTAGAGACGATGACGAAGTCGGCGCGAAACGTCACGCCTGACATTGTGGCCCACCAAAAAGAAGAGAAAGCTTGCGCAAAAGGTTGCACGGCCAAGGCACGAGGCAGAAGAAGACGAGGACTCTCGAAGAAGAGTCGAAGGTGAAACGAGATCGAGCGGGCTACAGTGAATATTCTGGGTGTCGCTCGATTACGGTGTCGGGCCGGACCTGGACGCGTGAAGTCAGCTATGGCCAAAATGCTCCAGCTGCCCATGAAATACTCGGAGGTACGCGGCCTTCCAGAGTTCCGACCGTGGCTGTTCAAGGTCACGTCCCAGGTATCGAGGGTCTTGACTCCGATCTGGAACCATTCGAGGATGGCGGAATCTTCCACGTGGTGATCATCTTCTCGGAATGAGTCAGCGTTGATAAGCAGCCGCAGTTCTTCTTAGGGCTAGGGCTACCTCGTCTTGCGTCAAGCGTTGACGTGCTGATCAGCGCGTGACTCCAGCTGCTGCGACATCGCCAGCGTCCGCTGCCTCAACCTACCAAGCCACCGCCATCATCAACGCCACCGATAACTGTTGATTTTCACAAACATTATAGCTGGACAACTTATAGCACATGTTCTAGTTTGTCAGCTAAGACTCGGTGTGTGTACAATGCAACTTTATCTCTTTCTTTTTGGTTATGCCTAAAGTTTCTATTTTTTCTTACTTTAAACAGCTTCGACCTCTTTTAGCTCTGAAGCTTTCTTTCCGAGCAACAATTTATTCAACCGTAAACCTGCATCACAGACCGCTTCCTTTGGGGTGAATAGGAGCAAATGGCTTTGAATGAAATACGGCAACGCCTGCAAACACCTCCAGGCTTTGCGCACTCCGACGAGGAAGCCCCTACAGCACTTAACACTGATGCCAGCAATGCAGGTCTGGCTGCCATTCTGGTTCAGGGGCAAAGCGGCTGTGAAAAGTGACAGCCTAAGACAGCAGAACTCACTCATGAACGAAAGAACACTACTCGAATACCAAGGAGGAGCGCCTCGTTGTGGTGTGGGCAGTCATCAAATTTGATCCATAGCTGTGCGGCCGCTCCTTCAAGGTGGTTAGCGATCGTCACTCTCTGTGCTGGCTCACCAACCTTGAAGATCCATCCGGCCATTGTGTGCGCTGCAGTCTTATGCTTCAAAAGTTCGATATCATCATCATTCATAAATCTGGGAAGAGCCATATCAACACCGACTGTCTGCATAGTTAACTGTCGAGCCTGTCGCTCCTGATGACGAGAACATCAATGCGGTATTCTTGGTAGTCGTCGACACGGCTACTATTGGACGAGAGCAGTGTAGTGACCCTGAACAGTTACAACCTTTTGATTATTTAAAAGGGCGACGTAAAGACGTGCTGCGGTTATTTGCTACAAGGCTGCCATATTTTGGCTTGCAGAACTATTTTACTACTAGGAAAAAGCTGGCAGTACCCACTTGCTCGTCGTGTCATGATGAAGCCACTTCTGGTCATCTAGGCTATATCCGAACATTGTGCTCACCGCGACGCAAGTACTACTGGCTAAAGCTACCTTTGGCTGTCAAACATCACGTGCAAACTTCCACTTCTTGAAAAGACGTTAAGTGCCTCCCAGCAAGCCAGCCGGTCTCTTACATCCAGTCGAAGCACCAGCAAAGCTGTTCGCCCAGATTGGGATGGATTTTTGGGCCCATTTTTAACTTCCACTGGAGGAAACAAATGAATTATTGTTGCCACTGATTACCTCTTTCGTTATGCGAAGACTAAAGCTATTCAGCGCGGCTCAACAGCAGAAGCCGCTCAGTTTTTTATCTAAAATGTTGTCCTTCGGCACGGCGCTCCAACAGCAGTGATCCCAAACAAAGGATTTGACATCACCGCAGAACTTTTGGAGTCGGATCTCAAACTCAGTGCTACAGCTCACTGGAGAAATACTGCATACCATCCGCCGACAAACGG
The DNA here is from genome assembly GCA_013436015.1 of Rhipicephalus annulatus. Taxonomy (NCBI): domain Eukaryota; kingdom Metazoa; phylum Arthropoda; class Arachnida; order Ixodida; family Ixodidae; genus Rhipicephalus; species Rhipicephalus annulatus. The sequence continues at coordinate 146,272 of WOVY01002197.1, forward strand.
ACTGACAAAGCGAGGACCTTCACAGTCACGGAACAGAAAAACTGCTATCAAACATGGCCGTATGTGAACTTTGCTTAAAATACCGCTCAACTAGAAACCACCGTAGTATCACTGTTCAGTCTTATTCATGGTAACGAAGTCACAGCAACGCTGGAAGCCATCTTGCCGCATGAGTGTGACGACATCTATACAGACGCCGAATAACTCACTCACCGTGCCGAGGAAGCCAGGCAGCTCGCATGCGTGCGCACTTATAATCATAGTTGACTAGTTCACTAGTGAATAGTTCACTAGCGTAGCTAGTGAACTTGCGATGGGGGTTTTACAGTTGTGCATCACGATGCACAACGGTAGGACCCCCATCGCAAGTTCACTAGCTACGCACCAGGCGATAAAGTATGGGTCTGGATTTTGATACGTCGACGCGGACTGCCTCAAAAAACTGCAAAGACGGCCCTCTGGCCCATAAAGAGTCACCCGACCCCTGAATGACGTGAACTACGAGGTTGTTCCCGGCCGTGATTGTAGTTCTAAGCACCGAAAGCACTTACTAAATGTCGTGCACGTCCTGCGCATGAAACTGTATCTGTCTAGTTAGTTAGCTCCCGGTTGCATTGTTCGTGCAACCACCCCACACGCCAGATAGAGTGCCTAAGTTGCGCATCAGGACGATGTCACTTTCGGAGGGAGGCAAATGTCACGTGCTCGTAACAAGAATAACGATGGTAGTTGTGCATGTGCCCTGAACTACGATGAAAGGATGAAAAACTCGCTGGCACAATTTATTCAAAAAGATACCTACTTGCTTGTGATATCTATACTTCTGTGGCAAAACCTTTGTTTTGACGTCGTCACGCTATGTCCATGATGTCCAGTTTGCCTTCAGATCATACAACCTATCCATTTGCTGGCGTCAAGTCGAGCCTTCCTTGAACAATGTGTTCAAATGGGCAAATGAAAACGGCTTTCAACGAAATGCTCAGAAAAAGTCTTGCGTACTCTTTATGCAAAAAAGAGGGGGCTCTTCCCAGACACAAATATAAAGATGAATGGGCGAAAACCTGAAACGAATACAGAGCAGAAGTTTTTGGGCATGATACTGGACTCACAGCTCACATAAAACACTTCAAAGTACAGTGGGTAAAGACGATGAACATTCTTAAAGTTCCCTCACACCTTTCGAGGGGTAGTGACAGGACATGCCTACTAAATCTCTATATCAGCCTCATACTGCCCCACATGCACTATAGGGTCATTATCTATCAATCTGCCGCGCCTAGTGTCCTCAAAATTCCGGACCCTGTTCATCAGCTCGGCCTCCGACTCGCTACCGCAGCCTTTCGAACAAGCCCCACTGACTGTCTCAATGTGGGATCAAATAAGTGGGTGCTCCGCCTCGCCAAGCTTAGTGCTGCTTCACAGACTTGTTGAAAGTTACGCTAACCCCGAACACCCTGCGCATACCAAGATCAACGACACCAAAAATGTCTCACTTTTAGAGGCGAAGCTCTTTAAGGTCGGGCGTGTCAAGTATGTAGGGCTATTTATTGATTTAAAACTTTATTGGACTATTTACAATGTGCTCTGGCTTGTTCGCTTCGTCATCTTGAAAAAAAAAACTCAGGTGAAATCAAAGTTGTCAGCTTGTTACTGCTGGGCAGGGAATGGTGATCGTGCGCAAGGCAGCACAGGTTCAGCCTGGCTGGGATGAGTGGGTCTTCAAGTATCCAGTTGGTAGTCCCTTCTATGTCTTGCTGTAACTGAGGCAGGGTACGTTAGGCTTCTTTTCATAAAAGCGGCTGGGCTTGAGTCATGACCGGGGCATTCCCTGAGGATATGCTCCGTCGTTGCTGGCTCGTGGCAGTAGTCAACGCTCGGTGTGAGTACTTTCTCGGGTGTATCTTGTGAAGGACCGGCATTGTCGTGAAACTTCACGTGTGAATCTTCTGAGTGTGAACTCGTAGAGGCGGGTAGACCTTGGGGGCGGGACATTGTGTTTTCTAGCTTCTTCCAATTTGGCCCTTAATTGCCACCACCGTTGAATATTCGCTCGGTAGTTGCCTTCTTAGGTCTCATCTTGGGTCATCGTTGCGGCCTGCTTCGAGCTCGCGTCCCCGAGTCATTCCTTGCTATGAAGTAGGAGTCACCTCTCTCTTTAGTTCTTGGAATGTCCGATGGATGGCAGTACTTGAACATGATGAATATATGCACAACGCCATCTCGCATCTCAAAAGATGCGTCACGGTAATCCTTGGAGTGTTCACTAGATGGTCGGGCGGACAGACATACAGACGGACATGCGGGCAGACGGACGGACGGACATACATACGGACACTGAGACATACAGACAGAGAGACATATGGTGGGGAATGGGAAAAAAAGAAAAATAAAAGACCCCGGCCCGTTCCACTAGGTACTCCGGGCTTAATCCAATTGGAAATAAAGACGAAAAGGGTAAGAGACCCTAGAACAAAGTTTTGTAGTGTTAAAAGTTTACACCTATTTTGAAAATAGGTATTGTGAAGTTATACAATAAAAAGGCTTCTTTTCTTTTGATTTACAAGTTGCTTCCTAACCTTGTCTTCAGGTATGGCTTCTGTTTGTAGTGCAGGGGTGTACCTTGTTGTTTCCATGGTTGTTCCGGATTATGTGAAACTCAACAATTTAGACTGAACTTAGGGGTGTGTTTCCTTTAACTTATTTAGCCATGCTCATATTTTTAATAATTAGCAAGACAATGAAAGGTAAGCTAAGTTCGTATGGTTATAATTAGTCATCTTGCCAAAATCTTCCTTTTTTTACTTTCAGACTTCCTGGTAGAATGGGCACTGTCAGGACATCATGGAGTCTGTTCTATCACCCTACCTTCCCTCTGGCTCGCAAACTCTCCATAATGAGTCCTCGTCGCACTCCTCCTGTCTGTATTCCTTATGGCCACAACTTACACAGCGTGGGGGCTTCTGACAGTCAAAACGTGCTTGTCCATTTTCAGCGCATCGCGAAAACCAATGGAGGTTGATGTTGTCGAACATGTTACACCTGGATCATCCAAAATCGATGTGCTTTCTACTACCTTGGATGGCGTTTAGTTCTTTCTTGCTTAGAGCGATAACCACCCTTGATCCCTGCCTACCTTCGCAGTTCTTTTTGACCAGAAGATCATCAGGGCCACATTGGAAGTGATTCTGCTCTATTAGGCGTTGATGGAGTGCATAGGCGGCCATTTTTTCATCAACTTGAATTATTTTGGTATTGAATCTGTTTTCTTTTGGTTTGTTGACTTTCAATTGTTGCAATTCAGGCTTTACTGCAATGTGGCTCTTGAGCTTTTCTGTTGACTCCTTTGAGGCAGTTGTCAGGATGATACATTGTGGTCCATACTTCATAGAAGCGCCTGGGATATCCAAGTCAGTGGGATTGACTGTTTCCTTGATTAGGTCTACCATTTCTTGTTTTCCCAAGGTGTCCGATGGTAAATATGAACACGTATGATTTCCTTTTAACTGTGTTTCAACGTTTTGCTCTACTCTCTCCTCTCGCTTTTTTTTGTTTTCTGCTGCCTGCTCTCCAGTTCAGAAAAATTCGCGCTTTGGAACGCAATCTCGGCCTCGTTCAATGATTATCTTCTTCATCTTGGAAGACTCGGATAAAACACAATTGATTAAGGCTCCTACGTCATCATTTTGGCCAGTAGCTGTCATTATTTTTATAAGAGCCTTCATGATGGCACTATCGGCACTTTCAAGTTTTGTGAGCAAAGGAGGGTTTCATTTGGGGTTCTCCATCGCGCCGGAGAGAAGAATAGTCGTCAGTGAGGTTTTGCTGCTGATGAGATTCCTCTTCGCCCTGGTGTTCTTCATCGTCAGAAGGGTCTTCCCAACAATCTGTGAGTCTTTGCTGCTTTCTCCTCTTGCGTTGGAGCTGCTCTTCTATCTTTTTTGCCTTTGTCATCCTCAATTGAAAACAATGAAGTGTTCTTTTTTTGTCTCCGCATTGTGAGCTGTCTTCAGAGCGTTCTTGCTTGCTTTCTTCGAATTTCATCTTCTTGGCCTTGTTTTTGTTTATGAGTTTTCAGTTGATGGTTTATGATGAGGAGTTGCCTGTTTGAATGGGCTCCTTGTCTGCAAGTTCGTCCATTCTTCAGTCGGTGGCTTGTGTCCAAGAGCTGGTTGCTGGGTCGAAGAATTCGTTTTACAGGAAATTCGGCATGATATTGCACCTTAGACACTCCTAGGGTTACCATCAGTTACCCACGTAAGATGACAGGCTCCGTGTTGGAGAAAAAAATTGATTAAAAAGGGAGTTTTTGGTAATAAAAACGACTTTCCTCGCAGATTACACACTCTTGAGGCTTTCCTGAGGTTCCGCAACGTCTCAGAAGGAATCAGAGGCAGTTATCGAAGTGCAGAACTGTTTTTGTTTTGAACATTTTCGATGTTTTTCAGATGTAGCCAGTGAAAGCTGTTGTTTGCCCTAGGAGTCACTAGTTCGACAAAAGTTTGGTAGTTTTATTGCCATTCTGGGATCCCCTGAGGTGCTCCAAGTCTTCGCAAAGTCATGCGAGCAAACGTAGAGCTTTACTCGCCGTTTGGATGCTGGTACGAACGCCCGAAGCCGGAGGCACCTGTGAGGTTGTGGGGGCTGCCAGTTCCGCAGGCGGTAGTCAGTTAGTCGGTCGGTCGGTCGGTCGGTCGGACGGGCGCACTGATGGGCAGATGGACGAATGGACAGACAGACAGACAGACAGACAGACAGACAGACAGACAGACAGACATACAGACAGACAGACAGACAGACAGACAGACAGACGAACGGACACGGCCAGCGGATGATTCACGGTTTGCCGATAAGACCCCTCGAAGCTTCACCCCTCTCATCTTTATTCACTCCGTGAATATGCTACAATTTTTGTAACCAACCGAAAGTCACTGAGCCCTCCTCAATGTGGGTGATAGAAATAAGTGAATAATTCCATATCCGCGTTCTGTAGTATAACCTCATGGCTCCAGCAAGTTTGTGCCGCCTTGGCACATCATTCGTCGACACATCAGTCATTGAAAGCACGCCACCGACGTGCATAATATAATGCACCTTCAAGAAATTAGGGCAAAATACTCTTGTCCGGAATCGTATACTGATGTTTTCAAGTTGCGTTCCGGTGTCTCGTACGTAGCTATTGGTTAAGCGTTTACCAAAACTGACGTTCTTCATCCAGAAAGAACCATCATTACCACAGACACATACACAGTTACGGCTGCTGTGCAACAAATCAAAAGAACAAAGTCATTATATTCACGGAGTGCTTAAGTGTTTTCAAGTCTCTAACGTCTTTCTGGAAACATGACAACCCAGTTCTTAACAATCTGTACACACTTTTTGTACAGCAAACACATCTAACCAAGATATCAACATATGTGGTGCCAGGTCATAGGGACATTGAGGGCAACGTTCTTGTGGACAAAACTGCGGGAGCTGATGTAACTAGCACTGGCTATATTATTTGCCCGTCTTTGTTAGGCATTTAAGACCTACACTCTTACAAAAAAAGTTAGTAAAAAGCTTGTAAGCACGAACAAAATTTTAGCGACAGCAGCTGTTATACCCCTGTCACACGGGCACCCGCGAACACCGTTTAGCTCCTTCGTCCTTACGACAAGGGGATGAAGTCCGTGCCACATGGCAACCCCTACGCGAACGAAGGTAAACTGAGTATTTCGCAAAGGACGTTTGACGATCTCCCTTTGTAGAGGAACGATGTAATCTCGTTCCCAGTATCGGCAGGTTAAGAACCCCAGGTGGTCGAAATTTCCGGAGCCCTCCACTACGGCGTCTCTCATAATCATAAGGTGGTTTTGGGACGTTAAACCCCACAAATCAATCAAGTATCGGCAGGTCACAAAAAATTTTTCGAGCACTAAATTTCTGCGAAGACAACAATAAATACTTTTGGCAATAATAAACGTTTTTTGTTGCAGTACTCATTCATGACGTGTGTCTCTTTGTGGCGGTGTGAAGGGCGTCATCCATGCGTGCGGTTCTTGTCGTTGCCGTGTTTGCGTGTGCTCGGGAGTGGAATGCCTGATAGCGCTGCATCATTGTCACGTGCTTCGACGGCTGGAGGAATGGGTAATAGGACCAGACCTAATTCAAGGCTAACTTGGGATGCGCTCACAAGGAAAGAAAACACCAGAACTTTGGTACACGGGCTACAAAACTAACTAGTCGCTGAGCACAGCGCAATAGTAAATAAACACAGCGTTAGGCACAAGGTGGCCATCATCGCTGCCAGTATTGCTACAATTAGTGAGTGTGTTTCCATGTGAAATAATTTTTAATACTTTGTTTGCTTCAGACGTACTTCATATTGTGTTTCGTAAAACTGCATAACGAAGATTCACAAAAAAGCAACTTGAGATGGAATTGCGATACTTCTGTGAAACTCAAACAGCGCCGGTTGACCCCGCTCGTGGCAACTATTGCAACGTTGTCATTGCCATGTGACGTTCCCTCAACATCATCTACGTCGAGCTACCTAGCGGAGCTTCACGTTGACGAAGTTTAACAGAGTTTGGTGGTGGCCGTGTGACAGGGGTATTACTAACTTGGGCCAGAATCTTTTACGACCGTTTCTCCACTGACGTTAGCTCACTTTAGCAGAAGCTTGAAGGTTGCAGCAGTTACTACCTTTTGCGCACCGTTAGTAACTTTTTGTCATGCACGTATTTAAACCTTAGAGGTTATTACTGTGATATCGGTTATCAAACGAGCCATGACGCAAGACCGTCGTCACGATAAAGCGCTTGGAAAGCAGAGCATTCCTTCAGTAAAAGGGCATTCGTTCCTGTCCAGGCCCGGCGTCGGTGTCTTTCTTCGGCCACGATAAACAACTGGCGACGAAGATGGGATGATAGTACAATCCTGAAGCAAGCACAGAAGGCAAGCGTTTCAAAATAGCGATTCCACTAGCTTCGCAACGTTTCGGAAGCATGCCAGAGTTTAACCCGAGCAGCGACGACATCAAGTCGTATTTCGAGTGGTTTGAGAACTTTGTGGCACTTAATGAGGTTTTGGAGCCAAAAAAGCTGAGATTGTTCTTCATCGTAGTAGGAAGCACAGTGTACGGGGAGCTCCAGAAAATTTTAGTGTCTGACAGACCTACTGACAAAACCGTCGCAGAAATACAGGAGCTTCTGGAACAACACTACAGTCCTGAGTATTCCGTAATCGCCGAGTGTTGCAAGTTCAACAAACGCATGCAGAAGGAAGGAAAATGCGTCAAAGTATTCATGACAGAATTGAAATATCTGGCGCGGGATTGCGAGTTCAAGGCGTTTCTAAACGATGCTTTAAGGAATAGACTCGTGGCAGGACTGCGCGACCAAGAGACTCGAGGGGTATTGTTTGCAACTGAAAACTTGACCTTTGAAAAAGCGTGCAAATTCCCACTTAAAAAAGAACTTGCTGCCAAGGAAACCATGGAGCTACATTCTAAAGCAGAATGCTCGACCGATAATAATGCGGTCAATAGGAAAACACAAGCAAAAACCAGGCCGTCAGCAGATAAGAACGAAAGCGGTCAAAAGAAGACCACTAGCTATCGCTGTGGGAAAGGGCACGATGCAGACAAGTACTGGTATCGCCACGCGAAGTGCCGCGCGGGTGCTAAAACAGGGCATTTGCAAACGATGTGTCGAGAAAAGAAAAACCGTCCGGTGAACTACGCTGAAGCGACGGACGAGCAATCAGATGATTCCCAGACGTATCACGTCGTGATGTGTGCTAGAGATGGGAAACGAGGCTACAAAGTGTCTTTGCGGATTGAAGGGAAGCCTATTTCTATGCTTTTGGATACAGACGTAGCTGTCACATTGATGCCTGAAAGTATGTTATAAGCAATGCTTTTCGCAAACTGCGTGCAAAACAAGAAAGGCAGTGTTGAAAACTTATACAGGACAGCCTGTAAAGCTGAGAGTATAGGTGACCGTAACCGTCGAGCATAACGGCTGCAGAACAGAGCTTCCGCTATATATAGTAGAGGACCAGGGCAAGGCTATGCCTACGCTTCTGGGGCGAGATTGGCTTGAAAAGTTGCAACTTGACTGGAACATTGTCAGTGCTGTCACAAAAAGCATGGATGTCAGTTCTCTGTGGGAAAAATTTCCAGAAGTCTTCCGTACGACACCGGGAATAGTTCACAACTTTGAAGCCAAAATAGCCATGGACCCAAATGCTACGCCTGTGTTCTGCAAAACCAAGTCTATGCCTTTCGCTACTAAAAAGGCAGTCAGCGAAGAACTTCGGAAACTAAAGAGTCAAGGCATCTTAAAGAAAGTAACTACGAGCAATTGGGCGACTCCCATCATACCAGTTCCGAAGCGCGAAGGCGGAATGAGAATTTGCGGAGACTACAAAGTAACAATCAATCGAGTACTCAACACTTATTGCTATCCACTACCGCTTCCTGGGGATTTATATTCAATGCTAGCTGGGGCGAATTATTTTGCGTGCTGGACTTATCCTTGGCGTACCAGCAAGTGCCTCCTAGTGAAGAGTCCAAGCCACTGCTCACGATAAACACGCACCAAGGCTTATACTAATTCCAAAAACTTCCATTTGGCACTGCGAGGACACCGGCCTTATTTCAGGCCATGATGGACAAAGTCCTAGAAGGAATTCCTAACGTAGGATGCTTTATAGACGATGTCATCATCACTGGCCACAGGGCAGAAGACGGCTACACAACTACCACAAAAACCTGAAAGCACTCAGCAACCACAACATAACGCTGAAGGAAGAAAAATGCAAATTTTTTGCGATTTTGTGGTTTACATTGCTCAAAACTTCTCGGAGGAGGGCATCTATCGCACCGGTGAAAAGATAAAAGCAGTGCGAGGTGCGCCAGAGCCCAGTAACATCACGGAACTGAGGGCCTACATGGGTCTTTTAAACTTCTATGGCAAATTCTTGCGGAATTTGGCAACTGTGGAAGCACCACTTTTTCAGCTTTTTCAAAAAGACCGCAAGTGGGAATGAACGCAACAGCGCACGAAGGCATTCGGAGAAACTAAGGAAATGATTCTCAACAGCGGAGTATTAGCCTTCTACGACAACACGAAACCAATCGGACTTAGTTGCGATTCTTCTGCTTACGGCTTGGGAGCTGTGATTTTCTATAAAATGCCTGACAGAACCAAACGACCAATCGCAACCGTTTCGCGTACATTAACCAGCAGTGAACGCAACTATGCTCAAGGGGGAAAAAAAAGCCCTCGTGCTCATATTTGTGTTGCGACGATTCCATCGCAAGTTCAGCCTATACACCGACCATCAGCCGCTTCTTGGGCTTCTCGGGCACGATAAACCACTGCCATCATTAGCAGCTGCACGAATGCAGAGATGGGCACTGACTTTGACAGCGCATCAGTACGATCTCAAGTCGCGAACGGCAAGAAAATGGAAGTCCCTGACGCGCTATCACGGCTGCCACTGTCTACAAGTTTGGGCAAGGACGAACCGGAGTGTCTAGCTTTTTTCGACGCAACCCCGCTGGTTGTTCGAGAAACAAAGCGAGACACTGTTCTAACACGTGTTTTAAGCTACGTTCTTCCAGGATGACCACAGTGTTACCCTGACGAACTGCGACCATTTTTCACACACAGAGATCACCTGTCTGCAGAGCAGGGGTGCTTGACTCGGAGCTATCGGGTGATCGTGCCAGAAACTTTGCAAGCTCATGTTCTCTCAATGCTGCGAGGGACACCCGGGAATCAGTCGTATGAAGATGCTTGCACGGTCGTACGTGTGGTAGCCTTCACTCGACAAAAACGCAGAAGAAACCATGCGTAATTGTCAAGTCTGCCAAAGCACTCGTTGCTTGACTCGGAGCTATCGGGTGATCGTGCCAGAAACTTTGCAAGCTCATGTTCTCTCAATGCTGCGAGGGACACCCGGGAATCAGTCGTATGACGATGCTTGCACGGTCGTACGTGTGGTGGCCTTCACTCGACAAAAACGCAGAAGAAACCGTGCGTAATTGTCAAGTCTGCCAAAGCACTCGTTCAGCAAAGTCGACAGGTCCTCTACAACCTTGGCGGCATCCAACAAAAGTCTGGGAGAGGATTCACGCCGAATACGCTGTCAAAGACGGTGTATATCTACTCGTTCTTGTAGACGTGTACTCCAAGTGGGTTGAAGTGTTTGTCATGCCAACGACTACAACCACGAGAACCTTGGAAAAACTGGACACGTTTTTCACCGCATACGGCTAACCTGAAGAAATTGTAACCGACAACGGTCCACAGTTTACTTCGGATGACTTTGGAGAGTTCTTGAGGCAAAGGGGTATCAAGAATACTAGGACCCCTCCTTATCATGCCGCTTCTAAAGAAGCAGCAGAAAGACTAGTAAGGACGACCAAGGAAGCTCTCTTGAAGCAAGTTATGAGCGATGAACATACTGGAGTGAAGAATACAGTACAAGAACGTCTCCACAAATTTCTTTTTTCTAATTGAAACACCCCAAACTCGATGACTTCCAGTACGCCCCCTGAAGTTTTCCTTAGGCGCCTGCCCCGAACTACATTGTCTCTTCTTAAACCAAGCTTCGCAGGAGACATGGTGGAACACCTGAAACAAGACATGGAGCGACGCAATCACCATGGAGGACCCGCTGAATTTTTCTCCGTGGGAGACAGAGTGTACGTAAAGACCACACGTGGTGAGCCGGTATCATGGCAAGAAGGCACTGTTGAGCAAATTGTCAGCCCAGTCACGTACATGATTAGGGTTCAATGGCGACTACAATTCACTCACGTGGATCACTTGCGACAGAAGAAAACTAGCGTATGGACCGAAGTCCCTAGTAATGCGGCATCCGCAACTGGTTCAAAGAATGATAGAGGATTCTGCCCAGGAGGATCAAAAGTGCCAAGAATCCTTCTGCAGGATTAGTCTTCTCGAGAGGTCTTGTCGAAAGGCAACGTGTCAAGCGAACCTTGGCCAAGAAGACAAGATACAACACAGGACACCTCATCAGAGTAAAGAGACTCCAGCGACAACCACCAGAACCACCTCTAGACGTGTCATCAGGTATGAAAAGACGGAATGCAGGGCTTAACAAGACTGTAATAAGCTCCCCAGCAGTTGAGCAGCCTATTTCTACAGGCAACGAGTCATCGTCAGCATTACCGCGACGAGGCACCCGCGTGAGCCTCCTGAGCGGTACGCTGCAGAAGACTTCACGGAAAGAGCAAGTTGAAATAAACGACTGTTTCACTTAAAAGGGAAGAGTGTGATATCGGTTATCAAACAAGCCATGACGTAATACCGTCGTCACGAGAAAGTGGTTTAAAAGCAGAGCATTCCTTCAATAAAGGGGAATTCGTTCCTGTCTGGGCCTCGCGTCCGTGTCTTTCCTCGGCCACGATAGAGCAATTACTACGAGCGTCTAACAATCTATTTAAAAGGACGGGGATGCATTCAAGTTCACTGAGGCCATATATGTATGCTTACTACCCAGTCTTATCTCTTGTATATTAGGCCGTGTTAATACGGTATTATGCAAAGTAGACTGGTGGCAGCGACAGTGCATCCGGCATATCGTCTCACGCATTTTTCTCTGCGTGTGCAGCTATCTCGGCCAGCGGTCAACATTTCCACGTGGAAAGCGAACCTCATTATTCTTATAAACGGCGTTCCATAAGCTCGTCTGGTTTATCGGCTTCATCGGCTGGCCACAAGTTAGCCAGGTGTCGTCACTTCGTGTAACACTGCTCATAAGAAGCAGGGCCATCTCCGAGACTTCACTGGTGGCAGCGACGGTGCATCCGGCATATCGTCTCACGCATTTTTTCTCTGCATGAGCAGGTTAGTTTTGTGAAACATTACGCACCTTTTTCACTTGTTCCCCGTCATTGCCACCACTTTTTTTCCGTGTATCTTTGCTTGTACAGTTGTTTGGTTGCCGTTTTCCTTGCAAATGCCATCAAATAAAGAGCTTGCCAAGCGGTTAGATGCACTTGAGGCTAAATTTGAAAATGAAAGCAGCAAGCTCACTGATGATATTCTCGGTAAATATTTGGTAAAACTTCAGTCCTCTGGTCTTGATGCTGTCGAGCTAAAAAAACAAGTAGAAAGCTTGGAATCAAGTTTGGATGTCTTAAATGACTTTATTGAAAAACTGCGTGTTGATAAACTTGAAGCTTACAACAGGTAACATAAAGTTCATATCAGAAAACAAAGCGCTGTCCCTAAAGGTGGCCGAGCTTGAACAATACTCTAGAATGAACAATGTTGAGGTGAGGGGCGTTCCCTGTACCCAAGGGGAAGACTGCATTGCAGTCATGCCAAGCATTGGCACAAAAATTGGTTGCCTGGTAACGGCGACTGATCTCGATGTCGCTCACCGAGTGCCCACTGAAGTTCAAGACAAAAAAATATCGTAGCTAGGTTCTGCTCGCGAGCAAGAAAAGATGAATTTGTCAGTATGGCACACAAAGCTAAGCTTGACCTAAGTGACATCGGTGTGAAAGCTTCTGTTGACAGTGCTGTCTATGCGAATGAGCACTTGACGCCGCGAAACAAGGTGCTCTTCTCGAAGGCCCTGGTTTTGAGAAAACAACACAAAGGGCAATTTCTGTGGATCAGCAACTGCCCAATCAAAGCCAGAAAAGATAAAGAAATCAAAGTGTACCGCATAGGTGAGGAATCGGACTTCGCGGCAGTTAACTAATCTGATTTCAATTTGTACCTGCCTTACTCTCATCCTTCTAACATGGCTTCATATTACAACACGAGTGAGTTAAAATGCATGCAGCCTCCGTAAACATACCCCGCCGCAGTGGTCTAGTGGCTAAGGTACTCGGCTGCTGACCCGCTGGTCGCGGGTTCGATTCCCGGCTGCGGCGGCTGCATTTCCGATGGAGGCGGAAATGTTGGAGGCCCGTGTACTCAGATTTAGGTGCACGTTAAAGAACCCCAGGTGGTCGAAATTTCCGGAGCCCTCCACTACGGCGTCTCTCATAATCAAATGGTGGTTTTGGGACGTTAAACCCCACAAATCAATCAGCCTCCGTAAACATTGCGATGGCTTTAATAATCTGCTTTCCACCTTTCTTTTACCTTTTCGATAATTGCTGTCTCAGAAACCTGGCTTTGTGACGTCGATAAGAACTTGTATTGTTTCTCTTTGTACAAATCTGAAAACGCCCACCATCTATCCTTTAATCATGGCGGAGCTGCTATCTACATCTCGCCTGATATACCGTACAAACGCAGACACGACCTCTCGCTAAATACTAAGAATTGCGAATCAATTTAATTAGAATTCGATCATAGCTTTCTGAACATAAATACTAGAGATGTCATTTTCGGTGGCACTTACGGATCACCTTCTTCCTCTGGATCTGAATTTTGCGTTTACTTTGCAACATTGATGACAAAGCTATCTACAGAGAATAAAAATGTTAGAATTATGGGTGATATAAGCTTAAACTTATTTGATTCATCTGTGTACTCTGTTAGTTATTCGCCCTGTTTTCACAGTTTTGGTTACGAATGCCTTATTAGCGTCCCTACTTGCTCTGTTCCCGGTGGTTCCAGCACACTTATCGATCATGCATTGTCGAATCTTCAGTATCTACCTGAGGTAGGAGTTCTTGAAACAGACATTACGTAGCACTTCCCTGTCTTTCTGCGCACTACATCTGCCCACTATTCATATTCCAATTGCTACACGAGACTTGTTTTTGCCAAAAAGTCATTCTTAGAATCTGGTTTCAATGCTGACTGGTCTTTTGTTCTTAATAGCAATGATCCGCAGTTAGCTTACTCACAATTTCTGACAAAGTTATCACATTATCAATCGTGCTCTCAAATGCGCAAATGCAAAAAGAAAGTGGCATCTCCGCGAAACCCTTGGGTCACCAAAAGTCTCCTTAAAGCGATGCGCGCAAGTGAAAATCTTAAAAAAAGACAGAAAGACAACTTTTCATTACAAACTTACGTGCGTGCTATAAGAGATTTCCCGACTCGCTGTCTGGTCGACTTAAAGAGACTAATGCCAAATATTACGAGGAAAAGATACCTAAACGTGATCCTGATGTAAAGGTAAAAATGGAAGATAGTGAATTCATTTTTGAATAGAAAACAAGCAACCGATAACATATCACAAATATCTCATATTGGTAATACTTATCATACGCCACTTACGATTGCAGATGCTTTTGGTGACTTTTTTATTTGCTAATGTCCAACCACTTGCACATCAATCTTTATACGCCCCCAACACCTTTGACAATCATTCTATATGTTTCAAACTGCTCCTGACGAGGTTGAATCAGTAATTCAGAATTTAAATATAACCAGCGCTGGGCTGGATAACATTCATCCAGGACAGATTAAGCTGTAAACCGATATCATTTGTCATGTCTCACATTATCAGCCTCACGTTTAAAACGGGAATTTTTCCGCGAGAACACAAACGAGGTAGAATAAAGCCAGTTTTTAAGAAAGAAGATCGCTCATTAGTATCTATATATAGACCAATCTGTGTTTTACCTTTTTTAACAAGGTCACTGAAAAAAACATTGAGGAACGATTGCTGAAATATATAAACAAAATTGATACACTTTCAACAGACCAATTTGGTTTTAGATCAGGTTATTCTACTGAATTAGCACTTATATCTCTTACTGACCAACTAAAGAAAGCCATCGATGATGGTAAATATGCAGGTTCTTTATTCGTCCACTTTACGTGGGCATTTCATACCATCGATCATGACATTCTTAAATTCAAGCTAGACCCAGTTGGCATATCTTGTCTTCCTTTACTGCTGCTACGGCACTATTTGCGAGACAGGTATCAAGTCGTTAGTATACATATTCTAAACATAAAAGTACTAATATAGGTGTACTGCAGCGGTCTATTTTGGGCCCCTTGCAATTTTTAATTTATATTATTGACCTGCCTAATTGTGTAACCTTCTCCAAGTGCATATTATATGCCGAAGACACTAGAATTCTCCACAATAATGAAAATATACCAGTAGTAGTCAAGGAGCCTAACAATCTCCTCCATAACCTGTTGGGTTGGTGAAAGACTAATAGACTTACTATGAATCCCTCTAAAACTAAATTCTTTTTTTTTTCATTGCAAAATAAATTACCACTGTGAATTCCGCCCATATTCATTAATAACCACGCATTACCGGCAAAAAAAGAATGTGTTTACTTAGGGGTGAATATTGACCATCATTTAAAATTTCAAATACTTGTCAAACAAGTTAAAAGAAGTTACCTCACGGAATACGCATCTTTGTCACAGCACGTCCATTGTTTTAACGTCCTGGCATGCTGTCACTTTATTTCATGTTTGTTCATTCACACATCAATTACTGCATAACCTCATGGGGTAACACGTACGCCACTCATCTGAAACCACTACAAATCATTCAGAACCAGGCAATGATATTAATCACGTCTAGTTCACCCACCCACAATGCTAAACAGTTTCTACAAGAAAATAAAATTCTAGATGTTGCCAGCCTAATAAAATTTAACCTCGCCACATTTCTTTTCAAAGTATTTAGTAAACAAACATCGTTATCATCAATTCATTCATCATCTTTACTAATACTAACCCAACTCATTTTGCGCAGCGTAACTTCATTCTGCCCAAAGCACGAACTAATTATGGAAAACAGACAGTTCACTTTATGGCCATATATTTATGGAACACAGTGCCATTTCTAATAAAAACTCAAAAACCACATAAACTTTTCCATAAATTGAAAAAAAGATTTGTTATGTGACACTAACTCTTCTAACCGATTTCTCCCTCGCCATGTCATTCTCTTTTCAGTCTCTCGTTTTTTTATGTCATGCTACTTATATAGAAGTATATAAATATATTTTACAATTTAGATATCCGACTGCATATAGTTGATGGAGCATAGTTATTAATTAACATCTGTAATTCATTTTTTAAACCTTGTATTCTCTTAGTTTCGCACTGTTGTTGCAAACCAAATACTTGTGTTTACATTTCAGAGGACGCCCTTTTTCAGTGTACACTACGCGACCTCCTTCTGTATATTCTTTTTTGTACATCTTATTATGAAATAAAAAAGCTTGATTTGATTTGATTTTGAACTAATTGTTTTAAGGCGTATACATTTATATGATTTCAACTCGGGTCTGACGCAGTGCCATAGTTGTCCGCCGCCACCGCCGGTGTCCGTTACCCGAGGCGCGAAATTAGCAAAAAAATAAAAAATGGCAGCATATTCACGGAGTGAATGATAGATAGTGGGGCGAAGCATCCGTCCGTCCATTCGTTCATGCTTCCGTCCATCCATGCGTGCGTCTATGTGGCCGCCCGTGCGTCCATCCACCCGACCATGTGTGCGTCTGTTCGTGCTTCCGCACGTTCATCTGTGCGTCCGTTCCTGCTTTCGTCCATGCATCCGCTCCTGCGTCCATCCATCCATCTATCTGTGTGTCCATTCGTACACCTATTCAACACTACAAGTACCACCATCTCGCATCTTTTCATCAAATATTTCTCATATAGAAGCACCGCCATGCCGCGGACACTCCAAAGACCGAACAAGAGGAGGCACACGAACACTTACGGCTTGCGCTTCGTGTCTACTTCCCACCTTTAACCACCGCGAGTTCATGGTATATACTAGTTCACTGTATTTATGGCACTGCGGCCCAACGCCCGCCAAACCTTTCAAACACCTAGGAGGTGACGCTCAGCGAATTTAACGTAGCAACCCTTTCTTGTCTTCTGTGCGTTGTTGAACAATCAAAAATTCGCAGCGGGCGCGTTAATTAAAGCCGAATTCTCCTGCCTCTCATTCCTCCTTAGCAGCCATTGGCATGTACATTGAGCACTATCTTTTATTGTTCAACAACGCGCAGAAGAAATCTCTCACCGGCACCACCATGGAGATTAAAATGTTACACTTGTTACACACTACTACAACGGCTACGAGGGACGAACGGGTACCGCTATAAGAAGCTTCGCCCCTAAAAAATCTAGTACCAATTACACAGCTGGGCTCCAACCCGGGTCCCCTGGGTGCCAGCCCAGTATTCTACCACTGAGCCAAGCCGGTGCTTGGGACTTGTTGGCAGACTTGCCTTAGGCTGGCTGGCAATACGTGTTCACAAAAGCTTGACTGACTAACAAGGGATGTAAAGAGAATTTTGTTGCTTTGAGGTATACGCCAAGATTTGAGCCATCACGGTAGATAGACAGCAATGAATCGCTTCCCAATACAAGCAGGGAACGCATGATAGACCACAATATGCATTGCAAACTTATGCATTCAGAATAAATGCTCACTGCCACCCTGCTGGTTTTTTGAAACACTGTTCACTTACGACTCTTCTGCCCAAAGAGTATGCAACTCTTTTGCGCATTTGTTACTTTTAATATCTTGCATGTGTTTCAAAAACGTGCATGTACACTCATACCACTCAGTGCACCTAACCTTTTGTGATACTTGATGCACTTCCCAGCTCTTTGTATCCCTTTTTTTTGCCATCTAACATACCTTCTCACAATGTCATAAGCCCAGGCCGACTTTTCTCTAAATTCCTACCAGGATACCAGCAAGGTATGCTTGCTCTGTGATCCGCCAGGATGTAATGATGATTAAATGTGTAGTTTTACTAGTCATGTGTTTTAAACGATGTTGCAAGACGTCTGTAAAATGAACATATTTTACAGTATAATTCAATATTTTTCTTTCTTCTGTGTCTGTGTTTTTCTCTTTTTTGCATAAGCACTGCAAATTCATCAGAGTTTTATATTCTAACTAGCCCAGCAAAATGTTTAAGTTATTTTTTCTCAGCCATGAATTGTTGGGGAGCTTAGTGGACTCACCTGCATTCTCTCTGTGCATCCTCAGCTAAAATTTTCATCCATGCTTACACAAATACTGTAGCTGATAAGTGCAACATGAACATAGAAGAGGAGATCAGAAAACTGAAATCCCCAAATGGGCAAAATGAGGTATTAGTCTAGTTGGTTTTTCGACGATTCAAAACTGCGGGAAAAAACAGGGTTCACAAAGCTAGAGAGGACACATGATGTGAAGCACACATGTGTGGCGTTGCGTCTTTCCTAACTTTATGCGTCCTTCCTATATCATCCGACTTTCGTAGTTTGGGGTACCGTACAACTTTAGTGCAGTATATCACCAGATTAACTGCTTCTGTTTAATGAGGGACCCTTGCAATGAGAGAAAGAAAAGTGGCGCGAGTCGCATGACAGCAGTGTAAAGTACTTGGCTTTTATTCGAACGGGTTCTGCTGAACCCCATTTAAGATCACTGCTTTTAATATTGTGCTCTCTGTATATTTGTTTTGTCACATGATAGGTTCTTTCTTGTTGAAGTACGCTATTTTTGTTTGTACTTCCAGACACCTACCAAAGCAGACTGGGCATGTATTGCCGAAGGATTTAATTGACGGTGGCAGTTCCCGAACAACTTGGGTGCTGTTGAGAAGAAGCATGTAGCTGTTGTATGTTTACAAAATCTGGCAGCAAATTCTTCAACTATAAGGTAAAAGCTCACCTGGATTCTCCCTGTGCATTCTCAGCTAAATTTTTCATTTATGCTTACACAAATACTGTAGCTGATAAGTGCAACATGAACATAGAAGAGCAGATCAGAAAACTAAAATCATCAGATTGGCAAAATTATGTATTGGTCTAGTTAGTTTTTGGATGATTCTAAACTGCAGTAAAATTATAGGGTTCACAAAGCTACAGAGGACACATGGTGTGAAGCATACACAATTGGTATTGTGTCTTTCCTGACTTTATGCGTCTTTAGTAACTTGGTGTACTGTACAATTTTAGTGCAGTGAATCACCAGATTGAGTGCCTCCGTTTAAGCAAATAGTTGTTATATATGCCACACTTTTGAAGATACGTGAAACCTTCACATAGATAGTACTTATGGTACTGTTGCATTCACTGTGGGTGTACAGATAGGTCATGATCTGAATTTTTTGTTGTGTTTGTTGTTTCATGGCACATTTTTCATAGTGCTGATGGCTGTGGTGGACAGCGATTGCAAATATGTGCTTGTGGACGTCGGTGCAGAAGGCCGCCAAAGCGATGGGGCAATTTTCAAGGAACCATACTTTGGTCACGACCTCTCTAAAGGCCACCTTGACATTTCAGGAGTTGGAAGCCTACCAGGCACTTCCACAAGTGTGCCTTAAGCCTTTGTGGGAGACGAGGCATCCCAGCTTCGTAAGGACTTCATGAGGCTTCACCCTGCAAAACGCCTCAATGACACTAAGAGCATTTTCAAATACAGGCTCAGCCGAGCAAGGCATTGGATTGTTTCTCTGATTTGTTTACCTCATGTCTTCATAGCCTTCATTCGCAAAAAAGTCCATCACGTGCGATTGAACACGATAGCCTAACCTGTGGGTCTTTGTCAACGAAGGGCATTTGCAGAACTTTTCTACTGTGGAAAGGAGTGCTGGTGCACCAAGTTACCACAAAATAGGCACTTTTTTCTGATCAAACTGCGTACATGAAATGAAAATTTCAAACAGGGGGCAGTAGTAGACGGGTTTTAGGAGATACTCTGCATTATCTTAGTGCTGAAAAAGATTGTGTCCGTGAAAAATAAAGCGTTACGATCACTTCACAAAAAAAGCTCCCTGTGCAGGGTTGACGTGTGCTAAATAATCACCAGCAAGTAGCGCAATATGTTGGATACATCTACCTGCAGTTAGTCTTTGTATAGCAGGTGCACACACCATGTGTTTCAGTGAGAAATTTGTACGATGAGACTTGTGATAAAGTCATTGCTTCATTACATTGCATGACTTCTGCTCTGCACACTCATCATAAATACTTGTGTATTACAGCATTTGAGGTTGATTCTATTAATGACAGCTCCTCGAATGCTTCGACTTCGGGCGCACATTGCTGAGCGAAGATCCCAATCAACTTGCGTTTGCAGGTCACCTCATATTATCATGCCGGTGGGCACCAACAACTTCCTTCTGAGCGCTTATCATGAAAAAGTGTTATTCTTTACGTGATGACCACCGTAAGGTTTCACATTTCACGGGAAAATTGTAATTATTGATCACATGATCAAATTCGTAGCTTGGAGAGTGAAAGACAGATGCATTTAGAAACTTCTTCTGTATTATTCTATTCACTCCAGCGTATATTCCAGCCATTGCAAAGCATCTGTCGTACTACTATACCACAAGGTTCAAAATAATCAGCTCAGCATAGGTTAAAAACTTCAAGGTTGAAGTGGTGATACAAGCGAAGATCAGTAGTTCTACTCCGGTGAATAATCAAAAAACTAGGTGATGCGGAAATGGACAAAGTGTGCCTTTTGCTAACACTGAGTACACAAGCCAAAGTTCATAGTGCTACTGCCGTTGACAATAATGAGCCCTTGTCTGGTGTTCCATCTTTCTCAATCATACGTGATAGTGCCGACACCGGGTTAATGAAAATAAATTAGGTTGAACACTTGCTGTCTTTGTGTAGAAATGTAGAGCACTATACTATTACAGTACAATACTCAAGTGCAGCAGCCTGTAACAGAATGGTGTAATAAATGCACAGCTGGTACATCGTACTAAGGAAAACAGTGAACAACCATGGCGACGGCGAAGGAACTCGGAACTTGGATTGTTCATTCCTTTATCCCAATTTCACACTATTTTCTCACAGTGGGTTGTAGAAGATGGAGAAAGTATTGCACAAAATGAAAAATAGTCTTTCATCACATTGTGACAAATGGCTCATCTGTCACAACTACTCGGCATTACCACACCACTACTTTTATCTTGCAAGCACTTCCCATTGCCTTGATGGCACCATAGTGTGTCACGTCTTCATTCGCTGTTGCAACATTTTTCTTTTTCATCTGCAGACGCTGTGCAGAAACTGCCTTCGTCATCACTGCTGCCAGGTGGAGGATACTGCTTCGCACAATCAACCTGCACCTCAGCCATGTGGACTTCGTGGTGAAGGCCGCCTGTGTCTTCCATAAATTCCTTACTCTGTACAACCTACATGCCCATCAATTCTTTGACAACAAAGACAGTTTCGGAAACGTTGTTGGAGGACGCTGGCGGCATGGCGTGCTACATGTGCCAGACAACAGTTTCTTTGCTATGGCTCTAACACCGAAACGAAACTACAATGGTGATGCAGGTGCTGCAAGAAGGTTGTTCGCCAGCTACTTTTCCAGCACGGCTGGCCCGGTTCCTTGGCAATGGCGTCTACCAGGACTGACAATGAAGCAGCCCTCCTAGACACTTGCTCATCACTACCCGTTCGGGCAAGGACGGCCAGCTGTGTCATCACTTCCCTGCCTAGCATGGTACTGTTTGCCCATTCTTCAGTGTGAGAGCTGCTCTTAAAAGGGTATGGTAGGGTTAACCCAGCAAAAAATTGAATTTGCAGTTTTGACACCAAAAAAATTCACTGTACTCTGAGAAACAAAGCTGTTGAAGCCCGACGTTGAGCAGCCACTCCACGCAGTTTAAATTCCGCACCGAAGTGTGCCATGCGCCCTCTCGCGTAAGCAGTATGTGGATGTAAAACTTAGTTTTTCTCAAAGTGCGTTTTCTGTAATTTTTTCAACTTCAACGTACCTTTTCTCAAAATGTGCTAAATTGATTTTTATAAAACTTTGTATACATGAGCCACAACAAGTTAGAAAATATGGTTACATTCATTTTGCTGTTGCAGAGAAAAGGAACAGTGAATAAGTGAACACTCTTTAAAATTTGGGAGTGGGCTATATAAAGGATAAGCAACCTAGGCATAATAAAGGGCGTCAGAAGATACCCAGTGGCATTTTTCGTGAGCACGTAAAATTTTATGAGAATACTTGCAGCTGTTTCTTAGATATTATGCTGGAACTTACATATGTCATTTACCCTACCTTACCTCTTTAAAGGACCCCTCACCATGAAATATTTTGTTTCCAACTTTTTACGGTATTTTGTAGCTTTGTTTCATAATCCTTAAATTGAATTATAAATGGCCTACTGAATTTTATATTACTAGCATTGTAAGTGTCAACCTGAAAGCTTAAAAACTAGTGTCCGGGGTGCTTGGTCCCAAGCATTCAAATTTTGTTGTTTAGTGCAGTTATTTAATTGGGGATCTGCATGAAAAAATTGTTGAAATAATGTTGGTGCCTTGGTATGTTAAGAGAATAGGCTAAGTCCCATTGCTGCTATGTATTTAGGGCAAAGTTAGGGTACCTTTTTCTCCATAAGCATAAGAGCTACATTAATTATTTACTATCTTTTGTGATAATAAGCCATTGTTTTCTTACTGAAGCATGTTAGCACTGAAAATTGTAATGCTCATTAGAATGTGTTGATAAAGAACATTTCTTTACACAACAGTTATTCTGCTTCAGTATATTTTATGTTACAGTTGTAATGAATCTGAATAACTGACGTTCTGCTGCTACTGAGGAAGACGATCATGATCGGTGGCAGTAGTAGTAGCTCGCGCACGCCGCTCGCCGGTAGCCATACTTGCCTCTTAAAGCACCTTTCACCAATCTGCGTCGAAAGCTTCCTTGACGTACAACATCTCTAATTCCAGTGGTGGAGGAGACGGTGTTCCTATCAACCTGGAACTTTGCGATCGGACGCTACCCTCACCGTTCACCATGACTGCTCCTGACCTTAGAAGTGTGGCAGCTTGGGCTAGTTGGTATGGCATGACGATAGTTATAGCGCGAGATCAAAACGACGACACAGAGACAAGAAGGACGTTCTCGTGCTATAACTATCGTCATGCTCCTAACCCTTTTCAAGCTGCCCCACCACCGACAGTCTACTGCACTGGCATGCCTCGGCAACGCGACCCACCAATTTTTCGCGGCAACGACGAACAGGACGTCGAGGACTAGCTCGTCGAGTGCGATATGGTAAGCGCTTCCAACAAATGGAACGACCAGCTTACGAACGTGCGCTTTTACCTCTCTGATGTGGCCAGCCTCTCGTTCAAGAACCACGAAGGCGAAATCACCAACTGGTCCGCCTTCAAGACCACCATCGCCGCAGTCTTCGGGCATCCCACCGTGCGCCGGCTTCGCGCGGAACAGCTTTTGCGTAGTCGAGTCCAGCGCAGGGAGGAGACCTTTACAAGTTATATCGAAGATGTATTGTCTCTTTGCAAGCGGGTGGATGCATCTCTAACCGAACACGAGAAACTCAAGCACATATTCAAAGGAGTTGACGACCATACCTTCCAGATGCTCGTCGCTAGGAACCCACAGACTGTCACCGACGTTGTGCAGCTCTGCCAGGAGTACGACGAGTTGCGTAAGCAGCATGTCTCGGCGCGCAGGGCCGCTGAAGGTACAGCTGACGTTTACACCCTCATTCACGACGTCCCTGCTGCTCACACCGTCTTACTGGCCCACATCAAACAATTCCTTCAAGAAGAAGTTGAGCGTCAACTTTCTATTGTGGTCGAAACATCCGAGCCAGAGACCTTGTTAGACCCTCGCTACACCAGGTCACTGAGACACAGGTCACGCAGGCACTGCCTTCATCGCCATCTGTCTCTACGCCGCCGACCTACGCCGCCGTCGTTGCTAGACTCCCAGCCCCACCTGTCTCTGGGGCATACCGGGGCACCGGGTCCTCCTACCCTACGACGCTGCCTACATACACGGCACCCCATTCTACTACACACCCCCGCACCTTTTGTCGTTAACCCATGGCGCACTTTCAATAATCAACCCATCTGTTTTGCATGCGGTTTTGTGGGACATATAGCACGCTACTGTCGCCGTCGCAACTTTCAGCCTCTACTCTGTGGGAGTTCTGCAAATTACCAGGCTGCCCAGAATCTCCAGCGACCATCTTCCCCTATCACCGACTCTTTGTCCCCATGACGCCCTGTCGACTCTCGCCGGTCATTACCGCTTCGTCGCTGATCTATCTCCCCGATGCTTCGGCGCACGAGCCCCGCTCGAGAAGAAAACTGACAGCCGCAGTTCCGGAGGCAAGAACTGCGTCGTCGTCGAACTCTCCAAGACCTCTTCTTTGTCCGCCCAACGAAATTGGTGAGCTAGTAAAAGGTGTTGCTGTACGTGCACTTGTCGACAGAGGCGCCGTCGTTTCTGTAATTAGTGAAAAACTGTGTCGCGATTTGAGAAAAGTTACAACGCCGATTATGAATCTTGCTCTGCGTACAGCCACCTCCCATTTCATCGCGTCGACGGATCAGTGCACAGCACGTGTTCCTAATGTAGATGCTTGGTACGCCATCAACTTTATTGTTCTTACACGTTCATCTTACGACGTCATACTAGGATGAGATTTCCCTTATACCAATCAGGCCCTCGTCACCTGCGCTCGTGCTGAACTCACGTTGACTCCGTGCCTTGATGTCGACCACCACAGTCCCTCGAAAGTGTTTGCCGCAGCTGATATCTCCATCACGCCTTTCTCCGCCGTCCTAGTGCCTTTGTTTTACTCTGCTGCCACTAACACGACGCTCCAGTTCCAACTAACTACAGCTAGTGCACACCACCGAACCATCGTCCTCCCGTTTGCCGTCATCAACTTTTCCAATGGTTCAGTGGTACTTTATGGGTGCAACGTCTCTGCTTGTCCGTACCTCCTGCTACGTGGCGAGTGTCTGGGGACCCTCGAGACCCTAGATTTTATTTTCGAAGACCCGATGTATCCCGACGAGCCATTTCTACCGACTTGTGCCATTACCCCCGCAACTGATGCCAATGACACTATGGATGTATTCCGCAAGTCCATTGATTGCCAGCTCACGCCTGGGCAGCAGGAACAGCTGATCAAGCTCCTTCAGCGTTTTCGAGCCTTGTTTGACCGCAATCAGCCTTTTTTACGTCAACCGTCATCTGTTGTTCACCGTATAGATACCGGTCAAGAGACACCATTCTCACAGCGTCCACACCGTGTGTCAACTGCCGAACGCCGTGTTATCAATGAACAGGTCGACAATATGCTGAAACAAGGCATAAACGAACCAACCGTCACGCAGTCTCTGGGCCTCTTTAATAGTGCTGGTGAAGAAGGACAGATTCATCAGGTTCTGCGTGGACTACCGACGTCTCAGCCGAATCACGCGCAAGGATGTCTATTGGCTCCCATGCATTGACGATGCCTTGGACTGCCTACTGGAAGCAGACTTTTTCTCCTCTTTAGATCTGCGCTCTGAATACTGGCAGGTACCCAAGGCAGAGGCCGATCGCGAAAAAACAGCTTTCATCACGCCCGACGGGTTTGATGAAAGCTGCACGGCCGACGGGCTTACGAATTCAATGTGATGAACTTCGGCCTCTGCAGTGCACCAGCTACATTCGAGCGAATGATGGACTCTATCCTTCGAGGTCTCAAATGGAACGTTTGCCTTTGTTCTTTAGATGACATTGTCGTCTTTTCAACTGATTTCGCAACCCATTTAACCAGCCTCAAAAAAGTCCTTCCTTGTATCTCCGCCGCGGGGATGCAACTGAATATGAAAAAGTGGCATTTCGCTGCTCGAAAGCTAACGATCTTTGGCCACGTGGTTTCGAAAGACGGCATTCTTCCTGACCATGCCAAATTTACAGCCAGTTCAGCGTTTCGCAAACCGACCTCCATGAAACAGCTCCGAAGCTTCTTAGGCCTTTGCTCCTACTTCCGGCCCTTCGTCCACAATTTCGCGACAATCATCGCTCCTTTGACCAAGATCCTTGCCGTCTCTAGAGACCTTTCTAGAGACCTGGTCTCTAGAGGGCTGGTCTGCCACCTGTGACAATTCTTTCAGTAAACTGCGCTGCCTCCTCACGTTGCGCCTATTCTGTGACACTACGTCCCATCAGCACCCACAGAGATCCACACCGACGCTAGTGGTGTCAGGCTAGGTGCTATTTTTGCGCAGCAGAAAGACGGCTTCCAAGAGTACGCAGTTGCCTACGCAAGCCAAACTATTAGCAAAGGCGAAATCAACTATTCCGTCACTGAAAAGGAATGCCTCGCCATAATTGGGCGATAGAGAAATTTCGACCTTACTTGTGCGGGCGCCCTCTTGACGTCGTGACTGACCCCCACACCCTCTACTGGTTGTCGTCACTGAAGGATCCAAGTGGTCGCATCGCCAGATGGGCGTTACGCTTTAAAGAATATGACATTCGCGTGGTCTATCACTCTGGCCGGAAACATTCGGACGCAGACGCCCTCTCCCGTTCACCCCTACCCCTTGACTCGGCCTGCTGCGAAAGTCTCATCTGTGATGCCACTGCCGTCACCATTGCCGACATACCATCTGAGCAACGCAAGGACCCTTGGGTTGCTTTGATTCTAGACATCCTGGCTGGGCGGACGGCTTCTCCCCCTACTCGCACGTTGCGCCGGCAAGCCGAGCACTTCGCCACTCGTGACGACGTGCTGTACTGACGCAACTACGCACCCGGTGGACGTGAGTGGCTACTCGTGATTTCACGTCGTCTGCGATGCAAAATTTGTTCCAAGTTTCATGACGACCCCCATTGTGGCCACGCAGGTTTCCTGAAAACTTACTTTTGCATATGACTCCGATATTACTGGCGTGGCATATACCGTTTTATACGACAGTACGTTCGGGATTGCTCGTCGTGCCAGAGATGAAAGACTCCCCCTAATCATACCAGTGGTACGTTATTACCCCTACCATGCCCGTCCTGACCATTCGACCGTGTCGGCATTCATATCTATGGTCCCCTTCCCAACACTGCAGACGGTAACCGCTAGATCATAGTTGCCGTCGACCACCTCACGCGGTATGCCGAAACTTCATCCATTCTCTCGTCTGCAGCAAAAGACGTTGCGACTTTCGTTCTTCACAACATCATATTACGTCATGGAGCACCTCGAGAGCTACTGAGCGATCGTGGTCGCGTATTCTTGTCAGACGTCATCACAGCATTGCTGCGTGAGTGCCACGTCGTTCACCGCACTACAGGCGCCAATCATCCCCAGACCAATGGAATTACAGAGCGCTTCAACCGCACCCTTGGTGACATGCTGTCTATGTACATCTCGTCAAACCACTTCAATTGGGACCGAGTGCTCCCGTTCATCACGTTCGCCTATAAT
Organism: Rhipicephalus annulatus; assembly: GCA_013436015.1. NCBI lineage: Eukaryota > Metazoa > Arthropoda > Arachnida > Ixodida > Ixodidae > Rhipicephalus > Rhipicephalus annulatus. The sequence continues at coordinate 173,411 of WOVY01002197.1, forward strand.
ACCGCCATTCAAAACACTACTGGGTTCTCTTTTTTCCTCCTTTACGAACGCGAACCTTCTTGCACTATAGACACCAATCTTTCATACGGACTAGATTCCTCAAAGTCCACTACTCTCTCTGAAGTCACTACATACGCTGAAGAGTGCCGCCAATAGGCACGATCATTCACAACCCAACATCAAGGACACCAAAAGCACCACCATGACGAATCAGTTAATTCTACTTTCTACAATCCAAGTGCTGCATGTCCCTTCTGCTACACCTGGCCTCTCTACCAAGTTGGTCTCCAAGTAACACGGCCCATACCGTGTACTACAGAAAACGTCACCGGTGAATTACCTCATCGAGTGACTGGAACCATCTTCTGACCAACGTAGTCGTGGCCATAAAATCGTCCCCGTGTCGAGACTTAAGCCCTGCTACGACCCTCCTGTGTTTACTTGTTCATAGTAGCCAGGATGGCTCCTTATTTAGCGGAGAGTAATTGTAATGAATCTGAATAACGGACGCTGTGCTGCTAGTGAAGAAGACGATGATGATCGGTGGCAGCAGTAGTAGCTTGCGCACACCGCTCGCCGGTAGCCATACCTGCCTCTTAAAGCACCTTTCGCCAAGCTGCATCGGAAGTTTCCTCGATGTACAACACCTCTATTTTACAGCGTTCATAAAAACCAAAGAAGATACCCAAGAGTATCAGTTACGTTCTCCACTGACACGCATAGCGGATGAAATCTGCATATTTCATGAAGGAATATTCACCGTCCTATTACTGTTAAACACAAAGAAAATTGGCAGACTTGACGGTATACCAACTGCTTTTTTGTGACAACATGCAGAGTGGTTGCCTGATTACCTCACTCTACTGTTTCAAAAGTCTTTAAACTGTTACTCATAGCCCCAAGACTGGTGCAGTGCCACAGTAGTTCCAATATTTAAAAATGGTAATCGATTGTTAGTCTTATTTCAAAATACAGGTGAACAGACTCGGTAACAAACATGTTGAAGGAGTGTGAGTTAGAACTCTTATAAGTAAAAAGTCAAAAGTGTCAATTGCAACTAATCTTTCAGATATATTTTGTAAAAGTAAAGGTTAATTAAAATACATATATATTAAACAGCAGCTTCCCAAATGGTCTCTGCGAACAGCTCATCCCCTCACTGTGTAACCAATACAATCCCGTACATTTTTGTTTCGTTTTTCTGTTTTCCCTGGTACCGTTAAATTATGAAATAGTTTGCCTGAGGAAGCTTTGCAAACAAAGACGTACTTGATTTTCTGGTATTAGCTGATTTTCAGTGTATTGATTTTCTGGTATACTGTTTCAACTATAATTTTGCTTGTAGTTGGACAGTGTTATGTTTGTGTCTGAAGTTAACCATTGTGTTTTATTGTAACAACCCTCATGAAAGGATTAACAGTATGACCAAATAAATAAATTGTTGGTGAAAAGGAAGTAAAAATTGAAAAGTCACTTTTTAAAAGCTAAATTTTCTTGACTCTTTTTTATGTTACAGAAATAATGTTATGTTGCAAAATCTAAGAGTTGAAAATGTATGCAACTGTGCTACCTACACAAGTGTGGTATATGTTACAAATGTTGTTCAAGGAACGCTCTTCACACGTTTAGTCTTGAACGACTCTATTTCTCACCCTGCTTGATATGACCCTCAATTAAGTGACGGTGAGTGGTGAGCAGTATGACTAAATAAGCCGATAAACAAAAAATGCCAATATATTTTAAGAATTTTTTGCATCCTTTTTTCCTTAATACGTGTCAAGCGTTTGGCATCTGTTCCTGTGATTTGAAGTTCAATTCTTTTTTCAGTGCAGTCGTTTTTGCAATTTGTTTAGCAATGAAATAATTTTTAAGTTATTTTGAATTAAGAGCTGCCTTAAGACAAGCACTATTCTGCAAACACACACTGCTATAGTTCAGATGCCTCATATTGATGTTTGGATCCTTTATAGCTGTGAAAATAGGCTGTTATTTCTAGGTTTTTGATAACGAGGCAAATTTACCAAAAATTTACTCCATCATATTGAGAGTTAAAGAAGTGAAAACAGTTTTATTTTTGATTTGTTTGAACAAGAGAGATACTGAACAATTTAATAGCGATGTGCCATATTGTCTTCACCATAGCTCGGCAAAACATTTGCAGCTCGTTCACTCATTAGGTATACTTCACGCTTACAACACATTTAGACTCAGATTCACCAAACTTTTTCTCTGTGGAACTCAAACTCAATTTCTCAATTTTTCTCAATTTCCCTCACTCAGACCTGCCAAAAACCTTCACTCACTTTGGCTAAGACTCGCGGCTTGATGCGAGTGGGAGGGTTCTCTCATGAGTGACTTTGCCTACCTTTTATTTGACTCCTTACGCAAATTATCTTTTCACTTTTCTTGTTTTCTGTGTTCCCTGACTCGCCTTGTCATACCGTCTATCCTCCTGAAATTTGAATGTGTTCTTATAAATTATTCTTCTGTGAAAAATAAATTTTTATTTTACAAAGTCCACATGTTGTTAATTAAAGCAGTGTCATATTGACACAAACTGGGGCAATGTAACATTTACAGTGACTCTGCAATGGCCTTGTGCCTTTGCAAGACCGTATGTTTAGTGAGTGCTATGAACTTCAATCGGACAGAGCACTCAAGCTACCAAGTGGATGCCCAATGTTACAAGGGGGAGCAGTGACAAGTTATGATGCGATCACTAGGACTATAACATATTCGTTGAATACTTTAACTGCCATTGAATACTTTGACTGCATAGGAAGCCGTGGCTACTGCAGTACATAGGCGTCTTTTTACAAGACATAGTAGTGCCGCTGTGTGTCATGAAACAGTGCATCAGCTGTTTCTCAACCGATGCACCTTATTGTACACTCGGGGAAATTAAAAAAAGAATCCCTGTCAACTGCACTTCTACGGCAATCGGTGAAATTATTGGTGTGATTTATGAAACAAATATCAGTCAGCTTCTTTTGTTTAACTCTCTCATTCCTCTGCGCTACGACACAAATGTAACCCAGCTTATTGGCTGCCATAAAACAACGTTAACGCTGTGTCTACTTCCTACTTTCTAGGGCTCTTGAGATACGCAATAAATGTACAGTATCCCTACAATAAGTTTCTTCATGTTGACTTCTGCAACCATGCTCGGGCTTGACATTACCGACTTCTTTGAATTCTCACTGACAGCAGTCACTGTATCAAGTGGATAACCTATATCTAAAAGACCATAACCTGTACTCGCACGACTTCGTGAGGGCCAACTTAAGGCAAGGCATAGCTAAATTATTTATAACCTTTCATTCCTTTGATGAAAAATTTAACACCAGTTTTAACTACAGCTTACTTTACAACCAAATTAAATTATATTAAGGCTAATACATATGTCTAATATTCTACACACACTTATGTTTCAAAATTTGTCTTTTAAAACCCAACTCGGACAATGTCTGGGATCAATAGGTTCGAAGAATTATATTTGTTCTCGTCTTATAAATAAGTGCACTTCATCAACGCAATATTTATTGAGTGCAAATAAATCTGACTCATACATATAGAAATGGCTAAGCCTTTAAATTTTGATCCTTTGAAAAGCTCTGCATCAGACAAATGTTATTTGTCCTTCGAAAAGGGTATTGACAAAAAATTTTCACTTTCTTTTTTTTGCAACCAATGAAAGGCCAAGTTCTCAGAAGCCTAGAAAACGTACTGCTATGCGCAAGTGTGCCCTGAAAAACTAAATATTGTGTTCTGAAAGCTAGTTTAAATTCCTACTGTCCCCTGTCGTTGCAACAATGTATGAGCTTTTTGTCACGCGCTAGTGCAAGATATGATCACATTTCCACGAACTAAGCAGCCATCTCTGAAGTTCCAGTACCATATATCATCACAGCTAGCCAGAATACAGCGTGAAGTCACCAAAATTAGTACTCAAGTCCCGACGTCAATTTAGTGTCGATGTTGTAAGGTGCCCTGCAAGAAATTTGAATCTATTGTGGAAATGAAATACGTTATCAGAATTTGCCGAGTGTTAAACTTTCTCAGAGTCATCTGTGTATACAGGAGATCAGTAAGTCAGACTAAACTCGCCTTTAAAATATGGTGTCAGTGCCCCTTAAGGCATGCAGCAAAAGCAACTGTACTTTTCATTAACTTTAGTAACTTACTTGTTGCAAATATTTTGCATGAGTGCAGCCGCTTGAGCAATGAAATGCAGGCGCATTGTGACATAAATGCTTTGTGTCACACTGTAGGTAAAGCTCTTCACAATACAAGCATATAATTCACGAATGACCATGTGAAGAAAGCATACCTTGGTATTTATTACTGAAGTAACTTATATTATAAAGAACAGACATAATCAAAATGACATATATTCCCCGAATTCATTTTGTTCAACCTTGATAATATTTACAATACACAAATAAATAAATACAAAAATATATCACGAACCTAATGACTAAATAGATCACAGATTTCATGACTTAATTAAAGGGACCATGTCCCAATCACTCAAAAACTTCATTTTCAGTGAACACTAAATGTAAAAGATATATTAGGCCCAGACTAAAAAACAAACCTGAAAATATAACAATAAAAAAACCTTGCCCACCCCCAGCCTTTTGCCATGACGAATGTGACAATGCACATTAAGGAGCGTAGCCATTCTGTTATACCAAAGTTCCAGCTGCAGAAAATAATCTAATTTCAGTGCCGAATTGAACAAAGCTAAATAAAATATCAGGGTTTCACATACAGTTGACGAAGAAGTGTTTGCAGGAATGCAGATGCTCGAAAAGATATCTGCTTGTTACATAATTCCTCACGAGTGCTGCCCCACTGTCCAGCCACTTTGGTATTTATAAAACACTCCATTACAAATTAAGTGTTCATGCAAATTCGCTACCGTTCTGCCACCTAATTTGTGAATGCACAACGATTAACCGATAGAACACGATCAAAAATTGGGTGTTTTGAACCCTTCAAATGCTCCCGCTTCTCCTGAGCCTATCGTTATAAAGCAAAGTATCGGAGTTTCTTATTTTTCTTTAAGTGACAAGACATGGAGATTATTAGTCTACATCATAAAGCAGGTCTTTCTAGGTATATCTGAGCATTGAAAGGCAAGCCCTATTTTTGTTAATTTTTTGCAATTGAATTTATTATTTAAAGTGTGCATTTTTGTACCAGTTTTGTGTACCAAAATGTACCAATGAAAAAATATGTTAGCGTTTCCTGAAGTAGCAAAAAACAAATGTGCACTCAAATTCCACATTCTAAAAATTTTAATGATTTCAGGTACATAAAAGAAGCTTTGCCATGTGCAATGAACTAAAATAAATCTCTTCAAACGAATAATAAAGCTTAGTGATTAAACAGCCAAAACATAAATGCTCTCACTAAAGTCACCTTAGTTGCCTGGCAGCTATAAATCTTGTGGCACAATATTGCTTATTAAGGTTAATATCAATGTGTCAAGTTTTAACAAAAAGTTTTTATCAGCTAAACATTATAACTGTTATGTACGAAGAAATACCAGAAATGTAGGTTTCAAGAAAATGAACAAAAACATTTGAAACAAGCTTAGCACCTACACAAAGTACTCAGGAGTGCTCAATCTTGCATATCTGTAACTAGTTACACTCAAGCAGCTATTTGCCTTTTTTCTTTCTGTAGACGTTATGTAAATGAGAGAGCAAATCTAATTGTTAACAGGCTGACATATGTGTCCTTCAGCGCAAACAATGCATGTGCAATGCTGTGCATTACCTGGTGAGAAGTGTGTGGTTTTTATGACTAAAAATGTCAAGTTGACAATGCTAATAAAGCATTATTACATAGTTGAACTTTTAATATGAAGGCTAAAAGAGTCCTAAAACGCTCGCTCTAAAATAACTATGTGCAACCACCGACATACACACGCAGTAACTAGGCGACGTCAGCATATGTAGTGCTTTGCCTATCGAGAACTGCAAAACTCTTCGGTACTTGCGAGTGCATGCACTTTGGACACCCATCAGCGTCTTTTCCATAAGCAATAGGCGCCAACTTGAACTCTGTAGCTGAAGTCATATTAAGCAGCATTCTTGTGGGATGCCTCTTGCACGCACTCACAGATGTTGTAGAGTTCTGCGTTTCTCGATAGTCAAAGCGTCTATGCAGGTTCACTGAGGCTCATGATATAGCAAGAGCGTGTGGCTACTAATGGTGCCACATTGTTGTTGTGAAGTGACCTTTTCACAACCCCTTTAATGAGTAAACGAAAAACCACATATCAAGCTAATCTCATGAAGCACAAAAAACTGGCACTTTCAGTTTTCTCTTCGCACTGTTGGGTGGTGTAATATTTTTCTTTTTACCTTTGCAAAAAGACTGTTTAAAGAGACAGTTCATGCAGCAAAACAATAAGCGATTCAGTTAACATGACAGAAAATGTAAAAATGACATTTAAAAAAGAAATTTGCACTTGACCCCATACCTTAATAAGAAAAAAATCACTTCAGCCATTGAAATAAAAAAAGCTAACCCACATACTCCATTACTAATTGCATGAGCTTCACTTTCATCTCTAACTGTCGCTGTTCTGGTATCTTCTCCATATATTTAGCAAGACACAGCCCAAAATGTTCATGTTCGTTTCTTGGCTCTGTTTTCTTTATTGTCTCGCACAAGTCTTGCACATTTCGAGTGATGCTATCTAACTCTGCTTCATTCTTACTTTTGAGACTTCTTCGCTGGGTTGGTGTTGACCCGGCGCTTCCATCAGCGACGGCAGGCTCTGGAGCAGTCGTCTCTTGGGGCACGGGCAAACAACCACTGGAAGCCCAGAAGCATCATCATCTGAATGTGCAGAAGCTTTTACAAGTCTAAACACTGGTCTTTAAACTGGACCATGTCCTGCAAAAGCTCCTGCCCATTCATACCTCTGCTGGTAGTAGGGTTATCAGGCCTTGGTGGTTGCCTGCCAGCCTGCACATGGCTTGCAGGCCTTACTGGTGCACACAGACAGCAGAAAAAGCTGGAAGTGTTCTGCGAGCTTGCAGGGCTAACATAATTTCCAGATGCCCTGCAGGCAGCAACATGTGTGAACGTTATGACCTTACATTGATGAAAACCAGTTAAAGAGGTACCTGAGTGTAAATATTAAGGAATTTATTTAAAAGAATCATTTCATTGAAACAGGCACATAGAACAAATGATCTTAAAGGCTAGTAAAACGTTGTATTTTATTCGCAGAAACTTTCACTGTTCAACAAAAAAGATAAAAGAAATTCTCTACTTCCTGCATGTAAGGTCTATACTTGAATATGCTGGTGTTACCTGGGACCCAGCTCAAAAGTATCTTCCAGAAACAATAGAAAAATTCAAAACCAGGCAGCCCGTTTCCTCCGCAAACAATACGAGCCATTTCCTAGTATATCAGATATAAAGGCCACATTAGGCCGGGAAACTCTACAATCTGGAAGACGGAAACTTCGACTAAAACTTCTGCATAGTATATACGATAACCTAACAGGAATTGAGGGGTCAGAATACCTACTAGCACCAACATATCGGTCCACAAGATGCCAACACACACATAAAATACGAGAACACGCATTGAAAACCGCAACTTTTGCTAATTACTTCTTTTTAAAAACAAGTGGAGAGTGTAAGAAACTTCCCGAAGATATTGTAAACTTGAGTGACAACAGCACTTTTTTCCATCCTTGTGACATCGTGCCATGTTTATTAACTTTTAGTACCTGTTTGCCACATGTCACAGTGTACTAAATATTTTTCAATTGCATGCTGCAATTACTATATGTTGTTTTATTTTCCAGAGTGTTTAAAGCGTCACTATTCACAGAAAGGTTAGTAACCACATGGAAGTTTGTGTGTAAATTCCCCTGCAGTAATGCCACTAAGGCGTTGCTGGAACTCTGTAAATAAATAAAAATGAAATATAACTTCACCTCTTTCTGCACTGAAATAGAATCAAGGATTAAACTATGATTTTCCCTAAGCACATCACTTAGTATTACACACTCTGCCACAATAAAATACTTTGCTATATCTGATTTTGCATGTTTTTCAGACCACATACAAAGGGCCCATGCACTTCATTACTTGCACTTCAATTAAACTTTGGCAATGAGGCAATCTGAGGTCAAACAATGTAAACATAACTAAAATCACATTACCGTACTTACACTTCATTTATGTAATCTAGAATTTTATGGCACGAACCACATACAAAAAAAACCAAGAAGCTGACTGTGTTGGCAATACAGCTTGAAATTGTACATCTAATGATTGATGAAGTGATCACAATTCATTTTACATAGAGCAAAACCCCTGGCATAGTACATTGTCTTGGTAACAGACTGACAGGGATTATTAGGGGCAAAACAAAAAAGAAACAATATGAATAACATTTTCATAAATTAAATATATAGCAAGCCGTATTAGCCATACCAGAAGCTGGGCTAATTGACCAAACAGTAATAGGTGTTTTGCAGCAGTCGCCATGTCCTTATGCATAAAGCCAATGGTGGGCAGGCAACATTGATGTAGTAAACTACACAAATTCTGCTACTATAGCACATGTGATTCACAAATAACTGCAACAGATGCTAGCAGAAAAGCGTCCATACCTTATAGCAAGGATGTGAACAGTACATTTAAGATGGGTTCCTAGAGTCGTTTTAGCGCTTTCACTGGAATATTCAGTCAATTTTAATGTATAGAAAAATTGTAAGTATTGTTTATACTTTGACGAACTACAACGTTTAGTTGATGCAATATGACCATACATGTGGTGTAGGGATAGTGTGAATGTTTACGGCACCGTTAAACATAAAGGCACAACTATGCAGTTTACTTAGCCAATATATTTGCTCATGATCTCGAACACCAGTGTGGATATATATATATATATATATATATATATATATATATATATATATATATATAAGCAGGCATGGTGGTTGAGTGGCCGTCGTAGCGTTGCATATCGTCCAGTAGATCCTCCGTGAGCGGTCACAACGTGGTTTATTTCGACGTTTCGGCCTAGAGTCTTGCCTTCATCAGTCTGGCCTGATGAAGGCCAGACTCTAGGCTGAAACGTCGAAATAAACCACGTTGTGACCGCTCACGGTGGATCTACTGGACTATATATATATATATATATATATATATATATATATATATATATATATATATATATATATATATATATATATATATGTGTGTGTGTGTGTGTGTGTGTGTGTGTGTGTGTGTGTGTGTGTGTGAGACGCTATGATGAATGGGAGACGTGGCCTGGCTCATACGCCATGTTTATTCTATACTGCACTTCTTCCTTCTCTGCCTCTACGAACCATCGCTTCATACGTCACACGATTCCCCCCCCCAAAAAAAAAGAAGGCATGAATTATGAACAAAAAAAGAGTAAACAAGGAGAGGTTAAAAAGTCACAAATGTCAAAATTCACAATTGGTTCTATGCTCGAAAGTAGTTCCGTACACTTTCGAAGACCCCAGGAGAGAGTGCAGTAGTTCGGTTAACACAGGAGTTCGGGTGGGCAAGGCTGACTGTGGCGTTCTGGAAAAGCTAACTACTTCTTGCACAACTGCACTGACCATGACATGGCTTCAGCAGCTGCGAAAAACGAACGAGGTTGGACGTCTTTGTAGCCTTTGAAGGTCAGACGTCGTATGCGTCAAATTTTCTGTCGTGGGTGAGACAGAAGCATTGCTTCCAGCTGGTGTTTGTGAGAACCGAAGTTGATGATACGATGTCTGTGTCCTTGCCTTTTGCAAATGGTAGCTTTCAGTCTGTTTCGTGGTTTTCTGTGGTAGTATCTCTTTCGGTAGGATTGTACATGTTGCCTTGATATCTGGCACAGAAGACTTCCTTGACGTTTTGTTGACTTGGTCTTTCCTTTAGTTGGTGTCGTCCCTGACGACCATCCTTAAGCCACAAACTTGCTTGTGATCTTATTTTAGTTGGTCGTTGTGTTTGATGTAACTGCCATACGTTCCGGAGTTCTTTGAGTTTTTGATGGCACTGATGATGTTGCGGAAATGGTCGAGGCGGTACTCCTATAGTAACACCAGCCTGCTTTTCTTTGATAGTTGGTGGGACCAATAAATAGATGGTAGTTGTTGGGTTGTCGTGATTCTCAAAAGAAAGGGAAAGTGATGCACTAGAATCAACAGAAAGGTCTTTGGAGGCTTCTTCTGCACTGTTCACTACGAAGGACTTTTGCGCTTGGCAGCGTACGATGTTCGATTTGTCTGAGCCTTCTGCTTTGCTTTGATTGTATAGTGTGTGTGCACCGTATGGTGAGAAATAAACCCGTTCGAAAGGAGAATGGCTTGACAGGGTATTTTCGTGAAGCGTCAAGTCATCTACCGTGGTCGCAGCGTCCTTATGAGGCAAATCGTGAGTGATAGGAGCGCTCGTAGAGCCGCGTGACGGAAAACGGCGTGGTGGACCGTGTATGCGAGACGAAGAATTAAGAGCATCAGGTCGGTGGGCAATATCTCGCGTCATAGGCTGGAGCGAGGACTTTCGAAATGCCGGCTTTCGTGCAGAAGGGAGGCGCGCTTGATGGTTAGCTTTTTCCCAAAACACGCATGGTCTTCTGAAAGTAAACTCATAAGCCACTTCGTCTTGTGGCAGTTGTCGATTCGCGCTGGGCTTTCGAATGCTTGAGGACTGCTTAGGGATTTGACGATAGTGTGTGGTTTTCTCCAGATGGTCGGCAATAAGGAGGTGTTGTTCATAGTCGTAAAAACGATTGAACATATCTTCTTTGATCTTTTGCCATGACTCGTCATTTTCAAAGATGTGGGTGAGGTAAAATTTAAAGGGCTCACCGAAGAAGTAGTCAGTGAAGCTGTTGATCATCCCCCGTTCCGACCAGGATGCAGCAGTGGCGTGGAGCTCGAATAGGTTGAACCGGTCCTGCACGAATCCGTCATCCACTGATCCGGTGTACTTGGGAATGTCGAGGTCAGTCGAAGTTTCTGTCATGGTGCTGGTCGTTGTCCTTCTAGGCGATGATTTGGTAGTCAGTGTATGGTCAGGGTGTCTTCTGGGTAACTGTGTCGATGATGAGTGACTGATGAAGGGGCAGGCAAGTCTCCATCCTGTCGACTCGTGTGACGCTATGATGAGTGGCAGACGTGGCCTGGCTCATACGCCATGTTTTCCATAATGCACTTCTTCCTTCTCTTCTGCCTCTACGAACCTACGAACCATCGCTTCGTACGTCACACACGTCATATATACATATATATATATATATATATATATATATATATATATATATATATATATATATATATATATATATATATATATATATATATATATATACTGTACAATGTCAAATTTTTATTTAAGGGGACACGTGAGCGTGTGGCCTGCTAACTTTGGTGGCTGCTTGCAGCATGTTCAATTAGGAGCAAGAGTTACCAAAGCCTCTTTTTGCGTCTTCTAGTGGCGAGCGAAACCACTAGTCATAGGCGGTGATATAAAACTGGTAGAAAATTTGAACCCCTCCCCCTTTTTAAGGCATAAAAGGTCAGGCCTGGCCTCTTGTGGGTTCAATTTCTGCTGGAACCCCGATGTTTTTGCATTCGCCTCAATGCTGCTAATGTCAGTTTTTCTTACCACTCTCACATTCCAACAACAAATGTCTTCTTGCCATTCCTGAGCAAATATGAACCATCAATTACCTGTGGAACATATCGTGGCTCATGGTATCCAATTATATGTCATACAAGCCCGGAGAAAATGCTTTGACAACAAATGAAACGGGATTTTCACCTTAGTCATGCCAGGTCAAAAAAGAAATTACAGCTAACTCAGACTCACTTGAAAAGTACATTCAGCTATGAGGACTTACTCCGACCCAGACTCGCCACAATGAGAGTGCTCAGTCTCACTGTACCTTTTAAGAACCGAAATAAACTATGGAACCAAACTCACCAACATAGCTACTCAGTCATACTCACAGTTTCACCTGGATCTGGGTTGATTCACGAGTTCATTTGTGCAAAATTACCTTTTTCAATATTAGTGTTAAAGCTCCTTAACACAAGTAACTCACATAATCGATTCTCTATAGTATGCCTTTAGTCTTGTAGCTTCAAGAAGGAGTTCTCAGTGGTTTTTTTTCATGAGGAGGTTTTTATGAAATATGCGACTCACGCGGGTTATTTTGAGGAAACACCTACCCTGAAAAAATTGGTGGGGAGGGTCATGGCACCCTTGCACCCCTTATTCGCTCTTTGAATCAACAAATATTGGGAAGCGCATTGTTGAGGTATCTGTGAAAAGATTAGTACAAAGTTGAGTCGATGTAACACTCAACCAATAAAAAAATGTTAGTGTTCCCTGAAGTAGCAAAAAATAATTTTTGGGGTTCAACATCTCTAAATCACCATGTCATTATGAGAGACGCCGTAGTGAAGAGTTCTGGAAATTTCGACCACCTGGGGTTCTTTATAACTTGCACCTATATCTAAGTACAAAGGCCTCAAGCATTTTCACCTCCATCAAAAATTCCGCTGCTGTGAATGAGATTTTATCCTACAACCTGTGGGTCAGCAGTTGATCACCACGACCACGATACCGCCGTGGTGGGTGAAATAGCGAAAAAAAGGAGCATGTATGATGCATGTATCAGCTCTCTGAATATGCACAAAAAACATTTGTTTTTCCATTTGACAACACTGCTCAACAATGGAAAAATGCACACCATTGTGTCAGCAAAAGGTTTTCTCAGGGCCTTTAATGTGGTTGAAATAAATGTTAGTATTGTCAGTGCCACACTGCTTAGATTGCTATAGCTGTTGAAACAGATAATTTTTTCATATCACTGCACACTGATGCCTTGGCCACATGTAACAGTAATCAACACTTGAACTTCCTACATGCTGTACACTACATTCAATATAGGCACACTTGAAAATCACAGAATTTTCAGCGTCACATTATTTCTATTTAAAAAGATGACATTTAGCAATGCTCATGACAACAATTAATAAAATGACTTACGCCCTTAATTCAATGGCAACATTCAGAAAGTATAAAAGCTGAAAGTATGACCACGTGATGGTGATAGACTTCACATCGTCCAGCCGGCACCGCTCTTCTTTGCTTTTTTATTTGCTACGAAGAGCCGCGGGAACTTGTCGCGTAGCGACGTCCAACGCTTCTGTACAAGCTCGGCGGGATCTGTGCGGTGGGAAATACAAACAATGAAACGCTGATGCACGTCGTATGAACGACCAAGTGCTAACTTACCATCAATATTTATATTCGGTAACACGGCTGCAGCTACCTACCGCAATATCGCGGCCTTCACAATCTTGTTCTTGTGCTGCCGGTGGCTTGCCATTCATAATGCTAGTCTATGCTGCACTGCAGCGATCATAATCTCGTTGTCAATGAAGACGCCGCCCATTGCTTGCTCCGCACACGACAACTGCAGCACTGCACGGCTGAACACAAAGCACCGCGCTTGTGCAGCACATGTTCCGAAAGTGAGACCATGAGCGACGTAATCATCCAGTGCGACCGTAGATGTTCGTAGATTTTCAAGGCTGAACATTGTCATGCCTGCCTACTGCATCGACTGCTAGTGGATGTAGTTTTGCACAAACACCTACAATCGGCTTGCAATTTTCACAGTAGGCCAGTTTCACCCCTGCCCGACGATGGCCATATCACAGATCACACAGCTGCATTCGTCGTATGCTTCTCGTTAACACGCACACCGGAGCTACAGTAGAATTCATTCATGTAAACACGCACATCAAAGCTTCAGTACAGTTCATTCACATAAACACGCACATCGGAGCTACAGCTGAATTCGTTGTTGTAAACACGCACGTCGGATCAATTTGTTCGTGTCAGTGGCACCACGTACTACAGCTCAACTGAGGTCGTCTGCCGATGTAAACGATAATCACATGTCACTAGCTTGGCATCACATGCTACTGCAAAGGCATCAGACAAGCCTCAAGCACTCTTTCTATGTATTATTTTTTTCTTTTTAGCCAGCTGAGACGTAAACAACCTAACTTTCGTTGTCTGAGTTCGTCACGTCAGCTTCCGCTGAGGAATGCAAACGAAGCTCACATCTTTTTCGACATCCGGCTAGTGTCGGTCATCCTGACTTCTATCATTCATGATTGATTTCTGGGGTTTAACGTCCCAAAACCACCATATGATTATGATAGACGCCGTAGTGGAGGGCTCTGGAAATTTTGACCACCTGGGGTTCTTTAACGTCCACCTGATTCCGAGTACACAGGCCTACAACATTTCCGCCTCCATCGGAAATGCAGCCGGCGCAGCCGGGATTTGATCTCACGATCTGCGGGTCAGCAGCCGAGTACCTTAGCCACTAGACCACCGTGGCAGGGCCCTGACTTCTATCATCGAAAGCATCTTACCACCACAGCCCTCTGACTTTGAGCACAACGTATGGAGATGAAAGCACAAGCGAAGTACAATCGCCGATACGATGTTTTCAAGCGGACAACTACCACACAGAAACCGGCAGGCACTCGCTAGGAAGCCGGCAGGTACTCGCTGGATTTGTCGGCGTCACTCGCTCTCGGCACAAAACTGAGTTACGCTGGTATCACTCGCAGACATTCGTCGTGTCATTCTAGATGACCAAGTGGTCATACAGTAACGTTTGGAGTAGTTTTCGTGCTTGCTTCCAGCACTCGGCCGTGCCTTCGAAGCGGCGGCCATTAGGCCCAGCACTCGGAGGCATCGCGGCCTCTGGTTGGTTGGCGCCGCTATACGCGTTGTGACGTAGCATACGCGAGGCGAAAATATCAATCCCGGATTGATCTCTCGCGCCTCCTCGCGTATACCCCTCCAACGTCGACGCCGAGAGGTGCATTTGACGCTTTTTACGCGCAGACGCGAGCATACGCGTGCCAGTGGCTGCCTCTTTAGTTTTACGTGCCCCAGATGCATGCTAACGCGTGCGTGCGCCGGCCTTAGCACTCGCTATAAATAACCGAGTGTCGGGGCGCGCCGCCCTTCGTCGGTTGGTTTGTGCGGTCGCTCCACGTCCGATGTCACTGGTGAAAATGTATGCTAATGAATCCGCAAACACACTTACTGACGTCCCTTCCAATAGCGTCAGCCAATGTGTTTGCGGAACCGCAAGCAATTCCGAAAACACTTCGTCCGTGGAGAAGGCCGCGCTGAGAAGAGCTCGCGATGCGGAACGCAAACGTCGGTGTCGAGCAGAAGATCTCCAGCACCGAGAACGTGAAGCAGCTGCGAGACGTCAGCGTCGAGCGGAGGATCCCTAACGCGAAGCAGCTGCGATACGTCAACGTCGAGCGGAAGATTCCCAGCTTCGAGAACGCGAAGCCGCTGCGAAGTGCAAGCATCGGCAAGATAATCCGGAATGTGAAGCCGCGTGCAGGTGTCGACGCCGCGAGGCTAATCTCGATGCCGCCGGTGAGCGCACTGCGATAACGGCGTGGCGAGCCAAGCAGTACGCCACGCCTAACGCTCGCTTCAAGCGCCCACTTCAAGACCCACTCACCCTTCACTTTACGAACGATAAAGCCACCTTGCTCAAATTACCCAAAGCGTTTCATCAATAAACATCTTTCGCAGCATACGTGCGTGCGTGTTCCCTCGTGTTCATTCATAACACACACGCATGTCGCAAATTACAAACCACATTTATCGCAATTCAAAATATGTGCTCTACATGCTAACTTTTTGTTCAGTAACAGACGACAGCCACCCCGCTACAACAAAATCTATCACTTTACAAAGCAAGGGGTCCCGAGCTGTTGTTCGCGCAGTGTCTTGGCTCGAAACTGGCATCGATTGCAACCGCAACGAATGGAAGGTTTCCTCTCGTTTTTGTGTTTCATCTTCCGAAAGTGATAGCGGGAGGCGCGAGCAGAAATCGGCTTCAGCCTTGTCGCTTGAACGCCTGAAGATGAGAGAATACCGATAAGCTGATTGTGTGACAGCCCAGCGCTGTAAACGTGCCGCCGCGATGTTAGGAATGCCGATTGTCGGACCCAAGATTGTGTGAAGCGGTTTATGGTCGGTCACTAGTGTGAACGTACGACCATAAATGTAGAAATGGAACTTCTTGACACCAAATATTATTGCAAGGGCCTCTTTCTCAAGCTGGTTGTACTTTTTTTCAGCATCGGTCAATATCCGCGATGCGAAAGCGATTGGCTTCGTGCTGCCATTATCCAAAACATAAGAAAGAACCGTGCCTAAACCATACTGTGATGCATCGCTTGATAGCTGCAATGGTTTGCACGAGTAATAGTGCGCCAAAATCGGCGGATAAGCTAGCAAGCTCTTACGACCGAATGCAGAGATGTTACTTGAGTCGTACTTGACTCGTTCTTGACTCAAGACAGTCTTGCCGGTCGCCAGAAATCGTTCTAGAACTTGCGGACGACTTCAAGGTGACTTGGCTCAGTCGGAGTCAGGACAAGTTTCAAGCCAGCATCGGGGCTAGCTTGAAAGCGACTTCATGCGTTATTCCAACATGGCCACCTCTCGAATGGACGTCGCGTGGAGGGTGGTGGCTTTTGAGTTTGCTTGCCTCGCCATAAGCGTAGCTTTTTCTGAGGCGCACTGCCTGCCGAAGATTCTTGGACCACTTTACGTGACCGAGGAAATCCGATGGCGTTTACGACGAGGAACAATTCCACATTCGATACACATTCACGAAGAACGCCGTGCGGCAGCTGCTTGGTATGTTGCTGCTCCGTTAAAGTGAGGACAACCGAAGACAGCCTGTGCCTTCAGTGTTACTGCTATTGATGGCTCTCGGGTTTTATGGCGCTGGCACATTCCAAACAGTCACCGGGAATCTCGTCCGCATTCCGTAGTCGACAGTTTGCCGTGCACTAGGAAAAGTTACGCTACTCATCGCAAAGCACCTGTGCGCAATGCTGGTGCGCTTTCCGCAGCCGGCAGCACTTTCTATAGTTATGCGGGACTTTTATGAAGTGGCTGAGTTCCCTGGTGTTACAAGCTCTGTTGACTACACACACGTGCGTAATTATAGCTTCGGTGGGGACGACGCCAAAGTGTTCCGCAACCGCAAAAGCCATTTCTGTTTTTTTCCTAAACACGACGACAATTTCCGCCTCTTTCGGTACAAAATTGACTCGGCGCTGTGTCTGTGCACTCTAAGCCAAAACAGAGCAACGGGGGTATAGGGAGGAAGTGCATTGCTTTGAGGGAGGAAGTGCATTGCCACTCCCATTACTCTCTTAAAGGAGCAATTGCAAGGGGCCGAACCGTTACTTTTCTTTCACTTACTCCTTTAGGGAAAGAACGATTACTCCTGCCACTTCCTCCTTGAGGACCAACCGTTACTCCCGCCAGATGCTCCCCAAAGACCGACAGTTACTCCTGCCACTTGCTCTTCAAAGACCTACTGCTACTCCGGCCAGATGCTCCCCAAAGACCAACGGTTACTCCTGCTACTTGCTCCTCTAAAACCAACGGTTACTCCTGCCACACGCTCTCCAAAGATCAATGGTTGCTCCTGCCTCTTGCTCCCCTAGGACCATCTGTTACTCTCACCACTTGCTCCTCAAGGACTAACGGTTGGTCTCACCGACTGTTTTTCATGGAATAAATGTTTGCTCTTGCAGTAACTCTGTGAAATGAACCACTCATTCCCGGTTTACATTCCCGAAGATGAACTGTTCAGTTTTCCATGCATATCTGCAGTTACTCCTGGGGTTTAAATTTTGATTCTGAAAATGTTTTCAAGGTCTCAGCACGTTGCCCGAACTACTTGGATTTTGGTTGAATTTCTCAAGTCAAAATCACTTTTCTGACTTAAAAAACAAGCAGAGGCGCTTCGTTAAGTGCTACTTAGGTGTTTGTAACACAAAATTAAAGAAAAATTCTATTCACACATTTTATTGCTTCTTTACTGCAGCAGTGTCTGTGCCACACGCAATATAGGTGTTGGCTGCACACCGCTAGACACTCCTAGCAGTCTGCACAACAAATCAAAAGCTCTCTGCGCTTTCACAGGAAATACAATATTGAAGGCCCAGTACAGAGCAATCGAAGTTGCCAGAGCGCACAGCAGGTTGTCTTCAGCGATGGAGACATTTTCTACTTGTACCTTGAGGCCCGTTGTTTCAATCAGGCTAGTGCCCTCAAATGTTACCATGGGCTCAGGGTTTGAAGTATCAGGGCACTGCAAAAGGAACACTGAATTAAGAGATGCTACATGTCAAACCACGATAGAGCTATAAGGCATGCTGCAGCGAATGTCTTTGCATTATTTTGGACCACATAATATTCTTCATTGCATTGCTGCAAGGAATTAAGTCAATTCTTCTCAATGTTGCATCAAACCTTTCCAACACAGGGATTAGTCTGTCAGCTAGCAAGTTCCTTCTGTTGAGAGTGGTGTTAATACAATTTCTTCACAGCACATCCAGCCATTCATAGCTAGTTGAACGTTTTGAAATATCTGACATCTCTGATGCATAGTTTTAGACAGAATAATAAGCCTAGATTTTTATATCCGTATTACTGGTGAGTAGTTCCCTCAACTAGGAATACAGATTGGAAACAAAAGCTAGCAGGATGCTTCAGCTTCGTCTTCAAGAGCGAAGAGCACAATTGCATAATCTGGCCCCATGCGCACAGCAACGAATCGTGCCACAAAGAACGGTACATTCAAGTGCAACGTGGCCTTTTGAAACTATGCTAGAAGGCCTACTGCAACTACACGTGCAAAGCACGCACTACGCGAAAATTTGTCCTTTTGTAAATTGGTGAAGTATTCACTGTGTGACTGTAAGCTGCCACTGGCACCTTCGCTTTTACACACTTTCTAATGGGTGGGCAGCTTTAAACCACCCATTTATTATTCAATTTTCATGTTTATAGGAGTATGGTGGAATCCCGCCTGGCCGGGTAATGACATGAATCGTGAAAACACAGCACCGACCAGAGTAAAAGTATATTGCTTAAAAAAACGTTTCGGCCTTCACATGGGAGCCTTGTTCACAATGACGCATAAGCAGCAAGTTCGATTATACGGTCAAGTAATCACATGTCTGAAGCCACGCATACGCTGATGGAAGATTGCCACAGCTCTTGGTTTGAATCAACATAGATTCTCGATTAAACCGTGGAAAGTTGTTTTTTTTTCTGTGGCTATGGAGGAAGCACCTTCCTAGTTGATCACATGACCCGTTGATAGAACTTGTTCGGTGAGGGCATTTTACATCACCCTTTTTGTTTTTCACATCATCACAGTGCTCGCATAGCGTTCTCCTGAACAAGTCGGTCTCACTGATATAAACTTGTGTGCAATCTGTGTGTGGGATTCGGTAGACGACACATGAATACTTCTCCCACTCTAACTTGTCTTTGATGTTTGAAAGGCTGTTTCCAAGTTTCAGAGCAGGCATATGTGAGACCTATATGCCATAGGAATGTAAACGTCCGGAGAGTGCCTCACTGAAGTCCGGGACACACGGCACCAGTGGTCTCTTCTTTACTGAAATTAACCAAGAAAGTTGACGATGGACTGAATTGATTCATGAGGACAGGTAATCACATGTGGCCAGCTCCTGATGGACGGTCTCCACATCGCTCCATGCGTCCGCTGAGCCCGTTGTAAGTGTCGAGACTCAGCGTTTGTGGCAGGAAGGATTCAGGAATCTTCAATTCAGATCGCCGCTAGTTTGCATGCTCTTCTTGTAGACGAAGAACTTCAAGCCCCTCTTTTCTCGTTTTACGAGGATGTTGAGGGAAAAAAAGGCAGTCATTCGATTCTTACTCCCGTGAAATATGTAGAGTCATGGATTGAATTAAGGTGATCCTCGTAAAGTAACAAGACAAGGGGATTGAAGTTCTCAGTCTAAAGGAAGAGCACGCATACTGCTTGCTACCTGAATTTCACAACGCTGAGTCTGCCCGGTTACCCATCGTTATTCATTGACTCTGTCCATTGTCAACTTTTACAGCCAATTCCGCCAACCAATCTTTCAGTAAAGAAGAGAGCATCTGTGTAGTGTCTTCCGGGCTCCAGTTAGCCACTCGCCGAAACTTTACGTTTATACGACGTACAACTCTCACATGTGCCTGCTCTGTAACTAGGAAAGAGCCACATGAAAGTCAAGGTCAAGTTAGAGCAGAAGTTTCTAGGTGTCGTCCATCGAATCCCGTGCGCAGATTGCACACAAGTTTATATTGGTAAAACCGACAATTTCATAACAAAGTTATACGAGCACTGTGATGACGTGAAAAACGAAAGGGTGATGAGCAATTCCATCGCCGAACATGTATTTACAAGGCTTGTGATCAACTGGGAAAGTGCTTTCTTCATAGCCAAAAAAAACTTTTCACGGCTTAATCAAGAATCTTATTTGATTCAAACCAAAACAATGTGGTAATCTTCCACCAGCGTATGCGTGGCTTCAAACCTGTGAATACATGACTGTATAAAAAGCAAACTTGCTGCTCATGCTTTATTGTTAACTAGGCTCCTGTGTGAGGGCCAAAACGCATTTTTTAAATACTATACTTTTTCTGTGGTCGGTGCTGTGTTGTTATCGTCAATTCTCATGTTTTTTATGAGCACTTTTTTACGACGTAATTTCAAGCACTATTGTGGTTTCATGGTACAACACCTGCTTGTTACACAGAAGGTATAGGTTCGATTCTCACTTTAGTCAAATATTTTTTTCTCAGTACTTATTTCCTTTCATCTTTCTGAACTTTTCATTTGTATACACTGCCAACTTTTCACTCTCAGCCAATAATGTTGCCACCACGAACGCCAGAATATTTGCGCAACGAGCACTCTAATTTCACATGTTCAAAAAAGGTCCCTGACACACTCAATATATCTCCCAATACTTAGAACCATTGCTCTCTATCTCAAACTATTGTTTTCATAAAAGGTTGCTGAAATGGTGTTGCTGCTCAGCATATAATGATGGTTGTTCACAAAGAATTAATTTGTAGTCTCCTACATGAGAGCACCGAAGCCATCAAAACTTCCAAGGCACTGTTGATTTTTGAGACAATCTTTTGGGAAAATTGGCCAACTTACAGCACTGCACGTAGCTTATGCATGCATTACTTGGCCTATTCAGGTACACATATGGATATTGCCAGTAATTCCTGAAGCTTATGGGAAGATACCCAAAGTCTGATCAACATAAAAGTTGCAGGTAATCTTACATAGGGGGAAATGAAAGCCTCCATCGTCTCTTTCACAAGGCTTGGTAAGACAAAATATGAGGCGGTGAGCTCGGTGTCTGAGACAAACAGATTTCATAAATTAGGCTTGAATAACTCAGAATTATCTATTTAAAGCTCCAGGCAGGAACAGACACAGAAATAATTTACCCTGCCGTTATGAGGTAACTATATAATGGCCAATCAAGGCATCTTTTGAGTTCTTTTTCTATACATCTATGAACACCTAACCTCGTGCTCAGCTCAGCGGGTAAAGAGACTGCAATGGCAGGTCAGTGGCGCCATGTTGAAATTCCTGACCAAGACAAAGTTTTTTTATTAATGAAACTCAAGCAGTCAATCAACACACTAAAGGAACATGAGAAAACTTGGCTTCGGAATGTTAAATTCACAGGGGATCCAGGTGAAAGCACGCAAGCCTGGCTTCGCAGAAGAAAATTAAACCAAGCGACTTTTTTGACATGCAGCTTTGATCACATATCCGCTAAACATTTATTGATAATGAGCAGTATGAAGCACTGCAGTGCATTGTGATGCAAGAGGCTGAAGATACTCGCTACATACATGGAAAGTACAGGATATGCTATATGGTCAGCGAGAACTAAACCTTCTCTGATGAACCAAACAAGCTGCAACAAATTGAGTGCTGCTCAGTGTGAAATGGCATGCAAGATAAACTAACTTGGAATTATGAAGTTTTCTTACCAGTAAGAGAAAAGAAACACTACATACAAAATTGAGAAAGCCGCAGCGCCAATTCTGACAAGAACAAAGGGGTAGTCCTGACTGCCATTTTAGACGATGACGAAGCTTACTTCAGCCACAGGTTTTGAACTGGGAAAAATTATTCTGAAGCTAGTTTCATGAAGAAAAATTTCTTTACTTTAAAATAACACATTTCATCTGCTGATAACACTTCCCTGTCGTTTTCATAATTTCTGAACATTTAGTGCACTTAATAACCAAATGATACACCTCTTGATCTTAAAAGGTTTTCATGATAAACAACAGGTGAAATGCAACTATAGGAATATTTATTCTAACTTTGCTGTAAAAAGAATTTATACACATAAATTATCAAACATTATGAATGAGTTAGAACAAACCAGAACCCAAAGAATGTATAGAGAATGGTATGTGTAGTATATATAGTGCAAAATCTGAAGAAAGTAAGGTGGACGAAAAGATAGCTTGCCGCTGGAAGGAACTGAGAAGCTATCTTTCATTCATTCTTATTTTTCGGATTTCTCAGGCTAATGTGAAGAAAATTGCGTTATTTTTCGCAATTAAAAATTGTATTATTTGAGTTCCTTACAAGCCACAATGCATGAAGCCTGAAGATTAGCCTTGTGACCACATCAGTAGTTTTGTAATACAAATAGATGCACTGAGAAATTCTTAAACACGAGTGACCAGTTTTCTCTTGAAAAGAACAAGTTTACTTGTTGAAACGTTGTGTGCAGAACACGTACCTTTTTTTACAAATTTCACTTCACGAACTTCCAACTTCTCCTTCCACCTTAAATAGGATACACATTGTTTAAAATAGTTGTGCTCAATGTAGAGATCTGTAAACAAGGGTTGTGTTTTCGAGGCTCGAGAAAAGAACCCTTGTCTATGGATTTCTTCATCGCAAGGTTCCATCTTCCCCTTCATGCAGTTTTTTGGTACTCAAAGTAGTCGCAAATAAACTGTTGATAGAGAAAAATGTGCCACCTGGTTGCACGGAATGGAGAGCTTTCCCTTGTAGCCTGCCACTTGGCACACTAGAGTATAGCCTCGCCGCGGGGGTCTAGTGGCTAAGGTACTCGGCTGCTGACCCGCAGGTCGCGGGATTGAATCCCGGCTGCGACGGCTGCATTTCCAATGGAGGCAGAAATGTTGTAGGCCCATGTGCTCAGATTTGCGTGCACGTTAAAGAACTCCAGGTGGTTGAAATTTTCGGAGCCTTCCGCTACGGCGTCTCTCATAATCATATGGTGGTTTTAGGACGTTAAACTCCACGTATCAATCAATCAATTACTAAAGCATATGACAAATGGTGACAATCTCTTGCAGTGAGTGGAGTCTGCTGAAATCACCTCATCTAGGGAAAAACGAAATGAGCATACCACTGCAAAAAGTATGATTTATTGATTGATATGCGGGGTTTAACGTTCCAAATCTACCCTATGATTATGAGAGACGCCGTAGTGGAGGGCTCTGGAAATTTCGACCCCGTGGGGTTCTTTAACGTGCATCCAAATTTGAGCACACGGGTCTGCTACATTTCCGCCTTCATCGGAAATGCAGCCGCCGCAGCCAGGATTCGATTCCGTGACCCGCGGGTCACCACTGCAAAAAGAGAAAGCTGTTAACTGCCAACAAAGATGCTACAAAGGTGTTCACTGCAAAACTACCGACAGTTTTTGTTGCATCATTCGAACCATTGGTAGTGATTAATGGCTTTCACTTTTGACAGTGACACGTAAAAAAATCGCCTTGTAAAAAATCGCCCTCTGTAGGTCCCTTTCATGTGCAAGTAGAGTTCATCTCAATGTGGCACTGATGTAAGGCAAACATTAGTCACCATAATAGGTTGACAATACAGATTGTCTACTGCTAAAGTTTGCTAAGCGGAAGATATTAAGACTAAGCTAGTCACACCATGGCATCTGGCAGAGCAGCTGAAGTTTACTTGCAAAAATATTGAGTAAGCAGTCGGCATCTGATCTGCAGCACGTATTCAGTACCACATTTGTAAGGCTGAGTTTATCACATGAAGCTTTGTAGCTTTCAAAGGCCTAAAGTACTAAGTTTAATTTTTAGAAAAATGAGTAGACATCTGCAATTGCAATGTAAAAGTGCATGTTGCTGGGCTAGTCTGTTCATATTTAGGTGGAAGCCACAGCTGTGGCTTTTTCACACAAAGAAATAACAAGAGAAATCGTGCTCCCCCAGACGCCCTCTCTCGTCATTCCTTTGCATGAACAGCCGCAACTGTGGCTTCCATTTCATCTACAATTCACCAGAGAAATAAAAGAAAATATCATTTTTGATCAATTGAAGATTTAAACGATTTTGTAATCCATGCGCATCTCAGAACAATGTTTATGTATAAAGGGCTGTGGCAGAGCCACAAAAAAACATTCAATAGTGCATGTACCATGCAATAACAAGTTTCAGTATTCTAGCTTCAACTTGCCAACAGTCATTATTTCAATTCTTTATAATGTATTCCTGAATTCCAGCAATGCATCCCTGGATTATTGACGTTTCGGGTTCTTAACAGTTGCTGTTTTTGTAGTCAGAATTCTTCCCACAACAAACTGAAAATGTTCCTAAAGTTGCATTTAATTTGTTGCTTTTTTGTTGGAAAAATATACTGTGCCCTTAAAGTGTATTATTTTCATCAAATGTGCTCAAACTTCCGAAATTCTTAAGTTCGCAGAGAAGTTTTTTTACGCACCAGAACTGCCAGGCTGACAAATAGAGGCAATGTTTTTTCACGGAATTAATTCACAGTCACTGTTCATTTATAATACTGCACCCAACATTGTTCCAAGATCTGGAGCTACCCTCGGTAGCAACCTATAGGGCGCAGGCATATTTTGTTCAATGTATTCAATGCATCAGACTGGTTCTCCAACAATGTAAATAAAACTAAGTTGTTACTAAAAGCCCTCAAAGCTCATACAAAATGATACCTTTGTGGGGAGGCTGTGTGGTACTTGCTGCCTCGTCGAAAGTGCAAAAGAAGTGTTTCAGGTGGCGCTTCTTTCTGACCACTTCAATAATATTTCTAAATGCTGCGGTGAGCACATCTTGAAGTTTCGCTGGCTGAGAAACTCCCGTCTGGGACTGAAACTCGTTCCGAGCCTTCACGTAGACAGTGTAAAAAACATCAGTATTATTATTACTGCAGCAAACAACAAAAGCAAGTAAGTCCAGTCTTACTCAATTTTCAATCCTTAGATCTGATTAATATTTTCCAACAGTAGCCCATACATGTGGACATCTCAGTGCTCAATTAATAAAATGATTTAACAAACTAATTTAATTTCTTCAGCTGCATGATACCAAGCCAAACAAGAGGTAAATATAGCAGAATCATCAGTAATGATGTTAGCACAGTAAAAACAGCTTGTGTGACATAAGGAAGGCTGCCTTATTTTAAAGTAGAAACATTCACAGACATTCAGTCAAAACAGGGAAAAGTTTCCGAAAGGCACCAGGAAGTAAGTATCCATTTACTACACAATTGATAGAGTTTCCGGTTGGCAAATCAGTTTTGTGGTATCCCGAAAGGCAAAGGAAGGGTTATAAAGGGTACCGTGTTGCCACCATCTGTTTTGTAGAACAAAGCAACAAAGAAATATACACGGATTCACTGTGTATACCTGGTCGACATTTAAATTGTGAGAGTTCAACAGGTGTTCCGTGAGTGATACCGAACTTTAACTTAAAGGGGTGGTGCCATCAAAACTGTAGCTTATGCATTATTTGTTGGAAATGTTTCCTATTGCTGCAATATTCACATATTCTCGCTAAGTAATTAGATATCAGCCTATTTATAGGAACTTCTCGTTTCCAATTTTGGGTGACTGGTAAGAGAGTGACGCGTGCCAACTGTAAGAAGCTTGAACACGTGGGTCCACAACGCTGTGTACACGCTGTGCTGCATCGGCTACACACACCCACATACCCGAGCAACCGTCCAGATGCCTTAAAACATGCTGAAATTCGCTAATAGAGAAAATTAGCATTTATGAAATTCCAGTATAGGCAGAAACCTTTGAGGAGTACTGGGCTACCGGTTAATGGTATCGACATCTCGTGACCCTTCAATGAACCAGAATTATAAATTTGCTTTATTGTTTTCACTGAGCAACCATGGCGAAAAATTGTTGATGAAAGGCAATGCATTCGAACAGCGCCTCTTCTCGCCGATTCGGAATCACGTCCCTGCTGAGAATTTCCACCAGCAGATAAGCATAATACATTTTATATCTTCAACAATGATTGTACCCTTGCCTAGTTCTTTTAAGCTCCGACAGGTGCCCCAACCAATTCGATAAAATTTTCTCAAGTCGCCTTTAGGAGTTTGGGTGGCGATGTGCAGGACTTTTAAAAATGCAAGTTTGGTTACTTCGGCAACGCGCTGAGAAAAAATGAGGGTTCTTGGTTTGATGCCACTAAAACTTTCGTTGCGCTTCACACTTCCTACAGAGTTACGTCAGTGTTAGCCGCTCAAGTGATTGGTCTTGATCGCGAGAACAAGCATTTAAGCACACTTTGGATGTGAATGAAAACGTATTCTAAACGACTGCTGTGTTCAACACATTGTACTAAGTGTCGTTGCATATAAAGGAAGCCTAGAACAGGCTTTTCGTAGCCTCAAAATTTGGTGTTTCCACCCCTTTAAGTCATGGTGGATGCCATTTGCCCCTAGGCTGTAACTCTCTAATAAGCCTGTTAGTTAAAAAACTGCTTAATCAAGTTTGAATAGTAACTAGTGGTGTTTAGATCATTCAAAAAAAGAAAACAGAAGGGAGGTGTTAACAAAATGCACGATGAATAAATTATCTTCGAAAACTATTGAGAGATCTCATAAAAACATTTTCGAATACGAATAGGAAGTAGGTGCAATAGAACAGAATGTTTTCAAATATGCACTCTTTCAACCTAAAGCAACCTCATTGGCCTGATGCCTAAACATTACCACAAGCGAGATTCTTTCTCTGCAGCAAGAAATAGCCTCAACCATTCCAACATTCTCATGACGCTGACAGTTGTATTTCACTGCTTTAATGTGTTCACTTTCACTTTGGGCGAGAGACCCTGCGTCTTGGCTTGGCTAACTTTCACGAAAAGGCTCAATCAAAAGAAAGGTACAGAGCAATAGACAATAGTGTATTGCACTTTCTCTGGTCAGGCTGCTTTTTCATGGCAGCTTCTGACGACGAAGGCATCAAAAGAAAGGAAGAAGCCGATGCCGCCGCAGCACAGAATGATGCACGTGTCATAGGAGTACTGAGACACAAAATCACTTCATCATTTATGACATCTCTATCATGCTTGAAAATTTGCTTTTCTGCATGCTTTTGTAGGACGTCTGTAAATGCTGCTAAAAGAATTAAAGGTTGAACAGAACATCATGCCATCGGTTTGGCCTTAGACAAAACGGCCGTCAGTGGTTTGCTCGCCAACGGCGTTGAAAATCGAGATACAGTGTGTGTGCTGGCTCTGCTTGCCGCAAGTGGGCGCTTTATACCTTCTGCGGGACTTTTTACCAAATTTCATCCCGTACTGCTCTAAGAAACTGCTTTTTTGCATAGTGCACTGTACACAGTGCTCTCAGAACTTTCAGTGGGTCTGACCTAGGCTGCTAACTCTCGGTTATGATTCATTTTGCCCGGGACAAAAGTGCATTAGAACGCCGACAT
Organism: Rhipicephalus annulatus; assembly: GCA_013436015.1. NCBI lineage: Eukaryota > Metazoa > Arthropoda > Arachnida > Ixodida > Ixodidae > Rhipicephalus > Rhipicephalus annulatus. Next base: position 201,118 of record WOVY01002197.1, read on the forward strand.
ACTATACAGTAGCCAACAGTGTATTCAGAAGCGGAAAATTTGTACACCTATCCAGCACCACTAACAATCTCATTGAAGTAACGTAAGGCGTCGACTGAAAATTTGGATGCCCCACAATGCGTCATTCAATTTTTATACTCACCAAAAGTGATGTCGAATGCCATGACGAGCTGTTGGCGATGTTTACAATAATTTTGTTAGGTCGACAGCACTGAAAAATTGCATAGGCTACGGCTGGAGACTGTGGTTGTAGGCTTATATCAACAAGGTTGCTTTGTATTTTGTTTTAGTAGATTGTACAATTCGGGAAATATAGGAACTAGATTACCTTCAATTACAATTTTGAAATTAGAACCACAAGTTCGGCAAAAGATTGAACCAGCAAAACGTCAGCGCAATATACACGAAATGTTTTTAGCTGATAAAAGCATAACTTACGATCGTCACCAGCATCAATGCTGGGTACCTATCTGTGATGTTTTCTATGGATTGTATTTCTTTTGAAATCTATTCTTTCCTTGCTGAAAAAGTTCTCAACATACTGTCTCTCACATAAACATAGTCTGGCTTTGCCTTTTTACACTCTTTCTGCATGCCAGTGATGTGTGCCAAGATTCTCTCATCGTCTTCTGCATCAAAGAAATCACTTGCCTGAAAAAAAGGGGGAAGGCGGAAAATGTTAGATGCTACATAAGCAAGTGCACCTAGCATAAGCTTCTGTGTGCCTGTATTCTTACTATGGAAGGTCTCGTGGTTCGATTCTGGACTTCTTCATAGGTAGGCTGCTTGCGTCGCCTTTTTGCTGCAACAGGAGGCAGTTCCCCTGTGTTCACTCTCATCTTTCTTTTTCATATTTTGCTTTAAACTTCAGGGCCTCGCGCCACGAGTCCTGCAGAGCACAAAAAATTTATTATGAAAGCTCTGCTCACTATGTAGCTTAGGCTGAGAACAGCTGCCTTCACACAGACTATGTAGCGAGCAAGCACAATATTCAACTATGCTCACTATTCTGTTAACACAGTAACATGCAATTTTTCCACTAGTGAGGAATGGAAAATGCAGATTTCAGAGTGTCATAAGAATCAAGTCATGTACACAAAGACACCTTTCATCTGCATATAAGCATTAGCTAAGAATCTTAGGTGTGACCAAAACTCAACCAATGCCAATCAATGCACACCGAAACATGTTTTCATGGATAGTAGCAGAGTGTTTAACGCTGTAGCTACCTTAAAGAAACATTTAAGAGAAACAATGAACTCATTTATTCACTAAGGTGTGCTCGGGAAACTCTTAGGTCATTTATTTCACCACGAAAAGTGAATTATTAGAGGAGAAAATCAAGTTCAATGTTTTAACTTTGAATTTCGCGCCATACTTTGTAATCCGCAACATCAAAGATTTCAAAGAGCATTTATCAAATTTCGGCGCCACTGGCTCGACGAAAACTCCTCACACTTATTATGTTAAGTCTCTGGCCCCCGCAGAGGACAATGTGCTTCATTTTAACCGATTAAGAACTACGTATGCCCTAGTAGGCACCATCTATAATATGTGGCATCACGAAAAATGGTGCTGCGGGAATTCCAAGGTGGCGTCACCACCTTCATTTTCTTTTTGGACGTTTTCTTGCTTATTAGGCATCTTCTCACAGCATGCATGGTGGTTTTGGTATTGTAGAAAAACACTATACTAATTCAAGACAAATTTTTTTCCTCTTTAGTGTACCTTTAATGTTGTGACGTAAAAAAAGTGACATAACTGATCAACTATACATACATGTAGCTTTCATGTGAAGTCACAGCCGCCACTCGCCCTCTCCTGCCATCCCTCCTGTGTACCTAAGCCGCTGTTTATGCCCTGCAGCGCAGCGTTTGAGTGAGTGTTCACCTGTCGCAGGGCACAATAAAAATCAATTTGTGTGATGCTTTGCTATCACAATTCGGCAAACTCCTTGTACCAAGCCAGTTCACCAGTTATCTCGATACATCTAACGCAACATTCAAAGTGCTACGACAATGACTTGTACTGGCTTTCCATGAGGAGAGATGCCACGGCAGACGCCGACATGTTGCCTACAATGACCTTTTCGGACACTCAGTTGACCTCATTTTTACTGCAAACTATGTGGCCCAAATACAAATGAAAGCCCGGTGTCCCTTGAGTGCACAGTATTTACGTCTAATTGGGAAGCAGCTCCCATGAAAACAGCTGGGTTGTAGTGTGAAGTAAGGTAGCTTTGCGTGAGATGCGCCCACACTACCAAAGCAGTTCATGCAGCAAGAAAGTGCAATTTCGCTCATTTTTTGAACAGTGATGAATATGATGCTCTCTTCTCTGCATTCACAAAGACCAGCAAAAAACTGCGCAAGTTCGAGGTAGTGACTTCTCAGGGTTGAAATACATGGCAGTACAAAAATGCCTGTTACTTCTGCCTCATATGAAATGCTTGGCGGTTTTTTGCCTCGTATTTTTCTTACAATGCATTGCACTAGTGTACAGTGGCATACCTACAAGCAATGACAGTAACAAGCAGTAAAAAACACTGGAGAGGTTACTTGATCTTTTTCTATGAGTGAAAACAATGCACAACCAGTAGTAAAATAAAATTTCATTCTCTCTGTTTGTGTACTGGTAAGTGCCGGGATAGCACTTGCCTGCAATGACTGTAATGACACACGCTTCTGCAGGCCCAAATATTATCGAGGTTCTTCAAGTTACTTCTGTTAATGTGTGCTAGAGAAACAGGGTAGCACTCTTTGCGAAGTTGCACATACGCTCACAATGCCTTCTTACCAGGAGAACTTCCCCACACTTTGTATTCTGTTCATGACTTTCAATGATAGCTTGCCTCAGGGACCGCCAATAACTGCACAAACTCGCATCTTGAGGCTGAACTGAGTGGATGCTATCTCCCCAAAACGACACGGCAATAGGCTGTGAAATCGTCCATAGGTATCGAGACGTTGGTTGCCCAAACAGGAAGTGATGAAGCGGCGCATGGTGACACACTTGCACACTATGTGCAGTAAGCAAAATATACAAGAGCTGGCTTCGCCGCAATTACAGTAGCTGCTTACATGTCCAGTTCCTGTTGTGTCCCTCAAGTTCGGGTAGGCGTTCACCAACGCACTGACAGCTTCGCTGTACAGCTTCCCAGGATATCTTAGAAAAAAAGCAATTTCATATAAGAGACACTTCTTAGCACATTTAGGTAGGAGCAAAAACATTTCAGTTCTTAAAGAGCCAGATGAAGAAACAGTGGCCTGCGAGCTGTAGCCCTGTAAGCTATAGAGAAGCAGAATTGAAAGAAACTGACTTGTGCGCCAGCAATCATGTAACATAATCAAGGTGTAACTTTTCACAGGTGTTAACACACCCCAAAAGCCAAAACTGCTAATTTCACTTCCAACCGTACCACAATATTTACGTGCAGGCACTGAACAAAGATAGTTTGCAGTATGCTGCATGATAAATATAACCACAACTGAGTTAGTCAGCTTGGCAGGCAGTACAATGTGAATATTCTGGTAGGTGAGCGGATGCACAGCACCCATTAAGACACACCGCTTTCCTGCCTTGTTAGTGATGCTTCAGTACAGCTGCATGCACAAATGAGAGTCACAAGACATGCACTAGGACTTCGAAGGGGTCCTGCCACACTTTTACAAGTGGACATTGATTACCTCACTATTGGAGTTTGCTGCTTCACGAATCACTTGTGTGAATCACGCATGGCTCACTTTTAGTGTGATCCCGAGCATGCTGCGCGAGCACATAGCGGCAAACTGTGACAGCCACGGTAACTATGCAGCTCACTGTAAGCCAATGGTTGTGATCATCTGCTTAAGGGAGCGTGGTGCAGTTGATTTTTGATATATGGCTCCATTTGTTGGCTAATTTGTTGAGAAAAGAGCAAGCAATTTTAGCTCACTTCAAAATCAAATTTAAGTTTTCTGTCACAAGCTATGCAACAATGTTTGGCTCACATGTTTGCCAGAGCCTGGACTACCAATAAGAAGCATTTTCTAATAATGTTCAAAAAGTTTAGAAGGGCCCCTTTAAGTAATCACTACACAGCAATACTGTGAGCAACTTTAGAACTTTTCCATGATCTGCAGCTGCAGTCTTAAATGGCCCTCACCAGGTCACATCACAAATTTTAGTTAGACATTGGAAGTTGTTGTGTGCCCAATGAAGTGCATTATGCAAAATTTTTTCAAATCGGTGCATTACTAGCTGAGCAAATATTCTGAAGCGGCGCGAATGCATAATGTGAGGAGGAAAGTTTGAAACACTTGCCACTAGCCCCGCATAACCATGGCAAGCCAAATCCCTCCATTGCCCCCTTTAGCACGCGAGCCGAAAAATCCCATAACTCATACACATGGACAATGAACATTATGCACACGCAAGCTCACGAGCCTACGATGTGCATGAACCAGCCCAAGCCCCGGTGACGTGAGTGTTGTTTTGACGTCCTCTCAGTAAGCTACGCCTAATGTGCTCATGCCAATCGCTGTAAAAGCTGTGACACTTCTATTGGCACAAGTCTAGCAGTATTATCAACCAGTGCCGCTTGAACATTTTGTTAAATTCGGGAGAACAAATGGGCATAATGAGTGCTTGAACACGGTAGAAGACTAGTTTTTTTTTCCAGGGCTAGTGTCTGTTCGACACACCAACCGTGAGAACGCGAATGCATGCGAAATGAAGACAGAACAGGCTGACATTTCGTTGTGATTGCAGAAAAAAAGACACATGCACTGCATTTGTGTGTGTTAATAATTCTCTCAAGTTTCCTTAACCTACTAAAGCAACAAATTAGACAAGCTATACTAATAGTGTCAAAATGATTATCACGGTATCACGTGCAACCGTGTGCTACGTCAGAGCACACATATCTACATAAAGTCTATTCAATGATTAATGTCATGCCCTCCACCTTGGGGCACGTGCCCACGAGAGAAAGTGAAAGCAGTGTTCAGCTTGAAATATGAACTCTTTCCGTGGCTCGTAATGGTGCATAATTAGGCAGGCATGATCATGAGCATCCAGTCTATACATTGTGCTCGTCAGCTCAAATTGGTGAAACATGCTGAGATGCCCTTTAAAGAAGTAGGCACAAAAACTGCACCTCTTGCTTTTTTTTAGTTTTCATTTTCTTTTGTTGTCATTGCTTCTGCAGTAAATAGCTACTGTCCCGCATACTATGGCTGAAAACTTCGTTTGATCGATCGCACACTGAATAAACTTGGAGAAGCTTACATAGTCCCAGTGACCCTTACGGTGCTTCACTACACTTGCGGTTGTCCGGTGGACCCTTTGAAAGTGTTTGAAAATATGATTGATTGATATGTGGGGTTTAACGTCCCAAAACCACTCTATGATTATGAGAGACGCCGTAGTAGAGGGCTCCGGAAATTTACACCACCTGGGGTTCTTTAACGTGCACCCAAATCTGAGCACACGGGCCTACAACATTTCTGCCTCCATCGGAAATGCAGCCGCCGCAGCCGGGATTCGAACCCGCGCCCTGCGGGTCAGCAGCCGAGTACCTTAGCCACTAGACCACCGCGGCGGGGCAAAGTTTGAAAATATGTTCTACGCTTAATCTGCATTATTATTTTGTAGGTAATGTATGTGTGTCCACACAAATAAGGTTCACATGGGATTGCCTTTGAAATTTCGTGTCAGTGCTGCTTAAAAAAATTAGGTATAATTGTAATGTGGTGCTTTGCAAATGCAGCAAGTTGAGCTCCCACTCTCAGATCACAATGTGGTATTTTATAAAAACAAACATATAAATAAAGATATAAAATACACAGGCACAAAGTTTTCATAAAGTATCAAGTATTTGACAGCCAAGGCCAGCTAAAACGCATGCGTCACCAAAGAAATGAGCGCAAAATGTAATAAACATGCTAATTCCATGCGAAAGAAGCTTACAGTGTATAAGTGGACAGGTCATGGAAAAGCCACTGAATAACTTGGTTGCGGCTTCTAAAATGGGTGCCCGGCACATGCCTCTCCAGGCTTAACTTCAATGTCAGAGGTGGCTGTGGCAGCGTATACACAGCGCGTGCTGGCTGCTTTGTCTGTTGTATTAGCTCCACATTGAGGACATCGACGATCCTAAAGCACATGAAACATGAACAAGACTTCAGAAAGTTTGCAAAACTACATGAAAGCATAGCAGTTGCAATGCTTTCAATAAAGGTCACATTGGTATGCACTTTGTTCCGAAATCACTATATATATGTATCACGTACATAAGCACAAAATCAGCACGTACGAAAATTCAGTTGGCTCCTTTATTTTTATCTTGAATTTGTGTGGAATGACAAAATCATTCGTCACGTCCACAAACCTGCTAAAATCTTTATCGTAGACCTGCCAAGAAAAATTGCTCACATAGAATATTGCCCGATACAATTGCTGTAAAATCTGGTTGAAGTGCATCCAAGAAGGAACCAGCACAAGTGGCATAACCTAATTAGGCTATGCACAAGTGGCATAGTTTAATAGGTCATACCCTGGTCTCGAAAATGAAGCAGTGAAGTTATGTTTAGTGTTAGTTGTGTGCCTCATACTCATACACGGCTTCTGACATGTGAAACTCCAGCAACTACTTATTATTATAGTCAGGATGTGACTTAAGTGGTTAATCTTTAGCAATACTTCACTGTGCATATACATTCATTATTTAATGCAGCATGATAAACACCACACTCTCATATTTTTACTCTGCCACGTTTGGTTGGGCAATACACGTTCCATTTTGTAAATAACCAGTACAATTATTGAAAAACTTCGAAATACTTGTTTACAGCCTTCGGTCTGTGTCATGACCTCGTTCTCTGCAATGGCTGTTTTGTCAGACAGTACGTACGCGACATGCATCTGAGGGTTCGTAGAGCTTGCTTTACTTGGATGCGTCCACTATTTCAGATCTATAACGTCCACGCTCAAGAGGATCGTGCGTGACAAATAAGTAGTGTCGACAAACGCTAATGCCATACTTTGAAAACTACCTTGTGGCTCGGAAGTGTTACGACAACGCATTATTTCTGCCGTACTCGGCGCACAGCCAGTATTCACAGTAAACAAGACCCATAATAGAACACTTTGCGATATAAATCTACCAATTCATGGGGTAAATAAGCAGCATATCTACGTTACAGCGCAAAACCACTGAACGCTGCTCGCTAAGTCAAGCACGGGGTGCGCAATCACTGAAGATAAATAGATCGTTCATTATGCAGCATAACATTCTCCACGAATATCCTCTACGCGAACACAGCTAAATGCATTTTGTGATTACTCACCTGCAAGCTTAGGCTGGCGCAATTTCGTTCGGCGAGCACGCTGCTGCTTTGAAAGCTGCTGAACAGGTCTTATCTGGCGCACTCCCCATCAAAATTTACTATAATGTTACGGTCGCGAAACGTAACCAAACATTTGAACGCCATCACTCAGACACAAATTTTATGTCTGAATAAGAAAAAAGCGGCGAGCTCTCAAAAGCAGAAGCACGATGATAATTCCGTAGCTCAGCCGAAGCGCCGAAGGCTCAGATGAACAGTGCACTTTGTCCATACGCAACGCCTCTTAGATAAACTATGCCTAGAACGTCGCTTTCTTTTCAATAAAGAGAGCGACGTGTGTTACGACCTGCCGCCGCATGAGACCGCTTGCCTCTGTACTACTCAGCCACGTGACATTGCAAGAGTGTTTGGTCACGTGACATCATGACTGCTCGGAGGCAACTATGAGAGCATTGCTATGTTCGCAGGGGGTGGCCGTCAGAGACGCTTGCCTTCGTACCGAAGGAGGAGAGTAAAAACAGAAGGTAAAAGAGCGCGTTTGCAGCTCAAGTTCCAGGCATGGCCGTAAGCTATTGAGGAAACTAGTGCTCGCGCGGCGAAAATATTGAGGCCTGGCAGCAGAGGCGCTAGCGCACAGCCACTCTTTAGCATTGCTGTGTTGTATTAGCAATGTCGCTCATACTGGCTAAATATTTTTCATAAACAAACCATGTTAACGAAGACATTATGTTCTATGGTAACACTCGAAGTTTGGGGATTGTTAAATACTTAATGAAGGTACATCGCATGCTTTACTCGCACTACGCACCGGTGTGTCAAGGTGCCTGTTCACCTGCGTCTACATGTATTCTGCACTATGTTCGTAGTTGTTTTTGTGCACATTGTAGTAATTGCGTCCATTTCGTTGTTGTGGTATTCTTCGTTGCCCCACATCATTTGTTGGACGAGACGGTCTTTATATGATGCGCGGAAGACATTCCGTATTCAACTGAAGAAGCTGTGTCTGTTGCAGCAAAAGTAACTGATTGTGTTATGAGTTGCGCGCACAATTTGCTGTTAGCCAGTGCACTGAAATGGACTGCGCAACACATCTGTGTGCCGCGTTGTGAATGAACTGATGGAAGTGCGAAATTCCCCTCGATGCCCGTTCTTCAAGCGCAGTTCATCAAAGTTGTTAACCACATCGGCGTGGTGCACAGCGTGGAGCCTAACTTCAGTATTTTTTGTGGAATAAACGGCTGCTCTAGTACGTGCAGAAAGTTTTCATCGTGTAAGTCGCATTTGTATCGCCGACACAGGACCTTACTGGAAGACACCGGCAGCAGTTTGAAGCACCGTTCCGATGGAGGCACGAGCAATGCAGATCAACCAGATGGAATGGGCAACGAATCTTTTCACCAGCAGGAAGCGGGCCCTGAGACCTTGGAGTCGGACAACTTTGGCACGCGAAATGAAGAACCAGTTAACGATTCTGCTAATCCACGAACGTCAAAACGCAAGGCCGACTTTCAGTGCTTTTTTGAGGAAGCAAAATCTGCCTTATGAATGTTTTTTAGTGCTACTGAGCATCATAACTTGTCTCACACAGCTGTTGAAAAATTGTTTTCTGAATTGCAGCTGGTCTTTGAGCTCGTAATGAAGGCCTATGCAAATGAAATAGCACATGCTGTGAAGACATTGGGAGCAGACCGGGAACTTGGCCTTCTGCTGTCTTGCTCCTTCAATCATGACCTCTTTAAAGGGCTCGAGAACAAACGTGCGCGAGAAAAGTACGCCAAAGAGACGTTTCTTTTTGTTGCACCTGAGGAGCAAGTCTTGGGCCAAGCTGCTAGGTACCACTATGTGCCGTTGCCGAAGCTACTTCATGTCTGCAATATCCCAGACATTGGGGCCCATTTGAAGACTCCTGAGCCTGACAACCAGACACGGAGTGTTTACAGAGATTACACGGATGGTATGCTGTATAGAGAGCACCTTCGCTCTGTGATACCACAAGGCTGCGCTTACACAGTAATTATTTAGTTTTATACAGAGGAGATTGAGGTGGTGAATCCACTGGGTGCCAAACGAGGAACCCATAAGCTTCTGGCCGTATACTGCTGCCTCCTCAACCTACATGCTAGGTACAGGTCAAAGTTCCAAAGCATATTCCTGGTAATGCTCGTGCGGTATGCATAAGTGAAGACCTATGGTCTCAAACCTGTGCTGCAGCCGCTCTTGACCCTTGAACCACCTGTTTGACGAAGGATTCACCATTGAATTGGAAGGTATCACGACAAACATAGGGGTACTACTGTTTGGATTTTCTGGGGACAATTTGTCAATGCACCTTCTAGGAGGGTTTACATGCTCTTTCAGCAATGGCCGTGTGTGCAGGTTCTGCATGGTGTCCACAAAACAGTTGTCGCTTCAGACAAGCGAAAGCTTGTGCAAAGTACGCACCACAGACAGACACAAACTTCACTTTCAGGCGATTTCTGTAAATGGTGCCGCAAACAAACGTCTGTATGGTGTGAATTAGTCATCTGTTCTCCTCCAGTTACCTTATGCTGACATCACTCGCCAGTTGCCGCCTGACATCATGCATGATGTTTTAGAAGGAGGAGCCGAGTGTGTTTTGCGCCATATTCTGAATGCTTTGTTATCTGCTGGACTACTGTAAAGGAGTGACGTGGACAGAGTGTGCAGTTTTTAGCATGGCCCAAATGACAATAAAAACAAAGCAGTAGAATTAATGTGGCATTCTTAACGAGTAAAGCTGCTTTAAAAGGAACACCGTCGAGCAAGAGGTGCCTTTTGAAGTTCCTTCCACTAATTTTTGGAGATATGATCGCTCAAGAAAATGAAGACTGGGAGCTTCTGCTGCAATACAGACAAATTGTGGACATTATATTTGCTCCAGAGATTCCTGCCGAGCAGCTTGCATACATTGATGTGCTTGTGCAGTCATTTTTGACAGGCTTTGCGGCACGATATGGCCTCAGTGATGTAACACCTAAGCTCCACTACATGGTGCTTTATGGAAGGTTCGTTCCCAAAGTGGGACCTCTCAAATACTTCTGGGCCATGCGCTTTGAAGCAAAGCACCAGTATTTCAAAAAAATGGCAGCCTGTGTAAAGAACTTCAAGAATTTGACATTCACGCTTTTTAAAAGGCATCAACTTTGGCAGAGCTTCCAACTTCATGGATTTGAAATTTATGAAGGACTGAGCACAACACAAAGCAAGCCTGCTGACTGGGGCATGCTTCCGGATTGTGCAAAAAAGTGCTACCGAGAACAGTTGACGAGGTTCAGTCTGCAACGCTTGAGCGACGCAAGTACAGATGTGGAAGTGCTCCAGTGTCGCGTAAGGAGGAGTCTCTAGAATTTTATGAAATTCAGTCACTTCTCATTGCAAGTGGACAGCTATACATATTGACTAGTGCCCTAACTATTGACCACTTTGATCAGCACAAGTATTGCTACTGTGTGAAGAAGTCTCCGCAGAAAGAGCTACATGGAGCAACAGCAAAAAATTTTGAATTTTGCCTGTGGACTTCTACAGCAATCAGTTCATTGTCCCGAAATGGGAGGTTTAGTGAATGAACAAACTGGTTCGAACAGTGCTCTCTGTTTGTAGTGCGTAATATCAGGGTCGGATCCTGCCCCTCATTTTGGGGAGAGGCTCACTTGAAGTACAACCAGGGATGAATGGAGGGGGGTCATGAATGTTTTGTTTTTAGTAACTATTATAACGATAACGCCATCACAGTATAAGTACTGTTCATTTGTTTTCACAGCGGTCCCATTTGTCCTAATGGGGAATCGGAGATGAACGACAGGCACTAAAGAAAAATGGTAGGGGGCTAACGCAGACTATGTGATGAAGTGATCGCCCTTACCGCCTTCCCCCCCTCTCTTGATCTACTACTGTGTAACACGCTACATAATTTGATTTGATATGTGGGGTTTAACGTCCCAAAACCACCATATGATTATAAGAGACGCCGTAGTGGAGGGCTCCGGAAATTTTCACCACCTGGGGTTATTTAACGTGCACCAAAATCTGAGCACACGGGCCTACAACGTTTCCGCCTCCATCGAAAATGCAGCTGCCACAGCCGGGATTTGATCCCGCGACCTGCGGGTCAGCAGCCGAGTACCTTAGCCACTAGACCACCGCGGCGGGGCTGTAACATGCTACAGACTGCAAACAGTTTTTAGAACTATTTCATTATTGCAACAATGTAGTCTTTTTGTTCAGATTCTCCTTTCATTTATCATTGGAACTATCGCTTCTTCAAGTTCAACCTGTGCATGAAGATGTTTTGTTGCAGTTGCTGTCTCTCAAGAAAGACAGTGTGAACATCCTTTTATAGCAGTAAGGCGATGAACGAGGCTAGTTGATTCATGTCGAAGTCTTAGATATGTGTTGTTTTAAAGAATAACAATGAAGACACAGAGACAGAAGCGTTTCGTCTTGTGTACTTCTCTCTGTGTCTCTCCATCGTTATTCTTTAAAACTACGAACATCCAAGAATCCTTTTATGATGAACAGTTTTGTGCTATCAATGTTACGTGACACGTCTTAGGATACTTATGTGAAATGTGAGCACAGCTGCTTCCATTTCACATTATCAATGGCGGCTAAAAATTCTGAGATATATGTGTATGTATATACAGTACTCGGAGATTGAAACAGCGCCATGCAAGGCTAAGTAAGGCACGTAGTCTTGTGTGGGGAAATTCAACTCTGAACGCCCAGTTAAGAGACAGCATTATTTTTATAGGCCAGATTAGTCACAAGGTGACATGGCTGTCTCGAGTAATAGGACATACTAGTCACCAAACTACAAAATTTCATGCTGCATTTGGATCCACAGGTATTGCGCAATGTTTACACATCGCTAGAGCCTCCATGAAACCTGTGGTGTTCTCATAAGTTCTTTGATGGTTCGCTTAAAGGCCAACTGCAACGAAATCCGACTCTCGTAGAATCGGTCAGAAATACGTAGTACATATATAGGGTAAGTTATGATAATGACAATGAAAAGTCTTGCTGTTACATATCTTATTTTTAATCTGTGCTCTAAGTGCCAGCGAGCAGACGATGCGGAGCTCTAGTGGTGTGCGCAGGCAAATTGGACAGAACCGGACATGACGAAAACTACAGAGCATCGCTCCATGTTAGCAATCATGTCTACCGTTGAATCTCTTTTTTCTGTGAGACGCCCGTCCGCGAGCGGTTGACTTGGAAAGTTTTGAAGTACGATGCCAACGCAATGCATGGCCGTAGGCTGCTTGACCTGTATTCCAAATCAGCTTTCAATGTAATGTATATTCAATGTAAATGTACAGCTCCGCAAGCTGTGGACTATCGCAGTCACGCGAAAGGATTGGAAGCCATCTAAGAGAGCCATGCTTCGCTCGGTGCACTTCAAAGAGGATGACTTCGTGCACCGAGAATTTAACCCAGTTGTACCCATTGTGACTACAGCCTACAAGTTCGTATATGTTCCGCATGTAAAAGGCTGCTGGCATGTGTCCTGCAAAAAAACAATATCGAATAACCTTTATGAGCATGCGCCTATCTATATTTCTTTATGAAATAGGTTCGTGGAGCAAGCTTATAATGTGGGGTCAGAGATGCTTGTTAGGGCTGCAAGGAACAGGACGCAAGCGGCACGATACACTTACATACACTAGAACACAGAATTGGGCAAACAACACAAGATACAAAGCATAGAAAGGAAATGAACACTACAAGCATCTTTAGAAGTGAGTTCAGAGAACCAGCGCCCTCGCATATTTCGGCCTTGGCTCAGAAGTCGTTGCGGAATTGCTGCTCTTTGACGTTCAAGACAGGCCAAGCAGGTTGTCTTAGTCTATTCAGGCGTTGACACATTTCCATCACAATCTTTCCTTCAAAGTGCGTGTTCAGGCAGCTTTGTTAGGTTAATACAAAAAAAAATTAGGCGCTGCTGCGATGTGCACGCTTGAGGAGCGTGGAGCAGACGATTCCTCTGTTGTCCGCGTCACTTACATTTACTTGTAAAGGCGTCATTTTTTTCTAGTTTCGGCATCAAAAATACTGTCTTTTGCAAGTTTTTTTCTAAGGTAAGCACTTGTATTTCAAAGGCGACATATGGCAAGCAGCACTGCCTCTAAGTAGACAACCTATATATTGACTTTTTGCGGAGTACTAAATTTTGTTGCAGTAGGCCTTCAAGTAAATTATCTTTCTTGCCGTGGCTTCAACAATGTGCCGTGGCTTCAGCGAGGCTGAAGACAACAATTAGAAGTGGCTCTTTATTATTAGTTCTTTTAATTAACAATTTAAAAAGGTGTTTGTTTTACTTTTATTTATTTTTTTCCTTTGTTATTGTCTGTTTCTATGGCGAAGGTTTTAGGGTAGTCGAACAGGCCTTGGCAAAAGAGGAGCTTTGCATGCCTCTACAATACTCTTGCTGTGTTCTTTCACTTATGTACTCATTGTTACAGTTGAAGCTCGATGTAATGGCGAGGCTTGCCTGAATTGAACTTAACTTGAATTGAATGTTAACTTGGTAATTTCATTGGATCAAGAAAGCCTTTTCACAGGCCTTAAAATATGAAATGGTAATGTAGCACAACCAAAAAACTTCCGCAGCACTGTTTCTCGCGGTAACCCGCACCTGAACATGTTAAAAGAATGGAAAGGTGGCTTGAGGGGGACTCTGATTGATATGTGGTGTTTAACGTCCCAAAACCACTATATAATTATGAGAGACGCCGTAGTGGAGGGCTCCGGAAGTTTCGACCACCTGGGGTTCTTTAACGTGCACCCAAATCTGAGCACACGGGCCTACAACATTTCCGCCTCCATCGGAAATGCAGCCGCCGCAGCCGGGATTCGAACCCGCGCCCTGCTGGTCTTGAGGGGGACTCTGACATTCATGTCTGAGCAATGCAGACTGAGCAGATGGTCATGTTAAACTACGGCAGTCAACCTATATGGGATGACGCAGAGAATGAGTGCAGTGATTGTGCGTGTGTGCAGGCAAAGTTAGACTGGTGCAGGTGATGATCAATACTATCTGTGGCAAAAATCATGAAAAATGAAAGCAACCACCACTGCAACTAGCTCAATGCAGTGCGTAAGACTATACAGGCTGCTGCGTCTGTTGTATTTTGCATGAATGTTATGTGTATCCTTGTCAAATTAAGACCGTAACTAGGGCATTTGTAGCGTTGTAGCACGCATTTGTAAAAAACTTGGGCGGTTGAAATTAGAAGAAAAACTGCTTTTTCGCTTAGTTATTTCAGAAAAATCTTCAATAAATCAAGTTTTGTGGCCAAACTTGTTTTATAAAAAAGATCGGGTAGGGGAAAGCATTCAAGCTGCTGGGTACCAATCGGGGAAATGAAGTTTCTTCGTCGGAGCAAGAACTTTTTAAAATTTGGTTTACTCAGATTGTGTTTCAAGTATATTGTGTTTCAAGTGTATTTCTATTGTACTTCTGAATTGTTAGTGTGTTATGTGTGTTATGTGCTTCGCCTGCATTTACTGTTTTGTTCATACCACTCGGGCCGCGCCAAGATGTTTGTAAGCTTCAGATCATTCTGTTAAGATTGCTCGCCGGACGCGAATGTTCCAGGTTTGTCGAGGGATAATGCCCCCACCAGCGATTTCGCTGGAAAGTTCGATAACGCTTGTATAAAAGCCGGCACGCTTTGCCGCTTGTCGGTTGATCGACGAACGACGTTCTGTTTGCCGCGATCAGTGCACTTGTAAAAAGCCCTTTCGTTTTGCGGCCATACGTTAGGCCAAACAAACAGTTTCATCGTCCATACGTCGACTGCTTTCCTCGTCAACGTCATGACCCCGTGACAATATTATTATTTGCGCAAAAGTCACCTCCCCTTTGAACAGACTACATCGCCTGAGCTGATAACGTCTCTTTGCTCTGAAATTAAACAGAAAGTCAGACGTGATTGCGACAGCTGCCTTTTCGCCAAAATTAGCCACTGACAAGATAAAGATGGGGACAGCAGCGTTAGCTCGCAGTCACGCTCGCTGCGCGTCGCGATATGAATATGCGTTGTGACGCCTGCTGCAACGCTGCAGTCGAGGCTCTTGCTGCTTTGTATTAGAGGCTACCGTTCACCGAAACCGTAAATGTACGGTTATCAACTGTGTGCTTCTCTCAACTGATCTTGTTTTGAAGTGTACTGTACGAAGTCCAGCAAAGCTTCGCATTGTATTGCCGCATTCTCAGCCTATCCATTTTGTTCTAATGTTATTCGCAAACACTTCATTCGACTCGCGCTGACAGCAGCTCAGGTGCTGGCATTCTAAAGAGCAACCATGCTTTTTATTATCATGCGTATCTCTCTGTTCTCTTTACAAAAGGTAGCTTCCTTATGCCAGCCGCAATGAATTGTGGCCCAATTGTTTACCTATCTATCGTGAGTGCTCATTTCTCTACATGCATGTGGTGTCCTGTAGGGAAGCAACGGTTGCGCGTCGAGAGCAAGTGTTGCCGTTCGTCCTTCCGTTGCTCCCTTTCAGAAGGGACACGAAACGGTTAGTCCCCCAACTTCAGACATGTCTGCCATCTTGTTCCACTTCGTCTTTTGGGAGAGTAAGAGTTGCTTTTTAGGAGTAAAA
The DNA here is from genome assembly GCA_013436015.1 of Rhipicephalus annulatus. Lineage (NCBI taxonomy): Eukaryota > Metazoa > Arthropoda > Arachnida > Ixodida > Ixodidae > Rhipicephalus > Rhipicephalus annulatus. The sequence goes on from WOVY01002197.1 coordinate 217,077, forward strand.
GCTGCCGTTACTCTCAATTTTCAAAATTTTGGCTTAGAGTGTGTGCCTCGTCTATCCTTTCGACCCGTCTAGGGCGCTGTTTCTTGCTTGTAGCACAACTCTACGTAAAGTTTCGCACATATAAAAAACAAGTGACCGCTTCACCATCATGCAGAGGGACACTGCTGCACCCCGTGAAACAGAATTCCGCGGAGGACAATGTCCCGACACCCGCTTTTTCTCTTGTTTACCAAGCTCAACGAAAGGATACGTATCACATTTGTTCCCAGAACTTGTTCTTTTTTATTTAAAACTGCGATCTAGCCCACTACAGGCATGCACACAGGCGAACAGAAAGGCAAATACCGTGAAAATTGCGTCACCTCGTGAGCTAGGTCAGCACAAATACATGCCATGGTGTTCGATTGAAAAAAAAACGTGGAGAAACGCTGCGCATTTGGGTGGCCACTAAAACCAGCGGGCAACGAACGCTTTACAGAAGCAACACTTTGCATCACTGTGGCGGCAGGCACCACGTGCCGCTCGTTAGCCGTAAATTGGCAAGAATATGCTCGTGGCCCTTCGTTTTTATAGTTATTTCAAAACGTATGGTCTTTTTTGATGTTATGCATGCCTTACGCGAACAACGTCCTTATTACCCTCGTTAGCAGGCGAGCAGCGAGTTTCTGCTTTGAAGCTGGTTCTTGACTTGACCAAGCAAGACAGCCTGGGCATCTATGAAACGCGAAGCCTTACTCGGGCGTTTTGAAGCCCGCTGCTTGCCTCAGGCCGACTTGCTCAAGTTAAGTTGAAGTCGCGAGCCAAGTAACATCTCTGCATTCGGGGGTTAATCTTTCTGAACGTTTCCTGGCAGCGCTTATCCCAGCACCATGGGGCGTTTTTACACAGCAACATAAAGAATGGTTGCGCTACTGTTGCTAGGTTAGGAAGGAACTTGCCGTGGAAATTGATGACTCCCAGGAACGACTGCATCTGCTGCCTGTCCTTAGGGGCTGGCACCTTGAGAAGTGCGTCAAGCTTCTCTGTCGTTGCCGAAATTCCTTGGGCGGTGATTCTGTGACCCAGGTAGTGTAGTTCCTGCTGAAAACACGAACATTTCTTCTTCTTGACGCGGACGCCTCTTTCAAGAAGTCGCTTTAACACAGCTACTAGATTCATTAAATGTTCTTCCCTGTCCTTACCCGTCACCAACATGTGGTCGAGGTAGCAGCGAAGCCCGCGAAAACCCTTCAGCATTGTGTCTATTTTTTTGGAAAATACCGGTAGCGGATGAAATTCAAAATACGAGTCTATGAACAGCAAACAACCCTTTTTGCGTATTTAATGTGAGGTATTGATTCGACGACTCTGTCATAACCACTTGCTGATAGGCCAGATTGAGATCAATCTTCAAAAATTGCTTAACTCGGACAAAGCTGCCAACAGGTCTTCCACCTTCAGCAATTGGTAACGTTCGACATCAAGGCACGGGTTGACGGTCATTCTGTAGTCACCAAAAATACTTATGCTGCCAGCTTGCTTGATTTCCGGTACTGCCGGCGTAGCATGTTCCGATGTCATAACTGGCGATATAAACCCTAGTTTCTCCGTTTTAGCCAACTCATCGTCAAAACCTTTTTGAAATGCAAATGAACATTCCGGGCCTTTAGTAATTTCGGCTTCATATAATGTTTAAGAAAAGGTTGGGCACGCTCTTTCGTTATCGTGCCTAACTCGTCTTTGAAAAGGGGTTGGTACCTCGCCAACAATGCGTCGAGCCTCTTTTTACACTGATATGAGTTGTGTCTGACTTTGAAATGTGATTCAGGCTCCATATTTTCGCCCTGTTCATTTGGAGGACGTGTACCCACTCTCGGCCCAGTGAAGGTGGTTCCTTGTAGTCTATGACGTGAAGCGGACGACGCGCCAAATTTTCGCCGTGCTGCACGTTGACAGAAGACACCCCCTGGGGTCGCACCAGTGCTCCTGTGTAGGTACAAAGCGTTAATTAAGTGGGCTCCAGGACGAAACTGAGTCGTTGACATGAAGGAAACAGCTGCACCCGTGTCTAGCTTCACGTTCACCAAGACGCCTTCGATAGTTATCTGTATGGTGACTGGGTCGAGCTCAGCCGTGGGCATGCCATTCAGACTGAGGATCGAAGCTTTCCGCGACACAACCGTCAGCACCTTGACATTGCTTTTCCCTGGCTTCTTAGAACTCTTACGACCAATTCGGCACGCTCTCTGGATATGCCCTTTTTTGTCGCAGCTGAAACAGGTTCCGTCCACATGCGGGCACGCTTCACTCCTGTGTTTTGGCAAACCGCAGCAAAAACAGCTTTAAATTGTTTTCTGGAATTCCGCTTGCACCTTGTGCACATCGTAGACTGCGCAGTACCCGAAGCGTGCCTCAGCGGCGCTCTTCTTAGCCGCTTTTATGGCCAGAGCCCGCTCCACCACTTTCTAGAACGTTAGCTTACCTATCTTCCGTGAAAAGCACTCGCTGAATGTCTTCTCGTAGCAGGCCACTCACGAAGCGGGTTTGAAGGAATTCGTCGAGTGCACTTCCAAACTGGCACGTTTGCGACACTTCACGAAGCTCGGTGACAAACTCAGACAAGGACTCGCCTTCCTTTTGACACCTTCGGTGAAACTTGGCCCACTCTCCAATAACGGACGGCTTCGAGAACAGGTGGTCGCTGAAAACTTTCTTGTGGACTTCGGAACTGTTTGTAGAAGGCAGTTCTGGAGCTATTAATGACTTCAACAGCCCGTAAGTTTTGGAACCGACGATACTCAAAAACGCGTGCACCTATCGCTTCGGGTACACGGTTGATAATCAGGAACAACGTAAGGCGCTCTTCATACGAAGCCCAGTCACTGGCAGACTGGTCGAAAGGTGCCAGCTGCCCTAGTCTCCCGGCGAAGTGCGTCCCCGCTGCCTCGGCCTCAGTCATGATGAAAGTCAACTGCTCTGCACAGTGCATAAAACGATCTCCTTCACCGAGCCGAAATTGGAAACACTTGCCTTCCAAATTGAAGAACTACGGCTTCAAAATTCCATTCTTGTCGGCAGTTGTGTAAGCGTCGGTTCATGCGAAAGAGGAGAAGACAAGTTTCCTAGAAAGATGAACAGACATGTGACAAAAGAGGAGCAGACAAGTGACGTTTATCGCCACATGTTCATCGTTCCGTGGCCCGGTGCAAATAAGCCCCGGGCGTCATGCGGCGCATGATTTTATTCATTTCATGCGCGTGCACATTAACGGCTTGATCAAATGCGGCACTCGGCTGGACACCACAGCAATAAAAGGTACTAACATCAGGCCGCCTATGCCAACTTAATTTTCATCATATACTGTCAGAAATGAAGGAAGGTCGACCAGTTCACCCAACTTACAGGTACGCGCAAACGTCTGAGGTCATGGGAAGTGATCTTTTCTCCCCTGTCCTGTTCACAGGCCAGCGTCGTCGCTTCTGGTATTCAAGCATTGTTCGTAAGGAAGAGATAGAAACATGTGTTTTCTTTTTCAGGGAGAAAGGTGGACAGGACACCGAACATTTTGAGTTTTAACTGTTGGGTGGAAAAACATGACTGCCTTCCCCCTCAAAAAAAGCCTTCACGACCATATTAGCGGAACTGAAAAGGAAAAAAACGCTGCAGCGTGGCCCTACTCTCTCTCGTGATGAACACAGAAAATACGCCTAGTTTCTTGAGGCGGTGCGCTTTTTTTTCTCTCGTGCTCTCATAACCATGCCCCTCCATCCTACATTGAGCTGTGCCGCCTAGCGGGCTGTAGTATTAAGTGTTTTCTCCCCCCCCCCCTCTTGGAGATAGTGTGTACAAAAAATATGGACAAAAAAGAGCACAGACTATGCCTGTCTGTGCTCTCTTCCTTCTTATCCTTTCTTTTTTACGTGAAACTTCATCTACAATGGAATACTAACTCGCCCAACGCTCAGTTCTTTGAAGCTCTACAACATGATTAGCCTAGTGACCCGGCCATCACATTACTCGCCACTGATCTCGTCAGCAGCTTTCCTCCTCTCTTTCTTGTTCTAAAAGTAGGACGACACCCAAAGGTTAATATTACAGGTAACACTTATACAAATAAAACTTTCACCAAATTGCGTGCGTGTACACGCTCTAAAGGTCTGCACCAAACTAGTTGTCCTAGCTCGATTCACTACACTTAATAATTTAACACTGATTTCAGGTATTCATGTTTTATTAGTACAGCTGAAAAATTGATCAAAATAAAAAAATATACGCATTGCTAGACCTCGACATGGCGTTTGGTAATATGAGAAGCGGACAAATATAACCTCTTTTGTATAATGACAATACAACAAATATTTTTAACTTAAGTTTACTTATAACAATTGTTACCTATTTATAAAGTCAAGCGACAACCACAACATTTTTCGTTATTCCATTTCTAATCAGCGCTCTAAATATTAGAGTGGATTAAAATTACCAATACCGAAGTTATTTTAAGAAAAAATCGGCCCCATATCTGCATGTTTTACTGCAAATGTCGTCGAAAAACGATAGTCTCCGGTGTGGTGACAGTGAACAAAACGCTTATGTGATGTCCTGCGCGAGAAAATTGGTGAATTGTACTCTGCAAGCACTGCGTTAGAGAGTCTCGATCTGTGAAGCGAAGGCGAACCGATCGCATCGAGGTACCTTAGACACAAGCGAAGGCGAACCGATCGCATCGAGGCACGCACAAAGATGGTGTGCGTGCCTGCGGAGAAAGACACGCGCCTGCCTCGGAGGCAATAAGGTGTAGAAAGTAAAGCGACGGGCAGGTGTCACCAGCGTTTCGCCTTTGCAAAGCGTTGGAAATACTTGTCTTTTTCAGCATCGTGTTGCACTGTCAGCGCAGCGTCATAAACGCTATGGTCCTTAGAATTGCTTGTAGGTGCTTTCTCTAGTATAAAGACACCGATAAAAACATCGACGTGTTGTTGCAGTGCCTCAGATATGCGCAGTAATTGCTTTCTAATTCACAATCGATAAAGTATGAACGCTAATGCCATGACCGCTTGCATCAGTGCGAAGCTCTGTTCGAGCGGCTGGATCAAAAAGAGCCAACTCAGGTGGTGATGTGAGGGTGGTTGTCAGCGACGCGAAGGAATGTTCTTGGTCCTTCCCGCAAGAAAAAGGCACATTCTTTTTGAAGATATCGAAGAGGGGCCAAGCGATATTCACGAAGTTGAAGACAAAGCGGCGGAAGTATGAGCAGAGCCCAATAAAACTGCGAACCTCTTGTGTGCAACGTGGAACTGGGAACCCTAGCACTGCACGGACTTTGACCGGGTTGGGTTCAACACCAGTGGCGTAAACAAAGTGGCTGAGAAGTTTAATGTGCATGCAATCAAATGCGCATTTCGACAAATTCAGTTGGAGACCAGCGCACCGAAAAACGTCAAGAAATGCCGAAAGACGAGACAGCTGGCTTTCGAAGAAGGGCGAGAAAACTATTACAACGTCTAGATGGCAAAGGCAGGTCGACCTTTTGGAACCGCGGAGACGAGAGTACATCATACGTTCTAAAGTAGCCGGGGCATTGCACAGCCCAAAAGGCATGACCTTGAATTGGTAAAGGCCGTCGGGTGTGATGAATGCTGTCTTCTCGCGGTCGTGGTCGTCGACCGAAATTTGCCAGTATCCGGATCGAAGGTCAAGGGACGAGAAATAGTTGACGCCGTTGAGGAAGTCGAGCGCATCATCGATACGGGGTAGAGGATAAACGGCCTTCTTGGTGATCCGACTCAGGTGGCGAATGTCAACGCAAAAGGGCTAGGTGTTGCCCTTCTTTTTAACCAAGACCACGGGGGATGCCCAAGGACTCGATGAAGGCTGAATGACGTCTTTATTCAGCATTTTTTCGACCTCCGTCTGTATAACTTGGCGCTCAGCATGTGGCACGCGGTGAGGGTCCTTGTGGAGCGAACTGGCGTCGCCGGTGTCGAGGTGGTGGGCTACGGTACTTGTGCAGCCCAGGGGGCGGTCGTCGACGTCAACGATATCCAGGTAAGAAAATAGAACACCCCGGAGCGCTGCAACTTGGGAAGTTAAGGTGTCGTTAGATATCATTTCGTCGAGGAACGCCTTATATTGCGAGGTGATGACAGGTTTTGCTATGGTCTTAGTGTCAGGGGTTAAAGAACAAATCTAAAAATCATGCAGAAGGAAAGATCGGCTAAGGTGATGCTTTGGGGAAGAACGTGTGTCGATGTAGAGAAGTTCAGAACAGTAAGTAGTGCCGTGTTGTTAGCGACAACCTACTCCGTCGATGATTGAACACGCGACGCGAGTTCAATCATCGGTGGAGTCGGTTGGTCGGTTGGTCAGTTCGGTCGGTCAGTTGCTCGTCAGATGGCCTGGCTGCCATCTGACGAGCATCTGACCGACCGAACAAGCCGCGAAGCTCTAGCTTGCATGTGTCCCGGCTGGTTAATTCTTTATGCGTACCAGGTGCGCACCTTACCCCGTAAATAGAATAGAATAATTGCCAGCATTAGCGTCTCGTCCCACCTGTTGTTCTTGCTGGCGCACTCGAATAATGCGAGCCATTCTTTTACGTCCGTGCTTTCCGTTTCAGAAAACGTCCCAGGGTCAAGAAGATGGAGGGTGGGGGGATCGCAGGTGATTGAGCCGGCGCGGATGGCGACGCCTGAGTGCCAGTTTCAGGCATCGCGGCTAAACAAAGCTGGCGTCCACTGCGGAGTTCCAGAGTTGGTTTGTGTGAAGACCCTGCTCCTCCATCAAAAGGTGTTACGGGGAAGATTAATTCACCGACAGTGGGTCTTGCTAACGTTTTAAAGAGCGCACAGTCATGCAGGCCAAAGGGGAAAACTCTAGAGAGTAACCCACAACAACCATGTGTATGCATGGCCTTCGAATTCATTGATGTCATACATTGTTTATTGCTGTTACTGTCTGGGGACATTGAGAGCAATCCAGGGCCCCCTAACGATAGCGCTGTCATTCTCGCTGAACTAAAAAATATATCTTCTGGGCAGGCTAAGCTTCTTTCCGAGGTGCAAGACCTAAAAACACAATTGAATACTACAGAAAAAACTATCAGTGACCTAAGTAATAGGACAACGCAGCTGGAAAAACACTACCAACGCCTCTCAACCGTTCAAACACAAATAACGGCGCTAGAGACCAGTGCAGGCACTACAGCTCGTCACATTCAAACCTTGGAGGCCAGGTTTGACGATGCGGAAAACCGCTCGCGACGGAACAACCTAATACTCTATGGTCTCCCAGATACTAACCACTCTGAAACTTTGAGACCGAAGAACTAATTGTGAGCCTCTGCAGCGAACACTTAAACGTTAAAATTGACGCGAAAGAAGTTGAAAGGGCACACCGGCTCGGTCGTCACAAGCCTGGCCAGCACCGCTTGATCATTGTAAAATACACATCGTTTAAAACTAAAGAAACGATTCTTTCCAACGGCAGAAAACTAAAAGGCACAACTTACGCAATAGGTCAGGATTTCTCTCGTTCCGTCCAAAATGCACGGAAACACCTCATCGCCTTCACTAGGAGCAAATCCATCGCTTTTTCATGCCACTACAAAACGTTGTTTCTTGGCTACAAGCGGTACGTCTTCGATGAAATGTCACAATCCATCAAAGAAATGGCGTACCAATCCCAAAAGCAACGCCAACCGTCACACCGCCCATGCAATCGATTACGACCAAATATTTCCACCTTCGTAATCTACTCTAACGCCCGTAGTTTTCTTTCTAAGCTCGAGCAATTATCTAACCTTGTTTTGTCGTCCGACAGCAATATACTCGTCCTCACCGAAACGTGGCTGTCAAGTGACGTTACAGACGATGAAATCCTGGCTGATCTCCCGAATTTTGGCGTTTTTCGGAAGGACCGCAAAGGGGCTCGAGGGGGACGTGTTTTAATCGCCACTAGCAAGTCGCTATCGTGCTCAGTTGTCGACATTACAACTGACATTGAATGATTATGGCTTCGTATTCGTTCTACGCCAGTAACTCTGCTGCTTGGAGTGTGCTATCGTGCCCCACAAAGCAGTTCAGACTTTCCTGAGAAATTCATACTGAGAAACAATATACTGAACTACCTCACTGTTAAACAACCCAACGCGCATGTCCTACTTTTTGGCGATTTTAACTATCCCGATATTGACTGGAAAGACCAAGTCGCTTTGGCAGGGAGCAGTGTTGAAACAAAAGAATTTGTAAACGTCTGCTTAAACTTTAATCTCACCCAGCTGGTATCGGAGCCAACCCGCGTGACAAACAACTCGGCCAATATACTAGACTTGATTCTAACAACGCACCCCGAAAGTTTATCGTCACTTACATACCTTCGTGAAATCAGCGATCACAAGGTAATACACTCAGTCTTGAATTTCGACCACTTGTCCCGCAAGCCTCATCCTAAAACTATTAGTCTGTTTGATAAAGGAATCTACGAGGCAATAAATAACGAACTTCAAAATTTTTTTCCGGACTTCGAAGCAGACTTTTGGAACAGATCAGTAAAGGATTGATTGATTGATTTGTGGGGTTTAACGTCCCAAAACCACCATATGATTATGAGAGACGCCGTAGTGGAGGGCTCCGGAAATTTCGACCACCTGGGGTTCTTTAACGTGCACCCAAATCTGAGCACACGGGCCTACAACATTTCCGCCTCCATCGGAAATGCAGCCGCCGCAGCCGGGATTCGAACCCGCGACCTGCGGGTCAGCAGCCGAGTACCTTAGCCACTAGACCACCGCGGCGGGGCAGATCAGTAAAGGACAACTGGACGATTTTCAAATACAAATTATGGGAACTCGCAACAAAGTACATACCGAAAACCACATTTCGCGCATCTTGTTAGAAACCATGGTTCACAAAAACCCTGAAAAAGCTATGTAATAAGAAGAAACGATTATTTCAGGCTGCCAAGATAAAACCTATAGCTCAGAACTGGGATAAATACTACGCGGCCGAAAAAGCGTATTTCCTCGCCATACGCAGCGCAAAACACTCGTTTTCGACACAGATTTACCCAAGATTCTAACCAATAATCCCAAGATATTTTCGAAAATCATTAACCCCCAGGAATCCCATATACGGTTACATTGAAAAATGAAGCAGGCGATGATATGAGTACCACTGGCGTCGTTGAACTTTTCAATGCTGCCTTTTCATCTGTATTTACCAACGAAACCCACATACCGTTTCCTGCGTTACCGAAATGTATCCAGTTTTTTATGTCGCCTATCACATTTATTCCATCGGATGTTTTGTCTGTTATCAAAAAATTGAAACTGTCTTCCTCAGCAGGTGTGGACAAAATCAATACTAAAATCCTTAAAAACACGAAATCTATTTCTTCGGTGATTTTGTCATTTTTATTCTCACAGTCACTTCGCACAGGCATCTTACCAGACGACTGGAAGGTGGGGAAGGTCACTCCGGTCTTCAAATTAGGTAACAAAGACAGCCCCCTAAATTATCGCCCAATCTCTCTAACAAGCGTACCCTGTAAAATCATGGAACACGTCATCTACACCCAAATCATTCACTTTCTTGATGCCAATAACTTCTTCCATCCTGCCCAGCACGATTTCCGTAAGGGTTACTCTTGCGAAACCCAATTAGCCCTTTTGGTCTAGGATCTGCACACAAGTCTAGATACTAACCTGCCGACTCACGTAATATTTCTGGATTTCTCGAAAGCGTTCGACTTCGACAAGGTACCTCATAAGCGACTGCTAATGAAACTTAGATCTTTAAATATACATCCCGATGTTTAGCTTGGATTGAGGAATTTCTAACTAACCACTCCCAGTTTGTTTCAATTGATGACGTGCCCTCTAACCCCCTTCCAGTAACATCAGGTGTCCCTCAAGGCTCCGTTCTTGGTCCCCTTGTCTTCTTAATTTATATTAATGATTTAGCTTCACATGTCTCCTCTAGTATCCGTTTGTTTGCTGATGACTGTGTAATCTATCACTCAATCACTAACCCGACAGATCAAACCGCTATTAAAGATGACCTTAACCACGTGCTGGACTGGTGTGAAAGCTGGCTTACGAAACTCAACCCTAACAATTGTAAAACAGTCTCTTTCCACCGCCGTAGCAACCCCTCTTTGTTCCCTTACTCAATCGCTAACGTCGCCCTCGAACACGTGCAATCATATAAGTATCTCGGTGTCACCCTGTGCAATGATATTAACTGGCACCTGCATGTTACCAACATTATAGCTCTGCAAACAAATCCCTAGGTTTTCTGAAACGTCACCTTCGGCACGCCCCGCAGGACGTCAAGTTACAGGTCTACAAATCCCTTATTCGCTCTAAATTGGAATATGCCTCTGCAATCTGGAACCCACACCAAGCATATCTCATCGACTCACTTGAGGCAGTTCAAAACTGTGCTACTAGGTTCATTCATTCTTCGTATTCGTATAATATTAGTGTATCATCCCTCAAAAAAGAATCTGCTCTTTTAAACCTTGACGTACGCCGTCGCATTTCCAGCCTCTGCCTGTTTCAGAAAGTTTTTCACAGCCCATTCTGTTATTCCTACATTGTTCCACCAGCCCGCATATCTCACCGCACTAGACATCCACTTCAAGTTGCCCGTCCACGCATTAGAACGACCACTTCTTCTATGTCCTTTTTTGTACGGACTGCAAACGACTGGAATGATTTTCCCCACGACGTCATGGCCTTTTCCTGTCCATCAACGTTTTTCGACCAACTGTCTGCACGTCTCTCGCAATGAAAACCCGTGTCAATAAATAAATAACAGAACTTTATTTGTCAACCCACCCCTTATGTAATACCCCCTCGGGGGTCTTTAAGGAAATAAAGTGAAGTGAAGTGAAGTGAACCACGTTGTCGTCTTGCATCTTTTGGGGGCCATTTCAGCTGTGCCAGAGCGACAGGTTCATACACGTATCAATATTTCTATATGTAGTATACCACGGTTAGATAAACAAAACTAAGACTCCTCGCATAATTGATAAACTACAGTGCCGTAGTTCGGCACCTACCAACAGCTCGCAAGTGCGTGGCCTACAGTACCGCTTTGTTTACAACCAAGCTGTTAAAATGCTGCCTTCACAATTCATTAAATAGTCGTCATCTTTCTAAAGATGCCAAGAGCATTTTGAGATGTGCTCTAAGCATAAAGTGGCACCCACTCTGAAATTATTTTGGTTAATAGAAGGGAGGGTACGATGAAAACAAACAGCGCTCCGGGAAGTTGCAATCTCTCGCTCATCTCAGTACAATGCATCACCAGCCAAGCAAGACGATATTCTTTCGTATGTCGTTTGAAGAAGTTGCACTCGCGGTGACGTGACCGTACAAGGCACCCTTTGAGAACGTGTATTATCCTACGCGCACATAAAAAAAGACGACGTAGCTAGCAGACGACGCCCTGAACAATCCACACTTGCGTGCTTGAGCCAGTTCCCGTCAGTTGGCGACACCACTCGATCTCGCAGCCATAAGCTTGTACGCATTGCAGTCTCTGGATGTTTTGTCCAGCTGTGGTGGTCTTGTGGCTGAGGCTCAGCTGCTGATCCACCGGTCAAATCAACGAATCCCTGCTACGGCGGCTGAATTTTCGATGAGGAGAAATTGCTGTAGGTTCAGGTGCTCCCAATTGGGTGCACGTTAAAAGAACCCCAAGGCATCAAAATTTCGGGAGCCCTTCACTATGGTGCCTCTTAAAATCATATGATTGTTTGGAACGTTAAACCCCACATATCAATTAACTGTGCATGTTTCCCATTATTTTCAATTTCTCCCCCTGAAGAGACGTTCAGCTAACGGCCATTCCTGCGCCGATGAACAGGGCGCACAATACTACGCATTTGGAACGCTAACTTGTGAGGACATTCCACGAGCCTACCCCCCTCCCAATTTTTGACTTTTTACTTTTTGGCTAGACCATCATTTTGTTATAGCAGCATGCTTTTGAGAACTGGACGCAAAGACCAAAACGAGGTAAGATTGCCGCAGACACATCGCCGAAGAGAGTGAGCGAGCCGCTGTGTTTGCGTATGCATTGAATCCCACCCAACAGGCCTATTCGGCGAAGGAACCCTTGTGTGTGAAAGGCGTCAGCGGACTCCTCGCTTTTATGTGTAGACTTCTGGGCATCAGTTATCACGCAACACCAACTCCTATCTGCACGGTAGGGATAGCTCGCCTATCTTGTCTTGGTAGCAAAAGGAAGCATAGGCGAGAGTTTTGTACATCTCTATGGTGCCAATATCTCAGAGGTCATCCATATTCATATCAAAACGGAAGCCTGCTGGCCCACATTTGCCGTGAGCATACTTTTAGTCATGTGTCGTATAGATAGGTGACGTTGCATATACGTCGTTAAGAGATGGCTGTATTTTTCTCATGGAACACTTATTCGCATATAATAAAAAGAATTTGATACACTACAAAACAGACAATGTTGTTTTCTTTTTTTTCTGCGTCTTTATTATCTACAATTGCATGGCCCCCTTTCTTCTCATCACTTTCTGTTCCAGCTGTAGGCCACTCCTTATGCTTCAGGTTTTCCTGGGTAGAAGAATACAACGCACATGCATTCACGTGGCAGTCTTGTGCAAAAATCACACATGGTGACAGATGAATCTTACTCCCAGAAAATGATAGTTTGTATGAAACTCTTGATTGTGTGTATGAAACAAGTCCAATCAGTAGAATGCTCACATGCCACATGCCTGCATACTCAATAAACACATGTTATGAAGCCGGTTTTTTTTTACTAGGGCAGAATGAAGGCCGACTGTCAATTGAAATCACAGCGGCTTTTGATTGCCATGCAATGTGGGTGATTACTAGCCTAACGGGTCCTCGTTCGGTGCTTACTAACTTTTCGGTGCTCAAATATTTGTGAATGAAGTTGTTTATGAAGGGTTGTCTTAGCGGGGAACCGTAGTCCTACGCAAGAAGATTGCCTCAACCGCGGGCAAGATATGAGTCATGCCATATCAATATTGAAATCCATATACAAGTGAACTGTACGGTAAAGCTACGTATGCGCAGCCTGCAAGACAGGAGAAGTGCGCTTTTGTGGCAGTTTTCGAATTCCTCTCTCGTCGCTGTTATTTTGCTGCAGGATGTTTTGTTGGCGAGCATGCTCGCATGGCACGACATATTCACCAAGAGGGTCTCTCGCTGAAGTATGCCGTTGCTTCGTTGCACAGGCATGCATGCCATAACTAAGACGCACCAATCATTGAGACTCCAGCAGCGGCCCCACTGGTGTCGCACGAATCCGAAGTGCCAAGTGTCCGGGTGGCCATAGTGGGCAGTCAGCTCCCGGAATGGGCTGTGGCGCCAACTGAACGGTGGAACGCCCAATGTGCTCGGTCCACTGACGGCCTCGAATTGAAGCGACTCGAACAAACGGCGGTTTGTGATCTGCGAAAGAAAACGCCATTGAAGTGAGGGCACCGTTCGTTGAGATCATGCAAATATATTTTCGTTCAACTCGATCGTTAATTCAATTTGACTAGTTCTTGCGTAACATAGACAACTAGTATGGATAAGTCCATTGAAGTGAAACTGCAACATCCGGAGTTGCAAACTCGCCTCAAAACAAGAGGGGAGTTGAGCCAGTTGGTGGACTTTTATTTTCAAAAATTTTTGCTAAGCGTACCAACAAACACGGACGGCATCAAGTAGACAGGACAGTAAGCTCTGCTACACCTATTCTTCTTGTCCATGTTTTCGGCGTGCTTAACTACACGTTCAAAATATCTCCTCAAAAGACATATATAACACCGCAGAAGATCGCCGCCAACGAGAACCAAATTTGAAGTGTATCCATAAGCTTGCATATTTTTATGACATGAGAAGATGGAGGAGTTTCTTCTGGGTTGTTTTCACGGATAGGTGGTGGAAAGTTTTCTGTGGGCATTTTTGTGCCCTACATTGCGCCTTTATATGGTTACCACAGTACTGCAACACACGCGCCAAATGTTCCTTGAGCGACGCCGGTTTGTTGCGGGCCATCGCCAACTGAGCCAAAGAGCAAGAACGCAGCCGCCACCAGGGTCTCTAGCCACGACTGCACGTGGTTGCTTTGGAAAGTATCAGTTCCTGTGCAAGAAGCCACGTATTTCCCGGGCATGGATTTCGTGCACGACAGCTGCGTGCGCGCTTCCACCAACCAATCCAAAGGACGTTTCCACGAAAGAAAAAAAAAACACGCAACCGAAACCCAAGATCCGCGCACTTGCAAGTGTGCTAGCAGAGAGAAAGTAGTTGGGATGAAATCCGGAAAAAAAAATGGTTTCTGAGTAGGGAGCCAAGATTACAAGAAGTTGGACACTTTGAAACGTGGAGGATAGAAAAAAAGTAAAAGTAGATATTGCCCTCTGCCGTTTGAGCCTTCTGCGTCGGTCCACCACATAATTGAAATGTCGGATTGTAGCTCGCGATAAATTTCAGTACTCCCGGTTAAGTTCTGATTTATATTTGTCCCAAAATCGGCCGCGATTCGACGAAATGACAAACTTCGGTTAAAAGCTACCAGGCGCCAAGGCACGAAGTATCGGTATGTTTCATAATTTGAGTCATATTGACGAAAATAGTTTTTGTTTGGATCACACTGCAGGCTTATGGAAAGCCCGCGTACGAATGCTTGCTCCGTGACGTGATGCTTCCTCAGTGATTTCAAATGTAGTCAAGGTTGGGTCGGTTCGGGAGCCTAACCCACTGGTGTCTTCAGTGCTTTCTGAAAGCGTTATTCTGTGCTCTTGTAAGTACAGCCAGCAGCATTAAGTTAGTAAGACACCACTGATGAAGCATGACGACTAGCGCAAGAAAAAGCATCTCCACTGCACTTTACGAAATAAATGTTTTGACAGAGCGGAATACAGCTTGCAGCAAAATCCGTCCTTATTGCTTGTGTAGATTCCCTGTCTAAGCATTGATTTATTTTATAGTTCCCGACTTTGTTCAACGTGTTTTTTGCTGCTGGATTACATTGCAAAAGGATGTGGTGGTCCTCATTTCCAAATATTGTATTGGGGCTCCATCAGCCTGCTCGTAGTAACCATTTATTCACTGGAATTTAAAAATTATAACGTTCGATTTCCACTTGGTTCACTTATATGTTTAATTAAGAAAAAATAGTCTCATATGATAACCACGAAGATACCCTCGTTCATCCCTTTGTTTTGTACTCCAAGAGTGGGATGACGACTTTTCGTGATTTCTAAGACACGTTGACTGTTGTAAGCCCACTATATTGGGCAGCTTACTTCCACGTGTTATTCTCTTAGGTGCAATAAATGCAGACCTTAAAAATTATTAGCAGCAAATGGAACACCATTCCAATTAACGCGGAGTGTGACAGACCATACGTGCCGTTCATTGCAAAGCATGTTTTTTATGGGCGTTAACATATAGGTTGTGAGGCTCTACTCGACAAAATGGTTTATGAATTTAGGCAATAAAGTGCGTAAGCGTCCCAAAATTGAAATAAATTCCGGAGCATCCACAAACTCTAAATACTTAGCCGAAAGCCACTCGGGTAAAAAAAAGGGTGCTATTGCTTGCACCGGATGTTCTTTCGTGGCAACGCAGCCGCTATTTGGAAACAGGCTATCCGTGATTACTTACAGCGAAGGCATTTAAGAACATTGTGTTCAAACAACTCTATGAACTAACAAACATAGGTAAACAACCAGCAACAATGCGCCTAAAGAGCTAACAAAAAAAACAGGTGTGAAGGATTGAGAACAGCAATACAAAGAAAACATAGGTGAATTATGTGGCAATGGTGATTTAAATAAAAAAACACTTAGGTAAAAGTTACATACATGGCATTCATGAGAATGAAATATAACAGAATTGTAGGTAACAGGCTGAAAACTGATGAAAGTGGCAGACATGTGATATGGAATTTAGGCTTGTCCGTGACGTAGTGATCCCGTTGCTGAACGTGCACCCAGGACCGTCAGCTTTCCTGCGCTTACGTTAATGCCGAATGACAGTGCTTTAAATTTGTAGATGAGAAATGATTCGCGTGCTTCCCGTTCGTGGTAAGATTTAAAACCAGATTCTATAATGGTTGCTGTTAGGCTATCGAGTGAACGTCCTGTCGCATTGATTGATATGTGGGGTTTAACGTCCCAAAACCACCATATGATTATGAGAGACGCCAGGACCTGTCGCATTCAGGTGCTTAGATAGGGGTAGGCTAGGAAACATTGTGTCATGCGCCTTGTGGTTATTAAACCGCAGTCTGACTGGTGTCGCTGTCTGGCCTAAGTACTGAAGCTTACAGACTGAGCACTCAGGTAGGCACACACAGTTACGCGTATCGCAATCGTAATCACCTTTAATTTTCATTCTGAAGTTTGACGCCAAACTGTGGGCTGAAATAGAGGTGGTCATGCGTACGCAAACCTTGCAACGTGGTTTACCACAAGGGTGGCAACCTGAATAGGCAGGATGAGTTAGTACAGGTGAAGTCAGCATATTGTGCAAGTTTCTCGACCGGCGATAGACTACAAGTGGCAATTCCGAAAATGTTTTTGAGACGGTCGCTCTGCATAAGAATGTTGTGGTACCTTCGTAGGATGTGATTAACGTTTGGTGCTAATGCGGATTGCGTTAATTTGAGGTTTGTAGATGGTCGCTGTTGAGCAGGCTTGTTGGAGTGGAGAAGCTCGCTCCTGTCCATCATTTTATTAGCATGTTTAGTGGCATTGTGGCGGGTACTTTTGTCTTCTTAGCGCATCACCGAGCTTGTCACAATTATCCCTGAAGTCAGATTATGCGGAGCACAACCTTTTAAAACGGAGCGCCTGGCTGTACGGTATGCTTGTCTTGTTGTGTCTTACGTGGCTACTTTGAAAGTGAAGGTAGCGGTGTCTATCAGTCGACTTTCTGTAAAGCTTCGTCGTTAATTTATCACTTGATATGCATACCGTGACGTCCAGAAATTCCATGTTTGATGCTGAGTAGACGAGTGCGAAGGAGATTGATGGATGAAAAGTGTTAAAGCTTGCCATAAAAGACAAAAGTTCAGTTTCCCCGTGATGCCATATCAAAAAGATATCGTCAATGAACTGCTTAAAGTAAAACGATTTTAGGGCGCACCTGGCAAGAAATCTGTCCTGCAATGTGACCATGAATATATTGGCGTAATTCGGTCCTATCTCCGTGCCCATCGAGGTGCCACTCGTCTGTACAAAGTGGGTTTGATTAAATTCGAAGTTATTTATATACAGAATTAGCTTTAAAAGGGAGACTACAGATGAGCTGTCAATAGGTTTGTTTATTGAAGATTCGTCATGTGCACGTATTACGGACTGAATGCCGTCGTCATTCGGGATATTCGTGTATAGAGAAACTACGTCTAGAGTGACTAGTAGCGCTTTGTCGGGGACGCCAAGATCAGCAATGTCACTCAAGAAATAGTTAGTGTGTCAGAGATACGAAAAAAAGGAGGCGAGAATTTCTCTGATAAGAGCGTCAATGTAGCCGGAAAGAGGTTCAGTAACCGTACCAATAGCCGAAACTATTGGACGACCGGGGTTATTTGGTTTGTGCACCTTCAGTAATAAATAAAACCTTCCTGCAACAGGACTAAGCGGTATTAGTAATTTCATCATCTTTTTACTGATGCTCCATTTTTGTAAATGTTCCCCAAGGGCCTTGGCAATGATGCCTTTAAAATCCTCAGTTGGGTCGTGACCGAGCTGCCTATAGTATGCAGTGTCGCCTAACTGTCTCAATGCTTCAGTGATATAGTCGGAGGTATTCATTACCACTCTGCACCGCCTTTGTCAGTGGGCTTAATAACAATGTCTAAACGGTTCTGCAATGTCCTAATGGCTTTCCTTACATTTGAGGTCAAGTTGTGTTTGAAAGATTTTCTCTGGTTATATGCTTCAAGAATATCGTGTTGGACAGCTAAAATGCACATATCAAGGCACTTGTCACGTCGTACCAGTGGGATCCAATGTTTACTGGATGACAAGCTGTTGGATGAGAATCGTTCATGAAAAAATTCACGTAGTCTCATGTTCCGCGCGAAGTCGTCAGGGTCCTTCACGAGCTGAAATTGATTGTACCTGATAGTTGCCGGACAGAAGTTGAGACTACGAGAAAGAAGAGACATTTCAGGGTTTGTAAGTGTGATATTCGAGATGTTGATAATGTAAGTAAACTGGTTTTCATTATCAATAGCCTGACTGGATATATTTGAAGCGCTGGTGGACGGGAGCGCTGGTAGCAGTGGAGGTAGAACGTTATCGCGAACACTTTTTGCAGATTTCCTTGCTTGGATTTCTAATCGCTTCCTTTGTTCGTAATCTTGAAGCAAAATACGTTCGTCGGAACTAATTGAATGGGCGCTTCGTAGCAGTCGTTCTTGGTTGCTTAAGTTCTTTGCCAATGAGCTGCAGTGTTTGATTACAATGCGCGTAAGGTCCAAAAACGCTTTCTCCAGCGTGTCACTCCAACGTTCTAAATTATGGCTAGACATATCCGATGTAGCTGCTTTCAAGGAAAGCTGAAGGCGTTTTGGTACTTTTTGTGAAGCTACGTATGACGACAATGTAAACTCATGCATTTCACATCGCACACGTTTTTCAACAACTTTCCTAATTTTTAGGAAATTATTGTAGTGTACAGTTACACTGGTGGGGGCATTTGCGAGTCAATCACGGGAAGTAGTCACAGTTGTAGAGCGATTAGCACTTCTCAAAGAATATGAATGGGAACATGAAGAATTAATTTCAGACCTTTTAGTTGAGTTGCGGAGTTGCATCTGTGGTTGAGGTGGCAAACTGGCGTCGGTAGAAGGTCTTTGTGAACTCGGTGTGCTGGCAAAATTCTGGCTAGTGCGTTGATGTGACGAAGGTAGAAGGCGAGTGGAATTCCGCTTAGACGGCTAGGTGGTTGCGTGGTCGCCCCAGGAAGACGGTGACGAAATAAAAAGATGTCGAAAGGACAAGCGCTTGATGTGACTGGCCATCACTGCAACT
The DNA here is from genome assembly GCA_013436015.1 of Rhipicephalus annulatus. Lineage (NCBI taxonomy): Eukaryota > Metazoa > Arthropoda > Arachnida > Ixodida > Ixodidae > Rhipicephalus > Rhipicephalus annulatus. The sequence goes on from WOVY01002197.1 coordinate 236,100, forward strand.
CATTTATTACTAGGATGAAGGGCGTCGGCTGCAAAGACGTGATTTGACGGGAATCATTGCAAGGCATGGTCGAGGAAATACACTTGTCTGGAGCATCAACAAAACATACGCAAGTGGCTGATGTCGCACGCCTCACGGTTGCAGTGTCGGACCAAAGCTTCGTTGTGGCCACCACGGCGGTGGTTTAGGCTTTGAGGAAGGATCAGACCGGCGTATATATGATGGATGTTAGCCCTTTCGCTGAAAACAACACCTAGAAGGTGCTTGTACCTTGAGAAGGTCGCACGTCCGATGCTTTTCACCAAATTATTGGTGCCAATGTGGATGATCAGATGTGTCATCGAAGGTGGAACCAACTTTAAGAGTTCGGGGACATCATCTATACTAGCACCGGGCTTGCTAATGAAGGCTGGTGTGCCTTGTTGTTGTGGGTCAAAGTGATGAAAAATATACTTCATGTGAGTCGCCTGTGACAGCAGTTTACACAGCAGTCCTTGGTAGCTTCACACAAGTAGTTCTTGACGTTGTCCGAGCAGGGATTCATAGTCTTTGAATATCAAGCGAGCGTTTTTCTGTGGATCCAGCGATAAATAGAAATTGGCTTGGGCGGACAGACGTATGACAACTTTTATTTTACCTACGTTTCGGCCGGGGTCCGGCCTTCGTTAGGGAGTACATTGCAAACGTCAACGTGCTGCTTATATATATTGGGGGCCTCCAACACATGATAATATACGGCGAAGTCCACTACGAAAAGGATCAACACAATAACACGGGTGATTGTGTACAGCGAATGTATTATACACACACACACACACACACATATATATATATATATATATATATATATATATATATATATATATATATATATATATATATATATATATATATATATAGATATATATATATATATATATATATATATATATATATATATATATTCAATTCTTCGTTTGGAAAACCCTAATTAGGCCCGAGGAACCGGCAGCCGACAGCTACGATGACCGAACCAAGAAGATGCTGCTACGCCACAACGATGAGGATGCATGATCAACGCATGCTAATGATGATAATATGCAGATGAAGAGGATTGGTATACTAAATACTCACACTGATTCCCCCCACTTGAAATCGGCCAGCCTGGCCACGGCAAGTCAAGGGGACAAGAACGTCACATGAATGGCTTCTTACGGGAGACACGGACGACCTCAGTAGTTCGATAACGGCGATATGCTGGGCCTACAAGTGGCGTCACGCGATAATTCACGAGTGAAGTCTCTTCAAGAACTGTGTACGGGCCGATAAACCGTGGCTGAAATTTGTCGCACAAACCAGGTGTGCGAATAGGCGTCAAAAGGTACACTTTGTCTCCAGGTTGAAAAGATACAGCACGATGAAATTCATCATAAACTAGCTATCTCTCTTGGTGTCGGGCTTCAGTATTTACACGAGCACGTTGGCGGCACTGTTCGAGTCGTAAAACGTATTCGTCTGAAGAGAATGGAGATGAATTCGCTTGGCAGGTAACGAAAGAGACGTTCAGGAAATAAGTAGGGGAGCGTTCATAAACTAGGTAAAATGGTGAGTAGCCGGTTGTCCGCTGAATGGCCGTATTGAAGGTGAAAGTGATGAATGGTAGAACCATGTCCCAGTTCTTGTGGTCTGGTTGAACATAGGCGGTGATCATGTCAGCAAAAGTGCGGTGGAATCCCTCAGTGAGGCCGTTAGTGTGGGGATGATAACTAGAGACAGTCTTGTGAGTTTCGCCGGAGACGTGAAGAAGTTCGTTCACTTGTTGTGAAAGGAAGGCCCTTCCACGGTCACTGAGCAATACACGTGGAGCACCATGACGCAGTATGATGACTCGGAGGATGAAAATGGCAATTTCAGAAGCTGAAACAGTAGTGAAGTATGCAGTCTCAGCGTAGCGTGTCAAATGGTTAACGACTGTTACTATCCACCAGTTTTCAGCAGCAGTGACTGGAAGGGGGCCATTAATATCGACGCCTACAACTTCTAATAGTGTGGCTGGGCACGGAAGAGGCTGTAGTGTACCGGCTGGAGCAGATGTTGCTAGTTTTCAACATTACCAGGTAGCGCAGCACCCGACATACCGAGCTACACTAGTGGTAATGTCTGGCCAATAAAACTGACTTCGAAGGCGATCGTAGGTTTTATGGTAATCAAGGTGATTGATTGATTGATATGTGGGGTTTAACGTCCTAACACCACCATATGATTATAAGAGACGCCGTAGTGGAGGGCTGCGGAAACTTTGACCACCTGGCGTTCTTTAACGTGCACCCAAATCTGAGCACGCGGGCCTACAACATTTCCGCCTCCATCGGAAATTCAGCCACCGCAACCGGGATTTTAACCCGCGACCTGCGGGTCAGCAGCCGAGTACCTTAGCCACTAGACCACCACGGCGGGGCTAATCAAGGTGACCAGTAGTCGGATGGTCATGAAGCGCTCTAAGGACTTCGTACGGAAGCGATCGGGGCAGAACGGGAACACAGAGCTCACCATCGGGATGGTGAATTTTGCGGTACAGCACCGAGTTGTGCAGCTTAAATTGCGAGAGCTGGCGACAGAGTCTCGCATTAGGTAGATGGGAAATACCAGTGAGGTAGCCTAGAATACGTCGACAGTATGGGTAAGCCAGCTGTCGAGAACGAAAATCGTGGGGGTCGTTCGAAGGCAGCTGGTTCACAGAGGCGAGAGAGGAAACCGCCGTAGACGTGAACTCTGAGGGTGTGTTGTGCAAAGTGATTGCGCAAACGCTGAGTGGAGCCGCTGGTAGAGGCAGCGAGAAGGAGCTTCGACGTCTCTATGTTTCTGCCACACTTGTATACTATGTCAAATTCATACTATTGGAGGCGTAGAATCCAGCGGCCGAGGCGTCCCGACAGGTTTTTGAGTGTCGAAAGTCAACATAAAGCGTGGTGGTTGGTCAAAATGGTGAAATGGTGGCCGTGCAGATAAGGACTAAATTTCTGCACTGACCAAACGATGGTGAGGCACTCCTGTTCGGTGATCGTGTAGTTCCTCTCGGCTGCGTAGAGGACGTGGCTAGGGTGGCTAGAGTGGGGAGGTGTGAAAAGCGGCCGCCGAAACCAGTCCCCAAAGCGCGCCGATGCCGTTTGGGGCGCTGCACGCACAGGCGCGGGTGACTGCGGGGGAGACAAACGAGATGGCACGCGCTGCTCTCCACAAAAACTGCTCTCATGCTGTGTGGTGGTGACCAGTTTTCGGTAAAATAATTTTGATCAAGCAAGTGTAGGGCAGTGCATGGCATTTAAGCCCTTTAAAGTCTCATCTCTGAAAACCATTCTTGAAAAGGCCCACAAGCAAGACTATATGCCAACTGTCATGGACTTAAAAGGCCAACTCCGGCGATTTTTCGACCATGTTAATGTAATGGTGTTTCTATGTTCCTGAGATACTCTTGTCACGAGAGCAATAGCCTAAATGCTCAGGAAATTCACAAATGTTTTTAATAAGCCAAACGGTGCGAAACTGAAACCCGACCGGGCGCCTTTTCTGCGTATGACGTACAATTTGGTAAGAACCGGAGGCTGTATGCTGGCTCTGTTGGCGCGTAGTGTGAAAACTGTGAAAGCCAGACGAGTTAAGCACCGGCCAAACACCACTCAGGCAGGAAGAAACCTTTCCTCTGCAATACATGTGCCAAACACTTCCGCTGTCGCCTTGTGGCCACCACAATAAATGCTGTAGCGGCCAAAGTAGCGTTAGCATCAGCTGCGTCACTTCCGCTGACATGCCAAACATGACGTCACCCAGACAGTGTTGCCAAATATTATGGCAAGTGAAGTAAGCTTTGTGAGGAAATTTTTGTAATTCATTTGCAAACAATCAGCGCATCTCTCAAGCCCGTAAATTGGTGTAAATGACGGAAATGTGAAAAGGAACGTACCCAGCGAATTTCATTGAGATCCATTGACCTAAAAAAATCACCGGATTGGGCCTGAATTAATATTGCGGTTATTCGCGGCGGAGCTGCGGGTGCCCCGAGAGATGTTAATCACTGTAAGTCTTCATAATATTTGAACATACTAAATGCATGCAACCACGAGTGGAAACTTTAGTATCAGAGCTCCGTTTCCAGAAATTTTGAGCACCTGGGGCTCTTTATTGATTATACTTCAAGATCAGAAGTTTGAATCAATGCGTCCGTGCTATGGGAGCCAGAATATCAATTTAATAAAGCTCGTATTTATATTTGACATGTCATAAAGCATTCCTTAAACATGGTTCTAGTACCGTAATTATTCTTGCTAAGATAAACGTAAACCCAAGTGTTCGTCACACTAGGCACGACGAGTTAAACGTGAATTTTACCTATTCCGAGAAGCGTTTAGGATGAACATTGCCCTACAGGCTACCCTACCTACCATCCTAAACGACGAAGACTTAGTTACTTCGTCCTTTCATCTGCCATGGCCCCGCCGCGGTGGTGTAGTGGCTAAGGTACTCGGCTGCTGACCCGCAAGGCGCGGGTTCAAATCCCGGCTGTGGCGGCTGCATTTCCGATGGAGGCGGAAATGTTGTAGGCCCGTGTGCTCAGATTTGGGTGCACTTTAAAGAACCCCAGGTGGTCTAAATTTCCGGAGCCCTCCACTACGGCGTCTCTAATAATCATAGAGTGGTTTTGAGACGTTAAACCCCACATATCAAAATCTTCTGTCATGGAAAAATTTCTATGAATCTATCCAAATAATGCAAGAAACGTCACTAGAATTGGCTGTCTTGTGCATTTATTAATAATTCTTATTACTCTATTGTATCGTTTACTATGACGTCTGTGTGTACCAGTGTATAGTTTTGATACTGATTATTGCTGACACTTCATTTTAATGTCGTGTGTAATAATTCCTTACGATTATTACTCAACTAGGGTGCTGTAGGACTATGCAATTTTATATAATCAAAATCGTCACATTACATGCTTCGCCCACCTCATTCACTTTCCCGGCTAGAACATCTCCCGGAATTTTGGCTGACTACTTATTGATTCTTGCTTTTCATGTTCATGCCAAGTCATGATACGTATGTATTCCCTCGCTCTCTATTTGGGGAGTTTTGTTTCATACCTTTTGTATTCGTACTTGGTGTCATTTAATACTTGTAAAGTTTATTTTTTTATTCTACATGTATGAATGTTTGTCGTGTAATGCTGCTTTGACAACTTGTGACTGGGTCAGTACTTTGTCAATCCCTTGAGCTTTTAGTCCCGTGCTCCTCGACCTATTGAACGAAAAGAAGTGAATTCTCTGACCAAAACAACTATAGCAAATTTAGGTGACCTAAACTAGGAAATTTTGCACAAGATGCCAGAGGCATAACACAGTGGCCTAATGTGCACCGGAGAGTTTTATGTGATGGCTTATAACCTCGTGGCAGATGTTAATTCTATTTCTCAATGCTACAGATGGCCGAAATATTATTTCATCGTCAACCCTCCCCGCAAAGATATGATCACTGACCTAAAAAAAAATTGCAGTAATTCTGGCAGCTTGCATCTGCTAACGGGCCACATACACAGGTATTTGCAGCGTAATATATTTGCAGTGTAATTAACTTTTGCCCCTTTACCCTACACGGGGCCCGCTAGAATTGCAACTGTTTATGGAAACGTGAGCCCAATTGCTTTTCCAGGTACTGGAAACTCAATGCTCCCCGACCTGTACTATCAGAATAAGCAAATATTATTTTGGAAACGGAACTGATAAATAGCGCTACCGTGTTGCAGGAACGACTTGCTGACAAGTACAACTCTACAGACACAGAGACTCCTCCACTAAGTTATCCACGTTGCCACCCTTGGGTCTCTTCAAGAGGCTGAGCTGAAGCAATAAGTTTTGCAGACAAGCATATTGAAGTGACGCTAGATCTACTTTTTTGTCGTTGGCACCTTCAGGCATTTCAGAGAAACCCAGCGCAAGCACCGATTGATGAAGTACTTGTAAAGCAGCTACCACCTGCGAAAAAAAAGCAGCGCACCCGAGGAAAACCCTGCGAAGTGCGCCGCTCACTATCCACGCTGCTCCCATCAGCGCCCCTAGCGGCATCGGAGCGCCGAAGGGCCTTCTTCGGCAAGCGAAAAGCGCCGCGCTCATCACAACTCCCCATTCTAGCCACTCTAACGCGGCTGGCGTATGCAACAGCTCGCTCTCGCGAAGAGATCTCACGTTGCAGGAGCACGGCTCCTAAACCACGGCCGTTAGCGTCTGTATGCAGCGAGGTCGGTGCATGACAAAATACAGGGTTGGTCGGGAGGGCACTCTTCAACATGCCGAAAGCCGATTCGCATTCCTGAGAGCACTGAAAAGGCATGCTGGAAGCAAGTACCCTACGGAGTTGTGTGGCTATGGAGGCAAATTTTTGTATGAATTGCTGAAATTAAGAGGCGAGACCAAGGAAACTTCGCAAATCTTTCGGTTTGTCAGGGCGAGAGAAGCGAAACACCGCCGCAACTTTATCAGGGTCTGGACGAATTCCGTTCTCGCTCACAACATGACCTAGGAAGTTGATAAATATGCTGGCGAAATGGCACTTCTTGGTGTTAATTTTAAGACTAGCGCCCGCAAGGCAAGTCAGGGCCTCGTCAAAGCGTTGCAGATGTTGAGGAAATGTTGATTAAAAGACAACAATGTCATCGAGGTAACATAGGCAAGTCTTACATTTCAGGCCACGCAGCACGGTGTCAATCATGCGCTCAAAAGTAGCGGGCGCATTGCATAGAATGAACGGCGTAACAATAAAATCGTATAGGCCGTCCGGGGTTGCAGTAGTTTTTTTTTTCATCATCTTCGCGCATGGGGATTTGTCAACAGCCGGAACGCAAGTCGAGGTTCGAAAAGAATTCAGCACCTTGTTAGGAATCGAGGGCGTCGTCGATGCGTGGCATGGGGTATAGGTCCTTCCTAGTGATCTTTATTTAATGCTCGGTAATCGACTCAAAATCGTACCAAACCGTCTTTTTTACGCACCAGAACGATGGGAGACGACCAAGGACTGTTGAGGGTCGGGTTATCTCCCGTTGCAGCATATCGTCCACGTTTCCCTCAATGATTTTTCGTTCAGCTAGAGAGACGTGGTACAAACGGCGGTGCACAATGGATGTTCCGTCGGTCTGAATACGATGTGTTGTAGTGATTGTCTGGCCCAGGGTGGATGAATGAACGTCCAATGAGTTTGCATGCTTTTCCAACAAATCAAGCAGCCGCTGCTTCTGTGACTCTGTCAAGTCTTTGTTGACAGCTACTGTAAAGGCCGAGGAAGCAGCATGCTCTTCAGGATGGCCTTTACAGGAGACAAGGGTAAGAGGCACGACGCACACAGGCTGCAGATCGGCAACGCAGGTGACAGTAGTGCCTCATGGCAGTAAAATTTTATGTGGTGTGGTGTTCGTAAGAGCGAGAACAGCTGACTCAATGTTGAAGCGAGCCAAAGCTGATGCGAGAGCTATGCCTTTATTAAGGCGACAGGGCGATGGAGTGATTAAAATGTGACCAGAGTCGACGTCGTTGGACAAAACTGTGGCTAATTGATGTTCGTGTGGTTATAACTCGATGGCTACAGCAGCGATGAGTTGAAGTGGCCTGTAGGTTTCGTCACTCAGCAAGTGGTCTGTGCCAGTGAGATGGACGAACCGTTGTGCACAACAAATAGCCGCGGAAGCAGAGGAAAGAAAGTCCCAGCCTAAAATGAGTTGGTGGGAGCACGGGGATAGCACAGCGAATTCTATATGGTGAAGAATTTTGTCGATTAGCACACGTGCAGTACAGAAAGCGGAAGGGCGAATCATTGCTCTCTAGGCTGTAACCAGTGTTGGTCTATCATAAGGCGTCATGACTTTTCGATGACGGGCACACAAATCAGCACGAATAATACAAATCGCAGCCCCAGTGTCCACCAAAACATCAACGTCCACTCCCTCAACTATGATTGAAATAATAGTATAAGCGCGTGCTGGAGGAATTAGAGTTCTGTGTTGGAATGCAGTTTGTCATCCAAAAACTGCATCGCTTACTTTTCCGGACGCCGATCTGAAGCGAGGGAAGCAGGCTGAAGAGGAGAAGAGCAGCGACGGTATAGGGCGACGGTAAACGGCGTCAGGCTAATCGATGACGACTGCGCAGTTCACCCGATGCTGGCGGAGATGGAGACCGACGCAGCGGTGTCGAATAACGGCGACCCTTGTACAAGGCTCCTGCGGTATAGTTCCGTTCGCGTATGTCATACCCTCGACGCTCGTCTTGCTGGCGCTTGCGGCAAAAGCCTGAAATGTGACCACGATAGCCGCAATATTGGCACGTAGGGCGAGTCGATCGATAAGGAGGGTAGTAGCTTGCGTTAACTGCAGCGGTAGAGAGAGCAGTGAGAAGGACAGATGATGGCTCAGGCGGTGGTGATGGAAAGCTCGTGGGAGGTGCGGCAGCAACCGACGCGTACGTTCGTGGAGGCGACGTAGAGCTGACGGTGCCTGATGGCATGGCGGCGGCATGCGAGAATGATGGGAGAGTGTGAGCGACAGTGGGCTGCAGATGGGCCATGTGGGTGATGGGCGTGAGTTCCTCCCTGATGACATCCCGCAATGACGTTGAAGACGACTGAAAGGGACACACTAAAGGTAGTGCTAATCCCATTGATTTTAATTCTTCACGTATGATCTCCCTTATTGTGTTTCGTAGATTTGGATCCGCCGTAATACGGGCTGCGTCGTCCGGTTGTAGGCGCATAGACTCAAGTTCTTCAAGGCGCTGACAGGTTGTCGCAACGTCAGCAAGGGTAGCCGGATTCTGGATTGCAAGGGCATTGAATACGACGGGTGCAATCCCCTTAAGAAGCTGGCGTACCTTGTCTGACTCTGTCATTGGTGTGTCAACTCGGTGGCAAAGGGAAAGAACATCCTCGATGTAGGGTGTATACGACTCCCCAATGTGCTGTTTCCGAGCCACGAGACCTTTTTTGCGAGAGCCGAATGAACAGCCGGTGTGCCAAAGACATGGTGAAGCTGATCTTTCAAGGCTGACCAGTCGGGGATGTCGATGAAGTGGTTGAGGAACCACGTCTTCGCGACACTCGTGAGGTAGAATGAGACGTGAGCGAGTTTGTAGGTGTTATCCCACCGGTTAGCAGCGCCGACACGTTTGAAATCGTCCAGCCATTCCTCTACATCTTCCCCGCGCATACCAGCGAAGGACTGGGGCTCACGCTGGAGGCTGTTAATGGCGTTAAAAGGTGCGGCGCGCAGTGGCGGAGTGGGAACGGCTGCAGCACCTACCTCGTCTTGGTGCGACATACTTCCGGACACGTGGCCCAAGCGGCAACCTGAACCAGGTGGTACAGCTGTCGAGATGACGACGGGGAATCGAACAGCACCCTCCACCACGCATGAAGTCTTGGTTTGAAACACCTCTATTAGGCTCGAAGAACCGGCAGCCGATTGCTACGATGAACGAACCAAGATGATCATGCTACGCGACAACGAGGAGGATGCCTAAGCAACACATGATAATGATGATAATGTACAGGTGAAGAGGATGGGTATATTAAATGCCTACTATATATATATATATATATATATATATATAGATATATATATATGTATATATATATTTATATATATATATATATATATTGTAGTGGGGAATTCGCAAGGCACTGCCTAGTGGGACCATCTTTTTCTTTTTTCTGAGTGCGAAGCGCGAGTGGGTGCACGAGCTGTAGACGTTGGACTGCTCGAGCATTTCTGTCCGTACTGGCTGCCTGCCTACTACCTGGCGTCGCTATTAAACTCCCTTGCAAAGTGGTGGAGGCGCTGGGTACGGAAACCTGAAACTTCGAAGCCGGAAGCTGCCCACTGCATCAGCAATGCCTGATCAGACGACCGAGCAAGGTACCATCCTTCAAAGCACGGCCCAATCTCAGCTGGTCATCGTACCTACCACCCTGTGCCAACGGAATCCCCCTTCTTCAGCGGCACCGAGGACCAAGATGTGGAAGATATATACACACACACACACACACATATATATATATATATATATATATATATATATATATATATATATATATATATATATATATATATATATATATATATATATATATATATATATTGTAGTGAGGAATTCGCAAGGCACTGCCTAGTGGGACCATCTTTTTCTTTTTTCTGAGTGCAAAGCGCGAGTGGGTGCACGAGCTGTAGACGATGGACTGCTCGAGCATTTCTGTCCGTACTGGCTGCCTGCCTACTACCTGGCATCGCTATTAAACTCCCTTGCAAAGTGGTGGATGTGCTGGGTACGCAAACCTGAAACTTCGAAGCCGGAAGCTGCCCCCTGCATCAGCAATGCCTGATCAGACGACCGAGCAAGGTACCATCCTTCAAAGCACGGCCCAGTCTCAGCTGGTCATCGTACCTACCACCCTGTGCCAACGGGATCCCCCTTCTTCAGCGGCACCGAGGACCAAGATGTGGAAGATTGGTTGCAGCTGTTCGAAAAAGTGAGTGCCGCCAACAAGTGGGACGACCCCTCGAAATTGGAGTATGTCCCATTTTATCTTAAAGACGTCGCCAGCCTGTGGTTCACAAACCACCGTACTGAATTTACCACTTGGGCCGCTTTTAAGACTACCCTTGCAGCTGTGTTCAATTGCCCCGCAGTGCATAAGCTGCGTGCTGAACAGCGCCTACGCAAACGAGCACAAAGGCAGGGCGAAAGCTTCACAAGCTATATTGAAGATGTCATCGATTTATGCCGGCGCTTTACCCTGAGATGACCGAACAAGACAAGATTAGGCATATCTTGAAAGGAATAGACGATGATGCCTTTCAAATATTGCTGGCAAGGGGCCCAAGTACCGTGTCCGAACTTGTTAGCCTGTGCCAGAGCTTGGAAGAGATTCGGAAACAACGTGCGTCAGTTCGGAGGTCGACGACAGCAGATGACTCTCTCGCTGCCCTGACCGTCGGTGGTGACAGCACCCTGCTGGAGCAGATAAAAGACTATGTACGCGAAGAGGTCACCCGACAGCTTTCGTGTCTTTTGCATCTGCCGACCACCGAAGCACCAATGAACCGCCTAACGCCGACAATCAGACAGGCTATTCAGGAGCAGCTCTCCGAGGCGTTGCCATTACCTCCGTCTGCCTCTCCACCCTCACCTGCTGCCACGCCACTGACTTATGCGGCCGTCGCGGCGATGCCTCCACCTCGTATGCCACTGTATACGCCACAACCTGTGCGACCTTCCACCGTGCCGTTTCCACCTACACAGCAGCACGGCCGAAATCCTTGGCGCACTGCTGACAACCGGCCCATATGTTACTTTTGCGGAATTCCAGGTCACGTCGCACGTCTATGTCCTCGGCGCTTCGCAGTTAATGCACCAAAATACGCTGACTACTCGTATCGGCCTCCATACCACGCGCCTCCCATGCCACCTGAAGTTCAAGAACGCGATGCGCAAGCTGCGTCCAGCACCCGAACCTCCGCTTCTCGCCGTTCAACTTCCCGCTCGCCTTCTCCTTCAACAAGTCGTCGTTCTGTATCGCCTATGCGTCGACGACCCACCTCCATTGAGACAGAAAACTAACTGCTGCAGCTCCGGAGGCACGAGCTGCGTCATCATCTAATCGTTCAAGTCCTCGCCTGTCTCCCGCCAATCTTATCGATGTAATTGTCGATGGTGTACGAACACTTGCACTCATCGATACTGGTGCCGCGATATCTGTGATTAGTCTGTAAGCTTATGCCACAGGAGCGAAAGAAAGACACGCGTGAACGATAACCGATGCCAGCCCGAAACGTGAGCCGTGGCTTCACGTGCCACGGCCTAGCGCCTTCTTTATTTTCTTCTGTCGCCATCGCGCGCTCTCCGGTTTGCGCGCAGCCCGAACGAGGGCGCTACAGCCCCCCCCCCCCGTGTAGACTGGAAGTCGGAATGTAACATGCCGTTTGTGGTATTCCAACGGAAGATCAGTCGTAGATGAGAGGCTTTCTAGGGCGGTCTCCAGGTACGCCGGCTTGAATCGGTCCAAGCTGACTGTCTCTTCACGGCCGTTCTGAAGTAGAGTGGCAGTTTTGTGTATGCGGTGAAGGACGCGGAATGGTCCGTCGTAGGCTGGTGTCAAAGGTGGTCTGGCCGCGTCGTGGCGCACAAAAACATGTGTTGCAGTGGCCAGATCAGGGTGGACGAATATGGTCTTGTGTTCGGAAGGTCTGGGTGGAGTGGGCCGGAGGTCTTGAACGCAGTCGAGGAGGCGTTGTAGAAATTGCTGTGGCTGGTTTGGTAGCTTCGTTGACGTGAAGAAGTCTGCCGGAAGCCGTAGAGAAGTGCCATACACCAGCTATGCTGTTGAGCACTGCAGGTCTGCCCGGATGACCGCTCGTAAACCTAAGAGCACCAGTGGCAAGGCATCAACCCAGGTGGCTCTATTGAGGCGGGTAGTCAAGGTGGTCTTCAGTTGTCGGTGAAGGCGTTCCACCATGCCGTTGGCGCAGGGATGATAAGCCGTGGTACGGCAATGTCTGGCTCCGAGGATGCGATTAAGGCAAGTAAACAGCGAGGACTCAAACTGACGTCCACGGTCTGTTGTCACGGTGCCAGGACAGCCAAAACGGGATACCCACGTAGAAATGAAAACGCGGGCAACTGTCTCGGCTGTGATATCTTGAATTGGAACAGCCTCTGGCCAGCGTGTGAAGCGATCGACCATGGTCAATATATAACGGTACCCCTGAGACACTGGTAGAGGGCCCACAATGTCTAGATGAACATGGTCGAAACGACGGCCGGGTGGAAGGAAAGGTTGGGGCGGCGTCTTAGTATAACGGGAGACCTTTGTCATCTGGCAGGGCAGGCACATGCGCGTCCAAGCGCGCACATCACCGTTGATTCCGAGCCAGACATAGCGCTGGGTGAGAACACGCTGAGTAACCCGAATGCCAGGGTGACAGATGTGTAAGGAGTGGAAAACGGTGCGTCGTAATGAAGCGGGAACGAAAGGGCGGGGAAGGTCAGCTGAGACATCGCACCACAAGCGCTCAGATGATAATGGATGAGGCACCAGGCGTAGTCGGAGAGAACGGGGGTTCTCCTGAAAAGCGGCAAGCTCCCTATCATCCTGCTGTGCCGAGGAGAATGAGGTCCAGTCGATGGTTGGCGGTGGAGAGTCAACCGCGGCTATACGAGAAAGGGCATCTGCGGCGGTGTTGTCAGCTCCTTTCACGTGGCGGATGTCAGTCGTGAACTCCGTTATATAAGCCAGATGGCGGAGTTCACGGGGCACGTACTTGGATGAGTTAGTGCGGAAAACATACGCCAGTGGCTTATGGTCAGTCAGCACGTAAAACGAGCATCCTTCCAGGAAATGCCGAAAGTGCTGTATTGCAGCGTAGATGGCTAGTAATTCCCGGTCAAAGACGCTGTAGCGGGTCTCAACAGGAAGTAGCTTCCGAGAGTAAAACGACAAGGGTCTCCACTCGGAGTTAATGCACTGCTGTAAGACGGCTTCGACGGCCACGCTGGATGCGTCCACCATCAACCGAGTAGGGGCGTTGCTGCGTGGATGAATGAGAAGCACGGCGTTAGCGACCGCTTGTTTAGCAGCAGCAAAGGCAGCCTGGGCCTCTGACGACCAAGGAATGGCGGAGGACGGGCCGGCGGTCGACCGAAGGAAGTCGGTGAGCGGTCGTAGCAGTTCGGCACAGTGTGGTATGAAGCACCTGGAAAAATTCACAAGCCCCAGGAATTGGCGTAATTGGCGCAGTGTTGTAGGCTGAGGATAATCCTGAATTGCTTTAACGTGGGACCGGAGAGGGCGTATTCCTTTGGATGATATGTGATGGCCCAAGAACTCGAGCTCAGATGCGCCGAAAGTACACTTAGAGGCGTTCACAACGAGGCCGTACTGCTGAAGACGTTGGAACAGAGCGCGTAGATGGTGCTCGTGATCTTCAGGTGTGCGGCTGGCGATGAGGACATCGTCAAGGTACGCAAACACAGTAGGAAGACCCCGTGTGACCTCAGAAATGAACCGATGGAAAGCTTGAGCCGAATTGCGGAGCACAAAAGGCATCCGCACGTATTCAAACAACCCAAAGGGTGTCGTGATGGCGGTCTTAGGTATGTCGGCGGGCTCGACAGGAATCTGGTGGTACGCCTTAACAAGGTCCACTTTGCTGAAAATTGTGCAGCCGTCGAGGCGCGATGTAAAATCCTGGATGTGAGGTAGAGGATAGCTGTCGTCGACAGTCTTGGCGTTCAACGCTCGATAGTCCCCACAAGGACGCCAGTCACCAGGATGACGCTTTGGCGCCAAATGCAGCGGGGAAGCCCAAGCGCTTGACGACGGGCGGATAATGCCGAGATGCAGCATGTGGTCAAACTCCCGTTTAGCAATAGCTAGGCGGTCTCCGAACAGGCGGCGTGGTCGAGCGGCTGCCGGTGGACCCCGGGTGACGATGTGGTGTGTCACCGTATCTTTAGGCGGCTGAGTGAGGTTGCACGGTTTAGTTAACTCCGGGAAACTCGCCAAGATTTTTTCGAACGGTGAGGAAGGTATCAGAATGCGGATGGTCATCGGAGCGATGTCGGACAGGACTCCCGAGATGGAGAGACGAGTCTTACCATCTATGAGGCGGCGCCGCCGCACGCTGACGTCCAAATCGAAGTATGAGAGGAAGTCCGAGCCGATGATCGGTTGAACGACGTCTGCGATGACGAAAACCCACCGGAAAATGCAGCGAAGGCCGAAGTCGAGGGTGAGAGATCGGAGCCCATACGTTGCTATAGACGAGGCGTTGGCAGCACGAACCACTTGCCCCTGTGACTTTAAACGATCAGCCTTAGTCGGGGGCCAACGCTAATTTCAGCGCCCGTATTTATAAGGAACCTGGCGCCCGATAGCTGGTCCGTGACCATGAAAAGGCGGCTGGGACGAGAAGGGAGACCACACGCCACCGTCGGTGATCCCGGCAGGAGTTTCCCTGCACGAACATGGGGGTGTACACTTCGTGGCTCGGTGTCGGAAACGCTGGTGGTACCAGCAGAGGGGTGGAGGGCTGGGACTCCGAGCATCTCGTGTGCGTGGAAGAGCTCGACGGCCGGAACGAGGCGAACGAGTCTCCTGCAGGGGGCTCCGGAGTGCGGCAATGGAGGCGGCGAGTTGGTCGATGCGGGCCTCAAGGCGCGAAATCGCTGTGTCTGCTGGTGGTAAGACAGCGTTGACAGATGGGGAGGTCGCTTCATGAACATTATCGGCGAGCTCCGCCAGGCGGTCGAGATTGACGTCGCCGGCTGCCGCGAGGACGAGGCGGATTGGCTGAGAGGGCGTTGGAGGAAGAGCTCGCGAAGCAACGCTGAATGGGCAGAGACGTCGTGTTTCCCACGAAGCTGTCGCATTCGGCGCAGTAGTTGGGAGGGGCGCCTGTCGCCAAGGTCCCCCTCTGCAAGAAGTTGCTGTAGGCGGACGCGTTCCGAAGGCATGAATCGTTCCAGCACCTTGGTTTTAAGGTGCTGATATGGCGTAGTGTCCGAGGGGTTGTAAAGGACGTCGGAGAGCTCGCTGGCAACGTCAGGAGGAAGGACGGAGGCTACGTGGTAGTAGCGTGTCGTTACCGAGGCGATGCGGTACAGGGAGAATTGCGCCTCGACCTGATGGAACCAAACTTGCGGGTCCTGTGGCCAGAAAGATGGGAGACGCAGTTGCACGGCCGAGACGTCCTGCGGACGTGAGGCTTGTTCAGTTGAGGATTCATTCGAGTCAGTCATTGTCTTCGTCCGAGGTCACCACTTGTAGGCTTATGCCACAGGAGCGAAAGAAAGACACGCCTGAACGATAACCGATGCTAGCCCGGAACGTGAGCCGTGGCTTCACGTGCCACGGCCTAGCACCTTCTTTATTTTCTTCTGTCGCCATCGCGCGCTCTCCGGTTTGCGCGCCGTCCGAACGAGGGCGCTACAAGGCAAAGACTCTGCCGCTCTCTTTGTAAAGTGGCAGTGCTTTCTCCCGTAGTTTCTCTTAGCACTGTGAGCGCCCAACAAATTGAGCCCATCGCGGCATGTACGGCAAAAGTGGTTATTCGAGACGTGTTGTACATCAATGAGTTTCACGTGTTGGCTTCATGTTCCCACGATGTCATCCTAGGATGGGATTTGCTGTCACGTCATCACGCCATCGTGAACTGCGCTCAGGCCGAAGTGGAGCAGTTACCGTTTCGTGATGCGCCTTCTGTTCATGCGGCCGTATCTAGTGTGGCTAACCTAGTCGTCGCGACGGACATAGACATTCTTCCTTTCAGCGCCTACTTGTCCCTGTCTGCTGCACTTCACTTTCTGACGCTACCGTCCTATTCGCACCATCTGACATCTTCGGTAGCCGCCCCACCACACATCGCTGCCATTCGCCATTCTTGCGCTTTGTCAAGACACTACCGGAATATTTATTTCCAATCCGAACTCGTGCACCCTCAGTTTGCGCCGCAACGAGACGCTCGGCCACATTCAGCTTATCGATGAAGGTACTATCGTGCCTGCTGATTTCTTCGACACCAAGTTTCGTGCTGTTGCCGAATTTCCTAAGCCGACTACAGTTAAAGAATTACGGAGCTTTGTGGGCCTGTGCTCCTATTTTCGTCGGTTTGTCCGAAGCTTTGCTTCCATCATCGCTCCGCTCACCAAACTTCTTGCTGGCCCTGCCGATCTTTCGCATTGGAATGCAGCCTGTGCCGAATCCTTCGCAACACTGCGCCAACTCCTTACCTCACCACCCGTACTGCGTCATTACACCCTACTGCGCCGACCGAAGTACACACGGATGCAAGTGGCGTCGGCCTTGGTGCAGTGCTCACGCAACGCAAAGAAGGTTTTACGGAGTATGTGGTCGCCTATGCCAGCTGCGCCCTCACTAAGGCAGAAGCCGACTATTTTGTTACGGAAAAAGAGTGCCTGGCAATTGTGTGGGCGTTAAACAAGTTTCGCCCCTATTTGTACGGCCAAACGTTTGATGTGGTAACTGACCATCACGCACTCTGTTGGTTGGCTTCACTGAAAGATCCTTCTGGTCGCCTTGGACGTTGGGCACTACGCCTCCAGGAATTCGACATACACGTCGTCTACCGATCGGGGCGAAAGCACTCTGACGCAGATGCGCTTTCACGATCACCCGTGAAATCTGATAATACGGAAATATCAGCCCTCGACCTTCCTCTCTCTGCCGTCGGCGTCACAGACATGTCATCCGAACAGCGGAAAGACCCTTGGATTGTCTCGCTCTTGAATATGCTTTCTGACGCATTAACTTCCGGTTACCCGCGTGCTCTTTGCCGCCAAGCAACGCATTTTGTCATACGGGATGGCCTGTTATACCATCGCAACTACCAAGTGGTGGGTCGTAAATGGCTGCTAATCATACCCAGCCATATGCGGTCTGATATCTGCGAATATTTTCATGCTGAACCACAACACGCACCCGCCGGTGCGCTAAAGACGTATGAGCGGATCTGCCGACGTTACTACTGGCGGGGTATGTACACGTTTGTACGCAAACACATTCGCTCATGTTCCCTGTGTCAGCAGCGCAAGGCATTTCCTCATTCACCCGGTCAACTGCAGCCTTTACCATGTCCTGCACGCCCATTCGACCGTGTTGGGATTGACCTATACGGCCCACTACCGTGCTCTGTTGGTGGTAATCGATGGGTGATTGTGGCTGCCGACCATCTGACAAGGTACGTCGAAACGGCAGCGCTACCTTCGGCTGGCACTCGTGACGTTGCAACCTTCATCTTGCACCGGTTTGTTCTTCTTCACGGTGCACCACGCGAGCTCCTGAGTGACAGAGGTCGCGTATTTTTGTACGAAGTTCTGCAGAAGCTCCTACAGTCATGCCGTACGGTACACCACACATCAACAGCCTACCACCCTCAGACGAACGGCCTAACGGAACGTTTCAATAGAACCCTCGGAGACATGCTCGCTATGTATATTGATTCCGACCACTCCAATTAGGATGTTGTCCTTCCTTTCGTGACGTATGCCTACAATACGGCGATTCAATCAACAACGGGCTTTTCATTTTTTCTTTTATATGGTCGTGACCCATGCAGCACACTCGACACACATCTGCCATACAATCCTGATGCCTCCGAGTTCAGCCCCGTTTCTGAAATGGCCGAACATGCCGAAGAGTTTCGTCAGCTTGCACGGTCCTTCACAGCAGATAATCAAGCCCTCAAAAAGATCGCCACGACCGTGATCTTGTTCAGGACACTTTCCCCGTCGGTTCTCTTGTGTGGCTCCGACTGCCTTTTCACTCTCCTGGCCTGACTGCCAAGTTTGCACCGAAGCATACTGGCCCTTTCCGCGTCATACAGCACCCTTTTTCTGTCACCTATGTGATAGAACCGCTCAAGCCGTCCACGGACAAGCGCCGCCTTGGTCGTGAGATGGTCCACGTCAGTCTGCTCAAGCCCTGCTACGACCCTCCTGTTCTCTCGTCACCTTGAGTCGCCAGGATGGCTCGTCTTCGTCGCCGGGGTATTGTAGTGGGGAATTCGCAAGGCACTGCCTAGTGGGACCATCTTTTTCTGAGTGCGAAGCGCGAATGGGTGCACGAGCTGTAGACGTTGGACTGTTCGAGCATTTCTGTCCGTACCGGCTGCCTGCCTACTACCTGGCGTCGCTATTAAACTCCCTTGCAACATATATATATATATATATATATATATATATATATATATATATATATAGAGAGAGAGAGAGAGAGAGAGAGAGAGAAAGAGAGAGAACTTAATCGACGCACACGCATTTGATATGAATTTGCATACTCTGAAGTTACACGACGCGCTTTCTTAGATACCACGAACTTCAATGGCACCCTTAGCGCCCAATGTTGCAATCTTGCTAGCATGCCTCTTCCTCTCATTGGGCTTGGGCGGTTAACGTTTACAGATACCACAATATTTCGTTCAATACATTAATCGTGGATATTAGTCATAGGGATGAGGATGTACCAATCGTCAACGAAGATACACCCACGGTGAACGGGGCTATAGCTGCCAAACACCAAAACATACATTTGGCAAACCCTTCTTTATCAATGTACAGTAAACATTTATTACCCGTGCAAAGGCGCATTTTACTCTTGTATTGTATGCCTATTCCCATGACAGAGGGATCAACCATAATATTTAAACGACTGAGTTTCGTTATGCTTTATCATATTGAGTGTTACACTTTCTTGCATATATTCAGGCTAGTGTGTATTAAAATTTGTGTAGTTGGAAAATAATCTGAACATTGTTTTTGGAAAAGGGAAATAATATTGTCACGCAGCGAAGAACGACGCAGTTGTCTATAAGGAAAACAAGTTTATTGGAGCAAACATTGTGCTCTCCTAACAACTGAAAGAATACACAGGCGGCGAAGCAGTGGTCGGCAAAACGACGTGCACGCTAGTGAGCGTCGGCGATCGAATGTCGCGGCATCGGCTGTGCGGGAATTTATATCCCTCGGCACGAGCGTTTCTCGAATAGTCGAATTGTATCGAGAACGCTGTGATAGCGTTTGTTCGAAACGCTGTTTGTTCGGAATGCTCGAAACGCTGTTCGATAGCGTTTGTTCGGAACGCTGTGATAGCGTTTGTTCGAAACACTGTGAAAACAGTGATAGCACAGGCCGGCGCAGCCAGGCCGAAAAAGCAAAACACAAATAAACAAACCCAATGCATGGTTCGCGGCATTACCCCCCTCGAAGAGTGCATTGACCCGATACTAACATAAGGGACAGTCCAAACAAATTAAAATAAAAGTTCGTCATCGTCCGTAGAAAGGTTTTAGGCGAACCACATGGACAACTTCGGGCCGCGTGCGTCTTCGTGATGTACGGGAGTCACCATCGGGGATCACTTCGTACGTTAGTTCGCCAACACGTCGTAGAATTCGGTAGGGTCCGAAATAGCGTCGTAGAAGTTTCTCACTGAGTCCACGTCGTCGAATGGGAGTCCAAACCCACACACGATCTCCACGATGGTACTCGGCGTCTCGGCGTCGGAGATTGTAGCGTCCGGCATCCACCAGTTGCTGACCCGTTATACAAACTCGAGCGAGCTGGCGGGCCTCCTCCGCACGTTGGAGGTATCCTTGGACGTCGGCGTTGAGGTCGTCGTCTTCTACGTGCGGAAGCATGGCGTCGAGCATCGTAGTCGGTCGTCTTCCGTAGACGAGCTCGAACGGTGTCATCTGCGTGGTTTCTTGGATAGCCATGTTGTACGCAAACGTGACGTACGGGAGGACTTCGTCCCACGTCTTATGTTCAACGTCGATGTACATAGACAGCATATCCGCAATTGTCTTATTCAGCCGTTCCGTTAGTCTGTTCGTTCGGGGGTGGTACGCCGTCGTTCTTCGGTGATCCGTGTTGCTGTAGCGTAAGATTCCTTGCATGAGCTCCGCAGTGAAGGTCGTTCCGCGGTCCGTGACTAGGACCTCAGGGGCTCCATGACGCAGCACAACTTGGTTAATAAAGAACTTTGCAACTTCTTGTGCAGTTCCCCTTGGAAGAGCAGTGGTCTCTGCGTAGCGCGTCATGTAGTCTGTCGCTACGACAATCCATTTGTTCGCGGATCGGGATGTAGGGAACAGACCCAGAAGGTCCATTCTGATCTGTTGGAAGGGCCTTGTTGGGACGGCGATCGGCCGCAGAAGTCCGGCGGGTCTCATCGGTGGTGTTTTTTGTCGCTGGCAATCACGGCAGCTCCGGACGTAGTAGGTAACATCGGATGTAAGGCGGGGCCAGAAGTATTTCGCCTTAATTTTTGTAATCGTGCGAGCTGTTCCGAGATGTCCGGAAGACGGGTCGTCGTGGCACGCTTCCAAAATTTCGTCACCAAGGTCTGCGGGGATGACAAGTAGATAATTCGTTCTCGTTCCAGGGTTGAAATTCTTCTTCACTAGGATAAAGTTTTTGAGGCTGAACGCTGGTAAGTTGCGCTTGAACGCCCTAGGCACGGCAACGTTGCGTCCTTCGAGGTAGTCGTACATGGCGCGGAGGTCAGGGTCGGCACGCTGCTGGGCGGCTATGTCGCTCTCTGTCACGACTCCGAAGAACGCGCTGTCTTCATCGGAGTCCTGTGGTGGTGGGTCGACGGGGGCGCGGGACAGGCAGTCAGCGTCGGAGTGTTTCCTGCCGGATTTGTAGAATATTGTAACGTCGAACTCTTGCAGGCGCAAGCTCCACCGCCCAAGACAGCCAGAAGAGTCCTTCAAATTGGCAAGCCAACAAAACGCATGATGGTCTGTCACAACCTTAAACGGTCTACCATAGACGTATGGGCGAAATTTTGAAATGGCCCATATGATAGCCAGGCACTCTTTCTCGGAGGCAGAGTAGTTTCTCTCCTCCTTCGACAGACCACGGCTTGCATAGGCGATTACCTTTTCGTAACCGCTTTGCTTTTGGGCGAGGACGGCACCCAAACCGATATCACTGGCGTCCGTGTGCATTTCCGTTTCGGCGTTTTCGTCGAAATGAGCGAGCACGGGCGGGTTTTGCAGGCGTTGTTGCAGCTCGCAGAATGCCTTTTCTTGGTCGTTTTTCCAGCTGAAAGGGATGCTTTCTTTCGTCAGGCGCGTGAGTGGCTCAGCAATGCCTGCGAAGTTTGCGACGAAGCGCTGGTAGTATGCGCACAGTCCGAGAAACCTTCGCACACCCTTCTTATCTTTCGGCCTTGGGAAGTTCGCAATGGCTCATGTTTTTGCCGGGTCAGGTAGGACTCCTGCGGCGTTCACGACGTGACCCAAGAATTTGAGTTCCTCGTACGCGAAACGGCACTTCTCAGGCTTCAGCGTTAACCCCGACGTACGAATGGCCTCGAGTACAGATTCCAACCTTGTGAGGTGTTCGTCGAAAGTCTGGGCAAATACGACAACGTCGTCGAGGTATACGAGGCAAGTGTGCCACTTCAGGCCTGCTACCACAGTGTCCATGACTCTCTGAAACGTTGCGGGCGCCGTGCACAGCCCAAACGGCATCACCTTGAACTCGTATAGACCGTCCGAGGTTATAAATGCAGTCTTCTCTCGGTCTCTCTCGTCCACTTCAATTTGCCAGTAGCCGGTCTTCAGATCCATGGATGAGAAGTACTTGGCGTGGCAGAGGTGGTCGAGGGCGTCGTCGATTCGTGGCAGGGGGTACACGTCCTTTTTGGTGATTTTGTTTAGTCTCCGGTAGTCAACGCAGAACCTTAAAGTGCCATCTTTTTTCTTCACGAGTACAACCGGCGCAGCCCACGGACTTTTCGATGGCTGTATTATGTCGTCGCTGAGCAGTCTACTTCAGTCCGGATGGCTTCGCGCTCGTGTGAAGAAACGCGGTACGGTGACTGTCTGGTAGGTCGGGCTCCATCTTCGGTTATTATCCGGTGCTTCGCCAAAGGTGTCTGACGTAACTTCGAGTTCGAGGAAAAATACTCGCTGTAGCTACGGAGCAACTCCAGTAATCTGTCCCGATTTTCTTGCGACAGCGCCGGGTTCACGTCGAAAGGATGTGGCAGCCTAAAAGCATCTGCGCGTGCACGTTCAAAGGTGGCGACCGCGATCACTTGACTCGCTTCTTGCGTTTCTTCGAGGAACGCAATTGCAGCACCCTTGTTTAGATGCTGGTACTCCTCGGTGAAATCGGTGACCAAAACGTGAGATCTGCGTTCCTTAAACCACGCAATGCCTCTTGCGACAGACACACCGCGGTTTAGAAGCAACCTTTGGTCAGTCTGCACGATAGCGTCGACGTCAGGAGCAGCACCTTCACAATAGACGGCGATCATCAAGCTTGCGCGGGGTGGCAGGGTGACGTGATCGTCGGCGATCCTTACAGCAGCACGGTGTCTGAGGTTCGGCTGCGGCATCGTGGAGTGATCGGAAGAAAACGTTATCGACCTGGTCTGCAGATCAATTATTGCGCCAATGTCCGTCAAAAAGTCCCTTCCGAGAATTACGTCGCGGGAGCAGTTAGGCAAAATGACGAACTCCGCAGGGTACGTTGTGCCGTCTATGGTGACGCGCGATGTGCACATTCCACTTAGGGTCACGAGGTGGCCTCCTGCTGTGCGTATGTGCGGACCGTCCCATCTGGTCGTAACTTTCTTTAGCTTGGACGCGAATGACCCGCTCATGACCGAGTAGTCGGCTCCCGTGTCGATAAGGGCGACCACGTCAAGGCCGTCGATGGACAACTGGACGTCGGATGCCGCTTTCCTCGAATTTCGGGTGCGTCGGGGCGTCGCATCGCGGCTTGCGCGTGTTGATGGTCGGGCACTATGCGTCGTCATCGTCGTCTTCTCAGTGGCAGGCTTCGTCATTTCGGGTACGCGTCGCGCAGCGTAGCTGTCGTCGTTTTCGGGGGTCTCGACAGGGTGTCGTCGGGTCGTCGGGATAAGGGCATGTCGTGAATCACGGCCTTGCGTCGTTGGAGGGTTTTCATTTTTTCGTCGTTGTGCAACTTCAACTCCAGAAGTTGCTGCTTTTAGTTTCCCCCTCGTGGGCTGGGGGATCTTCCACGGGCGAAGTCAGCATTGCTGCGACGGTTGGGGGATTGGTACGGGTGGGGCGACGGCGAACAGTTGAAACGGTATGGTCCACGGCTGGTGTTCGACAGGTATTCTTCGGTCTCAAAGGGGCGCTGGCTGGCTTGCGGGTGAGTTGCGTCGACGGAGAACCCACGCAAACCCAGCCTCTTGTACGGGCAGCGGCGGTAGACGTGGTCGGCCTCTCCGCAGTGGTAGCACAGCGGGCGATTATCTGGCCTTCGCCACACCTCGGTCTTCCTGGGCGCCTGGTTTCGGGTTACAGGGGGTCGGGCGGGCGACATTGGGCGGCGGTACGGCGGGGCCTCTTGATAACGGGTTGGAATGGGTCGGGGTCGACGAGCAGCAGCGGAGTAGGTCATCGCTTGTGGTTCGTAAGATGCTTCCGACGGCGTAGAATTCCCCAGTGCTTGCTGAACCTCCTCGCGGACGACGTCAATAAGGGAGGCGACTTGGGGTCGGCGTTGCTGGGAACAATTTCCTCAGTTCCTCGCGAAGGACGGCGCGGATGGTCTCCCGCAAATCTTCGGTCGCCAATCCAGAGGCGTTTACCAGGTTCACCGAAAGAGTGTTGAGTGGTCTATCCTATTGCCACGAACGCATATCCAAGGTCTTCTCGATCATCTAAGCCTCGGTTACGAACTCAGCGGTGGTCTTAGGAGGGTTGCGGATGAGTCCAGCGAAGAGCTCTTGTTTAACTCCCCGCATCAGAAAGCACAGCTTCTTCTCTTCTGCCATTTCGGGGTCAGCTCTCCGGAACAGCATCTTCATCTCCTCAGCGAACAGTACAACACCTTCGTTATGGTGTTGCATTTGCGTCTCCAACAAATGGGCGGCTCGTTCTTTCCGCACAACCGTAGCGAAGAATTCGCTCTTAAAGACAGTCCAGTCGGTTAGGGAGCCTTCATGGTTCTTAAACCACGTTCGAGCTGCATCCTCCAAATAGAAAAAAGACATGACGAAACGTTTCTTTGTCATCCCACCTGTTAAAGATGCGGATGCGCTCCAGCTTCTCCAGCCACTCTTCTGGGTCTTCACCAGGAGATCCTAGTAATGATGGGGGCTCACGAGGTTGTTGCAGAACTACGGGAGGGTTGGTAGCGCTGGTCATGGTGTCTGCGTCGATCATCGGGGTTTTTACGTCTTCTTTCCTCCTTTTATCCGGGAACAGTCCAAACTCTGGCTGAAGGACTTGCTGTCGGAGGCTGACACGAGTTGGGCGTGCTTGTCGTGTTAGGCTTGCTTGTCGGCTTGGCAATGGCTTAGGGTTCATGTATCCCGCACCTCCACCAGATGTCACGCAGCAAAGGACGACGCAGTTGTCTATAAGAAAAACAAGTTTATTGGAGTGAACTTGTGCTCCCCTAACAACTGAAAGAATACACAGGCGGCGAAGAAGGGGTCGGCAAAACGACGTGCTTGCTAGTGAGCGTCGGCGATTGAATGTCACGGCATCGGCTGTGCGGAAATTTATATCCCTCGGCACGAGCGTTTCTCGAATAGTCGAATTTTATCGAGAACGCTGTGATAGCGTTTGTTCGAAACGCTGTTTGTTCGGAACGCTCGAAACGCTGTTCAATAGCGTTTGTTCGAAACGCTGTGAAAACAGTGATAGCGCAGGCTGGAACAGCCAGGCCGAAAAAGCAAAACACGAATAAACAAACCCAATGCATGGTTCGCGGCATTATTACTATTGTTATATAACTGTGATTTATCAACTTTTGAACCTTTTTAATAAAAAAGTATAATGTGTGCTGTTAGTGGCCTAATACATTGTTTACACTCATTGTATTTGTATTAACATTTCTTAAGGGGCCTCCAGGAACCTACAAACAAAAGGTGTAAACAAAGTTTTCTTTTTAAAGAACAAAACGGGGGTGATTATAACGTTAAACTATCCCTCGTTGCTTTCTTTCTATATGGTTATTAGCTGTTTATGCATGGTGTAAACAGTCTTTTCCATGCACACAGCACCAGCTTGTTACGCGAGGCAGTGAATGATGCAAAATTATTCATAGCGTAATGACCACTTATGCACGACCACGTAAAAAATAGGACAATAAACTATTTTCGATACTGCATTATATTTTACATTGCTTCTATACTGCATTAAATTTTTCCGTGTGCCATGAAATTGCCTGATTGTTACAAGACCTCACGAAGCCGGAGAGTATCTCCTACTAGATATATTTCAATTCTGCTAGCTGTCAATCATACAAGCAGAGATCGATCATGAGTATAATAAAATATTTCTACTTGCAGCATAACAATGATTAGTAGTTCGTGCGCGTATACATCTCTGTAAGTGAAATAGACAGTGCTGCAGGTGTGTGCATCATTGCTGGCCGATGTGTCTTTCGAGCTGTAAAAACAATTCAAGTTGAGTGAAAACCAAGTGGCCCGACTCTTAACTAAGCCTCCGTAGTGCTGAAAACGTAGTCTTTCATCTCCTCCATGGTTCGGTGGTTGAAGTTGTGGGGCAAGCTTAAAGGGGCCCTGCAACACTTTTTGAGCATTGTCAGAAAATGCTGCTGATCGGTGGTAGTGGCTCCCGAAAACACGCTAGCCAAATCCTATAGCACAGCACGTGGCCTAGAATTCACAATAAATCATGAAAATGAACAGAAAACTGCTCTCTCTTCTCTCGACAAATCACGCAATAAGCCCAAAAATCACTCGCAGTAAGCCCATATATCAGCCATTGGCTAATTTGAACATGGCGCGCTCGGTCGTTACAGAGATTGCCGTGGAAGGCCATCGCTTGTACATGCGTGTGCACATGATCACACTGAAAGAGCCACGCATTCTAAAAAAAGATAAAAGCGCTCAAGGTCACAAAGCGCGCTTGACGTAATTTCTTTGCCCCTTCCATCCCTTCCTGCTTAGCTTCCAGCGCTTTCGTCGGGACGAAAGAAGAGAGAATGCAATTGCAGCGTGTGACAAATCTATCACTTTTACTGAAATGCCCATGCCACGGCATCCAGAAACTTGTAGTTTTTATCAAAAACTAGCGGTAAAGTGTCTATAACACCGATACAGGATCAAGAAAGAAGGCAGCAAAATATATTTCAGTACAAAAGCAACCCTAGAAATTGTCGGATGTAAGCTCCTCCCTCGCTGGTGACCGCCATCTTGCCAGGAGGCTTCTACCAAGCCCAGTGCGAAACATTGAAATTCACTGCGAAGCTGAAGAAGGCTAAATTACTTTGATTTCACGAGTAGCTGACCACAGAACAGTATAGTTCTTCGGAATGCAGACGCTCGCACAGCTAGTTGCTTCTTATATCAATATTCACGAGCGCACCAGTTTTACCCGACTCCCAGGCAGTTTTCGTGTTTGAAAAAATATTCAGTTCTAAATCAATTATTCGACCGTCTTGGGTGAAATGCCACCAGATTATTTGAAAAAAAGGCTTATCCCACAAAAAAAAGATTATGCTCGAAACTTGGGTTTTATGGCCGTATTGAAATGGTGCGAAGAAGTGTGGCAACCCCTACCGCGATAGTCCAGAGGCTAAGGTACTCGGCTGCTGACGTGCAAGTCAAGGGATCGAATTTTGGCTGCGGCGGCAGCATTTTCGATGGAGGCGAAAATGCTGTAAGCCCGTGTGCTCAGATTAGGGTACACATAAAGAAACTCAGGTGGTAAAAATTTCCGGAGCCCTCCACTACGGCGTATCTCACAATCATATGGCGGTTTTGGGACGTTAAACCCGACATATCCATCTATCTAGAAGTGGAGAAACTCACGGAGCCCGCATTTTTGATGGAGGCGCAAATTACATTTGGTCATTCTAGCAACGCAGTTGGCTCCACGTTATTTTTCTCCGTACCTGGTACACGGTAATAAGTCTGCGACGCAGTTCGGTTTCGTGGTATTCATTAGCGCTGACTTGTTTTCATTCAAACATCTATACGTCTCCTCAGCGAGAGAAAGTGTGGTCTGCAGCGAAACTAGAGGACATGACGAGCTTTCCTACATGAGATAGGGTGCACTTGAGACGCGCACCTCAGGACCATTTCGCCCGCCATTTTGACGTACCGTCACGGAATGATCACATAGGCCCATCTGCTCATACTGGGGTGCAAGTGTGCATAAGATCGGGCTCTTTCGCATGTGCACAGATATTGTGTGTTCCTCCTTTCCTTTTGTTATTCCTTCCTCTCACTGCCCATAGAGTTACATAAGTGATACAGATTGATGAACGGGGCTTCACTTCTTTCTCAGCAGTTTGTCCTCGCTTGGTTAAATCGAACAAAATACACGGTGTCAGAAGAGTTTGCCAGAATGAAAGACGTCAAGCCACTGGAGCCGCTGCAGCCTAACGGAAACCTAAGAATAAACTGGCTGAAGTTTAAACAAAAGTTGCGGCTCTGCCTCACTGCCACATCACCAGAAAAGCCTAAGAAATAAGCTGTGAAAGCGGCCATGCTCCTCAGCGCCGCAGGTGGCAATGCTCTAGACCTGTACAACAAACATTATGTTTACAGAAGTTCAGAACAAAGAACACTTTCAAATGTTGATCGTAAAGTTTTATTAGTACTGTGTCCAGGAAGGCAATGACGTTCATGAAAGGCATGCGTATCGACTTCGAGTACAGGATGAGGCAGAATAGTTTGTACTATTTTCGAGAAACCTCAAGAAGCAAGTGAAACTCTGCAGCTTCGGGTACCTGGTACAATCTATGATAAAGAACAAATTAGTAATCAGGATTAGTGACGAAAATCTCAGGCAGAGAATGGCTAGAGAGAAGGACCTTACGTTGCAAAAGCTGGTCAAATATGCATAGCAGCTATGACCAGCTTTGACCTGTTGGTTCGCAGCGAAATGCAGCGTGGTCGAAAGAAACTCTGTAAGTTGGGTATACATGAAAAGCTGAGCGGGACCGCAAAAAGCAGTGTCGATGTCATCAATGCGGATCACTTCACGCTCCAGAAGAATGTCCAGTCTGGGGAAAGTTTCGCTACCTACGCAAGAAACAATAATTCTTTGCAATGTGTTGCCGAACACAGCAGGCTGACCAAGTGGACGATGCCCAAGAGGCCGGAGATATTTTAGATATCTTGAACAGGGTATGTGGCGTTGCTGACGGCGTTGGGGTAGACTGGCCAGTGCGCGGCGAGACAGTCGGTCCAAAAGTGCGATTTAACGTAGATACTGGCTCGCAAGCTAACCTCCTTCTTCTGTCTGGGTTGAGGCGTGCCAAGCAAACAAAGGAGCCAAAAACAAGCACAGCTGTTCTAACGGTATGTACTGGAATCGTTATCAAGCACGTGGGAGTCTCAACAGAAGTCCTAAAATTAAGCGGCCAAGAAGGTCACTTGTCACGCACACCCACGTTGACCTTTTTCAGTGTCTTCTGACAAATAGCAGTGCAATTTCTCGAAGTAAATGAATTCTGCATTATGGCAGATTATTTCGAGTTTTATTTATTTTATTAGTTTATTTACGATAATGCCAGTTTTTTCTTAGGCCATAGCATGAGGTCACTATAGGAGATACTACAAATACTCATGATATTGACCAATCAGCAATATATTTGTTCTTGTCAGTCAGCGTGCGTCATTCCGACGACCTCCGCAGCAGTACACACTAGTGCAAAACCCTGTCTTTCGCAAAATAGCGAAACCAAAAATGAAGAAGCTCCAAAATTCATAGAAGGCAATTGCAAGCTCTCCGATGAAGCGTGCGTTATAAGCGACAAAGAATTCCAGGGCTCAGACAAACTACGAAGTCTGTAACGCGCAATATTTCAAACACTGTGCAGAAAAGCCTCTGGCCTTCCCATCGCCCCAATGTCCAGGTCAGGCTTCAACGCCTCTAACTAATTGGCACACGCCCCTTCTTCGTTGAACGCCGCGAGCGGTCAGCCGTGGAGAACGCTAGAACGAGTCCGGTAGCTGTGTCTTTCACATTGAGTTTTTTTTTGTTATTATCAATTTTCTTCGCAAGAACAAAACCAGAGGCAACGGGCTCTAAGAGAGGCACACCAGATAGTAGGAACAGGGCTATGTAAAGCAACTTATCAATCTGTCCATGCGGAATGCGTCCGGAGAGCATGCAGGTGGGACGGTTCCAGGCAAAACGCACGTGAAAGAAAATCCAAGGCATAATCGCTCGAAGCTCGCTTTTATCAACCGAAGTCAACATCACCGGGTTCAACCTTCACTGGCTGCCGCTATTACCACCACGCTCTTTGGAAGAAGCAAAGTAAAGAGAATGAGGAAGATATCACGAAGCAAAATAAAAACTAATGACGAACATATCACGGCAGAAATGCGTTTACGAGAAACTTGAGAGGCATTATTACTTATCTGTTTGTGCTAAGCCGAGAAAAAGAGTGGGAAGAGGTCGTAGCAGCTGTAAGGGGAGGGGGGCTGCAGTCCAAGATGGCTGCGAGAGGATGATGAACCCGTGACCTCTCATAGGAAATGATAGGACGCATTAAGGCCACGTTCCCCCTGAGCATTCCGTCCGCCGAAAGTGCTCCTAATCCGGTTCGGTGGCGGCGAAATTCGCCGAAAGGGCCCTCTCCACGCCGATCGCTCTCGGACCGATTTTTGCGGCGTTTGCCACTGAATCGGTCACTGCGGACTAATAGAAGCGCTAGTCAAGAAATTTTGAAAAATGGCGGCCAAGCCCAACTCATTTGTTATGCCGCAGTGCACGTAACTGAACGTTGAAACCAATGGGAGTTTAACCTACTCTGTGCCTACTTCGCGTCCGTATTTCGTGGAAGAGGTGACCGAGCTTGCTGTTGGCGTGACCGAGCTTGTTGCGGTGTCGCAGAGCAAAACGAACCCGCCAACGCCACTGGCGTCGGTGGTTTGTTCTGCTCTTCGTGCATTACAAGACAGCCACTTGCCAGCAAAGTAGGCCGTACTGTCTTTTCCTGCTTCCTGCGTACGAGAATCATCAAAGTATACGCCACCGGATAGCGTAGTGGCGTTTTCGAGCATCGACAACAACCGGGTAACAGGGCATGCATTCCGAGTTCGCCCCGCGGTAGATGGCATATTCGGCAGCGCGGGGCGCGTCCAGTGCGAACGACGCTGCGTTTCGGCGGCAGGGTAATTTCGGTCGCTGTAGAAAGCGGATGTTTCAGCGTGAACTAGGCATTAGTGCGTACGCCCCATGCCGCTTTCATCCGATCTAATCTTGATCGTTGAACGTATATCGGACGAAAGTACTTTTCTAAACGATAGAACGACAGGCACAGCTAAATGTTTGCTGCCTAATATCTTGTCGCAGTTCGAAGGGTGGTGGTGTCAGCTGATCGACCGTGCATCAATGACACCTTGCATAATGCTGCACGTGCTACAGAAAACTGCGCGAACTCGAATTGACGTCTCAAATAAACGACACTCCGAGGTAATTTGTACCGAGCCTGCCTGACAGATTTGCCGAAGTAGTGGCCCACTAGTGATTAGAGTGCCGTCGCGGCTGCACGGGACCGATTGTGTTTATTATGTATAGCAATGGTTTCCAAACATATTACGCCGTTGTCATTACTTGCACTGTAAGCACGATGGAGTTGCTTCTTCAACAGAACACAAGCATTGAACTTACAATTAAGTAGCGCTTGTGTCACAGCCCAGAATATTGCGCAATTTACTGCACTGGAATGTAGCAGGTTCCATCAGCGCGATTGCAACAAGGATATCGAAATGAATACATGCGTACACTGTTCGCACCGTCAAAATTCTGAAAATTCGTCGAACAACAAGCGTACGGACGGTACCCTTGAAGTGCTGGAGAAGTCAGCAGAGAGATGCGCAGTCTAGTCGTAACTGCACGTTTCACTGCTCTACTCATTTCGCTTCGCTGGTCGAGCTTGAGCGTGTTGGCGGCCTGCGATGCTCCGTAATATCCGCTGTGATTGGGCTATATGCAATGTAGAAAAAAAACTACTTTTATTTTGAGCTCACTGAACTTTATTATACACTAAATGCGATCAAATTAACTTACGAGCATAAAAAACATTAACGTACGAGGGTAGGTGAATTGCAACTCGCTGCTCGTGAGTTAGCAGCTGATCGTTCATCGTCGCTGTCACTCTTGGTGCGTTTTATGTCCATTTAAAAATCGTCTACGTCAAGACGGTTTTTTTAACACAACTGCTCAAAGTAATCTGAGGAATCTTCTCCAGCAAACGACTTCAATAACACCAAAACGCGTCACTCCCAACGCATGACACCAACACGGTGACACTCACCACGGTCATCTGGGCGCGGATAACAGTTCGTTCAGACACCGGGCGAGAAACGAATCGCTTGTGGTGTGCTGACTTGTATTAACGACCGTAAAAATCAAGCAACGCTGCGTTCGCCAAGGTTTGAAAGAGCAGATTGCGAGCCTGCGCTACTTTCCATATACAATAAAAGTTATGAAATTCAAGCACCACAAAAGTACTGACGAATGCTGTAAGCACATTAGACAAGCCGAGTTTCAACTGCAATGGTCAGATGATAACATTTAGCTATCCAACGTGACGGCAGCAAAGCTCACAAAACTCATATGTGTACTCTGCGGGCTATAATTAAACGCGCGAGTTACCACGTATTTTCTGAAGCGCGGAAGAAGGTTCATCTTTTTAGGGGCGACGTTCTTTATAGCATCACCTGGTTGGTCGTCCTTCCATCTTGCGTAGCCAGCATATCCATGGAGTGATTGTTGACGAGTGGAGCGAAGCGCCCGTGCGTGTGATGCATGCTCTGGTGTGATAGGAGCGGATGTACCGGCAGACAGAGAGCAGAAGCAAGGACGAAACGACGAACCAATGGACGGACGGACGTACGCTTCGCCCAACTCGTCATCATTCACTCTGTGGATATGCTGTGAATTTTTTTTTTGGGGGGGGAAGACCATACGCGGACGGGTGCGCAATACAGCTTTGTTGATGCGTGCTCACCTCTGCCCCCCCACCAAGCTGCCACCAGCTGCACCAACCTTACGACTCGGTGCCGCCACCTGCTGCACTAAGTCCTGGAGGTGAAACTGAAAGAAAATGTGACCCTCTTGACAAACCTTCATGACCTACGAGTGTCCATCGGAGGCTATGGAAGTATCAAAAGGATCATCAGCGTCCTAACATGCTGACAGAATACCCTAAGGTCGGACAGGGCTCCAGAATGCCTCAAAAAGAAAAAACGCCTTTCATGCCCGCCGCCTCATAAAGGCAGCAAAGTGTGAATAAATCACCCTTTTTTCCTCAATGATGAAAATTGTTGCTGAGAGCATCATTCACGAAATTCGCCGACGCCTACTGAATAACCTAGACGACATCTAAGAAGTCCTTGCGCACCAACCAAACCTTCTTTGCTTGCCCGAATCGAGCCCAAACGCAACACACAATAACTTATTTAAAGATATGTCGTATACTGAAAGGACAGCTCCATTCAACACTTTCTGTCGTTATGCAGAACACATTGCATCACCCTGGTTACTGACTTAGAGGCAGCTTCAATACGAACCCTAATTTTTGACCAAATGTCATTGTGTGCTCGCTAAACATCCCTCCAGAATACGACCTCTCTTCAATGTAACTCGAAACTCATCGACCAGCTGTGGCATTCATTCCTGGTGGTTGGAGATTATAATGCGTATGTGGATGTCGAGGAACAGAATATCGAGGTTCTCTAATCGGTAACTTCCTGTTGTCCTCTGGCTCAAGTATATATATATTTAGAAAGAGCCAACATATTTTAATATTGCGCACAACTCTTACAGAGCAATAGATCTTGCGATGAGCCCTCCTTCACTCATGGCAACCACTGAGCGGGCGGTTATATTAGCCACTGCGGAAGTGATAATTTTTCTGTCTGTGTCAAACACAAAAGAAACTCAAATTTGATTATTGCAAATGTTACCAGTTTTAGAGAACAGGATGCTGACTGAATGAAATTCCAAAAATTTTTGACATTGTCACGTTCATCAATCGAAAACCTAGCCATTCAGGAGTGTGAAGCCTTAGTCACAGTGCATAATATACAGACCGCAGAGCAATTCATCTTACTTTTATCTTACAATACATGAAAGGAACGACAACCTTGGTGAAATGCAGAGTGCGAAAATTTTTGTGAGAACCACAACAAAGCTTGGTCGAAATTTCATAGGTATCCTGCAGCAGAAAACCTGATGAACTTCAATCGTGCGAAAGCAAATGGTTGGCGTACCCGACGAAAATCTAAACGACAAAGCTGGAAGTCTTTTCCTTTTTTCTCATCGGTTGACTCTTATCATCATCAGCAGCAGCAGTCTCATTGCGTCAACTGCAGGGCAAACATTTCTCCCATGATCCGTCAACAACCTGGTTTTGTGCTTTCTGTCCCCCCTTCGTGCGTTTGCCTTCCATGGGAATCCAGTCAGTTATCATTTATGACCAGTGTTATTCGGCCTACGTGTGACGGGCTTGGCCGATGTCCATTTATTTTTCTTGATTTCGACTATGATATCAATAAACCCCTCTTTTCACTGACCCACTCTGCTCTTTTTTTGTCTCATGGCCACACCTATCACTATCATTTGCCTTTCCATGGCTCGCTGCGTCGTTCTTATTTGCAGCTAAACTATCTTTGTGCACCTCCAGGCTTCTGCTCCCTAGGTAAATACCGGCAAGAAACAGCTGTTATGTACCTTCCTCTAGAAAGTTATTGGAAGATTAACATACATGATTTGAGAATGCTTGCTGAATGTGATCCAACTCATTCTTGTTTTTCTAGTTATTTCACTCTCATTGTTAGGCTCCGTGGTTACTACCTGTCATAAGTAAACATACTCTTTTACAATTTCCAGCGTCTCTCCACCTATCGCAAAGTGCCGTTTTCTGTTGATACTCTTGCACAATAGTTTATTTTTATGAATACTAATTTTCACATCTACTCTTTCGCTTCACGTTTCCAGTTCAGAAAACATGAGCTGTAATTTGTAGTCTGAGTTGCTCATCAAGGCCCTGTCAACAGCAAATCGCAGGTTAATAAGACATTCTCTGTTAGCTCTTGTCTTTAACACCAACCAATCTAGGACCTTGCAAACCTCCTGTATACAAGCGGTGAATAGAATTGAAGAGATCGTGTCTCCAAAGCTTTTCACAGCCCATTACCCTGGAGAGCTATGGTGGCTGAAAAACCACTGCATCCAGTGTGTTTATGTAGGGTTCGTCAATGACGTGACTACTACTGATGTCTCGAGTGAGTCAAACTCCTTTTTGTAATTTACTAAAGCTATGCATAGGTTTTTGTTGTATTTTGCGCATTTCTATATTAGCTCATTGATGGTATGAATATGGTCTATTATAGAGCAGCATGTGCGAAATCCTGCTTGTTGTAGTAGAGTGCAAGTCACGCTTGCACGGCAACCAACGCGCATGTGCCGCTTATCACAAGCCTCCTTATATACTCGGCTGCTGTACTGAATAAACTCCTTTTGTTCCCCGCTACTCGTCTAGCATACATGGTGTCAGAAGTGGACACGGCAGTTAGTTTCTGCCGTGCAACAAGCTTTTCAATGTAACCACAGTTTTAACGGAGACAGTACGGGACGAACATCCCTCACGCCCAAGCCCGCGAGACAAGTCCAGATCACCCAGAACTGCAGACATAACCTTGAGTTCGACACTGCTACCACCCCCCAAGCCGCTCGACACCACTGGCGACGTTTACCGTAACTGGAACATCTGGAAAAGTGAGTTCGAACTTTCGGCAATAGCAACAAATCTGATGGCACAGCCGCAAGATGTTCAAGCCGTTACGTTTCTCATGACCATCGGTGAAGAGACAAGGCGGATTTTTCGAACCTTTCTAGTTGAGAAGGAGGAAGACAAGAAAGATCTGAATGTCCCAACCCGGAAGTTCGAATACCACTACAAACCAGTTACAAACCTCACCTTCAACGAGTTCAGGTTTGGTTCCAGAACCAGCGAGAAGGCGAGTCGTTTAAAGATTGGATCACAGAGCTCAGGATTCTAGCAGGTCAGTGCAAATTCGGGAAGCTGTAAGATAGGCTTCTACGTAGTAGAGTAATCCTTGAGATAAGAGACAAGGAACTTCAGCAGAGACTCATCCGTGAAACTCCTTCCTATGCCAAAACGGTTGAGATTTGCCGTGCTAAAGAACGGAGTAAAGAACAGGTCGCTGAAATCCGAGGAAGCACTTTATTTGAATCTGAAAAAAGCATTGACGCGGTACAAGAAAAAACCACCCCCTGCCCGAAATGCGGCTTGCAACATCACAGATCTCGAAGATTTCCGGCAATGGGGAAATATTGCAAGAAATGTAACGGTCGAAATGATTTTGCAAGCGTGTGTCTCACTCGAAGCATGAAAACGCGGTCAGAAGGACGACACATACAACATGTAGATATAACCGACAACGAAGAATACTTCCTGCAAACTTTGGAAGTTCACGCGATCAAGAATGATCCCCACAGGGGCACCTGCGCAAGTAGGCGTTTGGTGTGTAGCGACACCACGGGCCCGAGCTAACGGGGGAGTTTTGACTCCCTCCCACGCCTAGCCATGCGTGACTTTGCCGTGTCCGGGGAAAAGGGGATCCTAGGGGTTGAGCTGACACTGGATTATTGGACCTTTAAGGCGCCCCGGCAGAGGCAACACACCCCTTTGGCCCCGGCTTCACGTAGACGGCCCCCCTGGGCTGACCCACCCAGGGGAAATCGGCAGTCGCCTTTTTCTATCTTTCTCTACCTACACCTTCGGC
Source organism: Rhipicephalus annulatus (assembly GCA_013436015.1). Classification (NCBI taxonomy): domain Eukaryota; kingdom Metazoa; phylum Arthropoda; class Arachnida; order Ixodida; family Ixodidae; genus Rhipicephalus; species Rhipicephalus annulatus. The sequence goes on from WOVY01002197.1 coordinate 272,433, forward strand.
TTTATCTCTCACTTTTTATCTGTCCTGTCAATTTCTCTCTTCCGTTTACTTCCAAATTTTCTGTCGGCAAGGGTTAACCCTGTGTAGTTACCCAACCTTGGGTATTTATATTCGGTTATAGCGGCGATGCATGGCTGGCGTCTCCAACTGTTCACTATTCAACCTTGTAGCGTCCCCTTGTTGGGCTCGGTGGTGGGTGGCCACCATCGCCGCCGAACTGTACACATTCTGTATGGCCAACTTTTTCCCCCCTCTCCCTGATCGCCGCACAAAAGGTGGCGCACCAAAGAACTGTTTCTTTTTTTCAAACGGAAGCAGTCTTTTCCCAAGTTTCGGGTCGTCCATAGCCAAAAAGAGAACAAAACAGTCTGAGCGATTTCAGCTTTTCTTGTCTTGAAAACACTCACCGAAGCAATCTGCCCAGGATACCGTGTAACTAAGTTGGGAAGCGGCGACCTCCTTTTGTAGGTCCGCGACAAGCTTCAATACGACAACTTACCTAAACTGGTAGCGTTTGAAGATGTCCCAGTCTCAGTGGGCCCACACAGGTCAATGAATACAGTGCGTGGCGTGGTCTCTGATGACGACCTGCTTGGACTGTCCAAAAGTGAATTATTAGAAGGCTGACAAGACCAGAACGCAGTCAAATTCGAAAGAATAATTATACGACAAGACAAAAAGGAAACGCCCACGAAACACATAATCATCACCTTTGGTACCAGTGACTTACCCGATTCAATTGAAACTGGCTACTGCAAGCTCCGTGTCAGGCCCTACGTGCCAAACCCTCGCATATGTTTCAAGTGCCAGCGCTTTGGAAATGGGTCACAAAGTTGCGGAGGGCGTAATACTTGCGCAATATGTGCATCTAACGAGCACGCATCAGATACCTGTAATTCAAACACATCATGTTGTGCGAACTGTGAAGGAGACCATGCTGCCTACTCGAGATCGTGCCCAATCTGGAAGAAAGAAAAACAAATCTGTGAAATTAAAGTGAAGTCCAATCTGTCCTTTCAAGAAGCACGTAAACAGTTCCTCATCCATCAGTCCAGTCCATCCTTTGCCGATGTGACGCGCCGGGGCGCCGCGCCGCGTCTTTCCGTGCTCGCAAAAGTCACACAGAGTGAGACTGCGGGCGCGTCACAAGCGCTCTCGGCTGGAGCAGCCAGTACTGCTCCACCATCTAACAAACAGGACCAGCAGGCTCCCTAGTCGGCCGGACCTTGGACCACTGCAAGCGCAGTTAGGTCCGAAAGTTCTGTGAATGTCCCTGCCGAGCAGACACCATCCACCACCTCACAAGAGGCGATGGATACAAGTACGACTCCTCCGGCACCGAGACGCGGAAGGAGAGGCGTAGCTCTTTAGGGCGCACTAAAAAAGAAAGACTACGAATTACAGGGCCTCCTAAGGACCCTGAAACGCAAGGCAACACCTTTGTATATACAGCACCACAGTAATTAAAAGGACACAAATATTACAGTGGAACGTCAAAGGACTGCTGAAAAACCTCGACGATATTCAAGAACTTTTACACAAATATACACCAAAGTGCTGTGTGTACAAGAGACACACTTAAAATCAAGACAAACTAACTTTCTTCGAAATTACGTTACCTTTCGAAAAGACCGAGATGATGCTGTCGCCTCATCCGATGCTGTTGCCATAATCGTTAACCAAGGAACAGCCTGTACACTTTTACCCCTTCAGACATCCCTGGAAGCAGCAGCTGTCCGAGCTGTCATCTTCAACAAATTGGTAACAATTTGCTGCATATACATACCACCACACCATCAACTGAATAAACACGAGTTTCAGTCGCTGATAGCTGAACTTCCAGAACCGTATCTCGTCCTAGGGTACTTTAATGCTCATAGTAACCTATGGGGTGACTCTCGCTGCGATGCGCGAGGTCGCTTGATTGAACAGTTTCTTTTTCTTCTGGTGCGTGCTTCTCAATCGGAAAGAGCCAAAATACTACAACATCACTAGCAATACGTACTCAGCCTTGGACCTGAGCATAACGTCCCCATCACTCCTGCCTCTACTTAAATGGGAAGTCATTTATAATTCATACGGCAGTGACCATTTTTCTATCGTTATCAACACATCAATAACAAATATATGTCCTGCACAGGTTCCCAAATGTTTCACCGACAAAGCCGATTGGGAAGAGTATCAAAAAATGACTCTCCTAACTTGGACTGGCATGGAGGGGTTAAGCGTAGAAGCTGCTGTGAGCAACTTCGCAGCATTTTTGATTGATGCTGCAACGAAATCTATACCACAAACATGTGGACCATTAGGCAAACTACGAGTCCCATGGTGGAATAATGAGTGCCGTAATGCGCGCAAAGAACAAAATAGCGTATGGAAGTTGCTTAGAGACTCGCCTACAGCCGAGAATCTTATAAGCTTCAAGAAGATCAAGTCGCAAGGAAGGAGGGGGCGCCGACGGGCGAGAAGAAAAAGTTGGCATAGATTCGTATCAGGCATTAATTCATACACAGAAGAGGTGAGAGTCTGAAACATGGTTAGTAAGGTAGCAGGACGACAAGTACACACACTTCTTTTAGTGAACACACAAAGGGAGAGCTTGTAAGACCAGGCAAACACTCTTGGGGTGCACTTCCAGCAGGTCTCCAGCTCAACACACTCCAGTGAAGTGTTCCAACGATGCAAAACCATAATAGAAAAACAGAGATTACAGCGCAAACCCACAACACATGAGACATACAATGAACATTTCTGTTTGGCTGAATAGCAAGCCTCACTTACCTGCGGCAATAAATCTACCCCAGGCACGGACCGTGTGGCATATGAAATGTTAAAACACCTGCCCAGTGAAACACAGAAAGCCCTCCTTTCTCTGTACAATGCGATATGGTCTTCCGGCGAGCTACCCTCAGCCTGTAAGGAACCTATCATTATCCCAATTTGAAAACAAGGCAAGGACCCGGCCTCAGTTTCCAGCTACATGCCAATAGCGTTAACCAGCTGTCTTTGCAAGGTCTTTGAGAAAATGATTAACAGGCGCCTGATGCACTTCCTTATAATTATGGGCCTACTTGACCTATACCTGTGTGGGTTTCCAGAGGCTTGGTCCACCACCAAACATCTTGTCCCTATCGAGGCACAAATTCGCGGCGCTTTTGTTCATAAGCATTTTTTTTTCTTTCTGTGTCTCTCGGAATAGAAAAGGCATAAGACACTGCATGGCGCTTTGGCATATTGCGAGACCTGTCACATTTAGGTGTGCCGTGTAGAATGCTGACAATTATCGAAAGCTACCTATTCAATTGTACATTCCCTGTGCGAGTTGGCACTGTCTTATCTCGAGTATTTGTCCAAGAAACAGGATTGACACAAGGAGATGTATTGAGCTGCACACTTTTCATAGTTAAAATGAATTCCTTGCACCTGTCTCTCCCACGCAATATCTTTTACTGCATATATGTCGATGATGTGCAGATTGGTTACAAATCGTGCAACATCTCAACGTGCCAACGTCAAGTTCAACTAGGGTTGAACAAGGAATCTCAATGGGCAATTGAGAATGGTTTTATACTCAACGCGCAAAATAGCACTTGTGTTTTGTTCAGCCGAAAGAGGGGCCTCCATCCTGACCGTGGCATTGACCTGCATGGTCAACCTCTGTAAGTGAAGGCCGAGCACAAGTTTCTTGGTCTCATATTAGACACTAAACTAACCTTCATCCCACACATCAAATATTCAAAGGACAGGTGCTTTAAAACAATGATTATTTTGAAGGTGTTGTCACGCACTATATGATGTAGTGACACGAAATATCTAATGAATTTATATAAAAGCCTCATACGCACACGCCTAGATTACGGTGATATAACTTATCAGTCGGCAACACCATCAGTCTTGAAGATTCTCGATTCTGTCTACCATCTAGGCATTCACCTCTCTACGGGTGCTTTCCGAACTAGCCCTGTGGAGAGCTTGTACGTAGATTCGAATGAATGGTCACTCCACCTACAAAGATGTTTCTTGCCCTTTTTGTACTTTTTGAAGGTGAAAGCAGACAAAAAACACCCTTCCCATTTTACAATAAATGATTTGTCTTGTTCTGGCTCGTTCGAGAACCGTCCTTCATTTAGGCAGCCCTACGCGCTCCGTGTAAGGGGCCTGGCTGAAGAAACAGGTGTGCCTCTTTTCGAACACAGTTTCATGGCTCCTGCAACATATCTGCCACCGTGGCAGTGGCAGCTTGTAGACTGTTATGTCTCTTTTGTTGAAGTCACAAAGCACGCACCACTTGCACACATACATACATACTTTCCAGAACTACAACATAAATACACATGTCCTGAGTTCTTTACCGACGCGTCAAACACGTCTGTGTCATATGCAGTGGTAGGCCAATCCTTTTCCAAGGCCGACGTTCTTCATCCTGATGCAAGCATTTTCACAGAAGAAGCTTACGCAATACTGGTGGTCGTAAAACACATCAAACAGAGAAAAGCACAAAAGGCGGTAATATACACAGATTTTCTAAGCGTGGTCAAAGCCCTGAAAACTTCTAAAAAACACAAGAACCCCGTGCTGAGGTCACTTTACTCACTTCTGTGCACACTGTACACATCAAAACAGCACGTCGTTGTCTGCTGGGTTCCAGGGCACCATGAGACACAAGGGAACGTATTGGCAGACAAGCTGGCCGCTTCCGCCAACGACACCACTCCCAATGCATCAATACCAATCCCTGAACTTGACCTAAAACCTTTTTCTAATATGAAAGCTAAGGTGGCATTGGCAGAGCACGTGGGATAAACACACAGACAGTAAACTACATGCTACTGAGCCGCAACTAGGTTAATGGCCGCCACTATCGAAATCACGACACACAGAACTAACACTAACAAGGCTTAGAACAGGACATATATACTCTATACATTCATAACTTTTGTCTACCGGTGATCCACCGCATTGTGGGAGATGTGCAGAACCACTTATGGTTTTCCACATTCTCGTACAGTGCAATGAGCTTGATTCTCTAAGGAAAAAGCACTCTTTACTGCCCTACCAACACCAGCTCCCACTACACCATGGGATGCTCATCGGTAGGAATTCGCTTTTTAAACTGCATACACTTCTCACCTTTTTAAAAGATGTGCATAGCTTTCAACCGATATTTCGAGGTCATTCGTAGCACGATTTCTGTATCGTGGTCGTGGCTGCGGTGACTACATCTCCTCCATGATATTATTATAATGACATTTTGCCATTCATTTTCACAGCACATATTTCACACCACTGTCTTGCTTTTATTACTTCAATTTTTTAACCCGCGCTAGCGCGAGGAATTTTAAGGCCCCTTTACAGACACGCATGATATCATTCTTCATATCTCTAGACTATTGAAATGGTGCTCTTTGGCCATCAATGGGCCCTTGCGTCATTAAAAAGCGCTCATCTTCAGTGAACAAGAATGATGAGCACTGGGTGGTGACGTTGAATGTAGCCGGTGTATGATCAGGGGCAAAATAGACGTGGGAGCGAACTGCTGTGTCATACCAGAATCTGTCCTTTGAAAGTTATCAGTGGCTCCAGCGCAAAACAGTTCCGCTACCTTGCGTGCTTTTTTTGGTCACACACAAAAAGCAATCAGAAAGATAAACCTTGCTGTCTCTAGCAGCACGCACAGCACCAAGGTTACGTTTTTTGTAGTCGCTCAAGAGGTGCCAGTTACACCAAGTGTTGAATTCGCTGAGAGACTGGGCCTGATACAACGCACAGATGCAGTCAACGTCAAAGCGTCTGACACGTTGGTGTCCGGCTTTGATGGTATTTTCTAGGACCTAGGGCACTTTAAGGCTTCACCCATCGCCTGTAGCTTAAACCCGGTGCACCACCACGCATCAAACCCGCAAGGAGAATTGCCGTCACCCTTTAAGAACCAGTGAAAGCAAAGCTAGACGAGATGGAACGCGACGGCGTCATCACAAAGGTGAAAGAGCTGTGCGTGTGGTCCAGCCACATGGTCGTAGTAATAAAGAATGGGAAGGTACGCATATGTTTGGAACCTTCTGATTTGAACAAGGCAATTTTGCGAGAGCATTGCCATATGCCAACATTGGACGACGTACTGCCGCGGCTGCAAGGAGCCAAATATTTTTCCACGCCCGATGCTGCTTCAGGCTTTTGGCAAATAACCCTTGACAACTAAAGTTCACGTGTGTGCACTATGAGCACACAGTTTGGAAGGTACAGGTTCCTACGCATGCCGTTCGGCATCACATCGGCACCAGAAGTTTTTCAACGTGCCATGCATGAAGACGTTGGAAATTTCACTGGCGTAGCGGTCGTGATGGATGATATATTAGTCTGGGAAAAGACGAGGCAGGAGCATGACAGAAACCTCACTGCCTTGCTTGAACGCTGCACAAAATGCAATTTAAGGCAGAAAGAAGTGCCAATTTTTGCAGTCCGGTATACGTTACATGGGCCACCTCCTCATTGCAGAAGGACTCTCATTGGATCTAGAAAGAGTACAAGACATTATTCAAGTACTTGCGCCGAAAAACCGTAAAGAGCTTCAATTACTGCTTGTAACGGTCAACTTTGTGTTGCGTTTCATCTCTAACCTGTCTGTTGCATTCGCGCATGTGCGAGAGCTGCTCAAGAAGTACATCGCATAGACGTGGACAAAAGCACATGAAAACAGTTTCCAAAAGCTGTGAGGTAGTCTTGCTACAGCGCCAGCACTAGCCTACATTGACCAGTTTAAAGCAGTGAAATTGTTCGTTGACGCGAGTCAGTACGGCGTCGGCGCAGTCATCCTACAAGATGACCACCCCGTAGCCTATTCTTCCCGCTCTTTAACAGTCACGCAGCAGAAATATGCACAAGTCGAAACAGAAACCCTATGCATAGTCCATGGCTGTATGAAGTTCAAGGACTACATACTCGGACAGCCAGTAGTCACAGTTAAATCCGACCATCGGCCGCTTGAATCAATTTTCAAGAAACCACTCTGCGATTTTCCTCTTCGTCTTCAGCGCAAACACCTAATGCTATAAACATTTCCCACTGCCGTGGCATACAAACCGCGAAAAGAATTGTCTTTGGCCGACGCACTTTCGCGTTTTCCTCGCAATACAGAGCTTGTGGATGAAACGGAATAATTTCAAGTTAACGCTGTTTCTTCGTTACCTATTTCAGATCAGCAGCTACTCAGCAAGAAAGCAGAGACCGAGAAGGACATACTCATGACCAAGCTCTGCCGCTACGCAAGTACAGAGTGGCCCCAAAGCAAGCAGCAGCTTCCGGATGCCTTAATACCATATTGGAGCTTCCGTAATGAGCACCACGTTGAGGACAGGCTGCTTCTCAGAAGTAACACGCTTGTCACTCCACCAGCAAAGCGCAGAAAAGTTCTCGGCCTGCTCCGCGCTGCACATTGTGGCGAAGATAAAATGAAGGCAAGGGCACGACAGGTAATTTACTGGCCAAGCATGGATGCAAATATTTCAGATGTGGCGAAGACATATGCTGTTTGCAACAAATACAAAAAAAGAAATGCAAGGCTTCCCATGATCAGCCACGAGTTACCAACTCTGACATGGCAAGTTGTCGGGGTAGATCTTTTTCACCACAAAGGCAATGAATACTTCATAATCGTTTACTCTTACTCATTTTCTTTGATATTCGCAAGCTTAGTCATGCCACCGCTGCTGCAGTAATCAAAGCAAGTGCAGAAATCCTTGCGAGGCCCGTTTTCTAGCCTTGAATATTACAGCGCGTCGCTGGAATGGCGAAACACTCCGAGGAACGAATGGCTGCAATCGCCAGTTCAAAGGCTCATGGGACGTCACACTCGAATCCAACTCCCGGTCCTCAACTGTCACTTGGAACCGAAGACGGTTCCCACAGAAACTGTTAATCAGTGACTGCAAGAAATACGACATAAACAGCGCTTCTACTACAACAGAACTACAAGGAGTCAGCCAGACCTTCATAGCGGAAACAGTGTTCATATATGGCACACGCAGCAGAACGTGGGCTCCAACCGTAGTGGTCGGCCCTGCAGAGCCCACGCGACTCTACGTGGTGACTACAGACAATGAGCAGCAGCTACGTCACACAAGAGAACATCTTCGAGCCACAGAAGTCTCGTCGCCTGCCCGCGAGTCCCAAGCAGAAAACCAAGCAGCACCATCAGACTCAACTCAGGTCCTTCGAAGAAGTTAGTGCATACGCCGAGAGCCGCAACGTTATCCATTGCCAGAACGTGACAAATAGCAAGGCTATCCATGTTTGCAAACGAAAAAGTTCCTCAATGCTTGTTTTGTGTGTGTGTGTGTGTGTGTGTTATGTCTCCTTTTTTTGCCCCAAAGAAGGGAAGATGTAGTAGAGTGCTAGTCACGCTTGCATGGCAACCAACGCGCATGTGCCGCTTATCACAAGCCTCCTTATATACTCGGCCGCATTACTGAATAAACTGCTTTTGTTCACCGCTACTCGTCTGGCATACACTTGGTTCTTTGGTTCATTCAACTTTAACGTCGCCTTAATTCCATTAGCTTATATAACCTCTCTTATAAAAGTACCAATCATATTCTTACAAGAAAACGTATATTTACAGATATTTACAACGATTACACGCGATGACAATGCCTGGCGCACTGGCGGGCTGGAACCAGTCTCTAACCACTTCGTAGTCTCTTCTTTCAGCCAGGGACCCTCTACCGCTTTATGCCCCAATCCCACTACTGCCTTGTGGCACTACCCCGCGGCGTTAAAGCGCCGACCCGGCGCTTGTCACGAAAGCGGAGTATTGGGTGACACATACGGCTTCAGTCTGACGACGTGCACAACAGTGCATGGTGGTGGCATTGAGTGCGCTTCGTCGACGACTCGCTGTATCTCGTAGGTGAGGTTGGTGATCTTGCGAAGGACTTTGTATGGTCCGTCATAGCAAAATAAAAGTTTTTCTGAGAGGCTGATGTGACGACATGGGGTCCACAAGAGTACGAGAGAACCTGGTGCTTACGAAACTTCGCGGTGGTGACGATCGTATCGATCTTTCTGAGAGGCTTGAGAAAGCATGAGTCGTTCTCGGGCAATCTGTCGTGCTGCGTCGGCTCGCTCTGTGGCATCACGTACGTATGTGACAGGGGAGCTTGAACCAGCGGGAAGGAGTGTATCAAGAGACAGAGAGGGTTCCCGTCCATAAAGAAGGTAGAACGGGGAATAGCCTGCGGTGTCATGTCTGGAGGAGTTGCAAGCGAAGGTGACGTAGGGTAACGTTGCGTCCCAGTCACGGTGGTCTGGAGAAACATACATTGACAACATTCAGGCGCTCTGTAAGTCCATTAGTTTGTGGATGGTATGCCGTTGTGAACTTCTGGTTCGTGGAACAGGAACGTACGATATCCTGGACGACGCGAGATAAAAAGTATCGGCTTTGGTCAGTAACGAGCTGTCGAGGAGCGCCGTGATGCAATATGATGTCATGTAGCAGAAAGTCGGCGACATCGGTAGCGCAGCTGGTTGGAAGAGCGCGGGTGATCGCGTAACGTGTCGCGTAGTCGGTCGCCACGGCAACCCATTTGTTCCCGGATGCAGAAGTGGGAAATGGCCCGAGAAGGTCGAGCCCTACGCGGTAGAATGGTTCAGCAGGGATCTCAATACGGTTAAGAAGGCCAGCTGGAAGCGATGTTGGTCGTTTTCGACGTTGACAAAGGTCGCAGCTGGCGACATACAGAGCGATATAGGCGTGGCGAGAAAAAACGGCGCTGGACGCGATCATAAGTGCGGGTGACTCCCAGGTGACCAGCGGTAGGTTCATCGTGAAGCTGTCGAAGAACATCTACACGCAAATGGGAAGGCACGACGAGAAGGCGGTCAGGACCATTAGGGCGCATGTTGTGGCGGTAGAGAACTCCTTCATGAAGGAAATACAAGTTCAGAGAAGTGGGTGGAGTAGCGGAACTCAGGCTTTCTGTGATGGGAAGTAAATCCGGGTCGCGGCGTTGCTCAGAAGCGATATCAAGAAAGTCTGAAATTGATGAGACGCAAGCCTCCGTAGCTCTCTCTGTGGCGTCTGGTGGATCCACTGGATACCGTGAGAGGCAGTTGGCGTCTTGATGGAGGTGACCAGATTTATACACGACCGAGAAGGTGTATTCTTGGAGGCGTAGAGACCAACGACCGAGACGTCCCGTGGGATCCTTTAGCGAGGAAAGCCAGCAGAGTGCATGGTGATCAGTTACAACAGTAAAACTGCGGCCGAAGAGGTACGGGCGAAATTTAGCGACAGCCCAAACAAGAGCAAGACACTCTCTTTCGGTGATGGAATAGTTCCTCTCGGCAGGGGATAAAAGGCGGCTGGCGTAGGCGATGACACAGTCACGTCCATGCTGACGCTGAGCTAAAACAGCACCAATTCCGTGGCCACTCGCGTCCGTACGAACTTCTGTCGGGGCAGTCTGATCGAAGTGGGCTAATATTGGCGTAGTCGTGAGGGCTGCAATGAGCGCCGAAAATGCAGCACTCTGAGGCGAATTCCAAGTAAATGGGACGTCTTTTTTAAGAAGCTCGGTGAGAGGCCGCGCAATATCGGCGAAATTTCGGATGAAGCGGCGAAAGTAGGAGCGCAAACCAAGGAAGCTCCGAACATCCTTATGAGAAGAGGGCACGGGAAAATGAGTCAATGCGCGAATTTTGTCCGGATCGGGCTGTACCCCAGATGCGTTAACGAGGTGACCAAGTACAGTTATTTCGCGACGGCCGAAACGGCATTTGGAGGAGTTCAGCTGGAGACCAGCGTTGCGAAATACTTGGAAAATACAGGACAGTCACTCTAGATGGCTTGCGAACGTCGGTGAAAAAACAATTATATCATCTAAGTAGCATAAGGAAGTGGATCATTTAAAGCCGCGCAGAAGGGAGTCCATCATACGCTCAAAGGTGGCCGGCGCATTACAAAGCCCAAACGACATTACTTTAAATTGGTATAACCCATCGGGGGTTACAAATGCTGTTTTTTTCTCGGTCCCGTGGGTCAACAGCGATCTGCCAATAACCAGATCGAAGGTCAATGGATGAGAAAAACTTTGCGCCATGAAGGCAGTCAAGGGCGTCATCTATTCTTGGTAAAGGGTAAACGTCCTTCTTAGTGACCTTGTTGAGATGTCTATAGTCGACGCAAAACCGCCATGTGTTGTCCTTCTTCTTGACAAGCACGACCGGGGATGCCCACGAACTAGATGATTGTTCGACGACGCCTTCGGCGAGCATTTTCTCGACCTCTTTCTGGATGACAGAGCGTTCGGCAGCGGAGACGCGGTAAGGGCGGTGATGAATTAGGTTGGCATCGCCGGTGTTGATGTGATGGGTCACAACTGATGTCTGGCCTAAAGGGCGGTTGTCAAGATCGAATATGTCCGCATAGGATGTCAGCAGACGGTGGAGGTCTTGTGCTTCGGAGAGCGAAAGATCTGGCGCTATCATTTTGGCAATGTCAATGCTTGACAGGTTGGGCGCAGTGAGCAAGTTGACGTGCGGAGTAGGTTGCTGAGCCGACAGTTCAGAAATATCACACTCTTGCAACGACGACATGACGCCTAGTTTAATACCAGCCGGCAGCACATGCGTGGAGAAACCAAAGTTCAAAAGAGACAGATGGGTCTGATTGTGGCGTACTCTCACCACGGTGTGCGGGACAGCAATGGAGTGCTTTAGCACAACGTCGGTAATAGGTGAAACGACATATTCACCATCGCGCACAGGCGGATCACACACGAGCTGCACGTAAGTCGCAGCTTGCGGCGGAAGATGCAGGAACTCGGTGGCACAAAGGCGACTTTGAGCGTCATGGGCAACAGCGGCCTCAAAAGGCAGTTCCAACTGAAGAAGACCCGTCAAGCAGTCGATAAGGGCGGAGTGCGCAGAGAGAAAGTCGAGGCCAAGAATCACGTCATGTGGGCACTGCTCAAGCACGGTGAACAATACGACGGTCTGGCGCCCAGCAATACACACGCGAGAGGTACACATGCCAAGAACGGCAGATGTGCTTCCATCGCCAAGCATTACTGCACACTTAATAGGAGGCGTGATCACTTTTCGCAGTTTATTACAGAGAGCAGCGCTCATGACTGAAATTTGTGCACCAGTGTCTATGAGGGCTGTAACGGTAACGTCATCCACCAAAAGGTCCAAAATATTGCGGCGTGTAGGAATCGTCAACAGAGGATTTGCAGAATGGGTCGTTAATGCAGCGTGACCTCCGGGAGCTGAATGGTCTAGTTTCCCGAGGTTGAGGGCCCAGGCCGTGCAGGGGACCTGGATCGAGAAATCATCGGCGAGAGAGATCGGCGGCTTTGGGGTGATGGTGACCGGCTGAACCTTCGGCCCTGAACGTTAGTAGGAGCAGGCTGTGGATCGTACGGAGTAGAAAAGCGGGGGAGAACTGCCTTCAAAATGACGCCATGTCCCAGTGTTTCAAGATGAATTGGATGACCAACGATTGCGACAGTAGCGTGCAATGTGGCCGGCGCGAGAGCAGTGAAAGCAGATCGGTCTATCATCCGACGTTCTCCATTCAGCAGGGTTTCGGTAGCGGGAAGGGTAGCGTGAAGGGTACACCGGAATCTGGTTAACAGAGGCCGAGCTCTCGGTGGTGCGAACAGCGCAAACAGGTGTGATGCCGAGATTTGCTATTTCTTGGCGAACGATGGCTTGGATGAGGGAGACGGTGGATGCGTTGTCTTGAGGACCGTCAGAGGCGATGGCTGCAGGAGCCATTGCTTCGAGTTCGCGACGAACGATTCGGGTGACATTTTCGGACGATGTAGCTTGGGTGAACTTGGGGCTGTCTTCACAGGTCGAAGTGGCTGCAGTATTAGGCAGACGCGCAAACTGGCGGGTTATGCGACGTTTCTTGGCGTGCTCGAAGCGCTGACACTCCTTCACAACCGCGTCGATGGTGGCGCAATCTTTAACGATCAACAGATTGAAGGCGTCATCGGCAATTACCTTCAATATGTGAGCGATTTTGTCAGTTTCGCTCATGTTCTTGTCCACCTTTCGACAGAGGCCCAATACGTCCTGTATGTAAGATACGTATGATTCTGTCGATGTCTGCACGCGACATTCCAGGTCTTTCTTCGCGGCCTGCTGTCGCCCAAATGGCCTGCTGAATAACTCGAGAAGCTTCATTTTGGAAACGTCCCAGCTGGTCAACTCCGACTCATGCGTCTCATACCAGGTGAGCGCCGTATCCCGCAAGTAAAATACAACGTTGGCCAGCATCAACGTAGGGTCCCACCTATAGTATTCACTCACGCGCTCGTACAAAGTGACCCAATCTTCAACATTCACCTTGTCCTTGCCTGTGGCCGAGAAGGTTCCGGGGTCTCGTGGAGGCAGGAAAATCAGAGGAGGCAGCTGCTGCTGGAGCTGCTGGTGCTGCTGGTGCTGGTGCTGGTGCTGGTGCTGGTGCTGCTGCTGCTGCAGCTGCGGCTGCTGTTGCTCTTGTGGGTGGGCCTGTTGAGCCATTGCAGGAAAATGAAGGTGGCGACCACTCCGAAGTTCCGTGTTGGTTTGCAGGAAAAGCCAGGTAGGCGTACCCCGCACCTCCACCAATAATCTTACAAGAAAACATATATTTACAGATATTTACAACGATTACACGCGATGACAATGCCTGGCGCACTGGCGGGCTGGAACCAGTCTCTAACCACTTCGTAGTCTCTTCTTTCAGCCAGGGACCCTCTACCGCTTTATGCCCCAATCCCACTACTGCCTTGTGGCAATATCTTATGCTGATACGCATAAGGTGTACAAGAGAGTAAGACCACTTCAAAGGCACAGAACCGATCCGGTGCCCCTTGTCAGTACTACTGGTTATACACCTGAACACCAGGCAGATGTCAAAAACCGGCATTCTGATTGTATCATTCACTGAGCACATTATACAGACTCCTTCAATCGACACAAGCTTGCTGAGGAACATGACGTGATAGAGAAACGCATCCGTGATAGAAGGCCATCTGTTGAAAGATACAATACCCTTTGATACAATAATATTTGATATTTACTTTGGTACGTAAATTCCCACAATTGGGAACTCAGTAAATTTGTTACAGGGTCCCTAATGCCATTATAACAAAGAACACTAAACGCCAATTGTCAATGGCCAGGCACTGAATGGTAATTATCAAAAACACAAAAATAAACACTTGATAGTTCAAAAACAAATGCTAATCATTCCTAACCATGAAAGCATAAATGGCGTGGTAATGTGATGTAATAAGTACAAAAAGGTGCAAATATGTGCGAACTTAAATACGTGTGAAAGTTAATACGAAAAGTCTCTTTAGTAGGACGAATTACTATGAACTAATGAAATACCTTTATTAGGGTCCAATAGGTCGTGCTGGTGTCCTAGCCAGAAGTGGGCTGTTCCCACGTTGGTACCGGAACACCTAGCCTTTCAGCCGCTTCGCGGGCCTGTTAGACTACCCATAATTGTTCTTTGGGTGTAGTACTGCGCAAAGCTGCGTCCCATCCTTCTTCCGGTTTTTCCTGGTCGCTGCTTAACGCTGAGCGATGCCAGATCATATCAGCAAGATCTGTTGTGTCATCGCATTTATCGGATGTTTTAGGAACGCTGAACACCGGATAAGTCTTGTTAATTAACAGCGGCTTTGGATATGTTCTTGTTTGTAATCGCTTGAGTGTAATGACCTGAGCTCTGTTTATTTTACTGTGTGGATACGGAAGACTTTGCGTCCTAGATAAAATGTTTTGTTTGCTCGTTGTATGGAAGGAGGTGATTATTGCACTCTGAAACCTCAGCATCTTCTTGAATTGTGGCTACATGGTTGACAAGCCCTCGTGCAGCAGTGTGGGCAGATTCGTTAAGGTTCGTGGAAGCACCGTTGATTTCTACCTTGTGAGCAGGAAACCAAATAATCGTGTGTAACTTGATAACTCTTTTCTTGGGCATTGCCAGAGCCTACCTAGAGATTACTTCTTGGCAAATGCTCGCACGGCTGCCCTATAGAGTTGCTGTGGATCCTCGATCTATTGGGGTCCAAAAGTGCCAATGTAATGGCTACTTGCTCGGCGATTTCCGTCTCTGTGGTGTATATGGAAGCCGAGTTGACTAGTTGACGTTTACCGTTCACAAGTACTATTGTGAAAGCTTGTTTATATAACGCGAAAGCCACGTTGGCAAACCAGCATTCCTTAGCTTCACTTTTGACTTTTTCTAGCAGAGATTTGGCTCTGGCTTTCCTTCTGCTTACATTATGAATAGGGTGAACATTCCTCTTAACAGGTATGAATGTGATATTGTCCTTCAGGTAGTTGGGTATTTCTTTGTGGCTATCATCTATCGCTGTAATTGGTGTAACACTTTTCGTTTGAGGATGTGTCTACCTGCTTGCATTGTTGTAAGTCAAATGAACTAAGCTCTTTCTTGTGCCTGGACGATTTCCTCTAAACTGTTGTGCATCTCAAGCTACATGAGTTTTTCAGTATCGGTGTACATAGGTAGCCCAACAGGTACCTTGATTATCTTCCTCAGCAATTTGTCTCTTTCTGATCTGCCATTCGCACATGGCTGCTACGCAAGCGGAGTAGCGTGACACAAACGAGCGAACTAGCCTCACAACGTTGTCTTCACCAAGCCCTTGTTGGTGGTTATTAACTGTTTTGATGAGCCTGACTGGGTTGTGCACTTTCTTAACGATACGCTGATTAGAATACTATTGATCTAATTTGTCAATTGTGCTAGGAAAAAGGTTTGTCACGGGGCTGTTTTTAGACTAGCAGTGAGGCAATTCCAAATCACAGTTCCTCTGAATTCTAAAGTTTGACGACTATAATTAGTATTTATTTTCGGTAGTAGAAGTCGGGTGCTTGAAAAACACTTGGTAGCTCGAGCTTACGTACGAAGGGACACCGACAGTAAGTCGAAGCTGCCGTGAAGTATGATGTATATTAAAGATGCAATATTATAAGTAACAAGATTGTGTACACTCAATACATGGAAATTCTGAAACAAGTTGTCATCCCTTACATTCGTATTATTAGGCAATATGATAGATATCTTTCAATAGTTGAAACAGATTTTAGGTGAAATTTGTAGCTTCAACCCCATATACAAATATAATAATTTCTTTGTCAATGAATTAATGCATAATGAAGAGTACGTAGTATTTCGCTTGAAAAACAAAGTGCCGACATTTACAAAGAACATGCAATCTGTATGAGGCTTTTTGAACACTGTTGCGAGCGTTGTAATGAAACTTTAGATAAGAACTCATATAAACTCCCAAGAACTTAGTGTGGCTGGCAATCTGTAGTAAACAGTTGTAGATTGTGTCATTGTGTGGTAAGATTTACCCCTTTTTGGAGTGAACAATAACGAATACAGTTTTCGAAGAGATTACGTGCGACCGCAATGGTTGTGCTCCAGCGGTAAAGATCATAAAGTTAATGGTATTGATAAATAACGAAGTTTCATTACTAGCAGAAATTAGCATTTTAGTGTAACCTGCTTAAAGCAGCGCAGTAGCCTTGTCTAGCTGTGAAGGTAAATCATCTGCGTACAGGAGAAAAACTAGCGGTCACAAAATGGAGCCCTGTGGCACCCCAATGTTAACCAATTTAGCATACGATTCTGACGTGCCCATATGAACGATCAGTGTTCTGTCTTTCAATGGGGCTCTGAAATGCATTTTCTGATAACCATAAAATGGATTCAGTAAAAAAGCTTATTGGCTCACTATTTCAACACCGCTAAAAGTCTAAGACTCCATCTTGTACGAGCGGAATTCCTCTTCTCTCGTTTCGACGAAAGAGCTGGAAGCTAAGCAGGAATGAATGACATGGGCAAAAAAATACATCACGCGTGGCTCATGACATTGAGGACTTTCTTTTTTCCTTCGATTACACGACATTTTTTTCAGTTAGATCGCACACACGCGTAGAAAAGTCGCTGCGTCTTGCGGCGATCCCTGTATTGACCGAGCACGCCATGTTGAAATCAGACATTGACTGATAGATGACCTCCTACGAGTGATTTTTGAGCTTGATCTATCATTTGTCGAGAGAAAAGAAAGCAATTTTCAACTGACTTTGATAATTTGCTGTGAATTCCAGGCAATGTGCTGCGCCATCTTACTAAGCTGGCGTGTTTTTCGGGAGCCTCTACAACCAATCGGCAGCGTTTTCTCGCAATGCTCAAAAAGTGTTGCATGGCCCTTTTAGGTAGCTTCTGATAAGTTCCAGAGGCATTCCACTAATGTCATTCATATCGGCCAAGTTTATATTTAGGGATATTAGGATTTAACGAGTCAAACGCCCTTGCAAAGTCAATAAAAACTGCTGTTACTCATAAACCACAATTCATCGCTTTCTTAATACTGTCAATATACGTTCAAGCTGTTGTCGGGCATTTTTTTTGCGAAACCAAACTGGTGAGGCAAAAGAAGTTCAAAATTTTCCAAGTACCTCATCATTCGATTGCAAAATATTTTTCAGGGAATTTACGAAAAAAATGAAAGTACTCAGATCGCTCTATAATTGTCTACACTGTCTTTTTCTTTTCATCTGTGCAGCGCAGTACGTTTAGCGGTTTTCATTTCAGTGCGAAATGCACCAGTTGTAAATGCGATATTTATGAAATGTTATAGCACTGGTGGAATACTGTCTTTAAGGAGTTTGGCAGAGTAGGCTGATATGTTATCGATACCACAAGCAGTGTTGTGCATTGCTGAAATAAGAGAAGCTACTTCGATTTGATCTGTGGAATGAAGAGAAAATGATTAATCAGAATGAGGTATGTACGATGCATCAGACGCAACAACTTCATATTCACACTTTGACAGATAAAACAAAAGAGAAGATTTGCACGACAGCGAAAGTACACCTCGAAAAGAACACCTCGAAAAGAACGCAAAATTTACGAGAACGGTTCAAACACCATGAAATCATTTCGGGTTACCAGTTGACTTATTTAATCATAGTAAGGTGCAAGAAGTATGCACACAAACACTAAATCAAAACTACGCAAATAACTTGTAATAGCCCAATCTGTGACTTTGTTAGTGGTATTATAGACGCCGTTTCGAAAATTGATTGTCCTCCGAGTACCTCATGTAGCAAACTAAAGGTGCTGAAAAAAGCAACGAAGCTTCCCATATTTAAGCCGCCTACACGAGAGGCATTCGTCAGCTGATACTTGTCACTTCTTATTCTCACTGCCAACAAATGTTTTCTATCGCTTGGCGAAGAAAGCATTTTCCATCCATTTCTAGAATGGTTCGCGCCCTGTGTAGCACGCAGCATGCAGTCATCTTGCGGGACTTGCGATAATTCATACTGCCGACAAGGGAGCAGGCGCCGCCTGCACGTTTAAACAAGCGTGACGTGGGCCAAAAAATGGCGGGCGCGGGGGGCAGGGGAGCGGCGTTGACTTTTTCAAAAAATGACCACACTTCAAGCGAGGACGCAGATGTCGAGGCCCTCTAGGTTAGTCTAAAACTCCTATATTTTGGAAAGTAGCAAGAACTCGTTGACCTATGCTATCTCACTCTCACCATGTCGTGGGCCTCCTCTTTTTTCACCCTTTCTTTTGCGGAGCCGGCACATCCACAGCGCTGAATGCGCGCTTCTGGCTTGTCCGTGATGTCACGTAAAACACGCGCAAACTAACCTCGCGTGCTTTTCATTCTCCGCGCACGCCATAAGCCCTCAAAGCTTCCTACTCCGAATGTGCTTTAGAGCTGAATTCCGAGCCTAGTTTTTGTGGCGATGCCTCGCTGCTGCACGTTTCAGCACTGCCACACGTCAAAGAAAGGAGTTATGTTGGGTTTTGTGGCGCAAGAGCAACTAAGGCTATGCTGCGCCAGACTCATGGTGAGAATACTTACAGCAAACAGGGCTATGACAATGACTCTGAAATGTCTTAACGGCGATGACATATGAATATGATGAGCGGTGAATCGTGGCTGTATAAAGGCCTAAAAGGATTGGCTCCGTAAACGCGTGAAGTATATATCTCTTCTAAGATTATGTGTGTGATGCTCGGGGTGGTCAATGTGTATGGTTGTTGGATGAGGTTATGTTAAACTGTAACGGCTTTTACCTAGCACTAATACCATACCCGTGTCTTTATACCTAAGGGCAGGGAGGCAAGTGCCTCGTTGTAAATTCCAGCTGCAGCAGATGCCTCTCCGAAGAGGCTGTGCTACGAGTCACATCAGTCAAGTTTTGCCATGTCTAGCGGTAGCATAGTTTAGTGTAGTTAGACCTTGTTCAGAAGTTGTGCTCCATTTAAAAAGCTGATCACATCAGCTATAGGTATTAGGGCGTCCTCGCCCAAGAGTAGTATTGGATGAAAGGGAATATTTAACCTGTAAAACATACGGAAATGTTTTTCTCTTAATGTTTCCATATGTGGGCAAGCTATTAAAATGTGCATTACAGTTAGTTGCTCCTGACACTTATCACATGTTGGGGCTTCTTCGCCTGCCAATAGGTAATTATGTGTGATGTGCGTGTGACCTATTCGTAGTCGACATATAGCTACCTCGATAAAACGCGCTTGATGAAGACAGGTCTTCCATTCACCAAGAACAGGTTCAATTAGGTGAAGTTTGTTGTTTTGTTGTAATTTCCATTCCTGCTGCCAGTGAAAGATGGTGGCCCGGCGAACAGCTTGAATCCCATCTCTGGCAGGTATGTTGGTTTTTGACTCGCGCATCTTTTTTGCTGTTGCAGCTAGTTGGTCTGCCCTTTCATTGCCTGGGATCCCGACATGACTCGGGACCCAACAGAGGCGTATGGTGTGGTCATCAGGTGTGTGGGATAGCATGTTTAAAATATCGCCTATGAATGCCTCATACTGAGATTTATAATTGAGACTTTTCAGCGCGCTTAACGAGTCTGTAAATATTACGGCTTTTTTATGTTTTGAGCTTATAACGTATCGTACTGCCATCCATAACGCATAGCACTCAGCGGTGTAGGTGGATACGAACTGCGGTAGTCTAGTTATTTGCTCGTGTGTTGCTCCTACCACACTGCTTCCGACATAAGCAGATGTCTTCGAACCATCAGTATAAAATTCTTCGTAAGTGTTGTACGTTTGTTGTAATGCAAGGAATTCTTGTAGTATATGTTCACGTGGGGTGTTTTGTTTTTTTATACGTGTGAGTGAAAAATCCAAGAATTTGGAGAAATCACTCCATGGGGCCAAACTGGGTGGCCTTCTGGCAATGGAGAGTGCTTCGTTAGAAATATTCAGGGCATGAAATTTTTCTTCAAATCTTAGTATTAGTGGCTTAATTACGTTTGGTTTGTGTGCGTAGTGTTGTCGTAGGTCACAGCGTGTGACAATACTGTGGCATATATGATCTGGTGAAGAACGAACTCTAAGGAGATACGTGAGCATTAGTTTCGTTCTCCTATATTCCAAGGATGGTTCGTTACTTTCGGCGTATAAGCTCGAAATAGGTGAGGTTCGATAGGCACCTGTTGCGAGGCGTAACCCTTTGTTATGGACAGGGTCTAGGCGCTTAAGGTACGAGTCTCTTGCTGAACCGTAGATTATACTACCGTAGTCTAATTTGCTGCGTACTAAAGAGCGGTAGATGAGCAGGAGGCACTTACGGTCGGAACCCCAGTGCTTTCGGGACAAGACTTTGAGGACATTGAGGGCGTTGTTGGATTTCACCTTGAGATTATTAATGTGTGGAAGAAAATTGAGCTTTTTATCAAATACGACCCCCAGAAACTTCTGTTCTTGTTTTATTGGCAATACTGTTTCGTTTATTTTCAGTACGGGGTCTGGTTGTAACCCTCGTTTCTGGGAGAACGCTACAGCAACCGTCTTTTCCTCAGAAAACCGGAAGCCATTTTTGTTAGCCCATTGTGTTAGCTTGTTTAGTGCTATTTGAATCTGTCGCTCGCACGTCGCCATGTTAGATGACCGGCACGCTATTTGAAGATCATCCACATATAGTGAGTGCATAAGAGTAGATGGTATGACCTGGTTCACAGAGTTCATTTTGACGACAAAGAGAGTTGTGCTTAAGACACAGCCCTGAGGCACACCGTTCTCTTGAGTAAAAGTTTCTGAAAGTGTGGTACCCAAACGAACCTGAAAAGTTCGGTTCGATAGGAAGTCGGACAAGCAGTTGAGCATCCTTCCGCGAATTCCAAGATCTGCCAGGTCTCGTAAAATACCGTACTTCCACGTTGTGTCATACGCCTTTTCAAGATCGAAAAATACTGCTAAGCAGTGCTGCTTGTACAGGAAAGCTTCTCGTACTGTATGTTCAAGGCGAACGAGGTGATCGGTGGTGGAACATCCTTTCTTGTAACCACTTTGGTGAACATCTATCAAGTTATCGGTTTCTAGGATGTATGTTAGCCTAATATTAATAACGCTTTCGAAGGATTTCGCCATACAACTTGTAAGTGCTATGGGCTTGTAGCGTGTTGGTAATGTAGGGTTTTTTCCGGCTTTGAGAAATGGAATTATAATGGCTTTTTTCCACTCTGTTGGCATTCTGCCAGTGATCCAAATAGCGTTAAAGAAGTGCAGCAATGCCTTCACCGCTTCCTGGGACAAATGGGCGAGCATTTGATAATGTATTCTGTCTGGGCCAGGTGCTGTTTTTTTACCTTGAGAAAGCACTCGGTTAATTTCCTGCAGGGTTAAGGGGGAGTTGTATGATCTGTCTTGATAACCTGTAATAGGAAGCTTTTGTTTTTCTGTAGATTGTTTATGTTTTAGGAAAGCTGCCGAATAGTTTGCTGAGCTCGAAATAGCGCGAAAGTGCTGCGCTAGTAGGTCTGCCTGTTCGCCTAAAGTTGTCTGGATGCCAGGGGTTGAGAGAATGGGGATGGTGTATGAACTGTAGTTGCCGTTAACCTTGTGCACCTGATCCCACATTCTTTTGGATGTGATGGAGCTGTTGATGGATGAAATGTACTTTTTCCACGAGAGTTTTTCAGCCTGCCTGCGAATAAATCTTGCCTTTGCTCTCGCCTTTTTAAATGCTTGGAGGTTCTCTCCTGTAGGATGTTTACGAAAATGCCCCACTCCTTGTTTTGCATTTTTTTAGCTTGTGTGCACTCTTTTGTCCACCAAGGTTTAAGTTTTTTTCTTTATAATGCCGGAGGATTGTGGTATAGTTTGTTCGGCTGCCGCAAGTATGCAGGCGGTGACTGTCTCGTTCATTTCCTCTATGCTTAGGCCATCAAGCATCTCTTTTTCTAGGGCAGCTTTTTCAGTGAACAGTGGCCAGTCTGCCAGATGTAGTTTCCAACGCGGTGGTCGGGATTGAGTGGTGGGGAGGGTTTGTGTTAATTTTATGAGAGAAGGCATATGGTCACTGCCATAGACATTATCTATCACGCTCCACTTTAGTTCGCAAAAGAGCGAAGGTGAGCACAGCGCTAGATATAAGCAGCTAGTGTGTCCTGTGCTTGGGGAGCAGTAGGTGACGCTACCAGTATTTAAAAGACATACGTCATTGTTCAGAATAAAATCTTCGAGGATTTGTCCTCTGGTGTCAGTTGTACTGGTTCCCCAAAGCATACCGTGCGCGTTAAAATCCCCTGCGATAACAAACGGTTCAAGCAGTTGGTCCAAAATATGCTCTATATCTTTAATCGAAAAATGCGTGTGTGGGGGGATATAAATGAAACATATGGTGATAGTTTTGTGAGCTAAAATGGTGACGGCTACGGCCTCAATGTGACTGTTGATGGTGATCTCTCTCACTGCAATTCCACTTTTGACGACAATAGCCACACCACCAGACAACCGGCTAGCGTGGACGCGATCGCGACGTACTACGGTAAAACCTCTGAGGAAGTTGGTGTGTTTTTCTCTCAGATTGGTCTCCTGTAAGCACATAGCCATTGGAGAGAGACTACTTAGCAAATCTTTTATGTCACCTATGTTGTGAATGAGTCCTCTACAATTCCAATGGAGGAGAAAAGCCATTTTGGGCAGTGAACTTGAGCAGAAAAACGGAGTAAGAATTGGTTTGTTGGCAATAAAACCTTGGTGACATGCGTGTGATACTAAAGTAAAAACAGAATGGTACCATAACCTTTCAGGTTATGGAAAACGGAACTTATTTTACAGGGCTTTTTGGAGGCCCTGTACTTTGTCTTTTGTCTTTTTTGGAGCGGTCGAGAGAAACTCGCCGCTCCTTCAGCGCTGCACGCGCCGTTTGACTGGCGGTTGTGTCCATAGCTTCATGAGAAGCGTTGGACTGTTGCTCTGCCGAGAAATTCCTGGGTGTTGTGGGCTTCGGCTCAAGATACGAAGCCTTCACACCCTCTACACCGGACGTCGACGGGGTTCCCGCAGTCTGCCCGTTGCCTTGGCTCGTGCCAATGCATGTCGACGCCCGTGGTGGGGCCTTGTTGGGTAAGGCCGGAGCAGCCTTGGCTGCTCCCGCAGTAGGGGCAAGCGGCGGTCGCTCCAGCACGCTGTGCGTAGCTTGGGCGGCCACCTGATGCTGTCGTGGTGCTGCCCCCTGTTGCACCACTTCAGCAAATGATTTTGCTGCATAGAAAGGGGAGACCCGATGCCTTGCTTCGCGGAAACTTATGTTGTGGGTGACTTTAATGGTAATAATTTCTTTTTCTTTTTTCCATGCTGTGCAGGATCTAGAATACGCCGCGTGTTCTCCATCGCAGTTCGCACAGTGGGGTTCGGCCTTGCAGTCATCATCTGCAGAGTGACCTGTGATACCACACCGTGCACAGGTAAGCTGCCCACGGCAACTCTGAGAAGCATGTCCGAATCTTTGGCACTTGAAGCAGCGCCGCGGACTCGGAATGTAGGGTCTCACAGACAGTTTTAGATAGCCGGTAACTAATTCTTGCGGTAGTGTGGAGCACCCGAAGGTCACAATTATGTGCTTGGTTGGAATTTCTTTGTTTTCTCTTCTCACTACGATACGCTGTACGTGAACGACGTTTTCGTCCTTCCAGCCAGCCAGAAGCTCATCATTTGTTAGGTCTTTTAGGTCATCGTCTCACACAACGCGTTTGACAGTGTTCATCGTTCGGTGCGCAGAGACGGTTACGGGCTTGTCCCCAAATGCTACTAATTTTTATAGTTTCTGAAACTGTGTCTTGTCTTTAACTTCCACTAGCAAGTCTCCGCTTGCCATCTTTGTAGCCTTATAGCCAGTTCCGATAGTCTCGGTTAGGCACCTGGACACGAGGATTGGGGAGATGTTGCGAGCTTTTTTGTTCGAGCTTTCGCAATGAATAACGTGGTATTTAGGGAAATGGTCTTGCTTTTCTGAAATTGACATTACATTTGCTTCGGTGCGCCACCTTTTGAAGGGGCGATCGATGGATAAGGGGTTTCGTGATCCCATAAAAAAGTGCAGTTCCTTCAGTAGTGGCGCCTACCACCCACCACGGAGCCCAACAAGGGGACGTGGCAGAACTGGTAAACATGTCTGCACAACGCCAGTAGTACGCCACTGCCATAACCTAATATATCTATCCAAGTTTGGATATTTACACCAGGTTAAACCTTGCCGCCAGCAAAAATTGGAAGTAAAATGAAGTGAGGAGAAGACAGGAAAGATGTAAAGTGAGAACAAAAGACGAAGATGTAGGGAGAGAGAGATAGGAAAAGGCGACTGCCGATTTCCCCTGGGTGGGTCAGCCCAGGGGTGCCGTCTACGTGAAGCCGGGGCCAAAGGGGTGTGTTGCCTCTGCCGGGGGGCCTTAACGGTCCAATCACCCAGCGTCAGCTCAACCCCCAGGATCCCCTTTTCCCCGGGCACGGCAAAGCCACGCACGGCTAGGCGTGGGAGGGAGTAGAAACTCCCCCGTTAGCTCGGGTCCGTGGTGTCGCTACACACCAAACGCCTACTTGCGCAGGCGCCCCTGCAGGGGTCAAATAAAGGAGTAAAATAATTTTGTGTTCCCCGTGTGGCGATGCTTGGCTGCTTCGCGTTTTAGGGGAGGTGCACGTAAGACAATGTAGTAAAATATTTGTATGTTCCAAGAGGCAAAAAGTATTGCCGTTTGCGGGAAGCAGTGCATTTCAGACATAGCGAAAAATACCTTTATCCCTTCCAAGACGTCGTTCTTTGTGAGGTAATTGTTAGTAATTTTCTTATATATGCCTGGATATCTGGATGACGCTGTATGGAGACTATAATGCTCATTGCATCACTGGACTGTTAAGTTCCAAACAAGCACATATAAGTGTGGATTTTGGCCTTTTCTGGGTGAGTCACTATGCTATGCCATTTTTTCTGTGCCTTGACAAAGCCTCGT
The DNA here is from genome assembly GCA_013436015.1 of Rhipicephalus annulatus. Classification (NCBI taxonomy): domain Eukaryota; kingdom Metazoa; phylum Arthropoda; class Arachnida; order Ixodida; family Ixodidae; genus Rhipicephalus; species Rhipicephalus annulatus. The sequence continues at coordinate 297,753 of WOVY01002197.1, forward strand.
TCAGTATTCATGCGTGCGTTAACTTTCAAAATATTAACTTTGTAAGCGAACGTGTGCAATTCGTAACTTGTAGTTGTGAGCGCGTGCGTTTGTGTCCGAGTGTGCGCGCGCTCGTTCATGTGTGTGTACGTGTGTACTCGCGCGCCCGTGCATTTGTGTGTGTACGTGTGTACCTGCGTTTGCCTCCGATTGTGTATGTCAGTACTAGAGCCTGTGTGTGCGCGTGTGCAAGCCTATGTGTATGTTTCTGTGAGTGTGTACGTTTGGTATGTCTGTATTCACGCCAGAGTGTGCGTATGCGCTCGCAAGTATGCCTGCGCATGTGTATACCTGCGTGTGCCTTCGTTTGTATATGTCTGAATTCATGCTTGCTTATGTGCTTGAGCGCTGGCGTTAGCTTATGCGTGTATTCGCGTGCTAACTTGCACGTGAGTGTACGCACATAATATTTAGGTGTATGTATGCGCTAGCGTATGCGTGCGTTTATGTCAAAACTGAAATTATAAGGTGCTATAGTAATAGAAGCTCTTGCTTGCTTGCTTGTTCCTTTCTTTTTTGGCTCTCACCCACTAAGGGGGATTGGCCAAGAAGCCGGTGGTTAATGCAAGTAAATACCTAGAGATTTTCTAGATTAGGGGAATATGATTACTGTGTTTTGACTGTGAAATTGATTTGGCGCAATGTAAAAAAAAAATAAAAAAAATAATAATAAGGGGGGGGAGAAATAATAGAATTTGTTGAATATCTGTGGTGGAATCGTTATATGAAATTCTCCTGAAAGTTGAATCATTGCAGTGTATCAGCTAAATAATAAGTGGTAGTGTGACTAGTAAAATTCGAGAGCTGGTGGCTGACTCAGCAAGGTAATCTTCTTGTGTTATATATGAATTCGCAGAGAGCCCTGCAGATGTTCCTGTCGCTATGTCCCAATGAAATGGCCCCAAAAGACAAAATATTGGGAGTATTAAGTGATATTCCTAATTTTTTGAATAAAATTTCGAAGCAGTTTTTTCTTTGATTTTTGAATCAGTGACATGTGATAAGAAAATGGTCGATATGTTCAGGTTCGTTACAGCTTGAGCACAGAGGGGATGGCACCAGACCAGACCTGTTTAAGTAGAAATTAAGAGGTGGTACACGGCAACGTAATTTTGTTACGTCAGCTTCTCTTTTCTTCTTCTTCTTAAGAGGCTGAGGTGAGCCACAGAGGTAATGGAATACAATATCTTGTATTTTAATTGGCACAGAATACAGGCACGCACATTAATTTCACTCAGGCTTTATGCTAACTCGAGATGAATTTCAGCTTCGATGTTTAACGCTACTAGATTCTTCTTTCAGTTTGCAAACTGCGCCGACGCAGGTGTCACCCTTCTATGCACCACCACGAAGAGGCGCGCTCATCGTTTTTTTACTAGTCTGACGAGGATCACGGTGGTTACGCGCACACCACCGACCACGCCGGCGAAGCAAAACAGCAGGTGCTTTTTCGTAGCGTGCAAGTATAGTGCAACTGTGTTTCGTGGCAATCGCTATCATTTTGTGTCCCAGTGAGATCGGTGACACTCACGCAGTTTGTGCTCCCACTGCTGCTTACTGCGATATCATGGTGACAATTGACGTTGTGTTTCACTTGCTGTCGACTCTGTTGTGTTATCGTGCCGGGTGTTATCTGCATAGCTCTCATGCGTCGTGTGACGGTTTTTTTAGTGCTATGAAACATGCCTCATCAAATCCCGGCTGCAGCGGCTCTATTTCTGATAGAGGCGGAAATGTTGTGGGCCCGTGTGCTCTGATTTGGGTCCACTTCAAAGAACCCCAGGTGGTCAAAGTTTTCGAAGCCCTCCACTACGGTGCCTCTCATAATCATGTGGTGTTTTTGGGATGTTAAACTCCACATATCCATAAATCAATTAAAACATGCCACGCTGCTCGTCACTGGCTGCCGAAGCGGCTTTGACACAACGAAATCTGCGACCGAAAAAAAAGGCATTTTTTCAAGCCACCCGTTGATGAGGTGGGTCTTCAACAGTGGCAACGAGCAATACCAAGATTGGATAAGGAACTATCAAGATCTTGCGCTGTGTACAACCACCACTTCCAGGAGGACGATATCTTGACTACGTGCACAATGTCCATGGTAAAGTAGTTTTGTTACCGCGTGAACAAAAGTGACTTCCAGATTGTTTGTTGTAGCGTTCAATAAATTGTGTTCATTCAATAATACTTTGCTGAACTCATTGTACTTTGCATTTTACTGCCTTATAAGGGACATGCAATTATTGAATTCGTGTGCTATCTTCCCTTGAAAAAAAAAGAAATCATTCGGATCGTAAATTTCAGTTATCTGAAACGAACAAATTGTTCTAGGCTTTACACTTCCAATATCTCTGACGGAATCAAGTTAATGTGGTGTGCGCCTCATCATATAACAATAACTAAGGTTATACAATTACGAGGCAAGTCGTGTTGAAGACCATTGAAAAATTTCGCTACCTGTGGTTTCTCTAACATTCACCTGAATTCGAGTGCATAGTCCTCCAGCATTTACCCTTAAGCCCACTGCAATGGTTGTTTAATATATACGGTTGAATTTTAAAGAAGAAGAACGCAATACGACTAAATTAACACTGTGCCCGCACGATTCAGACATCGCACTCGCATCTCCGCCTTGTGACACCGCATTAGCCGCACAACTGGTGCTTTAATTGGCCACTCGTAATAACCTTAGTGCACTATCACGGAAAATAACTCCCGCAACGCCAAATTAACCGCTAAAACTCCGTTTAACACTGCGCATAGGATCCATTACGTCACGGCGACTGGTCAAATGGGATCGGAAGTGGCATCTAGGAAGCGGGAATGAAAGGGCCCGCGTTTCGCCGCCTCGTTCTAGCTGAGTTTGCAAACTGAAGAAGAATCTAGTAACGTTGTTCGATACTGTTTACTTGGGCGAACCTGTGTCCAGTGAACGGAAAATTGGATTACAGTAGCAGTCTTGACCTTATAGCGGCGAACAGAGTGTCCGCCATTGGCCAAATGACAAGCGACGAACCGTGTCACTGCGAACCTTAAATGTTCACAGATACAAAGGTAATGATCAGCGCGAATAAACGTCTGACGGCGCCATGTAGGATCGTGCGAGTTTCACCCGAGTTCGCGAAACTTGGGATATTCTCGAGCTCTGGTAACACCCCTATATGGGCGAGCCAACAGAACGAAAAATTCAAATTCATCCCTCAGCACGCTGCATTTCATTGGCTACGATGAAAGCAATCTTCACGTTAAGGACGGTCGACTAAGTTGGGTGGTGTTTTTTTTTAAAGCAGATGCATTTTCTTCGTTTATTTGTCGTTCCAGTGAGTGCAGAAGTGCACCCATAAAATAAAAGCGCCTGAAATATTTCGGGATAGTAGTTTTAGAGGTGCAGGCTGTTTAACTTATTTTTGAAGCTTCTAATGCGTGCACTAAGTCTGGTTTAAAATAATCAGCACAGTAGCATCTGAGATCAGTACAAGCCGAGCGTCTTACAACATCGTAACCGCAGCTAACCCGAGGCCACGTGTTAATCATTATGTCAGCCTGTACATTCTAGTGCACTGCTCGGCTGGTGCGCATCGTCTTTGTTGTCATCGCACGCTACCACCCGAGCACGTGTTGCTGGCTAATTAGCTTTATTAGGAGTGGAGCTCCTAAAGCAGTGGGTCTGTCCCTTCTAGCTCGTCGTACGAGACCGCCTAGTTCGGTGACTTACTTAGCAGGTGTGGACGGGTGGACGGATGGACGGATGGTCAGCCAGAGACATGGATAAACGGACGATTCACAGTTTATACCAATAAACCCTCCGAAGCTTCGCCGCAGTCATCATCATTCTCTTCATGTGTATGCTGTGTTTTTTTGACTGGATGGTATGCTTAAATAGTTGTTCCAGGACATTCTATGACCAAGCTAACTATGCCAAGTTATGGTAAGGCTGAGGTAGTTATGCCAAATTTCAGACCATGCTATTGAAGTTATGTATAGGTAAAATCAGGCTAACTAAAGTATGCTAGCTCTTAAGGTAACTAAACTATTCTAATTAACGCATCGTTGTTCAAGGGGATGCTAAGTAAAACTATGTAACTTAGCCCATACTAATATAAAGACAATTAGTATCATGCTAATCAAGATTACGTTTAATAGTTAGATACTGATCGTAGCTTCGGTAATTAAGCCTGAGATAATGGGCTTTTATTTAAAAGCCTTAATGAAGACAAGACAGCTTTGTATAATGGTCGTTAAGCCTCAGCCAATCGCCATAATCAAAATTAAGACAAAACTGATGTGGTCTTCGCTTCGAAGCGGACCACGCAATTAAATGGACAACCAACTTAAAAAGCTGCGAGAAGCTAGCTTAGCACAAACTTATCTATGTCTTCAGACTTGCACAAGTAGTGTAAGTTAAACAAATTATTTTATATGCAAGGAAGCTGCCACTTAGCGTTCACCGCATCAAGCGCTCGACAGTCACACCAGAATCATCACAGTCCCGAATTGAACTCGAGCCTCCTCAGAATCAACGAGTTTGCATCCGAGTTCACGCGTCCATCAGTTTGATTGACTGACGCCCGTGGCACAGGTCGGGTACGCCCACCACGTCTGCTCATGCCGAGATGCAGTATTCACGTCGTGCTGTAAAATTAATCTATCAACTTCATAGCACAGACTATGCACACACGCCCCCAGAAGTAAAAGTGATAGCACCACGCGGCTACGATGTTTCGCATTTTACCGAGCTCACGGCTTATTCAATCACAGCTGCGTTGCCGACAATAAGCGAGCGCCCCTGGTGGCCACCTGTTGCTATATTTATCTGCGATACTTGGTAGAAGCGAAACAAACCGCACGAGAGTGCTGCATGTGCACCCTTGCTGCATTCAAGAGTGAAAATTCCCATGCTGCATGTAGAACGCCAGAACCTGTGCGAAAAAGAAGATACGCCAACGAACACGCCTGTAGGAGGCGCTTGTTGAGTTGGCAAAAAGACAGCATGGTCGATATAGCTAGAAGTGGTCGATATAGATATCTTGCTGTTTAAACGTGGAATCCGTGCTCCTCGGTGGCTCAATTGTTAACGCCTCGCACTTACGACTCAGTCGGCCCAAGTTCGATTTCCCGCGCGGGAGTCCTTTATATATATATATATATATATATATATATATATATATATATATATATATATATATATATATATATATATATATATATATATATATATATATATATATATATATATTGCAACGAGCAAGGTTGCGTAAAAACACAGGTTATTATTCCAGAAACGTTAGCCGCAACAAGCTGGTACAGGCAGGAACCCGGCAAGCACGAGCCACACACGGACGTCAACGTCTTCTTTCACGCTGGCACATAGCTGGTGCCACTATGCTTCGGTACAATTACTCCCCTCGCAGAAAGGAGCCAACCTGGCGACCTAGGGAAAGGACACGACAAGGGGCTCATAGCATGGTTTGAGGCGTGATACGTGTACTGTTTCACGCCCACGGCAGCGTTGGTCCGAAGGTGGATCAATGGGCTCAACTTCGTAGTTGACAGGAGATGTTTGCCGCACCACACGGTAGGGGCCATGATATTTCGACGAAAGCTTCGGGGAAAGACCGGGAGGGGTAGACGGGACCCAGAGCCAAACCAGCATTCCTGGGTTATAGCGTACAGTAGACGCAGAGGAATCGTGGTCAGTTTTCTGGCGCCACTGGTCTTGTGCGGTAAATGAGCGAGCGAGTTGACGACACTCTTCGGCATAAGCAGCTGCTTCGGAAACAGGCGTCGCTTCGGAAACATCAGGCCTGTAAGGGAGAATGGTGTCCATGGAGCTTGATGGCTCACGTCCGTACAGGAGGAAGAAAGGAGAAAAACCAGTGGTTGTTTGTGGCGCAGAGTTGTATGCGTACGTGACAAAAGGGAGCACTTGGTCCCAATTAGTGTGGTCGTCAGAGGCGTACATGGCAAGCATATCTCCAAGGGTACGGTTAAAGCGTTCCGTCATGCCATTGGTTTGAGGATGGTATGCCGAGGATTTCCGATGGACCGTGCGACATGCCTTGAGTAGCTCGTCGACGGCGTTCGAGAGAAACACGCGTCCACGGTCACTCAGTAATTCACGAGGTGCACCGTGTCGCAAAATGAGATGGTGAAGAAGAAAGGACGCAACGTCTTTCGCAGTGGTAGCAGGCAGCGCAGATGTTTCAGCGTAGCGTGTCAAATGATCCACGGCGACGATAATCCACCGGTTGCCTCGAAGAGAGTTGGGTAGAGGACCATAAATATCAATTCCGACGCGGTCGAATGGTCTCGCTGGGCAGGTTAAGGGTTGCAAAGGGCCAGCAGTGCTGTGAGAAGGCGTCTTGCGTCGTTGACACGTGGTGCATGACCGAACGTACTGGCGAACGTGCCGATACATGCCGCGCCAGTAGTATCTAAGACGAAGGCGAGAGTAAGTCTTAAATACTCCAGCGTGGCCACACTGGGGGTCATCGTGAAAGGCAGCGCAGATGTCCGAACGCAAATGACGAGGGATGACAAGGAGCCACCTACGGCCGTCCGTCACATAATTGCGGCGATACAACAAGCCTTCACGGACAGCAAAGTGTCTTGCTTGACGAGAGAGGGAGCGTGAAGTCGTTTCTGACGAACTGTGAGAGAGGACGTCGAGCAAAGAATTGATCCAAGGATCCTTGCGCTGTTCGGATGGCATGTCGGTGATGCTCAACGATGACGAATCGCAAACGGCAGTTGATAAGCAGGCAAGGTCAGGAGGCAGTGGAGAACGGGATAGTGCATCGGCGTCGGAATGTCTGCGTCCTGAGCGATAAACAACACGGATATCGTATTCCTGAAGGCGTAAAGCCCAACGAGCGAGGCGGCCAGTAGGATCTTTCATGGATGCTAACCAGCATAAGGCATGGTGATCTCTGACAACATCAAACTGGCGTCCGTAAAGGTAGGTGCGAAATTTTCCTATAGCCCAAATGATAGCCAAGCACTCCTTTTCCGTGACGGAATAGTTGGACTCTGCCTTCGTTAGCGTACGGCTGGCATAGGCGACAACGTACTCGTCGCAGCCATCCTTGCGTTGAGCGAGAATGGCACCGAGGCCGACACCGCTTGCATCCGTATGAATTTCAGTGGGTGCATTGGGATCGAAGTGGCGGAGAACTGGCGGAGAGGTGAGTAGCCGGCGTAGCGCCGTGAATGCCTCATCGCAGTGGGAATTCCAGCCTGAGAGGTCCGCGCTACGGGAGAGAAGCTAAGTCAGAGGGGCAATTATAGAGGCAAAATTGCGAATGAAACGACGAAAATAGGAACACAAGCCTACGAAACTACGAAGCTCCTTTAGAGTAGTAGGCTTGGGGTACTCGGCAACGGCACGCAGTTTGGCAGGGTCTGGCGATATTCCTTCTTTTGAAACGACATGGCCGAGAATTGTGAGTTTGCGGGCGCCAAAACGACATTTCTTGAAGTTTAGTTGCAACCCGGCTGCCGTAAGACACTGGAGAACTTGTTCCAGACGGGAAAGATGAGTTTCAAAATTCGCCGAGAATACAACTATGTCGTCTAAATAGCAAAGACAGATGTGCCATTTAAGTCCCCTGAGGACACTGTCCATCATTCTTTCAAAAGTCGCAGGCGCATTGCAAAGACCAAAGGGCATTACATTAAATTCATATAAGCCGTCAGGGGTCACAAAAGCCGTTTTTGGACGGTCTGGTTCAGCCATTGGCACTTGCCAATATCCAGAGCGCAGATCCAGTGAAGAGAAAAACTCCGCACCTTGAAGGCAATCCAAGGCGTCATCAATGCGTGGCAGGGGATAAACATCCTTGCGTGTGATGTTGTTTAGTCGACGATAATCCACGTAAAACCTGATGGAGCCATCCTTTTTTCGCACGAGGACCACTGGCGAAGCCCAAGGACTGTGTGAGTGCTGAATAACACCACGTTGCAGCATCTCGTCGACGTGTTGAGTGATGACGTCACGCTCAGCCTGCGAGACGCGGTAGGGGCGCTGACGAAGTGGAGTATGATGACCGGTGTCGATATGGTGAGCGACAACTGACGTGCGTCCCAATGGAGGTTGTCCGTGGTCGAAGGAGGCGCGGAAACGGTCAAGCAGTTGAATGAGCTGATTGCGCTGGTCTTGCGTAAGGCCGGTGTCTACGCTGCGCAACAGAACGTCTTCGTCAGGTAGTGAGGGCGCGGTGCCAGCTGTGACAGCATCCACGGACATCGGTGTCGTATCAGAACGGGCATTGAAAGGAAAGATGTCATCATAAGTGTCAAGACTCCCAGTGCATTCGCCATGCAATAAGGTAGCGGGACAAGGGAACGGATTGCACACGTACACGGCACTGGAGCCATCGGCAAGTGTTATGACGGCAAACGGGACGACAAGGTTCCGGCGACGAGCGCATTCTTGTGACGGCAGAAATAGGGCAGTTGAATCGGAAACGGAGTCGCACAAAAGAGATACCGCGGCGACCGAAAAAGCAGAAATGACGACGTCAGCGGCGACGATCACCTTTTTGGGTGAGCGAGGGAGATCTATGAATGTCGTGCTGAATGGAAACAAAACGAGTTGAGCACGAGCGCAGTCAACAACCGCATGATTAGCGGAAAGAAAGTTCCATCCTAGGATGATTTCATGAGACACATGCGGAAGGACGACAAATTCAACGATGTAAAGCACTCCTTGAATCACAACACGAGCAGTGCATGTGGCAGAAGGTTGGACGTGTTGCGAACTCGCTGTGCGTAAAGAAATTTCAACCAGTGGAGTCGTCACTTTGTTCAGTTTGCGGCATAACACTTCACTGATTATACAAATAGCGGCACCTGTGTCGACAAGAGCAGTTGTGGCGAAACCGTCCACAAACACGGCAATCTCGTTAGGGGGCGAAAGATGAGGCCTTGGAAATTTCGTCGGTGGCGCAGCTCTTGCCTCAGGAACTGCGACTGTTAGTTTTCCTCCTGTGCGTGGTTGGAACGGCGAAGCATGGGGGAAGGAGACCGAAGACGGGGTGAAGGAGATCGACGTCGGCTGAAGTCTGGTCGACGTGAACGGGGGTCATGTAAATCGGGTGTCACATGCGATTCTGATTGCCGAGGTATGTTGCCGGAATGCTGCACATCATTAAAATAGAATCCACGGCGACGACAGTAGCGCGCGACATGTCCTGGAATACCGCAGTTGTAGCAAACGGGCTGGTTATCCGGAGTACGCCAAGAATTTACAGGTGCTCGAGGTGGTGGAAAGGGCCGATTTACCGGATAAACTGAAACTGGTGACCTGTAGTAGTTGGTGGCTGGACTGTATGAAGGAAGCGGCGGTTGGGCAGGAGGTCGGCGGACGGCTTCTGCATAAGTCAGCGGTGCAGCCACTGATATTGGGGATGCGGGCGAAGGGAGAGCCTCGGCAACTTGCGTCTGAATAGCACGGCGAAGTGAGTGGTCCAGTGTTGTGGGGGTCTCGTTGATGGTGGCGACAAGAGAGAGCTGTCGAGCAACTTCCTCCCGGATGTACTGCTGAATTTGAGGCATTAACACGCTGTAGTCGGGGCCACTGCTTTTGCACTCTAAGGCCGAAATATCAGCTGTTTGCGTATTAGCGCGACGTGTAGAAACTCGTTGCTTGCGCAGCTCATCGAAACTTTGACATAACTGAATCACGGCCGTGACGGTCTGTGGGTCTTTGGCCACAAGCATATGAAAAGCATCGTCATCAATGCCTGTCATTATATTCTTTATTCTGTCAGCCTCCGTCATCTTGGCATCAACTCGCCTACAGAGGCTGATCACATCCTCAATGTAGCTCGTGAAGCTCTCACCATTTCGCTGAAATCGTCCCCGCAGTCCCAGTTCAGCACGAAGCTTACGCATGGCTGGACGACCGAAAAACGAGGTGACGGCCTCTTTGAAAGCCAACCAGGTGGGGATGTCGGCTTGGTGGTTGGTGAACCATAGGTTGGCCAAACCCGTCAAGTAGAAGATGACGTGAGTCAGCTTCGCAGGGTCATCCCACTTGTTAATCGCGCTGGCATGCTCGTACTCTACCAGCCAGTCCTCGACATCTTGATCTTCAGTGCCGTTGTATACTGGTGGGTCACGCAGACGAAGTACACCAGAACACATGACGGGTGGCAGCGTGGAAGAGCCTTGTGGGGGATCGACGCGCTCGGTCATCGTGGACTGAGATGGTAGCTTACGGCTGCGGAGCTCCAGGACGTTACCCAGCACGTTTCCACCAAATGCAACGAGCAAGGTTGCGTAAAAACACAGGTTATTATTCCAGAAACGTTAGCCGCAACAAGCTGGTACAGGCAGGAACCCGGCAAGCACGAGCCACACACGGACGTCAACGTCTTCTTTCACGCTGGCACATAGCTGGTGCCACTATGCTTCGGTACAATATATATATATATATATATATATATATATATATATATATATATATATATATATATATATATACACACACGGGTCGATATACGGTGATTGACAGCGACGCTAGCGGGAAAATCCAGCCGAGAATGTTTATATAATTGCTCTCGCAATAATTGATTTGATTGATATGTGGAGTTTAACGTCCCAAAATCAACATATGATTAGGAGATACGCTGTAGTGTAGGGCTCCGGAAATTTGAACCACCTGGAATTCTTTAACGTGCGCCTAAATCTGATCACACGGGCCTACAACATTGGCGCCTCCATCGGAAAAACAGCCGCCGCAGCCAGGATCTGATCCCGCAACCTGCGGGTCAGCAGACGAGTACCTTAGCCACTAGACCACCGTGGCGGGGCTGCTATAGCAATAATATAGGAGCTTTAACACAGTCAAGTGAAGGCTAGAAGTTGAGTCAAGGCATGTGTCAGAATACGGGGGTAAGCTCGTCAGAAAACACTGCATTATTTAACACTCGCCTGGCTTCACGTGATTGAAGTTGGAACATCCTTTTCCACTTGCTTCACCCTCATCAGTTTCTTTTTCCCCCATCGAGGAAACTGCGCCTTCTGACCACACTTTTTTTTTGAATGACGCTCAATGGTAACTTACACTAGGCAAAAACAAACTGCGCATCTGCAGAGGTTCTTCTTCGTGCAGCTACGCGTTGCTGATAGTGCAGTGTGGGACGTACTCCAGTGCCTATGGAAAGTGTGCTGACAGCTGTACATTCAGGCTTACCTTTGTGTCTGTTCCTCCCGATGGACGTCGCAGCAGCAAGTCGAAGCGTGGGCACATTGAAGAGAGCTCATCGGCTATTGGTCGGCTCATGTTGCAAGGGAGTGGGCACATGCCACCCATCACCGTAAACCTTTAAGAAAGCATCAATACGAAAAATATTGCAAGCGTGGTCTTCGCTGAAATCACCACTATATTGCTCAGTCCATAAAATCTGAAAAGAGCCTAGAAACACCATTAAACAACAAGGAGCATTCCTTTACTGGGCAAGTTCTTGTAAACAGGTGCAACAATAGCAAATCAAGAACACGTTTTCCAGCTTAATTCATTCAAATTTTTCGGCATAATAATCATGGAGCCAGGCAAGTTATTCGAAATGCCAATGGTCTAACTATTTATGCCAAACTGCATTTATTTATGCCAAACTAACTAAAAATGCCAAACTATTTATTCCGGGCACCCCTTGGTACGGAATTATTCAACTTACCATTTCATTCAATCCATGCGCTAGCCATAGTAGACCAAATGACAGTCATTTTCATCTCCGTCTCAGTGAACATAATCATCCTAAAAGTTGACTTTAGAACAAAGCGTATTATTTGCAAAACAGCTCTGAAAAGGCGCCATCATTGGCGTTAGTTAGCACTAACGTCTTGTGGATTATTGGTCTTGTCCTTTTCCAGGCACGGTTCCGAGCCATAAGCTACTCACATAAGTGTGTTACAATCGTGAAAGATATCGCGTCAGCTGTATATGAACCTAATAATAATAATAATAATAATAATAATAATAATAATAATAACCAGGTATGTGCGGAAGGCGCACCACAGTCACAGCAAAAGCTAGAGGAGTGGCCTTTCAGAGCCTTTTCTTAACAGTCGTTGGGTGACTGCTGCAAGCACGCTTGCTTGATGCCCACTATGGCATTAATAACAAAAATTTTAGGGTAGTAGGCCAGCATTCGCTATGCCATTTTTCGTTATTTTCTGAGAAGCGAGGTATCCGCTAAGCTATTGCGAGGTTTTTCGTGCCCATCGTTTATGCAGTGACTGACGACGATGAGAAATAATGCATGAAGTGGGCATGCGCCGCCGCTAATAGCTGAACAAAAACAAGCTTTTGTAATGGGTTGGAGAATTGGATGAGTCAGTTCTTACGCTGTTCCCATTGTGTGACGACTGCTTGATCTTTTGATGTTATAAAACGTTTAAATGTAGTAATAACGTAATTGCTTTCCCGACATCAAGCCTTCCTAAGGCAAGTTTGCCAGCAAGTCCCACGCACCGACGTGGCTCAGTGGTAGAATACTGGGCTGGCACCCTGCGTCCCCGGATTCGAGCCCCTCTAGCATTGGTACTAGGTTTCTTTGCTAATTTCGTGTGATGTGGTTGCGGAAAATGGTGGCGGCGTCGGACAACTACGGCGCTGCGCGAGACCCGAATTGTGATATCATAACAGCTTTCGCTGTAATAATAATATTATTGCGACTTAGTCCTCTGCTTTTATTAAACCTGAAAGACGTGGCCGAAACAGTCAACTCCAAAGCACAGAACACTCAAGAGCTATATTCACTAACGTTGAAGATGAAGAGCACTGTGTGATTATGCATGGTTGTACCAAGCCATCGTGGCATATATCTATCTCAATGAGATGGCGGATGCACAAGCCACAGTATCGCTTAGCGATCCCCTTATCCCGATATTACCTGATACGGCATACGCGAAAGCAATAAGGTTTAGAAACCTCTTTTTGCATGAAATCAACTCCTACTCATTGGATAAATTCCGAGATTTCGCACATCTAAGATATGCTGCTGGAATAGACAGGTGTGCGCAACACTGCAATTGGAAGTAAATTATACCAGATTGCGTTGTAGAATTTCACAATTAAATTATTACTTACGAAACAGGGTTTATTAGCGTAAGTAGTACTTGCCCAGCTGGTCTATTGACGCAGAAAGCAGGCGACAGCAACGTACCCAGGAATCACAGCACTCGAGGCAACAGCTCACGCTCGGCTCCTCTCCCTCAAGGCGTGACCCACTGCGGCACATAATCTTCTTCTTCTCTAGAATACCCCGGCGACGAAGACGAGACATCCTGGCAAGTCAAGTTGACGAGAGTAGGAGTGGGTCGTGATAGGGCTTGAGACGACTCACGTGGACAGTCTCACGATCAAGGCGTCGCCTGTCTGTAATGGCGTGACCGGCTCGATCACGTATTTGACATGAGATCGACGTTCTACGACGCGATAAGGACCGTGAAACTTGGAGCGAAACTCAAAGGACAGACCTGGGGAGTGGAAGGGCAGTCGGAGCCAGACGAGCGAGCCCACGGCAAAAGTCTCGACTTGCTGGTCACGGTCGTGGTGGTCTTTTTCGAGTGCTTGCTTGTCCGAGGTGAATTATCGGGCCAACGGACGGCACTCTTCAGCATGGTGCACAATTTCAGAAAGAGAGTTGAACTCTGAGACGTCAGGACGATGCGGCAAATTGGTGTCAAGGGTGAAGCATGGCTCACGCCCATATAGAAGAAAGAAAGGCGAGAAGCCTGTGGTTGACTGGGTCGCGGTGTTGTACGCATAAGTCACAAATGTAAGAATGACATCCAAGTTCGATTGGTCGGAATTGACATACATGGCGAGCATGTCGCCTAGCGTTCAGTTGAAGCACTCAGTTAGACCATTGGTCTGCAGGTGGTAGGCTGTGGAGCTGCAGTGCACCGTGCGGCATGCCCGAAGGAGTTGTTGTACAACTTCCGATAAAAAGACGCACCCTCAATCACTCAGTAGTACGCGTGCTGCCCCGTGACGCAGTACAAAGTGTCGCAAGACAAAATTGGCTACGTCACGTGCACCAGCTGTAAGTAGCGGAGCTGTTTCAGCATACCTCGTCAGATGGTCGATGGCTACAATGATCCACCAATTTCCAGTGGGAGTGTACGGAAGGGGACCATATAGATCGATTCCAACGCGGTTGAATGGGCGCGCCGGACACGGTAGAGGCTGTAATAATCCGGGTGAATGGGCCGCTGTCTTTTGTCGTTGGCATAATGAACAGGACCGAATGTATTTTCGTACAAAGGTGGACATACTACTTCAGTAGTAACGCTGGCGAATTCGGTGATATGTTTTTAACACACCAGGGTGTGCATGTTTTGGGTCGGCGTGAAATTACGCACGGACATCAGATCGCATGTGGAGTGGTATAACCAAGAGCCATTTACGACCATCCGCGTGGTAGTTTCTGCGGTATAGTTGAACAGTCCGTATCTCGAAATGTGTGGCTTGGCGGCGAAAAGCGCGTGAGTACGCAGACGTTGAGGAGTCTGAAAGAGTGTTAAGGAGAGAATTTTATCCACAGGTCTGTCCGCAGTTCACACGACATGCTTGAGACGGAAAAGGGAGCGATGTGAAAGTTGGCGTCCGGATGCAGGTCTGCGCCGGATCTCATTGGTGATCGTGAGAGGGTGTCCGCAATCAGAGCGTTTTCGTCCTGAGCGGTACACGACACGAATGTCGAATTCTTGTAGGCGAGGAGCCCGACGTCCAAGGTGACCTGAAGGATCTTTTGGCGATGCCAACCAACAAAGTGCGTGGTGGTCTGTCACAACGTCGGAACTCTGTCCGTACAAGTAAGGACAAAACTTGCTTAACGCCCAAACGATTGCGACGCATTCTTTTTTGGTTATTGAGTAGTTCGTTTCCGTTTTCGTGAGTGCGCTGCTTGCATATGCGACGACGTACTCTGGAATACCGGACTTTCGTTACGCGAGTACTGCTCCCAGACTAACGCCACTGGCATCTGTGCGCACTTCAGTGGAAAAATTTGGGTCGTAATGGCGTAGAATGTGTGGTGACGTAATCAGGCAGCGCAGTGTAAGGAAGGCTTCGTCACATGCCGAGGTCCAGTTAGAAACATTAGCTGGACCATTCAGTAGTTGCGTAAGTGGGGCTAATATTTATGCAACGTTAGGGACGAAACGGCGAAAATACGGGCACAAGCCGATGCTGCTCTTATGTTCTTCGAGTAAAGTCCGCTTCGGAAAGTCTTCTACGGCTCGAAGTTTGTCCGGGTCAGGGCGAATTTCATCCTTTGACACAACGTGGCCAAGTATAGTAAGTTGGCGAGCCCCGAAGCGGCACTTTATTAGGTTAAGCTGGAGGTTGGGCTTAGTAAGGCACTGAAGAATTGTGCGCAGACGGTCGACATGGGTAGAGAAATCAGGAGAGAATGCGATAACATCATCAAGGTAACATAAGCATATCTGTCATTTAGGGCCACGTAAAATGCTGTTCATCATTCGTTTTAACGTCTCAGTTGCATTGCACAGGCCGAATGGCATAACTGTGAATTCGTATAGGCCATCCAGCGTAACAAACGCTGTTTTGGGACGGTCACATTCTGCCATCGAAACCTGCTAGTAACTTGAACATAAGTCCAGCGAGGAAAGAATTCGGCACCTTATAGGCAATCAATAGCGTCGTCGATGCGGGGAAGAGGATACACATCTTTCCGTGTAAATTTGTTCAGTCGCCGGTAGTCGACACAAAATCTAATCTAACCATCTTTTTCTTCACTAGCACCACAGGTGAAGACCAGGGGATAGAAGATGGCTTGATGACACCGCGCTGAAACATATCGTCCTCGTGCTCTGCAATTACACTTCGTTTCTTGGATGATACGCGGTAGGGGCCTTGCCGCAAAGGAGGGTGCGTTCCAGTGTAGATTGTGTGAGCGACGGTGTTAGTTTGACTCAGTGCCTTTTAAGGAAGGTCATATAAACCTCGGAATTCATGCAGAAGAGTTATAAGCTGGTTCCGTTGATCCGGAGGAAGCTCGCTGTTGATAGAACGATCGAAAATATTTGAGAAGGAGTCATCCCGCGTAAAAGGAGGAGTAACAGCGCTCAGTTGAAGTTGTTGGCCAGGGTCGTGGGACTCAATAGGCACAATAACGTTGTCATCAACAGGAAGAACATAGCCCAGTGTTTCGTGAACTCTTAAGGTGGGAGGGCATGAGCTAGGATTGCAAACGACCATTCCAGAAGTATCTTGGTGAGGTGAAAGAAATGTGTATGCAAGAGACGTACCGTGGCGGAGACTGAAAACGACAGATGGGGAGAACACAACGGCAGAGCCGGACAATTCAGTGCGATTGACGGGGACAACGATGGCACTGAGAGGGGGAACATCTATGTCGGAAGCAACAAGAAGCTTGCGAAGGTGAGTGCGCTCATTGTCGGTAGATGGCGCATCAGAAAACACAGAAAATTCCACCTGCGCGCGAGCGCAGTCAATTACGGCGTGGTGGCGCGACAAAAAATCCCATCCAAGTACCACGTCATGGGAACATGTGGTCAACACGAGAAACTCGATGTGGTACAGGACGTCCTGAATGATTACTCTCGCCGTACATGCTCCGACTGGTCGAATTGGTTGCGCGCTCGTGGTATTCAGCAAAACGTCGGAAGGCGGCGTCGTTCATTTTCGTATCTAACGGCAGAGTTTTTTACTTATCACAGATACGGCGGCACCCGTCTCAACAAGCGCAAGGGTTCGTAGACCTTCAACAAGCAGTTTCAGAACGTTTGTGGGGGACGGGCGAGGACTTCTAAAGGCACGATTTCGCAGCTCGTGCCTCCGGAGCTGCGGCAGCCAGTTTTTCGTCTCTACGGGGTTTGGTCGGCGACGCAGAGGGGACGGAGAACGGTAGTGGCGTGGTGAGGATGAGTGACGGGGATCGAATGGTCGGTAGTCGGCAGCAGAGTGGTGGTCTAGTCTGGAAGGTGACGGGTCGCGTTGCACTGATTGTCGCTCGCATTGACGGGGCACTTCTCGTTGCGCGTTGTACGGGACCGGAAATAGTCGTCAGAGTACCTGGAAGCTGCAGCCGAGCCGGTTGCGAAGCGCCGGCGACAGAAACGCGCCACGCGACCTAGATATCCGCATGCGTAACAGATCGGGCGATTGTCAACTGTTCGCAAAGTGTTTCCGTTATAGCGATGTTGTGTTGCTGGAAATGGCGTCGTTGGAACTCGTACAGGCTGGGGAATTAGCCCAAGTGTAGGTCGTGGTGGAGTTGCAGCAACAGCAGCGTACGTCAATGGCGGGGTGACAGGTGTTGTCTGAGAGACGGACGGCAGTGCCTCAGAGACCTGCGCCTGTATTACCTGCCTGATAGTGGGCGCGAGACACTAAGAATAGGGTTCCGTTGCCGGTTGATTCGACAGACACGAAAGTTGTCGGCTACCTCCTCGCGCACATATCGTTTGATTTCCGACATGATTGTGTTGTGGTCTTCACCCAGGGTCAATGTCACGAGATTTTTGTCGGTAACCGCTGTCAGCCATGTCATGACCCGTTGTTTGCGCAACTCCTCGAAGCTCTGGCAAAGAGTGGCGAGTTCGGACACGGTACGTGGGCCCTTGGCCGGCAGCATTTGGAAGGCGTCGTCGTCTATCCCCTTCAAGATGTGTTTGATCTTGTCTGCTTCGATCATTGAAGGGTCAAAGCGCTTGCACATGTTGAGCACAACCTCGATGTAGCTTGTGAAGCCTTTCCCCTGAAGCTGTGCGCATCCTCGTAGATGCTGTTCGGCACGGAGCTTGCGTACCTAGGGGTGACCGAATACATCTGTAATGCGTAGTTTAAGAGCACCTCTAGTGACGAATTCCACGTGGTGGTTGTTAAACCAGAGACTCGCTACCTCTTTCAGGTAGAAGGGTACATATTGCAGCTTTGATGTGTCGTCCCACTTGTTGTTTGCGCCTACCTTTTCAAATGTCGACAGCCAATCTTCTACGTCTTGCTCATCGGTACCGTCAAAAAAAGGTGGATCGCGCACGCGTAGCGCAGTGGGCACGATGACCATCTGAGGCTGTGTCGTACTTTACTGGGTGTTTTGTTCAGCCATTTCGGGATGGCAGGTAGTTTCCTGTTGCGGAATTCCAGGTTGAGTTACCCAGCACCTCCACCACTCTGAAACTGTGTTTATTGGCGTAAGTATTACTTGCACAGCAGGTCTATTGATGCGGAAAGCGGGCGGCAGCAATGGACCCACGAATCACAACACTCGGGGCAACAGCTCGCGCTCGGCTCCTTTCGCTCAAGGCGTGACCCACTGCGGCACATATTCTTCTTCCTCTCTAGACTTACATAAAGTTGGTCTAAAGGTGTCACCTTTATGCCAGGTTTGCGAAGAAATGGAAACGATAGATCATTTCTTTTTATTTTGTTACCGATATTCTTATCAGCGGAAAAGATACCTGGTAGCTGCACTTGAAAAATTAGGATTAGAACCTAATGTGGCCGTAATTTTATCGTTTGGTGGCACTCAATTTGGTTATAGCCACAGGGACGTCTGCTGTGCGGTATTAAACTACATAACTGAAACAAAGCTATTGCCATGTTAGAATACCTTTTGATATATATTACTCGCGTTGGACCCACCATTATCTCTGTCTCAAATCACATCTGATAGCCTGCATCAATCCTTGCTCATATAGGCTTCTTTTTCAAAGTTTGGCTTTTCTTTCTATATATATTTTTTCAGTCCAAAATTACTTTTTGTTTGTAAAACCATAAGTCTTTTACCTAAAGATCCCGCCGCCCGGTTCTTGGCCGATCCCCCTTTCTTTGTGCGTGTGCGCCAGAATAACAAGAATCATCAACATTATCCTCATCATCATCATCATCATCATGTACAGGTGCTGAAGAAGCATGTTGTAAATGTCCACACAAATTTCCCGCGCATGAAAGGGATTATCCTGGCCACAACCTATAGATGCGGAGAACTTCCTGCGAGAGGCTTCGTACGCAAGACATGCACTTTCTCGGTACCGCGACAGCGCCGGTCACTTGAAGCAATGACAGGTTAACGCGATAATTAACGAGTGAAGTCTGTTCTAATACTGTGATGGGCCGAGGGACTGAAACTGAAGTTTGTCGCACAAGCCAGGAAGGCGAACTGGTGTCCTGAGTAGCACCTCGTCGCCGGGGTGGAAGATCACATTGGTGTGAAATGCGTCATGCAGATTCTTACGCTCTCGTTGTCATACCTCAGTGTTGAGTCTGGTGGGCTGGCGACAGTCATGGAGGCGGGAATCGTATTGTTCACAGCAGGGTGCAAATGGTTTAACAGGTGCGGTAAAGAACGAGACGTCAAAAAAGGAAGGTGGCGATTGGCCGTAGACAAAGAAGAACGGTGAGGAGCCAGTTGTGCGTTGTGCAGCGGTAGTATATGCGAACGTTACCAACAGCAAAATTGCATCCCAGTTCGGGTGTTATGCCTCAATCTACATGGCTATCATGTCGGAGATAGTGCGGTGAAATCGCTCCGTCAGCTCATTGGTTTGGGGGTTATAGCTGAAGGTTGTCTTGTGGCTAGTTCTGGAGGCTCTGAAATGCGACCTCCATATTTGTGACAGCAATACTTTTCCACGGTCACTCAAGATGACACGATGAGCACAGCGACGCAAGATCAAGGCTTCAAGCATATTTGTAGCCACGTCAGATGTGGAGGCCGAATCCACGCGGGACGTTTCAGAGTAACGTGTCAAGCGGTCGACAGCTGTCACTATCTATCGAACGCCAATGAGAGTCGTCGGAAGAGGACCATAAAGATCAATGCCAATGACTTGGATGGCGTCCCCTTTAGCGGCGAGCAACGCAGGCTCATCGTAGAGAGTGGTAAATTTGCGGAGACGTGCACGCAAATTACTGTGAATGACTGACAAACTAGCACCAGTGCCTATTAATACCTCAACTTCTGTGGCTTCAACCCAAACACAGATGATATTATGAAGATGGGCTGAAGGACCTTTTCTACTTTCACTAAATGCAGCTTGCGTTTCCCCCAAAAGCTGCGTAATTTAGTTTTTCATGCGATGGTCGGCGAACTGAGAGGCTGGTGGAAGTGGTGATGTAGACCGACGAAGGGGGAACGGCGAGCGATGCCTGGCACCACGGAGGTGAGGAGCTATTACAGGAGTTGCTGAAGGCGAGGGAGAGCGACCGTGAAGGCCGAGTTAGGACGGCGCTCGAAAGTGGCCGCAGTACCAAAGTCATCTCGTTTGTGTCACACGCACGATGCTCGTCTCGCTGACGCTTGCGAAAGACACGTGCGATGTGTCCGAAATATCTGCAGTAGTAGCATGTAGGTCTCGTCGGGCGCCGTGGTTGACAGTAGGGTTGGGTGTTTGCGGAGTAGGCCACAGAAGCCAGGTGTTCTGTCACTGTTGGTGCAGAGTAAAGATGTTTTTGCCTGCTGGACACCAGGGACGCTAGATGGCCTGGCGTCGTTGTCACTGGCATCGATGAAACTAAGGCTGGAGTAACTGCGGCGACTTGCACGTAGGTAAGTGGGGCTTTATAGACGTGAAGGTCTGTGTGCGCATTACCAGTCATAGCCGCCTACTCCTTCTTAACGAACAATTGTTGCTGGAAAACCTAGCGGCAGCAGTTCCTCTCGTATCATTTCGCGGATCGAGGGGTTGATCGCAGGGTTGTAGGGATGGCTGCACGAGAGTTGTACGCCTGCAGCCGTGTGGATTTGAGCTCTAGCAGGCACTGGCACATAGCTAAAATGTCAGCAATGGTAGTGGGTTCCTTTATGACCAAAGAATTGAAGGCAACAAGTCATGTGCCTTTGAGAAAACAGCGCAATTCTTTCGTCTCACTCATGGAGGCGTTGACGTGTCAACACAGAAAGAGAACATCATCGCTATACGAGGTATAAGACTCACCTAGTTGTTGTTTGAGACCATCAAGTGCTCTTTTCGCAAGGCCAGCTTCAACTGCCAGTGCAGCTGAGACTTGTCGGATACTTTTTCTGAAGACGTTTCAGTTGGAACAGTCGATCTGGTGATTCAAAAACCAAGTCTTCGCCATGCCGGTAAGATGGAAAGAGACGTGGCGGAGCTTGTGGGGATCGTCCCAACATTTCGTTGCACTCACTATGTCATGTTGGTGTGACCAGTCGTCAACGTTCTCATTGTTTAGTACAGCAAACAGAGGAGGTTCGCGAGGTGGTCTGCTGACAATCCAACAGTGAGTAGCTGTGACAGTCGTAGCCACAGGGGTAAAAGGAGAAGCGTCTGAGGGTTCTTCAGTGACATGCTGGTAGACACTTCGCCCAAACAGTGACCTGAACGAAGCTACAAGAAGTAAAGTGGGCGCGCAGGGACGGGGAATTGAAGACCAACCTCCACCATATACGACGTAGTCCTCTACGCGCCTTTATCAGGCCTGGAAGACAAGGCCAAAACAGTCACCTCCGAGGCACAGAACAGACCCAAGCGTTATATTTACTAAAGATGAAGATGAAGAAAACTATGTGATGATGGTTATGAACAAGCGATGAAGACGCGTAGCCCCGTAATTTTGGTTGTATTCCGGCTTCCTGTATTGCTAAGACAGCAGGTGGCTTTTGTTGCGACGCCACCAGCTGCAACAGTTGCCCCCTTTTCCGCCGAGAACCACGGCGGTTTCACTGCCATATTTCGCACTCTTCTGTTGACTCTTGTTGTTCGGACAAACTCTCCTTGAACAATGCGCTCGTGCAAGCCCGTCAACATGAACCCGCTGAGAGCCGAAAGCAAAGCTTGGCCTTTGCCGCGGAGCAGACACTGTCGGCGTGTCACACCGCACCACTATCTCCCATGCACCAGCGCAGCGTCCCGTTAAACGGCATGAAAAACGTGCCTCCTGCAAGAAGAGGCACGGCAGCGAGGCTTCATAAGCTTTGAGAAGGGGCCACAGTGGGCAGTTCCAATCTTGCCGTCACAAATTGCACTGACAGTTGGATTACCCAGCAGCCAAGGTGATTTGTTGTAGTCAGTCCCAGAAGCGAGGTCACTTTGCATTGGTGTGTCACTCGAAAAAGTGTCCTGAAATTGTGCAGCTGCACGTCGCTGCGGTGGTGGCCCAGAACGGACACTACGTTAAAGCGCAGGTCGACGGGCGCCTTCTTGTCATCAAAGTAGGATCATGTGCCTACGTCTTGGTTGTGCCGGATACGTCTCCTGGCTGCCAATCCGCAGTCGAGAAGCTTCGTTGTGAGTAAATTTTGGGCTCGGCAAACAAGCTCTAAAGCTTATTGGTATCTCTTGGTAGCTCTGTCTTGGTAGCTTTTCTTGGTAGCTCTGTCTTGGTGGGGCAGGCAAACTAACGAAGCGCTGTACGTTGTCGAAGGTCAAGAGCAACATATTTTCGGCTATCCCGTCATAGTTTGCCTTGGTGTCTTCAAGGTTGTCGGCACTGTGACGCCAGCCTGGCCGGAAACGTCGACTCGGGAAGACACTCCAGCCTTTTTCAACGACCTTAGCCCATTCCCGGTAGAGTATACGATCCGTATCAAGCCTTATGTGGCGTCGTACTCCCTGAGCATGGCTAGGCGCATCCCGATACCTCTACGAGACGTAGTTAAAAGAAGGAGCTCGACAACATGGAGCGAGAGGGTGTAATGCGGCGCGCCGATGAACAACAAATCGGTGCGCAATCCTTGTTGTTGTGCCAAGGACAATGTAAAGTTACCGACTTTGCGTGGATTAGTCCAAATTCAATCATGACCGGCATGAACGACACCTGCTTCCCACCGTCGAGCTAACCCTTGGAATGCTCGGCGACACCAGCATTTTCTCGATGTTGGAGGCAACTTCTGGGTATAAACTAATCAATACGCCAGACATGCGACTCCCATAAGAGACGTTTATCATACTGCTTCGAAGATCCTGGTATTGCCACCTCCCGTTCACCACATCTTCAGCTTCAGGTGCATACGCCTCTCGTGCTCTGACTGTGACTGAAACTGAACGAAAGTACAGCCAGATCGAGGCACTGGCTGCTGTGTGGGCCATTGAAAGATTCGACGAGTTTTTTTGGAGTTTTCACTTCCCCCTCCAGACTGAACATAAAAGCCTTTAGTCAAGGGGGCCTTCGAACCACGCACCGCGACTTCATACCGCCCTCAATACAACGTTTTGTATCTGCCTTCTTGAGTGCCAGTTCAACGTCAGATGTCTCGCCTGCTGTAAGGGCTGGATACTGCACCTAATTTCTTAAACGACATCCTCTTGTTTGACCGAACCGAGCACGAAGAACGCTTCCAAGCAGTCCTCGGTTGCGTCCAGTGAGCGGGGATCACCATCAATGCTGCCAAGTGCAGTTTCGGCGTGAGCAGCATGCGCTTTCTTGGCGACATCGTTGGGTGCAAACGGCACCTTTCTATATCCAGAAAAATCGGTGGCCATTCAGCGTATGCCAGCTCCAAAGAATATTCATGGTGTGCAGCAGTTCCTCGGTATGCTCTATCATGTGGGTCGCTTCACCCCGCGTTTCTCTCAGAAGATAGGTGCACGAATCCGACGTGGGGCCAGCGGAAGCCTCCACTCTTGAGAAGCTCAAGTCAATGGTATGTTCAGACATCTGCCACTCCAGGTACAAACTTGCAATCCTGAGACGGGTCTCCACAAATGCCACTTCATTCAGGCTGGGTGCGGTGCTTCGGCAAGACCACGCTTCAGGCGATTTCCGACCAGTTGCATAGATCTCTCTTGATCTGACTGTGACTGAAACTGAACGAGAGTACAGTCCGATCAAAAAAGAGGCATTGGTTGCTATGTGGGCCATTGACCGATTCGAGTAGTTTCTTCGGAGGTTTTACTTCACACTTGAGACCGACTATAAGCTTTTGATCAAGGGTGCCTTTGAACCGAGCACGGTGAGTTCATGGCAGCCATGATACAACGTTTTGTATCCGCATTCTTCAGTACCAGTTCGACGTCAGATACGTGTGTAGAAAACAGCTGGCTAACGCTGATGCACGTGGGACCCGGTTGCTGAACTTCCAGAGATTCCAGTTGTTAACAAGGTCGAGCTCTATTTTCAAAAAGGGCTTCGTGTACTCCCTCCCAATTTTGCGGTCCTACTCGACGATTTTCGAGCTCACCAGGTTGCACATTGCGCTCAACTCCAGACATACTGCGAGTAAGGATGGTTTTTTGAAATACAATCTGCCTCCATACATGAAAGCAAGTTTCGGTCTCGTCGTGCTGAGATCAAATCAACGACGGCCTTATCTATGGTGGAAGCCTACTGGTGCCCACTTCTTGACGCAAGCACATCCTTGTTCTGATTCGCGATGGACACCTCGAAGTGAAGCGTTGCCGCTCCATTGCCAAGGGGCTGTTTGGTGCCGCCTCATCATGGGGGACCATATCAACACAATGGTGCAAAACGTATCAACTGCATCCCCACGCGGATCCAACGAGCAGAGCCATTGCTTCCACGGTGACACCACCCTTCTGAGTGATTCGGGGTCGACATTTTTCATCACGACGGAGCAAATTGCTTCCTCCTCATGGAATACTATCTAGGTACCACGAAGTGCTCTTTCTTCGCTCCACTACGTCTATGGCGGTGAGCTCTATCATCGAAATTGTATCCCGAAGACATGAGAAATCATCGAGACAACTGTCAGCGACAACAGACCACACTTTTTGTCGACAGAGTTCCGCGCCTCCTCCCACAGTTACGGAATCTCGCATGTCAACAAAACTCCCAAGTAGGCTCAGTCCAACGGTGAAGTTAACCACATGATGCGGACGGTGAAGTAACTTTTCATGATGTCTCCAGACTCATTGACTATCGTCTATGAAACGGGCCGCCAACATGAGGACGCCGATTGCTTATGTCGTCACCTAGTAAACCTTATGACATTCCTGAGAGTGGCGAGTCCACGTGCGTGCTGGCGCTTTCAGTATTGCAAACATCGGATATGAGCAACGACGTGATCTCCACTTAAGAGAGATCATCAACCGGCTTCCAGTAGTGGCTCGGTGACCCACTACTTCTCCTTCGCTTCGTATGTTTGTGCTCAACGGTGGTGTTTTAAACTGTTACAACATGCATATTGAGGGCCTTGACTTGCTGCTACACACCTACGTATGTTTCTCGCACGTGTGTGTGCTGGGAGCAATTTCGCTGATTTGTGTCGGGAGGTAGGAGGCAGAAATGTTGTAGGCCCGTGTACTTAGATTTGGGTGAACGTTAAAGAACCACTGGTGGTCGAAATTTCCGGAGCCTTCCACCACGGCGTCTCTCATAATCATATTTATTCATTTATTTATTGTACCCTCAAGGCCCGGGAGCATTACAGAGGGGAGTGGTGAACGGAAAATTGTACAAACTTGGGTAATAAATAACAGAACGAGTAACAGAGCAATAAAACAAACGACTAGAACTAGCAGTACATACAATGTAGCAAGGAAATGCTTCGCAATATTATTAAAAACAAACAAAGTAACATGACTTTAATTCCTGTTTATGCAACTTTACAACAATAATTAGGTGCCATGAATTCCAAGTTAAAGGATGTTAGCTATAGCCTTTCCAAAAAGTTTATTATCAATGATGGTGACTATGTCATTGGGAAGGTGGTTCTATTGTCAAGATGTTCTAGGGAAAAATGAATGACTAAAGGTGTTAGTGTTTCCTGCTTGAATTCCGACTTTGAAGTGATGCTGTATACGGTGCGTTAAGTAATGTGGCTGTGAAATGAAGTTATAATGAAAAAATGGGTGACAGTATATCTTATGAAACAGAGTTAGGCCAGCTATTTTTCTCCGTGATGCTAGTGATGGAAGACATATTTTAGCTTTCATTGAAGATATGCTAGAAGTGCGGTTGTAATTGGAACAAATGAAATGAACGGAATTGTTTTTAATGATTTCTAGGTAGAAGATGAGGTTTTCGTTGTGTGGGTTCCACACAGCTGCAGCGTATTCTAGTTTAGAGTGCACTAATGACTGATAAAGTAGTAATTTCAATAATGACGGGGCGTTAGAAAATTTGTGACGTAAGTAGCCTAGCGCGCTGCTAGCTCTACTGGTTATGTATTCAATATGAAGAGGCCAGGTTGTGTTTAAAGCTATATGAACGCCTAAGTATTTATATGAATTCACAGAATCTAAGGGGATATTACTCATATGGTAGAATGTAAGGGTGGTAGAATTTCTATGAACACGTAAAATTTTACGTTTGTTAATATTTAGTTGCATTCGCCAGGTATTACACCAATCACTCATAAGGTTTAGATCTGATTGAAGATCATTAGAATTGTCAGTACTGATTATTTCACGGTAATTTACGCACTCGTCAGCAAATAAGTGAACATGATATGTTAATGTAGATGGCAAGTCGTTAATATATCTTAGAAAAAGAAGTGGTCCTAGTACTAATTCTTGAGGCACGCCGGAACGAACTTCAGTTGTTACAGGTGAGTCGTGATTATTAACAGTAACAAACGGATGACGGCTACAACGGTTACAAAGAAAATATTCAATCCATTTCAGTATGTTATTATGGAGGTTCAAAAGACTTAGATTGAAAAAAAATATGGTAGTTTTGGGACGTTAAACCACACATATCAACCAATCCATGTGTCGGGTGGTACACAGCGTGTCAGTGACAGCTGTTTATGCTAAGCTGTTGGAAGACAATGCGCTTTTGTACGTAAACGTTGCATAGGTATTTTAGCGTGTCTACTCTAACATTTGCATTTCGTACGCGCGCATTGTCGCGAGCTACACGCTCGGACAGCAGCACCTTTCTAGCGTTTCGACGATTACTTAGTTCTTCTGTTATAGTTTATGCACAATATTTCGTGATATAGTGGATATTGCTCATTATCAATCTTTTACTGATCATTTGTTTGGGAAGTGGCTACCTTTACCTTTATTCATCATCACACTGCTGTTCAAGTGAATGCTGAAACGCGCACCAAGGTCAAGTATGACGTACACAAATTAGCGCCTAACAGGTCGGTCTCCATTAAAATAAATAATGCTTATGCACATCTCTTTCGCAAACGTCCGCTTGCAGTTAGGGTCGAGAATTGGTGCAGAATGAACCTCAAAATCTTTATTGCTACTGCATGCAGTTGCTCTTTAGAAAATGGGGAGTTTTATAGCTGGTACATCATCTCCACAGCAGTACACTGGTTTTCTTGGTCGTGGCTCACTGTTACAAATCCATGCCGGAATATGAGTGGTGCTTAATTAGGGGTGAGTGGTACTTAATATTCAAAAGAGTGAGCAAACTTCGAATACATACGCTCTCCTGCTGACCTCTGCACCTGACTTCTGACTTCTGTACTTTTCATTTCATTTCATTTCATTTTTTTCATGTTCATAATCAAATCACGCAACCACTAATACAACATCACCCAATCGTTTTTCATTTTTGATGTTTCTCTTTCTCGCTGCCATTGGTTTGTTGATTTTTTGCCATACTTTCCTAGAATGATCAATTCAACTTGTTTTGTAGAACACGAGCATCAACATACATAGGCCAGTGTTTCTGTAAGCTGTCGCGCACGCCCCAGTATTCTTTTATTTAGTGCATGACACAACGTCATACCTCGACAATTGATAAACAAAAAGGTTTTTGTACTTTGTATTGAAATAAAAAAAATAACTCTGAGATTCCACATCCCAGTGTTTGCCCAAATGCAAGGAGATATGATATCTTGAATAAGGTGTGCCTTAAGGCACTGGAAAATGTTTCCTTCCCAGACCATCTTGTAGAAAAACAACCATCACAAGACAGTGGGACAAAATGGCGACGCACAAATGCCACGACATGCAGGGGATGGTGAACGTGATGTCGGCGTCGGGCGCCGAGCTGGTGAGGCGGCGGCAGAGGGGAGGGGGGGGGTTTCTGTGCTCGTGCTCATTGTGGCTGAACGGTTCTGCGTAAGGTGATGGCAGCTCCTGTTGCCACGCTGGCACGACAGAGACGCGGCTCTTCCCCCTTTTTTTCTTCTTGCGCCTGCTGTTACCGGCTGTAGGCGTTACTTCCGCGTCGAGCACCTGTCACGAATATTTTTATTGCGGGGCTTCCTCTAAACAAGATTTTAGTCACCATGCAGGAGCGCGCCGCCTACATGCCGTTCGTAATCCGGCACCTTACTGAGAATGTAATACTGAGAATGTAATGGCTCACTTCCGGTAGCAGTGAGCCGACATTGGGCCTTTCATAGCCACCGTAAAATCACTATTTGGCCTGCGTTCTGTACTACCTGGGATGCCTTGTGTCGCTACAACGACAAAGAGCCAGCAAGATTAGTCGCTGTAGAGTTATGTAAACTGGAACTGGATGAGAGGTTTCAAGCAAATTTCAGGAAACTCCTTTTAATAGTATAATTACAAAACACCTGAGATACTTTCGGTGACTTAGCATAATTGGAAAAATTTACGACACCCACCTGCTGTATGACGCGATATGTTATTGCTGAACGCCCCAAACAGTATTTGCACTTTGAATGAAGCACACGCACCTCATAAGTACTTTCATGGCTTCCAGGTCTGTGGCGTGTTCATGCATCCCACGAACAGTGCGAGCTCGAAGATTCAGAAGGTAGTGGTTCCTGGCACGTTCCCACCCTGGAGGACGTGTTTGTACCGCAATGAGCGGCAGGTATCTATACGAGAGAAGCAGACTTAACAGGGTCCAGCAATAGTGCAATAAAATGTAAAACATTTGCATGGTTCATGCGTCATCAAAATCGATGGCGTGATATTTTTTTCGATATGGCAGACAGATGACTGTGGTGACCATAGAGTTTGGTAAATATACACTAGAAAGCACTCTGGCATTGATGTCTATGGGAGCTGCAACGCATGGCGCTTCAACAAGCATAAAAATTTCAAATATGGCATTCATTCGCCAAGTCTTCGTCCTTAGCCTTCGTTCTGCCTTTGTGTGGCTTGAAGATGCATTGTCACGAAACCAGAATCAGCAAATGCTCGGAAGTTACGCTTCGCCACCTTAATTTTTCAGGCTTTCCGCTTCAAAACAGTTCACGAAGTGAAAACACGTTTGTTCTTTCATTCGAAACAAAACCAAAACATAGCAACAAACGAAGCCACTAACGTGTTTGCTGCCCGCAAGCCCGAAGGCTACGCAAAAACATGTCATACCCATAATTTCTACAGATTTTAGGAATCTCTGGGATAGTGATAGTGATAGGTCCACACCTGCAGCCCTTGTTGGTTAGCCCGAAAACAAAATGATTGTAAGTTCCAAGGCCGGAAACACTGTACAACCACATGTACAGCACACAGCTCAGAATGAAAGTTTTTTGAAATGCACAGCGAAATGACATTTTCAGTACAGATTACCAATGTTACCAACATTCTTATTGAAGTTTTGATGCAGCATCAACAGAAACGAGTACAGAGTATCATTTACATTTGTTATCACACACTAAAGCTACCACACAGTAATCACATAGAATATGAAGTCTGTGGTCAAAACAATTACACTTTCTTTAAATGAAACTTCTGTGTGTTTTTATAAAGTTACTTTATGTATAGGACCATTTATGTTTAATACGATGTTCATAACTTGAAAAGCACTTTCGCAGCGACAAGCGGTTTTTTCTATAAAGACCCACACCACTAATCAGCTGTGCTTTTGAAGTTTTTTATGTGCATCGTTCCTTAACAGGGCTTGTTGCTGAGGTAGTCGGTTCACACCTAAACAACAAGAAACAGACACGGCGCAAAGAGTGTGGAGACGAAGTGAAGAAACGAACTGAAGCCCCCCTATCGGAAAAAAACCAATGGTGGGCATGGTGGAAACCACCACCCACCATTATAGTGGATTAGTGTAGTGGGTGAATGGTGGGAAATGCCCACCATGGCGCATGGTGGGTATGGTGGGTGCTGCAGTGCCGGCCACACTTGAGCGCGAAATGACGTCATAATCACCGTGACGAGCTGCCACAAAAAATAAAAAAGAATTCTATAAAAACAGTATAAAAAACACCCGTCCCGTAAAAAAAAAAAACAAGGCGCCACGGAGGATCGAACGTGCAACCTGCGGATTCCCATTCGAAGACGCTAACCACTGCGCCACACCATTTTTTTTCTTTATTTCCGGTAAACTTCACATGCGGGTTGCTACGCTTAATATATTACAATACACATTGAGCAATACAAAAAACTGGGAAATAACTAAGCCCGTCAATCATTACTATAACACATCACGTTCTAGAATTCCTTCATGGTCAGTAGGGCTTCTACCCTTTCTACCCATAAAGGTACACATTCATCTGTTCTTACTACCTCGAGAAATCTTGAGATGCTTTCTTTAAAATACTCTCTTGCTGGTCTTCTGTCTGGGTCACAATGAAATCCAGCCATTCTAGAGCGCCATATACTGTGCAAGGCAGTCATCATAATAAAATCGAAAGGTAATCCATCATCATTCTCTATATCCAAATACCTGATCCCATGAGGATCTAACGGGAACTCTTTTTTGATTGTCCTTTGTAATACGTCCCAAAAATAAACTCCTTCCCAACAGTGCAGAAAAACATGGTCAATAGTTTCCGGTTTCTTACAGATGAGACAGTGAGATCCCCAAGGCATATAAAACCCACGCTCCTCTAGGAAGGTTCTTACAGGAAGTGTTCCAGTGTGTAATTTGAAAAAGAACGTTTTCGCACTTGGAGCTGCTGGCATTTTTTTAACTCGTTTAAGTACATTCTGGCCCTTGCGTGCTGTATATAGCGCTCTGTACAATGGGATGGGGAGCATGGTGTCACATAAATCTTTGTACAGTTTTTTCTTTCCAACAGACCACAGGTAGTCAGTTGAAAACCGAACACACAAAAACCGCACGCTGGCCACAACTTCCTTCATGTATCCTTGCACAGCCCCTGTGGTAACATGAGTGCTCACAACAAACTCGGGCAACAGTCTACTTAGTCTTGTTTGACACACTGTTAGTAGGAAAGGATCTCTTGTCTCGCGAAAAAAGAAAAACCTATTTACTAACTGCTTGATGAACAGATGACCTAGCCCAAGGCCTCCACACTTCACCCGTCTAAACAAATTCGTGCGACTGCACCTTTCCCAGTTAGAACCCCACACAAATACTGCAAACACCCGATGTAATTTTTGCACATTGACCCGGGAACAGTACAGCACTTGCATCACATACCACAGCTTAGACACAAAAAACCAGTTGCATGCAGTAGCCCTAGCAAACATGGACAGATAGGTTGCATTCCACCTATTCGCTTTCTCTTTAATTTCTTTCGTTTGCTGTGTCCAATATTCATCAGTACTTTTGTATGACTCAAGCGGTACTCCGAGATATTTAACTGGCGTTCTTGTCCATTTAATTGCTGCAAAAAATTCTGGTGTTGAAGGCCAATATCCATGCCAGAAGCCGAGGCATTTACCCCAGTTTATGTGGCTTCCTGTAACTTCGGCGAAAGATTTAGAAACTCTGACTGATTCTTCAATACCTACATAGGAAGTGCTACAAATAGCAACATCATCAGCGTATGCGAGTAGCTTGACCTCTGAAGATTGTACTCTAAACCCATTAATGATGTCATTCTGCAATATCGACCTACATAAAGTTTCAATATAGATGCAAAACAAAAGTGGACTAACAGGGCAACCTTGACGCACTGAGCGCTCAATTCTAATGGGGGGGCCCAATGTCTTGTTAATAATTAGTCTCGTACTACCATTCCGGTATGCCATGGCTACTCCGTCAATAATTATCTTACCAACATTAATGTGCTCCAATACTGCAAACAAAAGAGCGTGGGCAACGCAATCAAACGCTTTCTCCAGATCCAGCTGAAGTATGGCCACACGAGCTTGACTGGTGTCAACACATTCGAGCACGGATCGCATTTTATGAACATTTGTAGCTATTGACCGCCCTTTGATTCCACACGTTTGGTGTGGACCAACGATATCTTTTATAACTGACTGAAGTCTAGCTGCCAAAATTTTCATTAATATTTTGTAGTCTACATTTGTCAGTGCGATTGGCCTGTACGCTGTGACGTGCCTGAGCTTTTCAACCTCGTCTGTTTTTGGAATCAGAACGGTACGCGATTCACCAAAGGATGGTGGTAATTTCTTTTCCTGATATGCCTCATTAAATACGCCCGCAAGTATTGAAGACAATTCACTTTTAAAACATTTGTACCACTTGGCACAAAGACCATCTGGTCCTGGAGATTTCCCGGGATTTAACTTATCAATCGCCCGTTCAACTTCAGATGCAGATATAGATAATTCCAAAGCATTTTTCACTTCCTCATTCACTTGCGGCATGCGTCCTAAATATTCGTCTTTAAATCTTTCTAGGTTTACCTGTCTACACGCAAAAAGGGTTTCAAAATGACTTGAAAATACGGATAAAATGCTGTCCGTATCGCTTACTTCGTGACCGTCCTTATCTATTTTTTCGATATGATTCCGTCGAGCGTTCGTTTTCTCCACGCCTAACGCTCTTTTGGTCGGCGTCTCTCCAGCCGCTAATGCCTCAGCCCTAGCACGGACGAGAGCACCGCGGTAGCGTTCCTCGTCAAACAGAGCAAGTTTCTGCTTAATATTGCGTATGTCAATTTTATACTCTCCCGGTTGTTTGCACTCCAAGTCTATTAGTCTTTCCAAAGTCTTTCGGTATTCTTTTTCTTTCTTTTTCCTTTCGTAACTCAATGCGCAAGAACGATCAATAGCTTTTATTTTTATTCGCTGCTTGAACTGTTCCCATTGTTCTGCAAGTTTAACTTCATCATCCATTTTTATTTCATTGATACAGTTCATTACCTGATCTAAGAAATACTCGTCAGTGATCAAAGTGGAATTCATCTTCCACAGCTCCCATGAGAAAGTTCCACCTTTTGTTTTCTCTCCCATATCACATTTAACTAAACAATGATCACTGAAGTGTATTGGGTAGACAGCATATGTCTTACAGTGGGCTATTAATTCAAGCGACACGTAAATGCGATCAAGACGCGCATGGCTATTCCCCTGAAAATGTGTGAAACGCACATCCCGCGTTCCCTCCATACAGCTGCCCACGTCTTCTAACTCGAATTCAGTAACTACGTCCGCTAGCGTCCTACTACTTTTATCGTAAATGGCGCGTCCGTTTGCTCGATCTCGCCCATTGAGGACGCAGTTAAAATCACCCAGTAATACATATTTCCTTTCCAAAGTGAAGTGCTGCTTTAGGCTGGAAAAAAACATTGCTCGCTCCTCGCAAATGGTTGGTGCATAAATACACACTATACGCCACTGACATTCATTGAATGCTAAATCACAGGAAACCAATCTACCAGACGGGCAAGAAAAGGTATCTTGCACTACCAGACCCGGTACCTTCTTAATGAACAAAACACAGCCTGCAGAAGTGCCTATTGCTTGAGTTACAATTGCGTAGTAACGCGTCGTGAACCTCAGCACCATGCCCCGGGCCTCCTCCTCACCGTCTACTTTTGTTTCTTGTACAGCTAGTATATCCAAATCATGATCCACGAGCAGCCTGTAGACCTGGCTCTGTTTCCGCTTGGCGGCAAGACCTCGAACATTTAACGTTGCCACTCTAAGTTTCGGTACAACAGCCATGTCTACATAGTTAAGAAGTTAGCCCGGGGCATGGTGCTTACCTTCGGTGTCTAGCATAGAGCTAGACATCTTCGGAGCCTCCAGGTGGACCCGTGCCACTGGAGGACAAAGGTGGCCAGTGATTGTCCGATATCGGGTTGGGACGCAGCCTTGTGCTGCTGCGTCTGAACGAAGTTGCCGCCTTCGCAGGTGGCCCCTCTTCTTACTTTTGGCTGGACGCCTCACGCCGTCCTGCAGACTGCTCGCGGGGTCTTTTGCTTGGCGCCCCACCACTGATACTCTCGCACGACACTGGAAGTTCGGTTACTTCACCCGGCTCGGGCTCCTTCGATGGGGTGCTTGTGAAGCCTTCTTCGGTTTGGCCGGCTGGCTCTTGAGTAACCACCTCCCCAGATGCTATGTCTGCTTTGGCTGCTGGTTCATCACCACCAGTCGGTGTAACTGTACCTGTTGAAGCTTCTGGGTTCACCGCGTCGCCCGCGCCTTTCGCCGCGTCTTCAGCCTCGGTCACGTCCATCACCAACTCCGCTGTGTCTTCACCTTCGGCTGATCCGATAGCCGATGCGTACGTGCGCATGCACGCATCTTCGCTGTGGCCGAACCGCCGACAACGCGAGCATCGGGGTACCTTACACTCTCTTCTAACATGGCCGGTACCTTGGCAGCGCAGACACTGCATTGGCCGACCAGGTGCAACCACAAGTGCCAGTTCACCAGCCACCCTGATTTGATGCGGAAGATCTTCAACCTTCACGCCACTCTTGAGCTTAAGAAGCACAGTCCGTGTGGTTGAACCCTTGTCGCTGACACCTTGAACACGCCATTGCTCCCTTGTGACTTGTACGACCTTCCCAAAAGCCGCCAACGCCGTTCGCACGTCTTCGTCGTTGACGCCGTACAGCAGCCAATGAAGACGCAGCCGCACCTGCTGATCCTGGGGGTCTACGATGATGCAGCGTCGGCCCTTGACTTTCAGCTCCTTCACGTCCAGCAAGCGTTTCGTAGCGTCCGCGTTGTTCATGGTGACTGCCCAGACATGATTTATCTGGTAGGCCCCCAGTGCCAACACCTCCGGCAGCAGTCCTGTAGGTCCGAGCGCGTCTCGGAAATCTTCGACTCGATACGGTCTGCCGCGCACATCACCGTGTAAAAACACGGTGTTTTGCGCGACGCGTCCCTTGGGCAGTGGTGGCAAAATAATCTCATATCCTGCGTCTTGGTCTTCGGTCATCCTGTTACCGCGGCTAGTATGTGCCGCAAACGCCGCTCCAACGGAGCACATGATTCTTGCGTCCGACGCGCGTGAGAGCCGACGAAAGAATGAACTGCGCCACACCAACATGTCGTTGTACGGGTGTTAAATATTTACTTGCCATACAAACTTACGGACTTACGGTTCAACTTAAGTTATGTTTGTCGTGTACACAACATAGACAAGATCTACACCTGCTACTAAAAACTGCGCATTTATTAAACACAAGCAACTGCGGCCTGTAACGATTGCCACTATGTTAACGGCACTAGTGCTATTTTTTTTACAATTCCCAACTTCAAGAAAAAAGCCAAGTGGACTGGGGAGCAGCAATAGTTTACCGGCGGGGTCTGCCAAGTTTAATATCCGTTTCGCGCTCGTTCTAAAGGGTGACATCTGCTCACGCTTTATGACGCCTCTACGCTCATTCCATAGATACGCCCGCCTAATTTATTTGATTGAATATTGGGATGCTTTTCGCGCAATGTAGAGGGCGGTCGCGCCAGCGCAATGCTGTAGCTTTTTTGCTACAGCAACTTCATAACGGCTTGGCCAAAACGAATGCAGTGTGCCGGAAACACTACGCTTCATGTTGGTTCACCAAGCATACGAATTGCCACGTCTGAGTTCTCGTACAAAAGCTAGAGAAGTGCCGGCGAGTGCGACCGGTGGCTGTCGGTGAGAAGACACTTAATTACGTTCTCTGGGAGTGCTTTAATCGCGTCGCATCGATGTTTGTTGCTTCTTGAGCGGACACCATACACAATGAAAAATGCTTCATTTAGGTTAATTGATGCCATGGCTGCGCTGTATTGTCATACTTAATCGTCGAAATCGTGTATTCTGAAACCCGGAAGCACGGATAACACAATTGTACGGGCTCGGTCGGTAGGCCTAATTTGATGGAAATCATGGTGGTAGAACATGTAGTGTATTGATCCCAGATTGGTACACTATATAAATTGCCCGCCATTATAAGCCCACCCATCATCTGCTTACTGCTTCCCAGCATTATCGCGATGGTGGGCAGAGCTTCTCAGCTTGGTACACCATGTGGCCCACCATAACAAGCAGCACCCATCATCTGCTTAGTGCTTCCCAGCATTATCGCAATGGTGGGAAGAGTTTCTCAACTTGGTACACCATGTAGCCCACCATAATAAGCACCACCCACCATATGCTTAGGGCTACCCAGCATTATCGCAATGGTGGGCAGAGTGTCCCATTATTGCCCACTATCTAGCCTCTGCTTTCCACCATCATTTCCACTTTACCCATCATCTGTACACCATACCACCCAGTATGTCCCGGCATAACCACCATATTTTCCACTACGTCCCACCATAGCCATCATAATTTCCACCATGCCCACTATTATTTCCACCATGCCCACTATTATTTCCACTACGCCCACCATGTTTTCCAGTATCCACCATGGCAATTTTTCCGATAGGGCCGTGTCTGTCAGTTCGTCGCTTCACTTCGTCCCGATACTTTTTGCACTGTGTCTTTTCGATCATTCCTTTATTTCCTTCCTGTCAATAAATTCAGCACGGCATTCATACCCCTATGATTGTTCACTCTTGGTTGCAGAACGTATTCTGCAGGATTTCGTTTCCCTATTGTCTCTAACAAACGACGCTTCCATCCGTCCCGATTTCATATGGCATACAAGTTTCACGTGTATGGGTACGCGCTCGACTTCAAACGACCTCATGAGGCTTAGGAACGTACATGCACCACCATCAAAAAAGTCACGTGACTTCCGCTTCATGCTGTTTGACTTGAAAAGGCTTGTGCTGATCAAGCTCAAAAAATAAAAAAGCGTTCTGTCGTTTGGGTTTTGTAAATCAACGTATAATGCTAACCACGCTGACTCAGTAGCTAAGCGCTCGGAGGCCCAAATAGGCCACGGTGTTTGCACGTAATTGATAGCACAGCCAAGCGGAGCTCACTTCACAGAGGCATGCTCGAAAGGGGTAAGCTGAAGAAAAACGCCATGAATGCGCCGTTGACTTGCAGTGAAGCATCTTACACAAGAGGCAACGTGTGACCTAGTCTCGTGTGCCAACGGTGCACTCAAACTAAACTGCCCTGGTTCCATTCGCTGCAAGCAACTAATCTAACGACGCATGCGACTTCCTCATCTGCTGCACATGTGCCGTTGTATATGCAGTTCTTTCGTTTAACCTGTCAACTTCGCGGGACGAGCACGAGGCAGCAATGTCCGCAACTCAATCCGAAGCGAAATGCCTTTGTCTAAAACTTACTCAAATATAGCTGGCACCCAAACGCCTCTCAAGCTAGTAGTATTAGGACACCTAAGGGAGTATATTTTCACTTTGTCAGGAAGAACATCCAGTGCCTGAGCGTCCGTTCGAGATGAACAGAGGCACAAGTTCGCCCTGTCAGTATGCACAACGGCGATGTAGTTCCAACAAGGCAGAATCACCACCAATGTGAAATATCGGACTTAAGGGACTGTACGGCGAGTATGAGTGGCTTGAAGAGACCAGCTGTTCAACAGCACGAAATGTCCGCGGCTGAACGTCAAATGATTATGTGTCCAAGAGATCTGAATGCCTAGCCGAAATAGAATAATCCACTGTAATGAAATGCCTGTACGTGAACACTTCAGCACCAGCTTGGTACACTGGTGGACCCAAGGAGGCGAAGGCGATGGGTGATAGCTTTTCCCCAAAGCCACTAACCCCACGTTTTTCGCTCATACCTACTATAACTTAGCCGTCCGCTTTTGAGACCGGACCTACATTGCCTGGGAAGGAGGGATAACGAAGTGCGCAGCTGTGCAGGTGCCCTTCACGCACCCGCGTGAACTGCGCCCAAGGCTCTTTCTCATGCATTCATGCAACCTGAATATGCATCGTAACCGTTACCTGGCTCGTCTACCTGCTTTGGTGTCCCCGTGGAGAGCCCTTCGCTTCCACTGAAAGAAAGTTAACACGACTGGGCAGGCGCGAGGCCATTTTCCTGGAACCTTGGCACCGATTGACATCTTGCCATGGATTGGCATCTTGATGTTGACATATTGCAATCAGTAATCACAAACTGAGGAGGTCTCTAAAAACAGGACAGAAAACTCGGCATCGTGAGTCAAGATTTAAGGATCTATCTGCAATCTTCTTATTAACCGTACATAGTTTGAAACGCAATTGTTGAAAGAAAGGGTGGCTCTGAATGTCGACGTTTAATCATTCCTTCTAGCTTTCGGCCCGTACGTAGATAGTCTTCTATACGCAACACTGCAGCAAGGAATGCACCCCCGATTGCTACCTCTTCTCGGCACGAAGCTTCCTATCTAACCCCCGCTTTTCTTTAGAACAACTTAATAGCTTCATACACACAACTTGAATGTGTTGCATGATCGCCCTATTTAGAATACCAGCAATGTTATGCCCCCTAGGCAGAGGGATTGTAAAATCCTTTCTCAAGGAAGCTTCTTGCGGAAAGACATACATGAGCAGTGACAGAACAATACAAAGAATCATCTCTGTCCTGACAATGTTTCTTTTCGGAAAGACAGATTCGCCCAATTCATGTATCGAAGGTCAAGGGTATGCTATAGCGTACAGTGACCGACTCACGAATGCTGTCACTCAACAATTCAGACTATGATACAATGCTGCTAGGAGTCGCACAATCCTTTCTGTGACGTTGTAAATACGTGTGGCTCCACCAAAACTGCACTGCTCAGGCAGCGATTCCGTCCTTTCTACGCCGGAATCACATCTCTAGCGCCGGCATGCTGGATTCCGGCTGTTTCATTGCGTGGCCGTGATCATTGATCGCTTCGCCGAGAGTTAGGCGCAGTTCAGAGTGCTCATTGAGCGGCAGCCAGTCTTGGAAGCGTGTTATTTCAAGCTGATTTAATGAGCAGATGCTTTTTAACACCAAAGTGTCTTATTCCGGGGTCCACCAAGATACCAGTAAAGTATTTCTGTCAGCGAATTGACGTTGAAAAAATAGGTACGTTCGGAAATCAGTTTTTTCAGTGGGAATCAAATCCACGACCTCACACCTCGCGACCACAGATGCTGGGGCCACTACCCACTGCGCCACGGCTACACATTCTCGACGCCTTACAAACGCAGCTTTCATACCTAGCAGCTGCCTTCGATCTAAGGTGCTCTTGGTAAAGTGAACTAATGCGTCATGACTGGTAAATCCATGATTAGTCCGTTAAATGCTTAACAGCGAAAGCTGTTATGAGATCACAGCTCGGGTCCCGCGCGGCACCGTACTTGTCCGCCACCGCAGGTGTCCGTTCCCACTTCGCATGAAATAAAAAACAAAAACGTATTACCAGAGAGACAGTGGGGCGGGAACCCATGTCCGCTGCGTGCCTGCGCAGTAAGTATTCTACCACTGAGCCATGCCGGTGCTTTTTTTCTTTAATGCATGGAAATAATGCAATCAAGTGTTGTGATTTATAGCTATACAATCAATTGTTTCAAAATTAGGCTCACATGCACACATGCATAAGAGGGAATTCCATACAGTCCAACGAACCTTCAGAAATCCGGTAAACAAACACACATGTCCAGAATTTCAAGCCACTCCGACACAGAGTTGAAAGACAGACTTTCTTGGGCGAGATGGGTCAGCATGTCTGTCAATCATGCGGCTACTTCATAATAAATAAACTCCCAATAACACAAAGAAATTGTATGGCGCATTATTGTTCAGGGTCTTGTTGAACGGTACGAACCTACCAAGAGCGGTAATAGGAAACTTCTTTTTGATAGTTCTCTTAAGATTGTCCCAGAAATGACACGCATCACAGCAATTATTAAAAATCCTGCATTGTTTCAGGCTCGTTGCACGGTATGCAAGTTAGAGACCAGGGCAGGTATATACCTGTTTTATGAAGCCACGGCTTTACACGTAATGTGGAAGTGTATAGCTTAAAGAATAATGTTTACGCTGCTGGCGATGTACACACTTTATGCGTACAATAGAATTTTGTCACGGCTAAAGGTTTATGCGCGGATTACCGCAAGGTAAATCAGGTGACAGAAAAAGATGTGTAACCACCTCCACGTATCGACGATTCACTCGATCGACCGCGGCATGCGCGTTATTTCTCGTCGATGGATCTAAAGAGTGGGTATCGGTAGATAGAAGCCGATAAAAGAGACCGGAAGAAAACAGCTTTCGTGACAACTGATGGCATTTTTGAATTTAATGTACTTTCATTTGGCTTGTGCTAAGCACCGGCAAGTTGCAGCAGCTAATGGACACCGTACTATCAGGCCTCAAGTGGCAGACGTGCTTAGTGCAATTAGATGGCGTCATTGCAATTTCTGCCATAATCGACGAACACGTCAGATGACTGCATTCAGTATTTCAAGCTATCTGTTCCACCAAACACTTAAGCCAGGAAAAATGCCACTTCGGCTTCGAAGAGCTTCTGTTCCTGGGGCATCTTGTCAGCAGTGAAGGTGTGCTGCCTGACCCTGGAAAAATAACTGCCGTTACGAATTTTTAGCGCCGACTGACAAAAAGGTGGTCCGACGATTTTTAATAGTGTGTGCTTACTACCTACGTTTCACTGAAAACTTCTCGCGCATTACCTCGCCGTTGACCTACCTTACCGAAGAAGACGCCACATTCGTATAGAATGACGAACAGCAAAAATCATTCGACAAGCTGTGACAACGCCTTCGGAAGTCACCAGTCCTCGCACACTTTGATGATGACACCCCGACAACAGTGCACACCGACGCCAGCAATGTCAGCTTATGAGCTGTACTCGTGCAGTGGCAGGATGGCGCCAAACGAGTAATTGGTTACGTGAGCAGAACACTTTCAGTGCGGAAGAAAATTATTCCACCACGGAAAAAGAGTGCTTTGCGGTGGTGTTGGCTGTTGTGAAATCCCGCGCATATGGCCATCATTTTAATGTTGTCCGCGGCCATCACTCCCTCTGCTGGCGGACGAATTTTAAAGACCCATTAGGACGGTTTGCGCGCTGAAGCCTGAGGCTTCAAGAATTTGACATGACGGTGGTCTAAAGATTGGAGAAGTGACATTCAGACGCTGATTGCCTTTCTCGTGCGCCATACGAACCTGCGATAACAAAGACGACTATA
Organism: Rhipicephalus annulatus; assembly: GCA_013436015.1. Lineage (NCBI taxonomy): Eukaryota > Metazoa > Arthropoda > Arachnida > Ixodida > Ixodidae > Rhipicephalus > Rhipicephalus annulatus. Next base: position 338,799 of record WOVY01002197.1, read on the forward strand.
CAGACTTTGTCGGAGTTGTAAGCACGGCTACTGTCACACAGCTGTATCGATTGATTGATTGATTGATATGTGGGGTTTAACGTCCCAAAACCACTATATAATAATGAGAGACGCCGTAGTGGAGGGCTCCGAAATTTGGACCACCTGGGGTTCTTTAACTTGCACCCAAATCTGAGCACACGGGCCTACAATATTTCCGCCTCCATCGGAAATGCAGCCGCCGCAGCCGGGATTCGAACCCGCGCCCTGCGGGTCAGCAGCCGAGTACCTTAGCCACAAGACCACCGCGGCGGGGCACACAGCTGCATCGAGACGACCCGGAAGTAGAACCCAAAATTGGTTTTGCGAGGGTCCCACTCCAGCTGAACCAAGACTGTTTGCGAGAGGGCTTTCGTCATTTTGCTTGCACAACGACGTCTCGTATAAGATGAACTTCACGCCACACGGAAACGACAACTTACTCGTCGTCCCAACGTCTCTAAGGAGCGAAGTACTACAGGTATGCCACAACGAACCAACATCCGGCCACTTGGGTTACACGCGTACGTTGTGCAAAAAGAGGCAGAAATACTAATGGCCAAGACTGACAGCGACCATTCAACACTATGTTCGGACGTGCTTTGATTGGCGGAGCATATAAGCCCCACCCGTCGAACCAGCAGGCTTCCTCCATCCTATTGGCATGCCTGTTACTCCATTCGCTCAAGTCGGAATGAATTTTTGGGCCCATTTTCAACTTCATCGGCAGGTCAAATATGTATTATAGTAGCCACCGACTACTTCCCTCGTTACGCCGAAACCAAGGCTCTGGAGAGGGGCACATCAAGTAAAGCAGCCTGATTTTTTGTAGAGATTGTGGTGCTGAGGCATGGCGCGACGTCAGTGGTAATAACTGACAAGGGAGCTGCATTTGCAGCCGAACTATTACAGACAGCTTTAAGACTTAGTGGCACATCCCATCGGCGAACAACAGCGTATCATCTTCAAACAAATGGTCTTACGAAGCGTCTCAACAAGACACTTGCGGATATGCTATGCATGTACGTCGATGTGGAGCATAAAAACTGAGACAAGATTTTGCCGTACGTCACGTTTGCCCATAACATGGCTCATCAAGAAACAACAAGAACAACGCCATTCCACCTTCTTCATGGTCGTGAAGTCACCACTATGCTGGATGCTATGCTGCACCACGAGTGCGAAGACGCCAAAACGGATGCTGATTATATGACCCAGCTTGCTGAAGAAGCCCACCAACTTGCACGCCTACGTATTAGTCGCCAGCAGGACTGCGATGCAAGACGCTACAACCTTCGTAACGAACCAGTCTCATACGAGCCAGAAGAAAAAGTTTGGATACGGACTCTCATACGGCACCATGCCCTCTCAGAAAACTTCTAAGATGGTACTTCGGGACCTACAAAGTTCTACGACGTCTCAGTGACATTTTACGAAAGTGTTACTGATACTGCGCACTCCTAAAGGCGTCGAAGCTACGCTCCAGAAGCTGTGCAGTGGTTTGGATGAAGCCTTATTTCTACGAATGAACTCATGCGTTTCAAGCGAGTACAAACCACTTTGATTACAAAGCATCAGGACGATCCTTTCTTGAATGGGAGGCTAATGTCACGGCCAAAGGCTCGGCAGAAAGACAGAGGACGACGAAGTGATGAGCATGGACAGCAATCAGGGTTCCTCCAGGAAGACGACGCCGAGGTGGCTGCTCTTTTTTGTTCTCTGAATACTGACCTTGTATTTCTTGGTCTCAGCGTCGTCCTGTATCCTGTTTGTTTCACGTCAAGACAACATCATGACTAGTTCGAGGTAAATATTGCTGTCGGCAGACATGTCCAGTGAAAACGGCGCTGACAAATGCAGCAGTGAGTGTCGTTCTGCCTACATGGTATGAATATCGTAAAATAAATCTGGCTTACAAAAGATGCATGGCCTCAACAATTTATTTCAAGAAACCCCGCCATTGCGAGTTTTCAGCCACTCTTGTGACAAAAAGAAAAGGGAGGTGGTAATTGATCAGATTCCGGACAACCACCAAAAGAAATGGGTGGCACACATTCTTAAGGTAAACAAGTCTTATCACCAGTTCTCGTACAATCAAATGCACAAGACTAAATTGTCCCCTCCCTTCTCAAGCGGAAGAAAAAAGTTGCCTCATTGCATAGCTTTCCATGAAGAACTCCGAATGAAAAAGGCAGATGTCCGCGAAACGCCTCGGGAGTGGGCACGACGAAACGGCTGACACCATGCCGCTAACTAAGACGTTTGTTCTCGGTGTGCAGGTTTTCCTGCTAGCGATCACCGGTGCACCAACTTCGTGCAACGTGTGCCTTGGACCCAGTGCGACCAACGCAAACTCAGACACACGGCCGCGATCAAGATCAACATTCACGCCAGGCATGTTGGACACCCTTCTTCAGTATCTGCGCATGCACGTGACGTCATGCGTCATGGACAGTATAAAAGCACTACCACAGAACTACTTCACCAGTGGGCACGGCGAAACGGCTGCCATCATGCCGCTAACCAAGAAGTTTGTACTCGCTGTGACGGTTAGTTGTTCATTCTCTACAATTAGGAGTGGAGATGAGTTGTTTTTATTGGTTTTGCCGTGCCCAGGCGCTTTTTTTGAGCATTGCCTATGACTGTTATGTAGCTCTTGGAATCTTTATTTGTGGCGATGTTGAAAGCAACCCGGGTCCCTCCACAGCTGATATATTACAGAATGTACTGAAGGGACAGGCCGATATTCACGCCGAGGTTACTGAAGTGAAACATAGGTTTAGCGAGGGTGTACAGTTTATTCGTGATCTTGACTCACGTTTAGAATAACTAGAGCAACTTATGAAAGAACGAAAGAAAAGCTTGCCACTAATTACAGCGCTTAAATCATCGTCATTATCCCTTCAAAATTCAGTGGCCTTGCAAAGCAGAAAACTTGTTGACCTTGAAGATCGCAGTCGAAGGTCAAACATAATCGTTTATGGCATTTTGGAAAATAGTGGGGAAAACGGGGCATAATTAAGAAAAGGTGTTGTTGGAGACATTTTTGAAAAAAAAAAAACTTGAAGGTAAGTGTGCGTCTATAGCCCGTATTCACCGCCTTGGCCGGCGTGCCGGCCGACGCCCAGTAATAGCACATTTTCAACACTTTATTGAAAAGCTGGCTGTCATTCAGAATACAAACAACCTTAAAGGGACAAACATTTTCATTCAAAATGACTACAGTCATGAAAAACTGCGCGTGCGTAAGCTTCTTTGGGATAGCGCCAAAGTTAATTGATTGATTGATTTGTGGGGTTTAACGTCCCAAAACCACAATTTGATTATGAGAGACGCCGTAGTGGAGGGCTCCGGAAATTTTGACCACCTGGGGTTCTTTGCCAAAGTTGACCGAATGAAGAAAAAGCACGTATCTTTTTTTCTATGATAACTCGAAAATTGATGACACCATCTTTGTATGTGACGATACCAGAAATGAACATGCAGCACTTTCAAAGCAGCGGGACGCCTCTCGTTGATGTAAAACGCGTACAGAGGCAAAATATATAAGGGTACTAAACTTTAATGCTCGGAGCCTAGTAAATAAAATTGGTGGACTTGAGCTGTTAATTATTGAACATGATACATGCCTAACAGTAATCACGGAAACCTGATTACATGACAACGTTTGTGATTCTGTTTTATAACGCGAAACTATAGCAATTTTCGTTATGATTGGCCAAGTAGGGGCGGCGGCGTAGCCATTGTTTTATGGCATCCATTGACAGGTGTTGTTATAAACCAAATTGGTGGTCATGAAAGTTTGTTCCTCAGAGTAAACTGTTCGGACCCTATCTTTATCGTGTCTGCTGTGTATAGGTTTCCATCGGCTTCCCCTGAATACATATCCAAACTGTGCGATCATATGGCTGCGTTTTCGAACAACAGGGTGATACTCGCCGGTGATTTTAATATCCCTTGCATTAATTGGCGAGACAATGTTTCCTTTTTCGATGTGGACATAAACCCTCTTGTGCATATCATGATTATGTGTGATCTAAAACAAACTGTTACCGAGTTCACCAGAGAAGCGGGAAGTGGCCGTTCGGTAATAGATTTATTATATATTAGTAATGATATTTCTACATACTCTGTGGATGTGGTTGGTGGTGTGTCAGACCACAAGGCGGTGCACCTTTCCTTTCCGCTTGGTGATGCGCAGTCGCACAAAAAACAAGGAAAAAATTTAATAAAAGATTTCGCTAAAGCCGTTGATCATGCAATACTTGACTGTTTGTGGAAATTTTGCGATAACATGCCGAGCTGCGTCACCACCCTCCGGGATGCTCTAAAAGAAACTATTCATTAATGCATCAAAAGTTTTGTCCCCTCCAAATATGTTCGCATTAAAAAAATAACCCGTGGATGACAAGAAAAATCATTCATTTACACCGTAGGCTAAAACAAGCCAAAAAACATGAAAAACTAGTTAGTGAGATATCTCAATTAAAAATCAGCCTTGCTACCAAACTCTCCAACACAAAAATTAGGTATTTCACTCATTATTACCTGAATTTTTGACAAAAAGCCCGGAAAAATTCTGGCGATATCTAGAACGAACGGATGCTGCGCCCAGTCAAATAACTGTCGATGGTTCCATCATATATGATGCGTCGGTTGTGGCTGATCCGTTTGACAGATACTTCTGCTCCGTATTTTATGCTCCCCAACATGAATGACCACATGACAACCTTCTTCCAGTAATGTCTTCCGAGTTCATAACTTATGAGGGTATATTTTCTTTGCTGCTTAACCTGAAAAATGAATCTTCAGCTGGTCCAGATAACATCTCTAACACATTATTCCGTAAATATGCCGAACCTGTTGCGCACATTTTTAGAAACGTTTTCTGCCTCTCCTTCGAAAATTCCTTCATTCCTTATGACTGGCGCAAGGCACGTGTAGTACCGGTGTTTAAAAGAGGGGATCGTCTAAACATTGCAAATTACAGGCCCATTTTCTTAACGTGCACGTCATGTAAGCTATTAGAACACCTAGTCACACATTACATCACAATGTTTCTTGCAGAAAACCGCCTGCTGTCGCCACTACAGCACGGATTTAGAAAAAAATTATCGACCACAACGCAGCTAACCACAACAACTCATGAGTTCAAATCGTCGCTGGATACGGGGAATCAAATTGATGGAATTTTTTTGGATTTTAGTAAAGCCTTCGACCTCGTCACGCATAGCTAACTCATTTCCAAGTTACATATTCTAGGTCTACCTGTTAACCCCATTGACTGGATCCGTTCTTACCTTGACAATCGCAAGCAGTATGTTAAAGTAAATGACTGCATGTCTAGTATTCTACCAGTATCATTCGGAGTTCCTCAAGGCAGTGTTTTGGGACCTATTCTCTTTCTAGAGTATATAAATGACATTGGTAAATCAAGACACATCACAAGTCCTCATAAAGCTTTTTGCAGATGACTGCATACTTTTTAGAATTATTACTGCTCTGATTAACCAGAAATGCCTGCAATCCAACATCTGTGCCATTTCTAAGTGGTGTGAAGATTGGTCAATAAAATTAAATAGCGATAAATCAGTTGTCATGCATAGAACAAATAAGAAACACCGTTTTAATTATACGTATTCTCTCAACAACTGGCCATTGACTGAGGTTAACGAATATAAATATTTGGGCGTCACAAATACAAGCCACCTAACATGGTCAACCACATTAATAAAACATGCTCAACTACTTCTAGAAAGCTCAGTTTTTTTGAGACACAAATAAAAACAGCACCCTCAGAAATCAAAATATTGGCCTACAATGCTTTTATAAGACCAAAGTTAGATTATGCTAGTGTCGTTTGGGACCCACATATAAAGAAAGATGTTAAGAAGCTTGAGATGTTGCAGCGAAAGGCGGATCGCTTTATCTTTAATGCCTACCAGTGAAATGACTCGCCAACAACCATCATGGCCATTAATGATATCCCTACTTTACAATACCGAAGAGCTGTTGCCCGGCTGAAATTTATACACTCACTTTATTTCCGTAAATTTAACAATAGTCAAAAAACTTATATCAGAAATGCAATCTCAAGATGAAGTCGTTCTTTCCTCGGACGATCAATAATTGGAGCGCGTTACCTTTTGAAGCATTTTGTGATAATGAATATCCTGACTTCGATAACTATGTATCTTTTCGTTTTTAACCGTACAACTCAAGATCTCAGACTGTCTCAGGTTGTATTTGATTTGCATTACCTGGTTGCAATTTTGCAATTTCTTGTTGCCATTTTACTTTGTTGAAATGTTATCCTGTGTCTACTGCCTTAACATGTTTTTATTGCTTGAACTTTCTTTTTATTGAAGTTACATTGTGAATAACTTTTTGTTATGCCCCCTGCTTTGTCTTTCGACCGCAGTATTCTGTAAATAAATATGTACGCGAGAGCAATGCAATACTTGTATGTAGACAAGCTTTCAGGCTAGAAAGATGTTGCTTGCTTTGGCTTTCTAAAAACGTAAAGATCTCTTCCTTGCCAAATTAACACCTTTCAACGGAGAGTGTTTATGGCGGGCGTCAAATGAGGACCACTATTACGGTGGTTGTCAAAAGAAACACCAAGACGACGAACGGTTTTTATCAAGAGGCACACCAAGACACCGGTGTCTGGGAATTGTTCGAAAACCTGCCTTAAAGAGGCTTGATGTCAGGAAAGGCATCGCGAAAATATGAGTAATAAGCTGCTTTAGCGCACCAAAACAACAACCAGGCGCCACACAAAGTGAATAGCGTTACGAATGGGTCTTCTATTCAACCAACCCAAAACAAAAGCTTGTAGTTCTGTGGCGCCAACGCACTTCAGGCACAATTCCATATTGTCATCAGGCACTGCATGAGCAATTGACACAAAATTTCTTGCAAGTGTTTATCGGATACCACAATTCTCAAAATAATGATGAAGGACAGCACAGCTAATGCTGGCCTACTACGCAGGAAATATCAATATTGTAACGTGGACTGAAAGAGCGAGAAAGAAGAGGTAGGACGCTCTCGAGTGATGGTGATTCGGCAGTGATGGTTCAGCACTGGCATTTTTAGTGTAAATAAGCCCATTCCATTCGTAACAGCTTTGGTGGAGGTGCTGGGTAGTTCACCATCCTGGATTCTGCAGCAGAAGTTCCTCGAAGAAGCAGACGCTTAGCTGGCCTACACCCGGGCAACATTAGCATGAACGACGACAAAGCAATCTCTTTGACGTACTACGCTGCTGCATCAACCAGTGCCACCGACATGGCACAAGGTGGCCGTCGACCTCGAGAACCAGACTACTGGGCGCCTGAGCCACGGATATTCTCAAGTAAAACTGACGACGACGTGGGTGCTTGGCTAAAACACTACGACTGAGTGAGCCACTACTACGAATGGGGCGCGCCAGCAAAGCTCGTGAACGTAATATTCTTCTTTGTCGGGACCACTTTGCTTTGGTTTGAGAACCTTGAGCATGTCCTCACCACTTGGGATATATTTGTTGAGGAACTGAAGGCTTGCTTTGGGGACACGAGTTCTATGAAAAAGAAAGCTCAGCAAACGCGTTCACTTAGGGCTCAGTTGCCCGGCGAAACGTGCACAACCTACATTGAAGAAGTATTGAAGCTTTGTGGGATTGTCAACGCAAATATGTCTGACGGAGACAAAGTCGGTCATTTGTTAGAAGGAATCACCGAGGACGTGTACAATTTTCTGATAACGACCGAAAACTTGAACACTCTATCTATTTTCAGGCAGCAGTCCCGCGCATTCGAGGCGTTGAACACCCAGAAAATTTCACCCAAGTTCGGGCGCTTGGACAGTGTTTCCACTGTGGCAAGTATAGACGTCGCCGCCTGCGAAAACATTCCCTTCCTCGTACGTCGGGTAGTTAGAGAAGGGCTCGTACGGCTTCAAGCAGGTGACGCTCACCACCAATGCTCGTTCGTCCCGTGCCCCGAACCACCTCCCTACTGGATGCGAGAGCGCCACGTCGATAACCGACCACCCACAGAAACTGCAGATTTCACTCCGCGACTTCCGTTTTCCCCGACGGGTCACAGTCACCACAGGATGTCATCATCTCGACGTGCCGCTGCGGACCTCCGACCGTCGTCAATCAGGCCTCTACCAGAAGACTACTATGCGTCATCACGAAATGTTCCTGCGGAGCACCACCCGTCTTCGCGTACTTCTGCCACCTCTGCTGCTGCTAATGAAAGCCGACAAGCCCCCGTTTGCTACACATGTGGTTTCCCACGGCATATTTCGCGGTTCTGTCTAAGTCGGCCTCCTGCGCCGCCACGTTTTTCGACGTACCCAGCTCATATGCACGAAACGCATGTGCCGCCACGTTTTTCGACGTACCCGCGTCGTATGCACGAAACCTAGACGTCGCACCCAGCCGACCACCTTCCCCGACAGCAATGACCTTATAAATTTCGCAGCGAGTCCCCTGCCTCCCAGCGAAGCCTGACGCCGCCTCCGACACGGTCCCGCCGGTCGCCGTCTCCAGGTCGTGGGTCGCCTAGGCCGCATCAGCTGGGAAACTAGCTGGTGCGACCAATCAAGCTGCGGTCGCGGCACGGTCAGTTTCGAGAATTCCTTCTTCTGCTGTGATGTTGGTGGACAAAGGGCGTGTGTGTAAACACGATGTAGATACTCTTGCTCTTGTAGACACTCGTGCTGCTATTTATTTATTTTATTTTATTTATTACATACAACAATGGCATAGCTTTGCTGACTGAAACGTACTAAAAATGGAAGCATTGCGTAACTCTGAGGTGCATGAATGTACAAAAAACTGTTAGTGGTTATTGAAAGCATGTAGAAATAAATCAACTGTTGGACACTGTACAGCATCGGGTGATAGGCAAGTCCACTCACGGGTAGTTCTTGAAAAAAATGAATACCTGATTGTGTCTGTGCAGTTTACGTAATCTAAAACTTTCTTTGAATGATGTGGGCGCACAGCATATTCACTTACTTGTCTAATGTGCACTGTTTTGTTGATACCAATTTTGTTGTGAAAAATGAGGTAAAAAAGCTTCAGCGTCTCCATTCTTCTTCTCTCCCGTAGTTTTTCGAAATCCGCTTTATTAGTAGAAGTGAAGGGGAAGTACGCCAACTATAACAATTAAAAACAAATCGGACAGATTTTCTTTGGACCATTTCTAATTTTTATTATTGGACTCAGTAAAGGGATCCCACACTGGAGCTCCATATTCTTATACTGGTATAATAAAAGTTTTGTACGCGAGAAGTTTGATGTGTGGTGTGGCATTCACAAGCCTCCTTCGCAAATATCCAAGCTTTTTCATTGCCTTTCTTTCAATATATTCTATGTGTTCATTCCATTTTAAGTCTGATGTGAGTATGAGTCCTAAATATTTTTGTTTAAAGACTGCGGATAACGCATGGCCATTTACCTGATAGGTAAACAGAAGCGGCTGTTTCTTACGCGCAATTCGCGTTGGTACAGTTTTTAATGTAATAGTCATCTGCCAATTTTCACACCCCGTTTGTAGCGTTGATAGTGCAGTATTTAAAAATTCTTGACCACCTTAACTATAAATTCCCTGATATATTATACAATCGTCCGCGAAAAGCTTCATTTTACGGGCAAGTTTAGCACAATATTATTAATAAATAACAAAAAAAACAACGACCCCTGAATTGACCTTTGCGGCAAACCCGATTTCACGGGGGCGGAACTCGAGGTGACACCATCAATGGCAACACATTGGCTCCTCATGGAAAGATGAGTGGTTATCTATGCAAGTAATTTCTCATTTTCTAGAAATAGTTCGAGCTTAATTAGTAGTTTCTGGTGACTCACACGATCGAAAGCTTTCTCAAAATCCAATATTATAACATATACTTGACCATTCATATCGATCGCTGCTGATAGGTCATGAAACGTCTCAATTAGCTGGGTTACCGTAGAATACCCTTTGCGAAAGCCGTGCTGAAGGGGCGTGATTAGGTTATTTCTTTCGACAAACATAGACAAATGTTTGAATACTATATGCTCTAGAATTTTGACACTAGTGCCTAGCAAGGAGTCTTCGTTTCAAGCATTGTTTCTTGGGTCACAAAGTTATGTTCACGTGGAATCATAAAGAAAGTTTTCGTGGAGTTGAAGGTGGAGCGTTATGCTCTGTTGGTGCTTGCTCAGTTGTACTCACAATTGGTGGATAAAACTTCCGAGTTGAATTCACTGTACTGGTTCGCGCAAATCATGACGTCATTTTAGGGACAGACCTTCTTCATGAATGTAGCGCTACGCTTCACTGTGGAACTGGGGAGATTCATCTACAAAGTACGTTGCCCGCTGCCACAGTTGACAATTTTCGGACTCAGCCCATCAATACGCTTTCGTTGTCTGAAGATTTGACGATCGGACAGCAGTGTTTGTTCCCGTATGCTGTTCTCACGTCCGCTCAGGACCCTGCACTGGACTTGTCGAGCCCGATCATAGAAACGCCATCAAGAAGATTGTGCTGGTCCTACAGTCTGTCCTTACAGCCATCGACGGACATGCGTGTTTATGGGTGCTCAGCGCAGCCTCAGAGCCTGCTGTTCTACCAGCCAGATTCAAACTAGGAACGTTTGAGGAGCAAGCCACAGTTGACGTCAGAATGGTCTCATAGTCTCCGGCCATCAGTAAGACTGCACCCAACTACTCAGCCGAGATGAAACGCATGATCAAAAAGTCGTTGCCTTCTTCCAAGCAGCATGTCTTCGAGGAGGTGCTTACACGCTATGCGGGAGTCTTATTTCGCTCAAGAGAAGCGTTGTTCTGTGCTGCCAGACTTCCGTATGCACCACCGCATCAACACGGGAGATGCCACACCGATACGCCAAAAACCCTATCGCGTATCCCCTTCAGAGAGGCAAGCGATCACCAATCAGGTCAACGACATGCTGCAGAAACACGTTAATGAATATTCAGGCAGTCCTTAGGCAGCTCCCGCTATATTGGTAAAAAGAAAGACAACTCTTGGCGATTTTGTGTAGACTACCACTGTCTCAACGCCGTCACAAAGAAAGACGTGTATCTGCCACCATGCATCGGTGATGCTGTTGATTGCCTGCACACTGTCGCATACTTTTCGTCCGTCAACCTAAGGTCTAAATATTGGTAAATAGCAATGCATCCATCTGACAGAAAGAAGACTTCTTTTGTCACGCCTGATGGTTATTCGAATTTAACATTATGCCGTTTGGCTTATGTGATGCCCCAGCTACCTTCGAGCAATTCATCGACTCCATCCTTCACGGTCTCAAATGGAAGATATGTATGTGTTTTCTCGATGATGTAGTTCTTTTTGGGAAGACATCCCTCGAGCACAACCATTGGCTTAGCGTTGTTCTAGATTGCGTCAAACAAGCTGGTCTCGTTTTAAATGCAAAGAAGTGTCGTTTCAATGAGCGTCAAGCCCTTGTGCTCGGATATCTAGTCGACAGGAACGGTATACGGCGAGACACGCAAAAGATTGGTGCTCTCCGAAACTACAAGCAACCAACGTCTGGGAAGAATTTTCATAGCTTCGTGGGCCAGTGTTCTCATTTTCACCGGTATATCAAGGACTTCGCCCAGCTTGCTCATCCTCTGACAGAGTTGCTCCACAAAAACGCCCCAATCCGATGGACCGTTGAGTGTGAGGCTGCTTTCGAGCAGCTGAAGTATTTTCTTACTTCCGGGCTCCTCTTACGCCATTTCGACCTGGAGGCACTTACGAACTGCATACAGATGCTAGTGGTATTGGTGTTGGTGCCGTGCTAGTTCAGTATCACGACAGCTGCCAGCACGTTGTGGCGCATGCAGTGCTACTATGACTAAGGCGGAGAAAAATTATACGGTCACTGAACTGGAAAGTCCTGTGGTTGTTTTCGCCGTCCAAAAAAGTTCAGACCTTATTTGTACGGCCGGCAATTCAATATCATCACAGATCATCATTATCTATGTTCGCTTGTCCAACTACGTGACCCAGCTGGCTGGTTGGCTCGTTGGACTTTACGGCTTCAAGAATATAATTTTTCTGTGACCTACAAGAGCGGTCGATGTCACGCAGATGCCGACTGCTTCTCTCATCTTCCATCTCTGACTGTGAATGCTGATGATGATGATTTCGATAACTACCTGGCTGTGATCTCCTCCAACTTCCCAAATTTAAACGTCTTCCGTCACGAGCAACGGTGTGGCCCTTAGCTGAAACCAATGATCGATGTGGCTCGTAGCTCCAAACGCGCAACGCCATTCGTGATCCATGACATCCTACTATATCGCGAGAATTACTCCAGCCATGGTTCAACACTACTCCTCGTGCGTCTTGCGGTATTCCGAGCCATGCACGATGACATCAAGTCTGGGCACTTTCTATTTGCCAGAACGCTTCACCGTATCCGACAACGTCTTTACTGGCTTCGACTCTGGAAGACCACCAAGCACTACGTCGCAAGTTGTGATGCCTGCCAACGCCACAAACAACCTACCACGCCATTGGCCGGCCCACTGCAACTGGTTAAACCACCAACATCACCATAAGAAAAAAGTCGGCATAGATTTACTGGGCCCTTTCCCCGAGTCTACCACCGGCCACCGCCAGATTATTGTGTGCGTAGATTACCTGACGCGGTATACTAAAACGACGGCGGTTGCTTCAGGCACATCATATGATGTGCCATGGTTTCTTTTGCACTCGAATATACTCCGTCATGGGGCCCATCGTGTGGTGATACATGATCGCGGCCGACAGTATACCACTGACGTTGTCGAAGACTTGCTACGGCTTTGGGAGTGCCAGTATTAGCATTCCACGCTATACCACCCTCACACCAACGGCTTCACTGCGCGCATCAATCGTACATCGTCAGCATGCTTTAAATGTACGTCGTGGCAGATCACAAGAACTGGGATGCCGTATTACCTGTTACATACGCTTTAGCACCGCGAAAGATGAGGTCACAGGTTATACGATTTTCTTTCTTCTCTAAGCTCGTCATCCCCAAAGTTTTCTTGACACCATACTTCCTTTTTCGACGAACGAAATTGCCAGTGTCACGCAGACTTTGTGTCGCGCTGAAGAAGCTCGTCGACTTGCTCGACTCTGAACTGTTTCCGCCCATGCTCGCGCGAAAGACCGTTACGATGCAAAACACCGGCCTGTGAATTTCGCTACGTGTGATTTTGTCTGGCTGTGAACGCCCGTTCGAAAGAAGGAACTTTGCCGGAAGCTTATTTCCAAGTACTCAGGACCATTCGTCATTACTCAGTGCTTGAGTGACGTCACTTACGTTGTGGCGAAAGTGACAGCTTAGAACGGGCATTCGCGTAAGACGCAAATTGTGTACATTTCCCGATTGAAGCCCAAGACAACCGATCGCTTCTACTCGCTCGGTGAGCTTCGCCTTGCCCGGAGGTAAATGTAACCTGCACTGAAAGAGCGAGGAGGAAGAAGAGGTCGGATGCTCTCGAGCGATGGTGATTTGGCAGATATGGAAGCTCGCCTACCTTCTCTGCTGAACAGGTTTAAAATTCTTACTGTACAAGAATTCTTAAAGATATACAGTTTACACGAAAGACTCTCATTTTACGTTTTCATTCAAGAACCAGCTTTATTTTTCGAAACACATTGGTCACGACTACACACCCCGTAAATAACACTTGCACAAGCGCTGCTACAGCAACTGAATGTAAAAAATAAACATGTTGATCCATTACACAACCTAAGTCAATGCTTAGCATATAATTTTATGATTTATTTCTCATTACGCGAAAACATTGGCACATAGCTACTTAAATGACAAGTTAGCAGGTTATCTAGCTCACCTAGAGATGAGCAATATCATTGTCACTGATGCATCTGTGTCAAAAGAAATAGCTTGGGGTTGCCACCTTCTCTCCTTCTTTGGACTGGTCTTTTTCACTTCGACTCCCAGATTATACCCCTGTATTCACTGCAGAGTTATTGGCTAATGTTCTAGCATAACGCAAATTGCCCTGAAGCAAATCATTAGCAGTTATCATTACAGATTCGCTATCAGTATGGAATGCACTTTCTGCGGCAGAAAATGCAGTTTTGATGAATACGTTTCAGCATTTAGTGCAGAAAAACATAAAAAATGCTTTTGCTATGGGTACCAGGTGACCGCGGATTATATTTGAACAAAACGGCAGGACTTTTTAGCAGCAGTATCCCTGAGTGGGCCCACCATTCCAGTTTTGCCAGATACGGCTTACGTGACAGCGCTAAGGTTCCGATATGGGGAATATGTAATTAAGATAAATTTAAAGATTTCCAGCATTTAAGGTATTGCGGGAATAAACAGTGGTGTGTATCTCGCTAGCTAGAGGTCACTTATACCAGATTGCGATGTGCCGTTCCACAACTAAATTATTACCTTAACAAAGCTCGACTCAAAGCGTCAGCGCTGTGCATTTTTTGAAACGAAATTCAAACAATTGAACAATTCTTTTTATTCTGTCGTGTTACTCTTATCAGAGAAAAATATTTTTAGTAGCCCCAGTAAGACGCATTGGAGAATCACTGGTTGTGAGCTTCCTAGTGCTGCTGTTTTTTCGCTAATTTAGTAAGTTTTTTTACTCCTCTACTGCATCTTACTGCGACTATTCGGCCACCACCTTCGCGGCGCACCAGGCACCACGTCTAAAAGGCGCCGAAGCCTTATGTTAGGCTGTCACGACGTCCGAAATATTCGGCTACTGGTGGCGTGCGTTCCTCTCGGCGCACATCAGATGAAGACGAAGTGATGAATGCGTCCGGACAGCAAGATAACCCCGTGTTTCGCAGGCTCGAGGAAGACTGTGACGGCTGCTCGACGACACCTAACGCCAACGATGAGTTGTTACTTCGAAGAATGCGCGAACTGATAATCAAAAGGATTACAGCGATGCAACTATCATCGACTCAGCGGAAATTAACTGTGATAAAAAGCAGAAGACAGGCCTTTCACCAACAGTCACGTACAAGAAAGCCCCACCAGCAGGGATACCCGTAATTTTCGAGCTGACAGACCCTGGCACCTCGTTCTGGAAAGTGAATCCGAACAAACTGGGCAGTGAAGTAGTATCTGCTGCTAAAGAGAAAGTGTAGTCGTTCCGTGTGAACAGAGATGGCAACTTCTCCGTAAGTGTCTCTACAGTTAATGCATTTCCCAGACTTCTTGAGTTAACACATGTTGCTGGTCTTGAAGTAGCACCGTATATACCGCAGTCGTATGTGAGGAACCTAGGAAAGATTAGACAAGTAGCACTGCAATACAGTGAAGATCAACTGCTTGAATATTTAAGAGACAGTGGTTTAATGTCAGTCAGGAAACAAATTAAATTGCTGCGTCGTTAGGATGGTTCAGCAGAGCCACATTTGCTCGGCAGTGTAATTTCTGAGCTCTCCCCTGACAAGCAGCTGCCGCCTCGTATTCTCCTACGCTTCACAAGTCATCCGGTTAAACAGTACCTACAGCCTGCTGCACGATGTTACAACTGCCAACGATATGGACATGTTGCCAAATCGTGCCATGGACGACTTCACAGCAAAATCTGTGCAGGAGCTCATGATTACAAAAAATGTACACCGAGGAATCATCCCAAATGTGCCAATTGCAATGGAGACGACGTAGCGTAATATGCTGGTTGCCCGAAACATCAGATGGCTTCTCGACTAAAGCGACAGAAAATTTCGCATGGGAGAGCTTGAAAAAAGGGATCGCCTTGTCCGAATCCTGACACTGTACATCCACTCCCTTTACTTCAAAATCACAGAAGAGTACAACACCACTGTCGTATGCGACAGTAGCCAAGCGTTCTCCAGCTCAGAAAAACAAAAGTACAGCAAACGGACCGTACAGGAAGATCACCAAGCGTTCAAAGGCAGACAAGCGACAGCAGGACACCGAAATCATTAGCCACTCAGGATAACCAAGCGTCCACACCTTTCACCTCGCCAAAGCCAAAGGCACAAGAGCAACGTGCACGGAAAACAACTGATGTGGATATGGTTATGTCAATGCTCTTTCTTGCTTTGAAGGCAATCCTGCGTGTATTTTCACAGGCGAATGACCTTCCAGAGGTGGGCGCAGTCCTTTCATTAGAGCTTCTAGCAGTACAACGAAAAATTGTTGTATAGCGAAATGGCTCTACAAATGAACAACTGTTTCCGCAACACAGCTGTGTTTCAGTGGAATGCCAATGGCCTTAGGTCCAAAAGCACAGACTTTAGGAAGCTGGTTGCTCAGTATAGCTTCCCTGTTCTATGTCTGAATGAAACCAACGTTGGCTCTGACTTTACAATTTCTAATTATGTCACATAAGCACCAAGACGAAATCCAGGCTTGAGCAGGGCACTGTATGCGTACGGCACAACACACCTTCTTTTGTTTTATACTCATCGGACTCGGACGTGCCAGAATTTGTAGGGTGGAAAATTCAATTCCAGAAACTTACCATCACCGTAATTTGTCTTTATTTGCAACCATTGACACGCATCTCCGAATCATCCCTGATTCACTTATTGGGTAAGGCCCAGGGATCTCCCTCATCTGTGGAGATTTTAAAGCGCACAATACCACGTGGGGCAGTACTCATACTGATTCACGTGGAAAAACACTTGAAAAAGCAATTGATTGATGCTGCTTGTTGTACTGAATGATGGATCAGTAACGTTTTTAAGAAGTAATAATTATGCCAGCTGTCTAGATTTGGCTATAGCCTCCCCTGACATTGCACGACATATGAACTGGTGTACAGACCTCGAAACACGAGGGAGTGGCCATTACCCAGTTCTCATGCACACCCAAAAATGCAAGTGCAAACGACTACATTGATTACAAAACTAACTGACTGGAAACTATTTGATCATACTGGACATACTGGACTATGCAATTATACTGGACGTGACTTGATGGTAGTTAATGAACTGGATAACTGCATTAAAAGCAGTTACTTCCGTGCGACAAGGTTTACAGCTGTCCCAGCGGGCCACTCCAGTGCAGATGCAGATTATGAGCGCCTACGAGCAATTAGAAGACGAGCGGAACGTCGCTATTGCCACACAGGGCAGCTAGAAGATTACAAGAAGAGTCAGGCCACATTTACAAATCTAATCGACTCATGCAAAAGTTAGGCTGGAAAAAATCGGCATGATTTCTGCAGTTCATTGACGCCATGTACTCCACTTCCAAAAATCTGGCAAACAATCACTGCTCTAAGTCATCGAGTCTCCCAGCGAAACCCATTCAGAGCATTGCCCAAATCTCTTGTATTATCCGAACGTGGTGTTTCTAATAGATTTCGCACAATGCTGACGGGAACTGGGCGATTGGTTCACAACACTACTGCACTGCCTACTTCTGTAGAGCAGCAAATCCAAGATGCATACGATTTATCACATGCTCAACTGGATAACACGTATTCTCTACTAGAGTTGCGTGCTGCTTGATCCCGCGTAAGAACGGCAACTGGTCCCGACAACGTATCGTACAGTGTTCTGAAAAATCTAGGACCCAACGGCATGCCAGTTCTTCTACGGATATAAAACGACATCTGAGCGAAGGCGTACGTTCAATGTGTTGGAAGGTCGCGAGAATCGTCCCACTGCTGAAACCCGGTAAATCACCGCTTTCGCTTGACTCGTTCCGACCAGTCAGTGTCACTATCCGTGTATATAAATTCATGAAAAAAAAATGGTTGACAGAAGTTCACAGTGGTGGATGGAAGTTAACAACTCCCTCCCAGAACAGATGGCTGGCTTCGGACGACGGCGATGCACCATGGACTGCGTCTTCGACCTCGTTACATTTGTAAAACATGAGACCAGCTGTGGAAACATGGCTGCTGCGGCGTTCATAGATATTAAGAAGGCGTTCAACTCTGTGAGCCACGTTTTTGTGCTGCATGGGCCTACCTCACTAGGGGTTCACGGTCGTATCCTTCAATGCATCGCCAACTTCTTACGTAACAGACAAATATACTTTTCAACCAATAACGGAGACAGCGATCGCTTCAACATAAGCAAAGGTGTACCCCAAGGAAGTGTTCTAAGTCCGCTTGTTTTCAATACTGCAATAGCAGGTCTTCCAGAAGTGCTACCCCAAGCCTTGAACATATTGTCACGGGGTCGTGACGTGGCCGAAGACAGGAGACTTCGTGTTGGGATTTAACTGTTTATTTGGGCGAACCTGTGCCCGGTAAACGGAAAGTCCAATTACAGCAGCAGTCTCGCACAGAGAGCAGTCTCGGACTGATAGCGGCGAACGGAGCGTCGGCCTTCCATCAACAACTGACAAGCGGCGAAGCGCGTCGGCATTTATACTCTTGCCGTCGAATGTTCTAGCGTTATCGCTGGCGGCGGCGTAGGTTCCAGAACAATCTGTACCGTTTGCACAGTGGGTGTGATCTTATCGAAATGATCTACTACAGTCCGGAACCTTCTCAAAAACTGCAGGGGCGGTTCGCGCTGAGAATGGTGTGGTGTTTTGGGACGATAACAAAAACTTGGGAAATCGAACGTGGCATTGCCCCCCTTTGAAAATAAGGCATCGTCCCGATGCGTTAACTAAAGATGAAGGTACAATAATAATGCTAGAAAGTACAATGAATAAATTACGATACAACTATAATACAAAAAAACACTGTTTCAGTTTGTTAACGCGCATGAAACGGCTTGAGGCGCGCGACATGTACGACTTCAGGTCGCGATCGGCGTCGTTGAGAGTTCGTGATGCCGTCGGGGACAACCTCGTAATCAAGTGGGCCGAGACGTCGAACCACCCTGTACGGTCCGAAGTACCGTCGCAGAAGCTTTTCACTTAGTCCACGTCGGCGTATCGGCGTCCACACCCAAACACGTTCACCGGGCTGGTATTCCACGAAGCGTCGTCGAAGGTTGTAACGGTGGCTGTCGGTCGTCTGTTGATTCTTGATACGGAGACGCGCAAGTTGTCGGGCTTCTTCGGCAAGTTGAAGGTACTCGCTCATATCGAGGTTTTCTTCGTCGGTGACGTTGGGTAACATGGCATCGAGCGTCGTTGCCGGGCTCCTTCCGTAGACCAATTTGTATGGAGATATCTGCGTCGTCTCCTGCTCCACCGTGTTGTATGCGAAGGTCACATACGGAAGAATGGCGTCCCACGTGTTGTGTTCGACATCGACGTACATTGACAGCATGTCGGCGATCGTCTTGTTAAGCCGCTCGGTGAGGCCGTTGGTCTGTGGGTGGTACGCTGTCGTCCGGCGGTGGTTTGTTTGGCTGTATGCCAAGATCGCTTGAGTTAAGTCGGCAGTGAATGCCGTTCCTCTGTCGGTGATAAGGACCTCCGGGGCGCCGTGACGTAGGACGATATATTCGACGAAGAACTTAGCTACCTCGGATGCACTGCCTTTTGGCAGGGCTTTTGTCTCGGCGTTGCGGGTGAGGTAGTCGGTAGCTACCACGATCCACTTGTTTCCGAAAGTCGACGTCGGGAACGGCCCCAGTAGATCCATACCAATCTGCTGGAAAGGTCGGCAAGGTGGATCAATTGGCTGCAGATGTCCCGCTGGCCTTGTCGGCGGTGTCTTGCGTCACTGACAGTCCCGGCATGTCCTCACATAACGAGTGACGTCGGTGGCAAGACGTGGCCAGTAGTACCTTTCTTGTATCCTCGCGAGCCAGCGAGAAACACCGAGGTGCCCTGCCGTCGGATCGTCGTGCAGGGCCGGCAGGAGTTCTGGTCGCAGAGCTGAAGGCACCACAAGGAGGTACTTAGCTCGAAGCGGTGAAAAGTTTTTCTTTTGTAGAAGACCGTTTCGTAGAAAGAACGACGCAAGTGCGCGCTTGAATACCTTTGGGACTTCAGCGGTCCTGCCTTCGAGGTATTCTATTAGGGCCTTAAGTTCCGGGTCGGCCCGCTGTCGTTCAGCGATGTCGTCGGTAGTTATCGTTCCCAAGAAGTACTCGTCATCCGGGTCGTCGGGTAGCGGTTGGTCGACAGGCGCACGAGAGAGACAGTCGGCGTCAGAGTGCTTTTTGCCGGACTTGTAAATGACAGTAATGTCATACTCTTGAAGTCTCAGGCTCCATCGTGCGAGGCGACCTGAAGGGTCCTTCAAGGTGGCTAGCCAACACAAGGCGTGGTGGTCGCTCACAATTTTGAAGGGCCTGCCGTAGAGGTAGGGGCGAAATTTCGACGTAGCCCAGATGATGGCGAGGCACTCCTTTTCTGTTGTGGAATAATTTGCTTCTGCTTTGGATAGCGATCGGCTGGCGTAACTAATAACCCTTTTAAGTCCGTCAGCCTTCTGCACAAGAACGGCGCCAAGACCTACGCTGCTTGCGTCAGTATGTATTTCTGTCTCGGCGAATTCGTCGAAATGGGCAAGTAACGGAGGCGCCTGGAGGCGATGTTTAAGCTCCTGGAAAGCGTGTTCCTGTGGCGTTTCCCACTTGAACTCCACGTCGGCCTTGGTAAGGTTAGTGAGAGGATCGGCGATGCGGGCGAAGTTTTTCACGAACCGCCTATAATAGGCGCACAGGCCCAGAAATCGACGCACGGCCTTCTTGTCAGTGGGCGGCGGGAAGTCGGCGATGGCGGCTGTTTTCCGTGGATGTGGACGTGGTGCATCGACGGCGAAGCCACGCAGCCCCATCTGTCGGTACTGGCAACGGCGGTAAGTGTGCCTGGCCTCGCCGCAGTGGTAGCACAGTGGGCGGTGGTCAGGGGTGCACCAAACGTCGGTTTTCCTCGGCACACTGCACTGGCCCGCTGGCGAACGGTAGGTCGTCAGTGGGGGTGCTGGCGGCGGTGGTGTCCGGCGACGGAAGTGCGACAGGGCGGCGTTTTGGCGTGGACGGGGAGGAGCGTTGTGGCGCACTGCAGCGGCGTAGCTCATAGTTTCTGGCTCGGGAAGCGGTGTTTGGGGAATTTGAAGTGATTGCCGAACTTCTTCTCGCACAATGTCGGCAATCGAATCCACTTGAGGGTGCGCCGAAGGCAACAGTTTGCGCAGCTCTTCCCGCACGATCGCTCGGATCGTTTCACGCAGGTTTTCGGAGTCACTGGTTTGAGCAGCAGCGCATTCTGGAGTCAGGCGACGATTATACTGTCTGGTGCGCATGTCAAGGGTTTTTTCGATGGTGGTCGCCTCGGATACAAATTCTTGGACGGTGTTCGGTGGATTCCTCATTAGTCCCGCGAAGAGCTCCTGTTTGACCCCTCGCATGAGGAAACGAACTTTCTTCTCCTCAGGCATGTCTGGGTCAGTGTGACGAGATAGGCGGGTCATCTCCTCTGTGAAAATTCCAACCTTCTCATTTAGTAGCTGAACCCGGGTCTCTAGTTGAGCAGCGGCCCTTTCTTTGCGAGCGACGCTCGCGAACGTTTGCAGAAATGCGCCGCAGAAGACATCCCACGTTCGGAGCGTGGACTCACGATTCTCTAGCCAGGTCCTTGCGGTGTCTTCCAGGTAGAAGTACTCACGACGGAGCTTTTCTTCGTTGTCCCAGTGGTTGAGGGCGGCCACTCGGTCATATGTTTCTAGCCAGGACTCCGGGTCTTCGAACGATGACCCATGGAAAATTGGTGGTTCCCTGGGTTGATGCATGACCATCGTGGGCTGGGATGCGGCGGTTGTCATTGTCGCTGCAGTCGCGGTCATGGCCTTGGTCTTCCGCGCCTTGTCTTCTAGAATCCCGTACTCCGGTGGTAGCCCTTGCTGTCGGTGGCTTGTTCGCTGCTCCTGGTTGGCGTCGGTGTCTTCTCCGCGACGTGGGCTGGGTTCCCGGCTTGACGGGGGCGTCCGGTACATGAACGAAGCAGCACCTCCACCAGATGTTACGGGGTCGTGACGTGACCGAAGACAGGAGACTTCGTGTTGGGATTTAACTGTTTATTTGGGCGAACCTGTGCCCGGTAAATGGAAAGTCCAATTACAGCAGCAGTCTCGCACAGATAGCAGTCTCGGACTGATAGCGGCGAACGGAGCGTCGGCCTTCGATCAACAACTGACAAGCGGCGAAGCGCGTCGGCATTTATACTCTTGCCGTCGAATGTTCTAGCGTTATCGCCGGCGGCGGCGTAGGTTCCAGAACAATCTGTACAGTTTGCACAGTGGGCGTGATCTTATCGAAATGATCTACTACAGTCCGGAACCTTCTCAAAAACTGCAGGCGCGGTTCGCGCTGAGAATGGTGTGGTGTTTTGGGACGATAACAAAAACTTGGGTAATGGAACGTGGCAATATCAATGTACACCGACGACATGTGCATATGGACGTCTCACAAATCACTGGAAGTGATCGAACAACGGCTTCAACAAGGACCAAATTCAATAAGTGATTACCTCAAAGAGCGAGGCAAGCAGATTTCTCACGCCAAATCGGTACTTCTGCCATTCACGAGAAAGACAATGAAAAACTTGAGGCTTTTTGTGAATGGCCAGAGAATCGAAATCACACGAAAGCATCGCTTCCTTGGCGTTACGTTAGATAGCCAACTCAGATGGGGTCAGCATATTGCTTACCTGGAAAATCAAGTCAACGGCACCATAAATGTTATACGTCGCATCACGGGAACAAAATGGGGAGCTACATCAGCGTCTCTACTCCACGTCAATTGTGCACTAATCCGACAGAATCCGGCCTAATCTGCGCCAGTTCTCCACAACATCTTCCAGACGTCACTACGCCGACTTCAGCTGTTACAAGCACGAATTTTGCGCATATGTCTGGGGGTTCCACAGGCTACACCAAGTTCTCTGACGCTCGCAAAGGCAAGATAACCCAACTTTATAGTAATTAGAAATGGGGAGACATGTCGGCACCTATTTCATCTAGTCCCGCAACACCCTTCCCTTCCGCTCATGCCCAACATCGTGACCTTTGCTGGAGCGCAAATACACCATGTGTACCATTAGTACGTTTCCCGGCTTCCTGTGTCGACACAGTGGCCACTGGACCATAACTAGCCGCCACAGTTGCTTGAGCTACCAACTATTGAATTGTCAATAGAAGGACTTCGCAGCAAACATGAAGTGCCAACCGTTGCCGCACTGCAGTTGGCATCACATCATCTGTTTGACAGGTGCCAAGGATACACTTATGTGTACACTGACAGATCCGTCACCAAAGAAACAGCCACATTAGCATTCGTAATTCCGGAATTAGACGAACAATATACATGTCGGCTGGGTCTTCTCTCCTCTTTAACAACGTCAGAGCTCATAGCGATTATGCTAGCTATAAACTTTATTAAACTGTCAACAATACCAAGAAAATGGGTGGTAATTACAGACTCTCTGGCAGCACTTGCATGTGTGGAAAATGCCACTTTAAGACACATTGATGTGCGTATACTTTATGCTATACTAAAAGAGCACTCAGACGCTACAAAGTCGAATCCTCAAGTGGCATTTCAGTGGGTTTCCAGTCACTTGAGAAATAAGGGAGATGAAATGGCAGATGAGTTGGCGAAAACTGCTCACAACTCCACGCAAACGTCCATCATTCCGGTATCTCAATAAGAAGTAAACACAATTTTAAGAACAACAAAACGCGAAATATGCCTGTCTACCTCAATATTCTGTTGATCCTAATCTTGAATATCAATTAGACCGTGACCTCCCAAGACGTATTGATACACTCATTCATCGTCTACGACGCGTAACTGCTTACACTTACACTTACTACTCAGTATTTAGCGTGAAACATCGTCAGCATGTTCATGCGGCCACGACGACGAGGATATCTGTCCCCTCTTGCTCGACTGTCCGAAACGCGACACACACCGAAGGCGACTAGAACAGGAACTGCATAAGTAAGATCACGAGCGGCCATTTGCGTTGAATAAATACTATGTCTATGGCCATTCATAACAAACCGCAAAGCAATGAAGGTGCTGCAACAGTTCCTCAAAGAAACGAAGATTTCTGACGAATACTGAGTGGAGAAAAGTTAAAATTGAGCGTTATGTGTTTGTCCTGCCCGTAGCAGAACGTTTGCACTCACCCATGTAGGACTGTATGCTATTGTTTTTTTTAATATTTTTATTGTACCAATCAAGTGGAAAGGGCTAGCCGTCCCCAAGTATGTTGACAAAAACTCCTTCGTTTATTTTCTATTTCAATAAAAAAGTAGCCTCATTGCAAAAGCTACGAATACAAGTAAATGTACCAGTGCTTTTATCACTTGGCTGCACTTCATTTGGTCACTGCCACAGGAATATATGCTCTACTGTGTTTGACTACATCAATGCAACTACAAGATTACCGTTCTAGTGAACCCTAACTTTTTCAGATCTTTATTTTGTATAACTCGTAGCGATGTATGTCAGGAACAAAAGATGGTTTCCCGCCTGCTCAGCAAACATTTTTTTGTGTATTGGCAGTATCATCTCTAAATTAGTTCTTCAGATCAGCTTTATTTTATTGTAGTTTCATTTAAGTAGCATGCCACCCAGTTCTTGGCCCATCCCCTCTGTGGGTGAGCGCCATCTATGTGAGGTCATCAGCCTCAGCATCAGCATCAGTGACGGTTGAGCACTAGCATTTTTCAGTGTAAATAAACCTAGCACATCCTTCACAATATTATTGTGGTAGTGGGTAGCCAGCAAGTGTGCTTGCTGCAGTTACCCAGTTAGTGTATAGAAAAGGCTCTGAAATGCTGCTCTTCTACATTTCGCTGTGACTGTGCTGCGCCTTCCATGCAGGCCCGGCGTTTTTTACGCGCCCACCCTATTCGTTCAGTGCGTTTGGAATAAGAAAAGCACAATTTCGTTGTCGAATGCAGGCGCTGCCAGGTAGCGATTACCCGAGGCGTCGCCCTCACTCATGGAATCTGTACACACCAAAAACTTGGACCGTCCCCCGCTAAAGGAACGCATGTGTAGAAATGCGAAGCAGTGGGTGCTAGCGCTGACACTGGCGGCGAAGTTGACGCTGGCGCTCATCAAGCGAAAGCCAAAACGCCCTTGATTGAATTGCGAAAGCGCGATCCAGTGCCTACAAATATTAGCTAGTGAACGGTTGTGCAGCGCGAGCGTTCGGTTTTTTACTAGCACACGCTGGCTGCGTCCGCCTTGTCAAGTGAGAGAGGGGAGCCGAAGTTTTGCTGATGGCATCCTGGGCCACCCCGAGAGGCGAGCATGCGGCACGAGAAGTGATCATGCGCAGTGGGGGTGTAAGGAAGGACAGCGTTACACAGGCTAGTTAAAGAGCTGCTTCGAATCTAAAAAAAATATTCCCGCGGTGCTCTTCTGCTTTGCTTGGCCGTCAGTCCGCATTCCCAACTTGTGCTCTCCCCTCGACCAGTCACAGCAGGTAAAAGATGGGACGCACGACGCCCATTCCGTTTCTCTCCGGTTTAGCAGTGGTGTTCAATAACTGTTTGGCACAAGCTGAACTTACTTACGCTTCATTGTAGCTGGCCCAGTATCCTTGCTTCTTCAAAACTGATGTGATATCTGCTGTATCCGTAATACCCCTACAGAGAAAAGAAAGAAAGGGGCCACATATAATGAGCGACGCAATTATTAAATATATAATGTTTACACGCTAGAGACGCACATGCGTCATGCAAGTGAATAAACAAGTCACTTAATGGTGAGCGTGAGAGTGTTATGTTGGCTGTGGCGTCTATTTAGTCGGAAATATTATGATAAACAACAAGTGACACTATGTAGCAACAACACACACAAATATTCTGATCCAGACCGTTCCCACGTGCGTTGATATTTTTGAGGTTCGTTCGCTTGCTGGTGTAGCACGTGCTGACGCAGCCCCACTGTTGAGTGTGTAGTCTGATGTAGTGTTCCGTGATCGTGCTTCGTTGGCGGCGTCGTAGTGACATGTTTCCGCGGATATGAAGAAGTCGAGGAGAAAAGCTCGATTGGAGAAGTGAAATCTTTTCTGGGATAGCAGCGGGTTGCGGAAAATGCTCAAAACGAGCTCCAAGCAATCTTCATTGATACATCTGATTTTTGCAGTTACAGTGGCAGTGATGAATTGGGCTTTAACACTTCTACACTTACAAGAACTACAGAATTCTCTTATTCTTCAGCCCACTTTCCATGCGCTAATGGCAGTAGTGACTACCACCTCCTTGGCGGATAACCCTGTGAAGAAGAGCACAGTTTGGTGTCACCTAGTGCAGTCTGCGACGATAACTCTTTGGTGGACGCTGCTACTGTGAATAGCGATGCCCCCGAGGACAGTCTTCCAGTGGAATTGCAGCAGTGGGTGCTAGAAACAAAGATCTCTGCCATTTATCTCGGCTTCCTCTTGAAAATCCTCAAGGCTGATCACCCAGATTTCACTATAGATGCAAGAACTTTCCTGAAAACGCCAAGAGAGATTTCAGTACTTCCGAGGGGTAAGGGACTCTTTTATTTTGGGATAACTTCTGTTTTTCGCCATCACATAGCCAGTATTGTATCCGAACTGTGTAACACTTTGTCGCTTATGTGGACGGGATTCCCATTTCAAGAAGCTCGAAAAAGCAGTTACGGCCAATGCTTATTGTGAGTGTGAAAGAGAGTGTTGTCTGCACGCCTTTTATTGTTCCTCTTTATGAAGGAGACACAAAGCCTCACAATTGGGCCGCTTATATAGTTGACTTCATGAAGGAAATACAAGCTCTTCTGAGGGAAGGTATCAGCTACAATGGTAATTTATTTCAGAGTTCAGCTCAGTGCATTATTATGCTACGCGCCCGCAAGAGCATTCTTTAAATGTAATAAGGGTCTTACTGCCTGCTACAGATACGAAAATGTTCTCAGTAAGGCGTTTACTCGAATGCTCACAACAAGGTTCTTTCCCGATACTGTACAAGTCCTTGCGTACGGAAGACAGTTTTAGGTTTATGCAACAGTGTACACACCCCTACGGGGAATCGACTTTGCTCTGTCCAGGAATATGGTTACTGAGCCACTTTTCACTGGAACATATGCACCTTGTTTGCTTAGGTGGGATGAGAAAACTGCTAGTGAAATATTGGGTGACTAGTCGTCTATGCCACTCAAAGTTCCGTACATAATGTAAAATGGCCATTGCTTCAAGCCTCGTGCTTTTTGATGCACATGTTTCTTTTGACATGAAGTGACGACCAGGAGCACTCCTACATTTAGAACAGTGTAAGGCTGGGGAGCTCAGAAACTTCCTCATGTATTATGGGCCTGTTGTTTTGAAAGGGAACGTGGACAGTAGGTTTTTGAATCAATTCATTATGCTAAGTGTTGCCATAACGACTTTTGCAAGCGAGACATTTTCAGCTAGCCTTGTCAACACTGCCGAGTGTCTCCTCAGAGAGTTTCTTGCTGAAGCAGGTGAGCTTTATAGAAATGAAATGTATGTAATGTTCACTCCTTGCTTCACGTAGCTGACGACGTCCGATCCTTTGGACCGCTCGGTGCATATACACTGAATTTAGATTTGAAAGTTGCCTCCATGAGGTAAGAACACTCCTGAAAACGCATGTGCGAGCTCTACAGCAAGGTGACCGAGAGCTAAAAAAGAATGAAGCGAATTCTCAAGCAGTGCAATCATTTTCGGCACCATAATCTAAGCTATCTCTCTAGACCACACTATGATGGCCCACTTCTCTTGTAATTTACAGGGCACCAGTATTCTACACTTGAAACTCAGGATGCTATTTTTACTACCAAAAGGAGAGACGACTGTGCTAACTTAAGAGAGAGACACATTGTTCGAATTGCCAATATTATAAGGTTCGATGTAGCGAAGAAAGGGACCCTGAAACACTTTTTTAGGTAAACGTGGAATGAATTCACTGGAAGAGTTTATTGCCTCACGAATTTAACGGCGCAAAAGTTTTGAAAATTCCTCCAGTATGAGCGGAATTACAAAAATTTGTCACACGCTGCAATCGCATTCTTTCTTTTCTCGCCACGACAACAGCGCTGGAGGCTAAGCAGGGAAGAATGGCTGGGCCACAGACAAACTTCATGTGCGCCCCACGACCTTGAGCACTTCTTTTTTCATTTTTTATTCGAATGCGCAGCTTTCTCAGTGTGGTCACGCGCGCACGCGTGGACAAGTAGTGGCCTCCCGCGGCGATCTCTGCGACGAGCGAGCAGACCATGCTGAAATCAGCCAATGGCTGATAGATAGCCTTGCTACGTGGGATTTTTGGGCATATTGCGCAGTTCGTCGAGAGCAGAGAAAGCCACTTGTAGCTCACTTTGATAATTCATTGTGAATTCCAGGCTGCGTGTGGCGCTATATTTGGCTCGCGTGTTGTCAGGAGCCACTCTACTGGTAGGGAGCTTTTCTTAACCATGCTCAAGAAGAGTTTAAGGGCCCTCTTAAAGGCGTGGGCCGAGCGTCCCATCGTAATTGTATGCACCCACTTCCTGTTAGTTCTTGGGCTGGCCGTAAAGGGCGGTACTTGTAGATATAACGAAATGCATATACGCTGAAAAATGCGAGTGATGCGATATTAGAGTACGTTACTTGTAATATCATAAATAATAGAAATCGCAGCATACCGACGAGTGAATGATGATAAGTGGGGCGAAGCGTCCATCATTCCGTCCGCGCTTCCGGCCATCCGTTCGTTCTTGCTTCCGTCTATCCGTCCATTCCTTGATCCATGCATCCGTCCGTCCTTCCGAGTATCCGTGCATTCGTGCATTCGTTCATGCGTCCATCCGACCGTTCGTGTGTCATCTCGTGCGTTCATACGTTCGTGCGTCCGGCCCTGCATTTGTCCGTGCGTTTGTCTGTCCGCTCGTACGTTCGCCCATGCGTCGGTCCTCTCGTGCATCCATCTCTGCGTCCATTCGTCCGTCTGTCTGTCCCTGCGTTCGTGCATGTGTCCGTTCGTCTGTACGTCCATCCGTTCATCCGTGCGTCCATCTATCTATCCATCCGTCCGTCTGTGCGTACGTCCCTGCATTTGTTCATGCGTCCATTCATCCCCCCACCCATTCGCCAACAGGCAGGCAGACAGACAGACGACAGACGGACGCTGCCAGCGAATAATTCATGGTTTGCCAATGAAAAGTATGATACGCGCAAGGTGGCGGCAGCTACCTCGACAACAGAATTCCGATGTTCAAGCGCGCGAAAAAATAGCGATGACGTCACACGAAGACGTTGCGATCACGTGTTCGTCGATGGTGCTGTACGCTAGGGGGTGCGGTGTATTATAATAAAAGCTGTTTTATTGTGCGCGCGCGTTCAGAAAGTTGAGGGATGGACAAGGCTGCAGAGCACAATGCGCGCAAGGTTGCGGCGGCTCGCGCTCGAAAACGGAACACCAATCTGCGAGGCGGAACAGTGTCGTGAAGCTGCGTGGCGGCGCCGACAAGAAGCCGGTGTATGGGAAGGCGAGGCTAAAAGGGCGCGGCAGTGGCGTGCGCACTAGGGTTCACTCCACTCTCCACCATTAACTTCGTGGCTGTCATTTTTTTTTCAGAAAGCTGGATTGCCTTTACCATCAACGTTTTGTATCTGAGATCTTTAACGTTTGGAAAGCTTCACAGCGTTCAGCAGATTTTTCTGTGTGGAGTGCAAACGATATTGTACACAAGTGTGTCTGCCCACCAGGCAGATAAGCGACGTATCCAGTTTTTCCTCTCTTGCATACAAACGAGTAGATAAATATTTGCAGCATGTCTAGAGTGCATTGTTGTTTTTGTTTCTTGTGATGCCGTTCTTTCTATTTACTGCTTATGTAACCAACCTATGCCTTGCATCAGACAAAATTTGACGTAACAATGAAAAGGAGGCTTAACGTGTGATTGATTCTGGAATTCTGTAGCATGTGTATAACCAGCAGAGTTCCTGAGATAAGTTTCGTTTGATATTTTTCGAGTATTACCGAGTAATCGATTACTTGAAAAAAGACAGAGATTCAGGGTTAGATAGAAGCTTGAAGAAACAAAAAATTATACACACGCTAAGGAAAGCAGTTGGGGCATTAAAAAAAGTCCGCCTGTACAAATGTCGGCTCAAGTGGCACTATGTGTTTACAAATTGTCATCTCCAACTACTTCTACAAGCACCATGAAAGGCAGTCAGATCCATTTAGTATAATTTAGACGTTCCAATCAGCCACAATGTCGATGGAGTACACTAGGCTCTCTGGCATTGGAGTTTCGCTAGCATTCATTCTTGTGCTAGTAAATGGGTATAAGAAATATATAAAAGCATCACATTGTGTACGTTCGCCGCAAAAGGGTGTTCAGCATTGATGTTTCCTAGGAAAGATATCCGTTTTTGTGGCACTCTGTCAATCCTCTTAACTATTCGACTGCAATGGCGGTAAAGAATCTATATTGCTTTTTTTCTACGCACCAGTCACAAAAAATAGTACAGTACACAAGAACTTGAGAGACCTTGCGAGATTTCTTTGACCTCTAATTTATTTCACACTTCAGCCAACATGTGCAAGAACTGTAAAATTAACTGTTACGCCCTAATAAAATCTACCGCTTGTAAGGTGAACTAGGCTATGTTTACATTTTGTGCAGTCATGCTTTGCAGGTTTTTCAGCAGATTGTGTGCAAGAAAACATGTATTTGTCAATATGTGTCGAAAGCCTTATTTTTATTGTACGTTTCCATTTTGCATACTTCGTTCAAGTGCAACTATTGCCACTGTCAGTATATATGTCTACCCTACATAACAACATTCCAAGACACTAAATATTTTATTTTATGAAAAAATGGTGTCCAATGTTTCTTATATGAGCTTCAGTAATAATTAGAAGGAGTGTGTAATAATTACGTAATTATTTTGGCAGCGTTCATGTTCCATACTAAACAACAACCAAGTCATGGGTTAAAATACATGAGTGATTTGCTTCTTAGAACTTCTTGTTGGGGGCTAGTTGGTACTATCAGGGTCAAATGAAATACGAACAGCGGCAAGCTTTTGCAATGGTATAGTACGCCGTCCACTCATCTATCACCATGGGCCAGCACACATTTATGCACAGAGTGTCTGTCGAACGCGACTCGCACGCCTCTCTGAGGTGTTAACTGGATGGTGTGCAATATATCATCGTGAAGGCTTGCCGCTGCTTGAATTTCATTTGACGCTGACTATATACACGCTAACTGAATTGTAAAAAGACACTAACAGTCGAAAAAAATTTAAGGACACCCTTTCTGTTCTGTTCCAAATTGTTTTATTATGATGCTATAACCTACTACTCTGCGACGCCATCAGCTTTAAAGATGCTTGACCCTGTCCACCATAGACGCATTCACCTTTCTACTGATGGTTTTCGCATTAGCCCCTTAGAAAGCCTGTACGCTAGGTCAATTGAATTGTCGCTCTAGTTTAAGTGCTGTTATATGTCTTTTCCTTACTATCTCAGGTTGGATGCAGGCGAGGAACCTCCCACTTACTCCACAATTATTGATCTGTCTGATTCTACGTTCTTCCACAACCATCCTTTGCTGGGAGCCCTACTCAACTCACTCCGTGTGGGAAGCCTCACTGAGGAAACAGGCGTGCCACTTCTAGAACACTGTTTGATAGCTCCCGCAGTATATCCGCCACCGGGGCAGTGGCAGGATAGACTGCGACGTATCTTTCGTGGAAATAATTTAACAGGCACCTACTACACGTATCTGCATGCGCTTCCTCGAGCTCCAGCTTAAGTAAAATTGCCCAGAAATCTTTACAGATGCATCAAAGTCTCAAACTGATGTGTCCTATGCAGCTTTTGGGCCATATTTTGCAAATTCCGGTATGCTGCACCCTCCAAACAGGCCTTTTCACTGCAGAAGCCCACGCGATATCTGTGGCTGTCTGGCATACTAAGGAATCACATTACAACGCGCGGTTTTATACACAGATTCACTGAGCGTCGTTACAGTTTTCGAAGCATTCAAAGAACATAAAAATCCTTTTCTTGTGTCTTTTTTTCTACCTATTTTCAGCACCTACACCCTCAAATGATATGTTATGGTGTGCTGGGTGCCAGGGCACCTCGAGATCGCTGGAAATGCGGTGGCGGCGGACCAGCTATCTGTGTCTGTCCACAACCATGCACCCACCAATAAATTCATGGGGGTCCGTTCGTTTGACATGAAAACTTTCCTATGACGGAGGTTCAGGTTGTGCTGGCAGTGCCTATGGAATGGGCAAACATAAAACGAAATACATGTTATCAAACCAATACTTGAAGTTTGGCCACTAGTATCGAGATCACGCTACACACAAGTAACACTTACAAGGCTACAGATGGGACACACACAATCTACACTTTCATATCATTCGTTTAGGGCTGGCCAACCCATCTTTGAGAGGTGTGGAGATCTTATGGTTCTCCGTATGTTAGCTCAGTGTAGTGAGTTAGATGCTCTAAGAAAAGAAAAACGACATATTTTATAGCCCTACCGACAGCAATACCCACTACATTCTGTTATACTTATCGATAGGGATCCTTTTTTAAAACTTTAATCGCTTTTTACGTTTTTAAAAGATGTAGATAGTTTTAATCCCATGCCTTGTAGTCCAAACCGAGCTTCATTGCTTCTGCAAATGCAAGCAGCCTGAAAACTAGCGAGCGAGCCGCCTGACGCAATCACCAGCAATAGTGTGTCTTACGCAACGCGCGAAAGCTCCCTCCAACCACGGTTCCGACTCCAGCCCAATGATGCAGTCGACAGCATCTCATCCGGACCGTCTTACTGAACGTGTGGCAATACCACTTGCCAGGGGGTGCAATCCATCCCGCGACTAGCGGCGCTTCCTGGCAGCAGGCTGCTGACGCAAGCGCCCGCAACCGGCGGCGGTTTCTGATTGGCGGTTCCGGATGGGACGAAACAGTAACCGAGGCCACCAAGTGGCGCGACGAGAAGCAGCATCCGAGAACGTCCGAAGAAATGCCAGCTCCTTGTCGCACCTCCGAGCGAGCTCCTTAAGCTGTCGGCCTTAGTGCCGAATATGTAATGCCTCTCTTTATGCTGTGCCTAAATGTTGCCTTAACTCATTGTTGCCGTGTCCGCCACATCTATCAGCTCCACGCAGAAGCAGCGGCGAGCTGAGACACTAGATTACACATCAGTGGTGACCATGGCGCGTTACCCAACAGTGGATGGCAGCTGTGAAATCGGCCGGAGCCAACTACCACGATGCGGAAAATCCCTGATGCTTTCCCCTCTGCTCAATAGACTGCTCTAAGACAGGATGTAGTAGCTTAGAGAAAAGCATTGTGAAGCATTGGAGTGGGCTTTGATTGTTACAAGCCAAGTTGGAGTGCTTTGAAACCCAAGGTAATGCGAAGGGTCTAAACACGGTAGTGTTGAGAATTCCTTGCACGTCTTGCTAGTAGACTTATAGTGGGTACGGCAAGTATATTCCAAACAAGGGCAAACAACAAGAAGCTAATGTGAACGATGGAGAACCATAAAGTGAAGGAACTCATCGAAGTTTGTGAAGAACTTGGCCTTACTCTGGGCAGTGCGAAAGGAAAGGAAGCGATCCTTGATATTATGAAGAGGAGCAAGTTATGGCTGATGAAGTCAATGAGGCCTGGACAGAAATCAAAGCACGCCGCAAGGAGGCCGAAAGGCGAGAACTTCACGAATGCGAAGAAACAGGAAGGCGAGAACTTCGCGAGCATGAGCAGGCCGAAAGACAGGAGCGCCTCGAGCTGAAAATATTAGAATTGACAATCCTACTATGATCGCAGGCGCCTAGCATAGCTTCTGCGACGGTTCACGGCAGCGGTCATAAAATTCGACATTAACGGCTACAGTTCGTAGTAGGCAATGACATGGCGAAGTATCTCGTCAAGTTGAAACGCGTTTGTGAGCGAAATGTCATGAAGCGGTCTATTTGTGCGCAGAACCAGTTAGCTCTACTACAGGCGAAGTAACCAACCTAATAACGTGCTTGTCGAAGGAAGCGTTTGAGAGCTATGAGGAGGTTGAGAAATTTATATTAATACGTTATAAGTTCTCAGCCGAGGCTTTCCGGGAAAGGCTTCAGTATGCAAAAAATAGACAGTCACACGTTGACATTGCGTTTCATCCTAAAGCCGATTTAGTGGAATGGCTCCAGGGCGAATATGTTTATGACGATCGCGATAAGGTGGTACAATGCATTGCATTGGAATAACTCTACCACCACTTCGAGTATGACGTCAAGCTTTAGCTGAAGGACAAGCCTGGCACAGTACAGCTAAACAAGACAGCAGTGTTAGCTGAGGAGAAGTATGCTCGCCGAAACTTGCCTAGTAGGGCAGCGCGCGTTGAAAAGGGTGAAAGAAAAGTGCTTTTCAACGAAACCTGATAAAATGAAACCTACTCACTACCGTAATCTCAGAAAGGGCCCGTGTCTTACGAAAGTCACTGTAGGGGAAGGGCAAACGGAAGCACAGAAATCGCATGAGGTTCCTAAATAGCGCACTGATACCACACGAGGGTTTGAGTCACGCAATCCGCTAATCTGCTATAGGAGCAAAAATGAAGGGCACATCGCAGTAAGTTGTAAAGAAACCTTCGTTTTCGAAACAATCCGAGAGTCTGAAAAGAATACGCGGTTGTTAGAGCCGTATCTACCGGAAATCATTGTCAATGGTAAAACGTGTCGAGTGCTTCGAGATACAGCGGCAACCATGCACGTTGTCCATCCTTCGTTTGTGTCTCCGGACGTCTTCACAGAAGAATGCACGTGCATAACGAAAATCGCCGAGGAACAGAGTGGTTGCTTACCAATCGCTACGGTTGTCATTGAAGGCTCTTTCAATAAGCTTCGCGGCGAAGCGGCTGTCTGCCGCGCTTCCCGATTGTTTTTCTTGTCTTTTTTCGAATAACTCTGAGCAGCTCCTGAAAGAGCAGGGTAAATTGTTCGTTTCGAAATTGGCGTACATGGCCCTCACGTGATCGCAAGCGCGGAAGCTTTCGCAGAAATGTGACCTCGTTCAATGTAGTAAAACACCACTGCAAAGGCGGCCTATCTGCGTGACCTTGGCGGTGAGTCGAGCGAGCTCCCGACAGAAAACTCTCCGGGTGAGTCACTGCAGCCACCCATCGCTGAAGTGAGTAGCGTCTTCTCTATCGGTGAAGGAACCCAAGTGGCACCGTTGGCGAGGTGCGCACTACGCTCTCGCCTGTAGCTGGAAGTCGGTGTGAGCTATGCAGGGTTGATCGAGAAACGCTCATTCAAGAGCAACGTGAAGACCTCTCGATTAAATCTCTAATGGAAAGCGTAAAATTGGGAACAAAGGAAAAGAATTATTCTTTTTATGAGAAGTCAGGGCTCCTGTATCGTAGCCACACAGATGTGCAAGGTCACAAGTATGAGCATCTCTTGGTACTTCATAAGTATCGCCGCCTTAAAGAGACCCTGAAACACCTTTGTGAATAACCATCGAATTGATTTACTGGAAAAGCGCATTGCCTCAAAAATTGAAAGGCGCAAAATTTTCAAGAATCCGTCTAGTACAAGCGGAGCTACAAAGGTTTGCCACACGCTGCAATCGCACTCTCTCTTTTCTCGTCCTGACGAAAGCACTGGAAGCTAAGCAGCGAGGGATGGGAGGGGCAAACAAAGAATGTCAAGCAGGCCTCGTGACCTTGAGCACTACTTTGCTTTTTTTGCTTTTCGAATACGCTGCTTTTTCGGTGCGATTGCGCGAGCACGCGTGTAAAAGTGACGGCCTCTCGTGGCAAAATCTGAACAACCAAGCGTGCCGTGTTCGAATAAGCCAAGGGCTGATAGATGGGCTTACTACGAGTGATTTTAGGTATAGTGCATTGTTCGTGGAGAGAATAGAAAGCCATTTTTAGCCGAGTTTGATAACTTATCGTAAATTCCAGGCCGCGTGCTACGCTATAATACTTGGCTCGCGTGTTGGATCAGCAGCGTTTTCTAAACATGCTCCAAAAGTTTGGCAGGTTCCTTTTAAATTGACTTGTTTCTGAGGTGGAGCATGCTACTTCAAAAGCCCAACTTTGAAGTTCACTACAAGAAAGAAAAGCTAAACGCTAACACAGGCGCATTGAGCCCTGCGTTTTAGTCAGTACGTTTTCCACCTTTCGATCTTTCGATGGCAAATCGGGGCAAAATTTTGACCTCACCACAGCTTTAGCTGTGCGCTCCCATCCAGAGTGACCTCCAGGGGTCAACTTTGTGTTGTATTCTACTTCATTGCGTTGCTCTGTCGCACACCATTACAAGAACACGCGCATCGGTGCCTTACGTCCCAGGCTTCAGTGAAGCCCTCGCTCAGGTTTTGCGCGGCTACGACGTACAAGTGGCTTACGTTCCAACACGAAAGCCATCGACCAGGTATACCTACTGAAATACACATAAATGGAACAGCCATCTCTGGCACGCCGCTTGCAAATCAGTTTAATATGCATTTTTTGACATCAGGTGCTTTTCTTGGCCCCAAGGTAGCATCATCTTCGAAATCTGCTATTTCCTACATTCCTACAGCCTACAAGGATTCTATGTTTTTAACACGTACCTCAGATGTAGAGATAGCATCTGCGGTGTTCGCACTGAGAGACACGTGCTCGCCCGGTTACGATGAAATCGGCGTTTCGCCGATTAAGGCTGCTATTTGTGACATTTCTGCCCCACTAACTTATATCTGAAACAGAATGTTGGAGACTGGTATTTTCCCTGATAAAATGAAGGTTGTGCGTGTTACTGTCATTCATAAAGTTGGCAGTAAAAATGACCTGTATAATTATCGACCAATATCGGCACTGCCTCTTTTTTCCAAAACCGCAGAGCGTATTATTTATAAACGATTGTATGATTTCATTCAAGTTAGAAATATTATCTCGAAACAACAGTACGGCTTTCAATGTGGAAAATCAGTGGAATCTGCTTTACTGCAGGAAAAAGAAAAAATACTTAGTAATTTCGACCAGCAATATTTCACAGTTGGAATTTTTTTTCACTTTCGAAAAGCGTTTGATTCGATCAAACACCAAATCTTGTTTCATATGCTAACGGAATATGGTATTCATGGACTGGCCCTTACATTATTTAAGAGTTACCTCGAAGGCAGAATGCAGTATAAACAGCTTCAGGAATTAAAGTCATACTTAAGTAAGATGAACTTTGGGGTCCCACAGGGGTCTATTTCAGGTCCTTTGCTCTTTCTTTTATATATTAATGATATTGCTAATATTTTTTTTACTCCAGCCATTGCTATGTACGCCGATGACACTAACGTTTTCTTTTCTGATCCAGATCTAAATTTATTAGAGCACCGTGGTAATATCTGGCTAAACGAGCTTCATACCTGGCTTAATGTGAACGAAATAAACTTAAACGTAAAGAAAACACAGTACGTAATAGTTCGTCCAAAAATAAACCACTTCTTCATAACGTAGAATTGAGTATCAATAACAATATAATAACGCCCGTCAACTCTTGCCGCTTCTTGGGAGTCGTTTTTAGGTTTGACCTCAGCTAGTCTGAGCACATAAATTATGTTCGCGCTAAGCTATCTAGATCTCTTGCTATGTTGTACAGGCTAAAATATTTATTGCCGCGTGTTAGAAAGCAATTGTACTTCGCTTTTATTCATTCCCACTTAACATATGGTCACCTAGTCTGGGGTACGTGCAACAAGACGGATGCTGAACGTGTTTCCTCTATACAAAAAAGGAGCCTAAAAATGATTTCTTCCCGTCCACCCCCATCAACTGACTGTATAAAAGCCTCAACGTACCACCATTCTCAGAGTTATATCAGCTTTCTTTGGCAGCATTGATTTTCCGCGAATTCAAACGTGATCGCACCATGTTCTTAAGGAAATATCTAAATAGACAAGTGACACATCACCTTCGCACTATTTCATTGACGGGATCAAGACCAAGAACTTATTGTGGTACTAAAACTATAGATTATCAGAATATTTCATTGCTGAATGCATACCCATTCCTAATCGAATTGGCTAATCAGAACTCAAGTATGTCTCGTTTTAAAAAACAAGTAAAGCTACTTTTCCTGCCTCCTTAAAATTACAACTATTTTGCTTTGAGCCTCCCTGCCTTTCTTTGCATCTTTATCTCTCTCTCTTGCTTTGAACAGGAAAATATGTAATTTTGTATATTTATGTAAATTTATAAAACTGTTAAACCTGAACAATGTAAACTTTGTATAATTTTTGTCATAATGTGTTTTTACTGTTCGTTTTTTGTTTATATAAGCTGTGCGATGAGCATTGTACTTATTTTCTCTGATTTTGCTCCTGGCTGTCCGAAGTGTAAGTCCGGGGTGAAAGCCTCGTCAGAGACATACGAATCTCCGTTCGCCTTGCCTCGTGGACACATTTCATGTCATGTAATTATGTCCGAAATAAACTGAATCTGAACTGAAACTGAAAAGCTGAGAGGCCGTCTCACAAATGTCAAGGTTAAGTTGGACAGACGATTTTTCCGGTGTAGTATATAAAATTCCTTGGAAAAACTGTGAATACGGATACAATGGAGAGACAGGCAATTACAAAGGATGGCTCCGGGAACATGTCATTGACGTCAAGAACAACAAAGTGGCTTCTAATGTCCTTGCAGAACATGTTGCGTCTACTGGGCACGCAATCGCCTGGGATAAAGCCTGCATCTTTGCCACGGAAAGAAAGTTGTTACCACGATTGCACGTAGAATCTGTGGCCATTCAAATTACTGCGCATACGTTGAACAGGAATATTGGGACACTCCCCTTTGTGTACGCGCGATGTCAGGAACACGTGATGACACGTGAATAAAAAGAGTGCACTACGCTATTTGCAGTCACTGTGAACAAGGCTCCTGTGTAGGGAGGCGAAAATTCCTTTTATTTTCGTGTATTTTGCCTTAGTCGGTATTTTCGTTACTTTGCTCTGTGTTTGCAACGACAAGCGGGGATTCCGTCGGACTCTTGACTGTAGTTCACAGAAAAGCTAGAGCTGCACTTTTATTGAAAGCATATTGCAACAATAGAGAGTTTTAGTACTGCGTACGCTGCGTACGCGGTGGCGTTGCGTACGTAAGAACGCCACGTTCTGCGTAGTGCGCATGCGCAGACCGCAATGCGCACGTATCGCGTTACGTACGCAGCCGCTACGTACGCACGCATGAGATGCGTGCGTGCGTACGTATGAGCTGATCTCGCCGCTCTCGAACAAGTTCGCGACAGCGCGAGACTTCGTTTTGCAAAATGGTGGCATCGAAGGCAAGCACCGACCGGCTCTGTGGCTTAAAATATGGCCAAAATCTGGCTATACCACTTAGATTGGCTCACATTGGCTGTCAACAACACGTGCTTCTATTTTGATCTACCAGATGACGCAACACGCTTCACGCTCGTTACGTACGCGGGTACTACGGCGTACTAAAAGCCAATTAGTGGCAAATGACGCCACGTAACGCAAGGCGCTTGCGTGATGCGTACGTAGCACCATTCCGCAGTACTAAAACTCTCTAATAAAAGCACGCGTTTCACGGACGCTGCGTGCTATCTGAATGGATGGCGGTTCGCTATCGCCGTGAAAACGACAACGCACGCAGCTAGTGTCAAGACTCGACACCCGGAGATAGCTGATTAATTGGCCATTGCTGACCCAGAAACTAAAACTGTGCTCAGTGACTCACGCTCAGCAGTACAGAATTTCGCTAAGGGTCGAATTTCAACTGAAGCTCTTCGCGTACTTGTGTATGCTGGCCTGATTGCTCAGGCTACCTTGCTCTGGATCCCCGCCCATATATGCCGACCCTTCACCAACCTTAGCGATGTAGCGCACTCCGCCGCATGCGAAGCAACAAACAGTGGGGGAGGCGATGATCTTCTTGAAAAATGCCGGTGTCAACTCACGGGATACAATAAACTGACCAAGGCGTTCTATTTGGCCCGCCAATGCTATCTTCCGCCTCATGGCAATTTATGCAGAGCCCAAGCAGTTACCTGGCGAACGCTGCAAACGACCACTTACCCTAATCTACTGATACCTAATAAACCCCGAGATCTATTCACGATGTCCAAGACCTGAAGGTAGTGCGCCGTGCAATCAAACATGGCTGCGGATGAATGGTCCACCCGTGAACTCGCATTGAAAAATATGATTGATTGATTGATTGATTGATATGTAGGGTTTAACGTCCCAAAACCACTATATGATTATGAGAGACGCCGTAGTGGAGGGCTCCGGAAATTTAGACCACCTGGGGTTCTTTAACGTGCACCCAAATCTGAGCACACGGGCCTACAACATTTCCGCCTCCATCGGAAATGCAGCCGCCGCAGCCGGGATTCGAACCCGCGCCCTGCGGGTCCATTGAAAAATATAGGACGCACGGGTGTAATCACTGTGCCGCTTTTACCGGATGATTTCCTCATCGCCAAATGAATGTACATCAGACCAAAGTGCCTTCACAAGCTGAATATTCGCTAGCTCATTTCTTGCCGCAGTGCGAAGGGCAGTGCTGTCAGCTGATCGTCCGTGTATTAACAATGCTTTGCGTAATCCTATGCATGCTACGAAAAATTGCATGACGTAGAATTCCCGTTGGAACTGATCGGCACTCCGAGATAACTTGTAGCGAGCCGGCCTGGCGAATTTGCCGCAGTAGTAGGCCACTAGCGAGTAGCACGCCGTCGTGGCTGCACAGGGCTGTGTGTTTACCGTAGCGATAATTTGCAAACATATTACGCCGTCGTCATTACTTGCGCTGCAAGCGTAATGCAGCTGCTTCTTCAGCGGAACACAAGCATTCCCTTTCCCGTTAAGGAGTTATTGTGTCACAGCCATGATCAGACTCCAACAGTGCGCAATTCGCTGCACTCGAATGTTGCAGGTTCCATCGGCGCGATCAAAACAAGAACATCGAAACGAAGACATGCGTAAGCTCGTTGCAGCGTCCAATATTGTGAAAATTTGTCGAACAGCAATGTCGTTCGGACGGCACCGGTGAAGTGTAGAAGGAGTTAGCGTGGACTGTAGTCGTAACTGCATATTTCATTGCTCTAACCGTTTCGCTTCGCTGGTGGAGCCCGAACGTATTGGCAGCATGCGGCGCTTTGTAATAATCACTGTAATTGGGCTACATGCAATACGGAAGACAAACTATGTTTTCTTTTATTTCGAGCTCGCTGAAGGACATTATACAATAATTACAATCAAAGTGGCTTACGATCGTGAAAAAAAAACATTAACGCACGACGGGAAAGGAAGTGCAACTCGCTGCTCGTGAGCTAGCAGCTGATCACCCATCGTCACTGTCACTTTCAGGGCGTTGACAAGCGTATACGTCCGGTTAAAACTCCTCAACGTAAAGACGGTTTCTTTCAATATCACTGCTTAAAGTAATCTGAGGAATTCTCGCCGCCGAATGACTTAGGTAGCGCTAGCAACACGAATGCACAACTCCAACATGGCATCACTCGCCACATTTATCTGGGAGTGCGGAGAACATTTTTCTCCGAAACCAGGCAAGAAAAAAATCACTTTCTGTGTGCTGCCATCTATCCACGAACGTGAAAAACAAGCGCCGCAGCCTGGGTCATGGTTTGGAAGCGCAAATCGTGAGCCTGCGCTACTTCTAGCTTACAATGAATGTTATGGGATTCATGCACTACAAAAGCACTGACGAATGCTATACGCACCTAAACCAGGTGAGTTTCAACTTCGAAGGTTAGACAATAACATTGAACTATGCAACGTGGCGGCAGAAACTGTCGTGAAGCTGATATTTGTACTCTGCGGGCTATAGTCGAAAGCGCGAAATGCCACGTCTTTTCAGGAAAACATCGCCTCTCGCAAAAACGAATCACATTTACCGCGTGTCATGGGTGGTACAGTATATTCACTTATGCACGCAACAAAGAAAGTGGTTTGTGTTCGTTTTTTGCTAACTCGTCAACACTGACACTAACACCGCCGAACAAGGGAGCGTTGGAAGCGTCTGCTTACTGATCATCCTTGAGAAGGCGCTTCTGAATTCCGCTAGGCGGCGCGACAGGCTATGAATGTTGCGAATGGCCCCGACATATTTGAGGTCCGCGAGACAGACACAGCTACGCTAACACATATTCTCTGGGAATGCGAGGCTAAAGCGAAGCGTATTTTTCCCGATGTTCTTTCGGCGAAGTGGCAAGCCGCTCTGCGGAGCTTCAAGATCGCCGACAAACTCTGGAGAGCCCAGAAGGCCCGTAAAGGAAGGCCTTGACGTCTCGACATGGGAGACCTAAGCCCGGGCCACTAATGTCAGGACAATAATTACAGTGTTTTAACAACCATCACGATCAGCAGATGAACATTTAGGAGATGTATACTTACGGAAGTTGCTCTGCCAGCCAAAGCGTTTCGTGTTGGACGCTTTTCCCCGGCCTGAAAAGCTTGTAATCTAGCACCATCCATTGGTTGTTGTACCTATAAATATAAAAATATCACTTACACTGCATTGTTTTCTAACAAAAGCAGCCTACTATATTTCCTGTCATTGCGTTCAGATATGTGAATCGATTACTTGAAGTGAACGTCGCGGTGGTAAAGTGTGCGTACTACATCAACGACCCCACAGGGTCATCGGCGCGAGCAGGCATTTGGTGTGTAGCGTCACCGCGCAAGTGAGCCGACGGCTGGCTTCCCGCCCCCCTCACGCTTCGCCTTGCGTGACGTAGCCCTGTCTAGGGAAAAGGGTATGCTGTGGTTTCCTTCGATATCCTGGGAAGACGGTATCCTCATTATGCGCAGGCGTTCACTGAACATAATTAGGAACTTATAAAGCGTCCTTGAAAATTTCCAATCATCCCTCTTTTCATTCTCTTCTGCAATCCTTTCTCACTCAATCCCCCATTGCTGTGCAGCGCTGTTGAGGTGAGCTCCACTGAAAAACTGCACTGTACTGTTTCTTCAATTTTTTTCTCTATTTTAAAGCCACTCTGCTGAACCTGCTGCGTGCCGGCTAGGTTGAGAAGAGATAAAAGGCGCCGATGACGTCTTCCGATTTCGTCCTAATTACACGGGCGCATTGGCGCAACGTAGCCATTCATGCAACTCACTGAGGGCGGCCAATGGAGACGTTT
Source organism: Rhipicephalus annulatus (assembly GCA_013436015.1). Classification (NCBI taxonomy): domain Eukaryota; kingdom Metazoa; phylum Arthropoda; class Arachnida; order Ixodida; family Ixodidae; genus Rhipicephalus; species Rhipicephalus annulatus. The sequence continues at coordinate 381,849 of WOVY01002197.1, forward strand.
AGCATTTGTGGTGGCGAAAGGCTTTTTGTTTCGCCTAGCCTTATACATATTTGATTTTAAAAGGCACTTCCTATGACAATACTCAGTGCGAATGCCATTGCATCCGTCGATGTTCGTAGGCAGAGAACATCTCCTTAATAAGCAGTCATTATTCTTATTATAAAAATGAGTTCACAACTTATACGTTATATACAAAGAGAACCCGTAGCACAACCTTTGAAAAGATGCTGTTGCTGTGGTACCTGTTTTGGAGAAGTACCAGCCTTCCTACTTCTGGCGTCACAGGCAGTGAAGAAGCATTGGTGCTTCTTTTTTTCATCTTTCAATTGTAGATACCAAGCTAACATGTACCTCATTCCACACCCAAAGACCATACTATGTACTGCTACCATATTTTAAATTCCTTACACGCCTTTTACGCTTCCATAGACCTGACGACTTGAAGCCTCTATACAGCCATATTAATCCGCCATCACAATGATCGGTCATCGCTAACGCCACTTGAAAAGACATACAGGGATCTTTGACCACGCGTGGCCCTTGCGCCACAAAACCGCAATAAACATTATCCTACTACATGAAATAAACGTATAAATGGCATATTTTTGCATTGGGAACGAACTTTTTTTGTTTTTAACGTGATAGCTATAAAAAGCTTGTTTCACAAAAATTCAGGCAACGATGTCACTTTCTAGGGTGTGAGCAAAAGATAATCACCTTCTGTATGACCACGAAATCGAGAACGATGCAAATAAAATGAATAATAGATAAACCCGGGGGCAAAGCTTGGATCGAACCCGGGTGGTTAAAGTGACAAGCGCTCGTGCAGCACGCGGTCACGCGTCTGCTTGTGAATGCAGTGAGAACTTCTGCTTTGGAATGCAGTTAAAGTAGCTTTCATGTTTTACAAACACACGCGTCCTGTAGACATTATTTGCAACACAACATGAATTATTGCAGTAATATTTGCGCGGTACAAGCGCCTATCGTCAGCGAGAGTCAAAATAAGCGATTATTATAAAAACCATCGTGGTTTAAAGCTGGTCACCCACTAAAAATGGAACACACGCTAATGCGCCTAATTTCTAAAGCCAACGTAGTGGGTGCATAGCAAGTTCGAAAAGGCTTTATACACTACGTGTTCCTTGAAGTGCGCACTAGGAACACGATATTGCTATCGCGTTCAACTCATAATGGTGAAGCTTTAGGCTCCCCTAGTTTTTCGACGTTGTTGCTTCACGTGGTATCTTTAAGCGGAAATAACACACGTCGCTGCCCTCCCTGTCTTTCCTGGTCGTCCCTTTCTTCCTTCCTGGCAAATAATTTATAGAGCAGCAAATAAAATTCCATGTTGAACGAGCTATTCAGTCTAGTCGTTGCCCACTCCCATTCCTTGGACATTCTTCACCTAAAATGAATATCACTCGGTAGAGATCCGTATGCGTAATTCGAAGGTCGCTGGTTTGGTGCCTGCTCAAGACAAATTATCTTTTCTTCACTCTTCTTTCTTCAACTTTACATTGCAATTACCTCATATAACATTCCCTATACCTTTATTGGCATAGTTGTCTCTCAGATCTCGTTATTATATAGTGTCTAACACAGAAAAACCAGCCGTTAGGTATACAATTCTTTCCTTCATTGAAGAGTGTAGGCACTCATGCTCTCACATCAGAGTTTAAAGGGCATATATGTCTAACATGCACAGTTCGCCCTTTATAAATGGAAGGAAGGTGCGCTCCTTCAGAATCTTGTGGTTGATTATTCTCCCCGCCCCGCCCCGGTGGTCTAGTGGCTAAGGTACTCGGCCGCTAACACACAGGTCGCCGGATCAAATCCCGGCTACGGGGGCTGCAGTTTCGATGGAGGTGAAATTCTGTAGCCTTGTGCACAGTAAACATTTTTACACCCTGAATGGCTGAAACTGGCCTCTCGCCAAAGGACATCCGATATGTGTTTTCAGACACACCTTACAAAAGGGTGTTTGGGATCAGCCTAGACGAAGGATGTCCAGCAAAATGAAACTTGGGGTGTTAGGGCATTCTTGCATTCGAACACCCTTTTTCTTGGGTTTTGAAAGGTTGTGCGCCCTCTGCTATATTCTAGCCGTGCGCTGCAAGGTCCCCCTTCAGGGGGGGGGGGGGGGGGCGAAGTCAACATATGGGGCTGGTTTTGCGCCTTTCTCTCAAGGCGTTGTAGCCCCTTCATATTTCTCAATATACAGGGCTGACTTCGCACCCCCCTCTCATAACAGAGAAGGCAGCTGCACTCCTTGGCCTCCCCCCATGCGCACGCATATCCATGGCTATATATGGACTCTCAAAAATCAATAACGAGTATGCACGAGACATGCAATTAAGGATGCAAAGGGCACAAAAAAAGACTTGAAGTATATATAAACATAACGTCAATGCACAACATCTAACTTGCTCATGTGTGATTATATACTATGCAGGCATGCTTTTAAATAGTGTCATACAGGTCACTTTCGGTACTCGTATAAAATACCGCACATTTCATATATATCCGCTGGAGGCTGTCAGCTAACACAGCATGCAGAGGGTTCTTTGTATGTGTCTGTATGCATTGCTAGACATGCACACACTCATACCCACATTTTCAATTGAAGATATATGATACTTAAAGCAGTGTGCCTGTTTAATGCGGGATGCAGACAATACACTTGTTTCAGAGTCCTCATTGGCAGTTAAAGCTGGCGTGGATAAATCATAGTTGAGTCTTACTAAGTTAATTGAAGATATTGTGCATATATTGAAATTACAGTGCTGTGTTGATACACATCACTCTCACTTTAAAAGAAATTTGTTTTCCTGCCTTGTGGAAATAAGTATAGATCAGTGCAGAATAAATGTCAAGAACATGTACCACAAGGCCGTCTTCCTCTGAATTATTTACAAATATAATAGAATTTCACACATGCTTCTTGCAATGTGCATTATCACAATGGCACACGTAATTTATTCTTGCCATAGCTAAGGCAGTGCATTTTTATTTGGATGAACTAAGAAACAGCGAAAAGTTTGCACAGTAGTCCTGTCTTGCAGAGATGTAATATGGTAGTAAATCAGAAGTTCAATTGTCATGGGTTACATGACAACATGAGTGCACGGCCATGCAAAAGCAGAAACATGCACGACTTGTGTAGCTAATACGAATGAAACTAATGCAGCACTAAGAACGGCAATACCATTCAATAAATTTTTCATCACTAATACAATCAACGATATAAAAAAATATAAAGTAAGATCAATATGAAGGAACGTTACCGTATGGCAGAGCGAATCTAAGGCTATGGGGACTTCACAACAATGTTTAGGAACTTAGCAACAACAGACCTTGCGACCAAGAAACCAAGAAAAAATCTTTGCAGCACGACGAGTGTTTTGAACCCTTTGCGAGCATAATAAAGATTGAACAGCCAGCTCGCACACAATTGCTACGAGTCCTTGCTTTGCATTCGTCCCCTGGAAACACTTCGTCTGGTCAACCATCCGCTAGAAAAAGTCTGCATCTTCGAGGATATTCCCAATATAGGATACACATGGCGTTGCTGGCATGTCGTCCTGTATTTATAAAGTGAGAATGGCAATTCGTGCATAAGACTTCACAGAGCGGCTTACTTCAAATACTGTACAGCCTAAAAAACAGGTTTTGTGAGCTTCACAAGACAAAACTTGTGTTCACCATCACAGTTTTCAATGTCTTCACGATAACTCTAATTTAACGGAGAGATTTAGACAATGTAATTCATCTCAAAAAGGAAGGAAGCAATTGTGTCACGAGTTCACTAGGCAATCGCAATGCAAAGCACTCAAATGTCAATTGCCGCATGCAAGTACATTTTGCATTTTCAGGAGTTCTGAAATGGTCATATGCCACTGAATGTGGCCAATCACCACTTTTGAGAATGCACACTCATTTTTATGCGTCCATTCGACATACACCAAAAAAAGCTGATCTTCACTGCCCTTTGGCGTGAACTAAATTTACCTCAAGAGGGGCTAGAAAATTAAAGCAAGGGTTGTTGAAGAACTTCTTCGACATATTTGCAGCATAGCTGAGTCACTCTGATGTAACGAGCCATTCCGTTAAAATCACGTGACCTGCTACGTCACCATTCTTTTTTATATCTGCTGCGTTTCAGCCGCAATAAACCTTGTTCATCACCCGACTGCAGGCCCGCTTAATTGGTGGCAGCGGTGCCGAGTTGAAATAGGCACACCGCCAGCCCTTTTGAAAGCAACGATCTTGCCGCCGCGAAAGCCGTTGGATACATCGGGAAACACCAGGCTTGCATGGAAAACTTGGAAGAGTGAGCTCGCGCAATTTGCCACTGCTACCCAGTCGACAAAACAAGCGAAAGAAGTAAAAGCAGCCAGGTTGCTACTGATAATTAGCGAAGAGGCAAGGAAGGTATACAGCACCTGAACGTTTGAAGTGGAAGAGGACAGAAAGAACGCAGACGTCCTAATTTCCAAGTTTGGAGATTTCTACAAACGGGAGACAAACTTAACATATCATGAATTTATATTTGTCTCCAGAAACCAAAGGGAATGCGAACCTTTTATAGAGTATCATATGGAATTATGAATGTTAGCCACGAACTGTGAATTTGGTGTAATGGAAGACCGGATGGTGCGTAGTCGTAGTATTCTGGGTATTCAAGACAAGAACCTGCAGCAGAAATTGATTGCGGAAAACTCTTCGTACAAAAAGACTCCCGAGATCTGTCGCATGCAAGAGCAACGGAAACAGCAATTTCTTTAAATCTGTGAAGCCGCGGAGACAGCGCAGGACACGGCAGTTAACGCAGTGGCGAAGAAAGGGGATGCATGTGGCAGCTGCGACAATCGCACACACCATGGCGAAAGATGCCGCTCCACCGGTAGAAGATGTAATAATTGCGCAGGGCTTAACCGCTTTGCCCAAGCATGCAAATCGGCACCGCCTACGTGATCTTTTCCCCACAAGAAGAAAGAACTACGGGAATTATACGCAGACGCCGAAGCTGCTTTTTTGTTTTGTTTTGCAAATGTTAACGGTGAGCATTTTAAACACAGACCATGGGACCACGACAGTGGACATCGAAGGACAACAAATGTCTTGCGAACAAGACACCGTGGTGCATTGTTGTCATTTCAAAAAGGACGTCGCAAGGCTACCGGATCTACCAGAGCAGGCTTGCCGAGTCGTGCTAACAGCATTTTTCGGCCACAATGCAACCGCCAAAGCAAAAGTGCGCCTGCGGCTTTCAGCCCATGAGATGGCGGTCCTCGAAACTTTTCACGTCATAGAGCAAAGTGTACCAGTGACTTTGAGCGGCTCAGCAGTCAAACGCCTTCAATTTATCCGCCGGGTACATCACTTGAGGTAGATCAACTTCACCCGCCGGCACAACCTTTCGCAGATGTCTTCACAGGACTGGGTAAGCTAAAACACTACAAGTACGAGATAAAACTGAAGCCCGGAGCCGTGGGTGTCATCATGACGGCTCGGAGAATCCGCGTGGCCCTGAAGAACAAGCATAGGGTGGAACTGCAGCGTATAGAGGATCAAAGCGTCACAAGAAATGTAGCAGAGCCTACAGAATGATCCAGCTCCATGGTTACCGTCGTTAAAGAGACAAAGGTCGAATTCGCTTGAACCCAACATCGCTCAATAAAATTATTCTTCAGGGAAGGTATCCCATCCCAACGTTGGATGATCTCGCTCCTAGGCTGGCTGGTGCAAATTCCTTTACCACGCTTTATGCGGCATCAGGGTTTTGGCGAATTCGGCTTAGCGAATGGAGCTCCAAACTTTGCACCATGAGCACTTCCTACTCTCTAAGGCAAAAGGGTGTTCAAAGGGTGTGTCGTTCTTGCTTTTGGGGACTAATGCGGCTGCAACAACCATTGATCCTTTCTAGGACTAACAACATCTAGCTCAACAGTTGGCCCTGTTGTGGATCGGGGTGCTGAGTCATATCCCACCTCTGCCAACCAGTTGTTGCGGGTTGGAAGGAAGGTCGCTGGAGGATACGAAAACAAAACCCGGTCTCTTGTGGTAGCGTGGTGTAGCTTTGGGTTGAGGAAACGAGCGCTTACAAGATGGGGATACGAAAAAACAAACAGGTTTATGGCACTATTTACAAATATTTACAGCATGAGGTTAAGAGTTCACAAACCACGAGCGTGGTGGTTAAACCGTTACATGGGTCAGAGCGACGTCCCGCACTCTGCGGCGTCCTTATAAGCCCTGTCGGGCTCCTCCTTCTTGATGGGAACACCAATCACACACACACAACAGGTGAGGGGTACGAGCATGCACGGCGCACGTGAACATCCAATTTTGAGTCGAGATCACTGCACTGCAAGGTGGCACCAGAGGGGCTCTTGCTCGTCGTGTGTGTCACTGATCGAGGGGTCCCAAGCTTCGAACAGCAGACATCAAACGGTCCGCCAATCTGTCCGCTCAATTAGCAGGGCACTTTGTGGCGGCGGCCGCCGTTTCTTCAAAGGAAGACGCTGTCTTTGTTGTCCTCCTTGGAACGGCTTACAGCTTCGTGGCGTCACGACGTCTCATCCTCTGGCTAGCAGGGACAATACCTGGCGGGCATAGGCAGCCGACCAGTCGGCTACCTCTTAGAGGATTAAAAGAGCGCCGCTCCCCCGTCAGCTCTCGACGCTGGTTCCAAGAAAACTGGGGTTCCCTGCGTGGGAACGCTGCCCGGCCACGCTTCTCAGCGCCAGCATGGCGCCTACCGATGGCGGTCATAACAGCCCCAGTATATTTGCACCTTTCAGGTTGCTTGAATGTATTGAATATATATATTGTTTAAGCTTTGCACTGTCACGGACTGCGGAGGGACAAGGGCCTTTGTCAGGCTGTTCGCCTTTAGCCCTTTGCCCCTGCAGTGAGCTCTGTATCTGGCTTACTGTAAATAAAAAATACTACTACTACTACTACTACTTATCAGTCTAATGATAAGTCCCTAAAGAAGCACCTTATAGACCAACAGTTAGTCCCCGCGGATACTCTTATAGATTAACAGTTAGTTTCCAGAAAAACACCTTATAGATTAGCAGTTAGTCCACGCACACACACTTTATGGATTAACAGTTAGTTCTTACAAACGCGCTTTATGGACAAACAGTTGGTCAACACAAATGCACCTTATGGACAAACAGTTGGTACCCACAAATGCGCCACACGGTCGTCACAAACGCACCACGTGGACCAACAGTTCATCTCCATAAATGAACCACAAGTTCATATCGTAGACCAACAGTTAGTCCCCACAGATGTTTTCAAACCAGGCCATGTAAGAGCACCACATAAAGGCTGCACTCAGAATGAATGAAATGAATGCAAATGACATTTATTTATAAATAAGTGTGTGAAAATTTGCACCCATAGCAAAATGAATTAGTAAAAGAAATATGTCCAAAACATTTCTCCAGGCATGCCTGGAGCATGGCGTGAGCCACTCTGAGCAATGGCGAAATTTGACCACTGCCTGGAGTCCCGAGCAGCTTTTCCAACACTTCAAGTGTTTCCTGGGCGCCCTTTGCGAAAACAATGTCGAACACCCAATAGAGTGCCAGTAACGTTGCCAGTGCATTCGTTAAAGTTGCTTCAAGCACTTCGTAGTTTTCCAAACAAAGTTTAAAATGAGTGCAGTCCAAAACATTGCCTAAACAGACAATGCTCGGCAGGGCATACACAATGTTTTCCGCCTGTGAAGAAAAATTTGCATAAAAAGACAGAGCATGTCATACAGACAAATTTGAGAAGAAACAGGCTTTAACTGACGGTATAATCACATGTGCAAGGTGAAGAGAAGTTCACAACCTATATAATTTTTGCTACTTTAAGCACAATGGTGTGTTGAGAAACACATTAAGTCATTGAAAAATGCACTTTCCCTTGTGATAGTTCTGAAACAAAATTTTAAAATATGCAAACAAAGTTTTTTTTGGAATACAAATTTTGCCCTAAAGATATTGCATTAGGGACTTGCTCTCTTCGCAGACAATTTCTAGATCAAAGCAGAAAATATTTACCACTAACTAATTACCCAGAAATGATTAATTTATAAAATTACTTATATTACAGTTTTATTGTCTGTTTAGAGGAGGCTGTTTATATGACAAAGTTGTTCTACTTCGCAAATTCTGGTGAGCCTAGTCCCTAAAAATTGAAAATGTCACGTGTAGTTTCAAATATCCATCATCGCATATCCAGACTGTGAGCTGGAGAAAGCGAAACTGAAGCCACCAGGTACACTGGAAGGGTAGTCCGTGTGCTGCAGCATCGTGCACTAACTTCCCCTCACGTAGTCGCAGTGAGGCGTGAGGACAATCTGTCTCGGTTTCACACGCGTTCATTTTATCGCACCTTGCGCATCATGCAAACACCATCCACAATAATTCCAGTGCCCATATGACTGCTTTTTCCTCCTCCATGGAAGGAAAACGCCAAAGCTGGGACCGGGCCATGGCACTGGACACCAGCCATCACGAGTATGAGACAATAAAGGACTTGATGTTCGAGTCTTGCACATCTCAGAAGTTAAAATCACAAGAAATCAGATGACCACCGCACCTCACGAAGTTGGCATGCTGTGCTAAGACGACACAAGGTTTCTTGCACAATGCGCTAATTTTCAAATTACGCAAAGGGATGTTCATCCGAGATGCAAAACAGAGACTGCCCTTTCAGCACAGCCAGTGTGTTCAGTTTCGGTTTCTCCGGCATTACTGTGTGGAAAGGTCAAAATGGATCTCTGTAATTACATACGATAATATTACTTTTACATAAAACAATATGTGCATCTTATGCTTGGAACTTGCACCATTTTATTCAAATACAATTAAAATGTAGTAAAGACTTAATAAATTTGATGTTTCTAATCAGTCAGTTACACTCACTGATAAGAAACAAAGTCGAAATGAGTTCCTTGAAAACGTTTCGGCACGCGATGTAACATCTTGTCAATTTCTGCACAGATACTCTGGGTCTTATGATACTCTGGTCTCAGGGTCTGGGTCTTATGCACAAAGCTTTTGTATTCATGTTGAATTTCCTAGGAGTTAACCAGCATGTGGTTGTTACTTCAGGGCTGTTATTTGCCGCTCTTTCTCCAACATGTATCCAGCGCTATTTGCTTGCATCCTAATTTAGTTTTCATTCATTTTAGACAGAAGGCCTCAATCATAGTTCCCACATAAATGGATGAATTGCTGAGACATGTGAACACATTTCCTATAATAAGTTCTTGTGACTAGATATACATGCCGTATAAAAGCGCTGACGTTTCAATATTTGTCTAAAGCTGCTTCGACATACACTAAGGAGGCCTGTTCGCCTGGAAGTCCCAATAGTAATATAATGGCCCAATTAATGTCAAAGATCTCAGCTGCAGCATTTCACGAGATCAATACACCTACAGAATTCACAAATGCTTCTTGCGCTGCTTCACATGGCAGGGCAGCAAACAGACTACAGCATTTTGCATCATATCTGGCGAAGCAAAGTAGAATAAAAATATGTGAGTATGCTCCACAGTGCAGCATGAAAGCAGCGCTGTGTCAGGCCAAAAAGTATTTATTGTAGGTAGCATGACAGTTAACAAATCTCACTTTCAAATTCAAACAGTATATATTTGGGACACACATGAAAAAACGTGAAGTTCGGATCAAAGGACTGGTGGTTCCTATTTTTTCCTTCTATTATTTTTAAAAGTTCATACTTGAAATGTTCATTTGAAAAACTGCAAAATTTATTTAAACTGGCTTTTGGTCTGCACTACCCCAAAGGTACCTCCCACCTACCTCCCAAAGGAAACAAAGCAAGCCTAATTAAACACTCTAAACAATTACAGGTATACATATATATATAGTGCACATCAAGTGTGCTCGGTCAACTTTTAACCATCTCCCGTCATGCTGAAGATTGCCGCGAGGGGGCTGTGAAGTGCTGACTGGCTTCACAGGGGCTCCTGCTTTACTGGCTTTTCAACTACCATCCCGGCTCACGACTACTCTCATTTTGCCATGCGCGTAACAGGCAAGATGTCAGCAATCGGCGGACACTCTCCACCACCAAGTGAGTTCGTGATTTTTTTTTATTTTCGCAAGGCCACACACCCACTTGGCAAAGCCTAACACAGAACCCAAGCCCGTCGAGAGACAGGCCGTTAGCGCGCGGCGCGTGCTGGCGATGCTCGAGTGCTTCTGGGAGCATCGCACATGCGCCAGCTCACGCGGCGTCCAGTTTGCAAGATGATTCAAGAAGAAGAAAAAACAACCAAAACGCACAATGATCAGCTGGACGATGATACGAACGCCATGCATTTGAACGCGACCGAAATGCGCAACGCAGACACTTTCTGGTGATATGAGAAGAGCAGTGGCAGAACAATTGAACGTGAAAGCGTTTGGTTCACGAGAGCAAGAAACTGCTGAGCTAGAAACTGCTGAGCGGGAACAATCACAAAATATATTAAATGTCGCTGTGCAGACGCCGTGCAGCCAAAGGCAAGGTTTCCTGCTTTGCACGAGCACGGCCGCTTGGTCTTCCCCGGCCGTGGCACGAGCAGCGTTAACAAAACTGTACACCGCAGCAGACGATGTGCCCGGCGTTTGAAAATTCCTTTCCTTCAATATATGCTGCACATGCGTTTCTCAACACGCCGTGTGGAATATAATACATGCTAGAGTTAATGAGAACATGGTGGCTGCAGCCAAAAATACTACACAGTTCGAAGTGACGGGCACACCGGTGGTGTCAGCTGGCATGCCAGCTGCACGATCTCCCAAGTGACAGCCATCTTGGGCGTGCACCAGTGCCCTCTCTAGGCGGTGAAAGTTGCTAATCGCTTCGTCGCAAGCTCATGATACAACCCCTACCGTTTGACAACTACAAGGTCATCTACCGCCCACAAGAAGGCCTAGAGCTAGCAAAGTGGAACAATCGCCATTATGCAAGTCATCGGAAAGGCCATTGGCCAGACAACAATATTTCGGCGAGAAAGTGTGCGTGCAAGTGCAACGCCAAGGAAGCCTGATTATAGCAAGCATGGCGGAATGGAAAGACGCGAAAAAACTTCACCAGCATACAACTTGGCAGCACTTCCTTCACCATAAAGGGCAACACGAGAACGCCGGACGACGCATCTTGCGGCGTCATAAACGAACTTCTGCCCGGCACGACGGAAACTGAACTCAAGTCCGGCCTTCGTGCACCAGCGCGGTACACGATTGTCCACACCCGTATGCTTCGGCAATCGTCAGCTGCAGTAGTCTTTTTCCAAGGGCCGCATGTTCTTTAATACGTCCGTTTCTACAGTCTCGACTTTCGATGCAGACCGTATCGAAAATCGGTGCAATGTTGCAAGACCTGCGGCAACACGGGAAGCCGTCGGGATGTCTGCCCCAGACCACTTCAAGACTTATGCTCTAAATGTGGCAAGGCCAACCAACCATAGGACCATGCGTGCAAACCCGTCTGTAAGATATGCGGAGAAGGGCATGAAACAGCGAGTCAAAATTGCAAGAAAAGGCTTAAACTCAATCCGCCACCATTCCACAATCAACAGCAACGAATGGACTGAATAAAAGCTCGGGACGGCCACAATAGCCCAGGGAACAAAGCTTTCCGGGCCTAGGAATCCAAACGACCAATTCGAGCAGCAGCGCTAGCATCACTCCTGCACAAGGTCAATCACGGCCCATACTCCGACGAAGCTCACGATCCCCATTCCGATCACGCTCGCACTCGCCCAAAAACTGAGCTATGCTACCGTAGCAAGAGGTTCGAGTAGCTCCGGAGCAACAAGTAGGTGCGTGTCTTCGTCACATGACAACGAAGCCTTACGATCGCTCCAAGATAGGGCGCGAAATCAACAAAGTATATTACAGCACCAAGCCAGTCAACTTCAATGTCAACAAGCCATTTTCGACAAGCTGACACATAGCCACCAGAAACAGCAAGACAGTATGAACAAGCTTCTTAGAACATGTGAGGAGCAAAAAGACCTGATAGATAAGCTTAACCAGAAATGCACTATCATCCAAAAGCATGATGGACAACCGGGTGCCCTCCTTCCCTCAGCAAATGTGGAACCTCGTGTCGACGCCTGATCCCAGACCTCACAAGAAATTTTAATGCAAAGCATCCACACTACCATAGAGAATATTGTACAGACAGCAATAGCGAATTACGCCGTAAGCGTAAAAAAACAAGATTACCACGTTTGACGCCAAAGTGGACGGACTTCCAGTGCAGCTGCACAACTTCATACATACGTGAAGAAGACCTACGCCACCAAAGAGCACCTCGATACTTCACTAAGTGACGTTCATCCTGACACGAAACCGGCACGAGCAAAAGGCCGAAGTGCTTCTCGTTCAGTTTCACCTACCCGCGAGCACCAGCGGGGACCTGAACAATTTGAAGACGGCGGTCCCTAACAAGAAGGCAACAAACACGCTCTCAACTCTCAGCATCTGGCAGTGGAACTGTTGTTTCTACCGTCCACGCTTTACAACTTTGCAAGAATTTTTCAAGCAAGACCCACGCAACCTCGCAGCACTGCACGAAACAAATACACATAATGTGTGGCTACAAGGATACAACGCCCACGTCCAAACAAAGCATACAGGAATCCTAACAAGAAAGATTCTCACGGTACAGGAATCAGAACCAGTCAACACACTTATCGTGCAAACGGTGATAAAAGTAATACCAGAAAGGAAATTGCAAAACAGACTCATTGTTGTGAGCGTGTACAGCCCCCCAAAAGACCAAATGCGAGAATTCGACCTTCTGGTTCGAGAACTGAAGAAACGCAATGATGGCCATCAAGTTCTAACGGGAGACTTTAACGCCCCTCACACTGCTTGGGGCTACCATACCACAACAAAGGTACCCGGAAACATGACACGGCTCAGCAGCACAGTCTCTCTTTGTGGAATGATCCACTCCAGACAACAAGAGTAGGGAACAGTGTCCCCAGAGACACAAACCATAATCTCGCACTCACGGTAAATGTGCGTTCAGCCGAGTGCAGCTGTCACCCTGAAACCCTGGGAAGCGACCATCACATCATCCAATTAACCATAGCTCACACTCGCAAGCCAAACAGAATTGGCGTGGCCCAAATAACAGAGTGGGGTTCCTTCCGAGGTGCTCTAAATGTTGAGACCACCATCGATTACGTAGACGATTGGGTGAGGAAGGTCCTCGACATTGTGGATCAACACACCGAAAAAATACAGCTGAATGAGGACGCACCAGCCGTTGACACTCACCTCCTTTATCTCTGGGAAGCAAGAATATCTCTTCTTGAGAGATGGAAAAAGCAGAGGCTAAACCAGAAACTCAAGAAGACAATCGCTCTCCTCACTGAACAAGCGCAGGATTATGCAGAGAGGTTAGGAAGACAGAACTGGTCTGTGTTTTCTGATGCACTACAAGAAAATCTAAGCCCAAAGAAAACGTGGCATATTCTGCGCGCTCTTCTTAACAACAGCCCTACAAGGACAAAGCAGCGCCAAATATTTGCACGCTGATACACAACCATGCCGGATCAGAGGAGGACCTCTTTCGAGAGCTCCAGAAGAAGCTGTCTGGAGACGCACCCATAACCACGACGGCACATGACAAAGCCTACAACGGAAAACCAAATCCCGAACCTGATGAACCTTCTACACTGGCTAAACTAGGTGCAGCACTAGCTACACTCACTAAAAACACCAGCCCAGGGAAAGATCGCATTATGAACAACCATCTCCGCAACCCTCCGCAGCAGGCCACCGATGCCCTACTCCAGTATCCCAATGCTTTCTGGGAGAGTGGTGAGGTACCGGCTACCTGGAAACATTCAGAAATTACTGTGATCCCGAAATCTAACAAGCCCCTCAGCGTCGAGAACCTGCGCTCCATTTCCCTTACCTTGTGTGTAGGGTAACTATTCGAGCGCGTGGTACACAACAGGCTAACCCCGTACCTCAAAGACAAGAGATATTTTTCAAACACAATGTTCGGATTCAGGCAACACCTATCAACGCAAGACATTTTCCTTTTGCTCAAGTAAGGCCTCATCGATCACCTGAGCACCAGAAGCGTATCTTCAATCATAGCCATTGATATAAAGGGAGCTTTCGACCACGTCAGCCATGACGCCATCCTCTGCACTCTTGAACATCTGGACTGCTGGCCTCGGTTATATAACCACGTGAAAAATTTCCCCAAGCATCGCATGGCCACAGTGCAAATTTACAACCTTCGCAGTGACACTTTCAGACTACCGAACAGAGGTACTCCACAGAGTTTGGTCATTTCACTGTTGCTTTTCAACGTTGCATGGATACCCAACCTCCTCGATGCTATACAAGACCTGCCACATGTCTTTTATGCTGACGACATTACGTTATGGAAAACGGTCTCAAATACTGGAATTCAGGAAATGCGCTTATGACAAGCAGTAGATATCGTCGAGAGGTACTTCAAAAAATGTGGTCTCGAATGTGCTCCTGAAAAGTCAGAGCACCTCATCTAGACGTGAACAACGAGAGAATGGCCTGCCACCTACATTGAACCTGATCCAAGCGTTACCCTCAACAGAAAGTTCATCAAGAAAGTGGAAACATTACGTGTACTGGGGCTCCACATCTACAAAGATGGGTCAAGGGCTGCCACACTCCCTCGACTACAGCGTACGCTATCTCAAGTCACGCATCTCGTCAGGCGAACCACGAACCGTAGAACGGCCTTAAAGAGCAAGACACACTGCGCGTTTCGCAAGCTCTCCTCAGCCGTCTAATAACCATGGCACTCCCACCTCGCCCTGAAGAACGCAGAGGTAGACAAGTTGGACATCATAATTCGCAAGGCCACCAAAATCGCTTTGGTGCTCCCATTCACGGCTTCCACTGCAAAACTACTGAAAATAGGCGTGTACAATACCTGGAAGGAACTAGCCGAAGCCCGCAGGGCTAGCCAACTAGAACGACTAAAGCTCTCACCCACTGGAAGGTCAGTGCTACAATGGCTGAACTATAGCGAAACCTTTATAAGCAACACAGACACGGACCGAAAAGAACAGATCCCACCAAACATCCGCGAATCTTTCTGTATTGAAAGAATCTCCCGTAATATGCAACCCACACATCACAAGGAAAAAAGGCAGGCACGAGTGAATGCTCTACGGCAAGGTGACAGCCAGGATCCGGACGCCAGATATACAGACGCAGCCAAGTATACTGGTACACGTGCCTACGCTTTGAGCGTCATTGATACTCGGGGCGTAGAGCTCGCATCTGCCATAGTACGCACCCGAAGCCCAGAAACTGTAGAGGAGGCGGCAATCGCCCTAGCTACCACAACGTGCTTGGATGCAGCTGTGGTATTCACAGCCTCTCAAGCAGCCATGCGAAACAACAGCAAAGGTCGTGTGTCTACCCAAGCAATTCATATATTGAAGCACGGAATTACTTCGATGCCGTTCACCTGTGTGACATGGGTTCCTGGGCACGAAGGGCTGGGTGGAAACGACGCGACTCATGCCGCGGCCCGCGATCACGCCTACCGGGCTACCCCTTCCCGCTTTCTAAACGCCAGGACTGTGTTCGCAGAGGCTGAGTTGGTACCTAAGACTTACTCTGCAATGCTGCAACCCCATAGGCTGGCGCGCAGAGAGTATCCACCACCACACTCGAATCTCAACAAAGAGGACATCACCATACTGAGAAGACTGCAGAGCAACACATACACACGCAGCATACTAATGCATCGATTGTACCGAACATTATATGAATATGTTTGGCTGGTTTGCACCGTACCTGACACGTTGGACCACCTTATCCTCGAGTGCCCATTCAACACAAATACAGACCTTTCTGGTTCAACTTTATTTTTTTTCTGTGGCGAAAATGTGCTTGAGCTAAAGAGGAACTTTTACCTTATGACTTTACTCTTTCGAGAATAGTATTGAGGGTTTTTGCTGCTCTTTGCTTGGGATTAGCAGTAAAGTAACCTCTTGCGCCAACCTTCCAGGCCACTTTTGAAAGGGAGGTGATTAGGTTTTGAGTGCCCTTGTTCCGTCCTATGTTTATGGCTGAAAAGCTACTACAGAAGATTAACGCAGGCACACCAGTGAATGGTGCTATAGCGGGTGAGCTCAGTGGTCTAAGGCATGAAATTGTGTATATTGTGCAGCAACTGAACCACAATTTAGAAAAAAAAGGGGGGGCAGTAAGTACAGAGTACCTATCGTATTTTCGGCTCCTTAAAGGCTTGCCCAA
The DNA here is from genome assembly GCA_013436015.1 of Rhipicephalus annulatus. Taxonomy (NCBI): domain Eukaryota; kingdom Metazoa; phylum Arthropoda; class Arachnida; order Ixodida; family Ixodidae; genus Rhipicephalus; species Rhipicephalus annulatus. Next base: position 398,159 of record WOVY01002197.1, read on the forward strand.
TTGTGTGTCTGCGTCATGAACAGCCATTTCAAAGGCTGACACCTCCAAAATGCCAAGCTGAATGTGCATTGAGCCACCAGGGAGGTGTATAAAATCGCCCTGTCCTGCTATGCAGGGCAAACTGGCCAGTGCATGAAGACAGAGTGAAGGGGCACATGAATGATTTTAACCAGGGCATGAATGCACATCTGCCCATTGCCAAGCCTGCACATGTGCTCCGTTTCATAATGTCAAAATCCTCAATAGGAGTAAAGAAAGAACACATGAGCTTCTATAAGTGTTTTTATAGAAAAACAGTATTGCATAAGCCAGACATCTGTAGTCTTGCTTGATGCTAAACATGCTTTTTTGGTAATTCAGTCTAATTGTTACGTGTTTAGTGCTCCCTGTCACACGCTAAATATCACTCGCACACCTGCATGTTTGAAACAATACATAATGTTTTAAGTCAACTATTCACCAAAGTTGCATGTAGTGCCTGTGTTGTGTTTCACTGTGTTTGAGCTACACCACGATTACAGTGAATCCCCGCTGTTACGTTCGCCACTACTGTGTTTTCTCGGCTGGTACGTTGTCTTTCACCGGTCCCGGCATGTATTCCGAACGCCGCTGCTGCATCGCAACTGTGAAAACGTTTCCTGCCTGATGCGTCGCAACTGAGTCTGCCGAACCCGCCCGGCATACCGCCTGGGCACCGCCATTTTGATTTGACGTTTAAATCTTGGCCTGGTTTAACTACGGAACAGGCTGCAAGAAGCCGCAGGCGAGTTGGAGAGGCCACCCTTGGATGGCCATTTGCGAAAAGTGCTATCACCATCATCACTGTGGCAACTGTGCTTACAGCGGAAGCTTCACTACGCAATGCCGAAAGTGCGTGATATGCGTCACACTCGACAAATCCTTTGCCGCACACCGCTCGTTGTGGCTCGTCTTCAGTAGCTGTAGACGCTGCGATGTGCTCCCTGCCGGTCTGCAGAAATTAGGCACCTTATTCTATTTCTCATTACGACCACCACCACAAAATTTCATTGCCGCGTTACATCCCTCAATTTTCACCTGCATAAATCCGATTTATTGAATTCTCCTATGTGCGTTTACTGTGATGAAGAGGAAACGATTAGTCATTTCTTATTATATTGTCAACATTTTCGTTTATTCAAGAAAAGGATACTGGCACCACTTCTTTAAGAACTGAACTTGCAATTATCAGAGCCTGCTCTTCTTTCTATCAGAGCCTCTCCACTGGGGTACAGCCGCAGGGATGTTTAATTCACTATTTAGGAATACATCACCACGACTAAACAATTTTCTTGCAAAATTGGGGCTTACCAAATTTTGTCTTTTTTGGATTCGCAAACGGCACTTGAAATCATAAATTATTAACCGCCATTTTTTAGGAATGAAGCAATGCAGAGAATAACGGGAAAATTCACCTTATAATCGGCCAATCCTGTCCTTTGAGTACGAGCCATGTGCAGAGGAAAACAACAACATCAGTCGCTGTGTGTGCTAAGCCTGTTCAATGAAAATTAGCTCTTCTATTTATTTATTTATTTATTTACAGTACCTTACAGAGCCCTCGAGGGGCATTGTGTCAGGGGGGGGGGCGGTACACATAATATAATAGAAAAATATATATACGTATATATCCACGCATACATAGGCAAATATTGAATATATTAGGAAATGTAGTACAACTTACGAATCTGTAAGCAAAATACATACTAGAAAAATGAGTTACAGTATGTGAAGGTGAAATACAAAAAATATTATGACAGTAACTACAACCTAGCAATAGTGCAAAAACATCGGCAACAGTCCTATAAGCACAGATGATTACGAAGATGTGATAGAGCAATTTTTTGTGCATAAGTATTTTTAAGAGAATGATAGAACTTTATGTGGTCTCGTTCTGACGCAAGATCATCTGGCAAATCATTCCACAAACGAATAGCTCGTGAAAGAGCCGACTGGTTGAAAGCGTTAGTATTGCCGTGCATGCGTGATAAGCTAAAGGTGTTATGTAGTCTGCTCGAAGTTCGATGTGCTAGATTAAGGTGAACAGATGACATCATGCTGGTGTGGATGACTGTGTGAAATAGTGATAAAAGTGAGATGTCGCGGCGAATTTTCAGTGGCTCGAGTGCAAGGCTATGTTTATAGTGTGTTACGCTGGACGGGTAGCTGTGATTACACACTATCTATCGACAAGCTCTGTTCTGTATACATTATAAGTTATCTATGATGTATTGTTCATATGGTGACCAAATGGAGGATACGAACTCCAGTTGAGGACGTATTGGAGCAAAGTAAGCCAGTTTGCGTACATCGGAGGGAGCACTGTATAGATTTCGGCGCAGAAAACCTATTCATCTTGATGTGCTGGCACAGATATAAGTGATATATGTGGACCTCGAAAGTGCAGAAGTTCAGTTTATGCCTAGGTATATTTAATGATTAGTGCGTTCTACAATGCTATTATCAATTATGTATTGGCTATTAAAGTTATCACGTTTGCGACTAAAGGTGCTTAGTTTGCATTTGGAAATATTAAGTGTTATCTGCCATGTTTTGCACCACTCATTAATATGCTCGAGGTCTTTTTGAAGAGTTAGATGATCGCTTTTATGTTGAATAGGACGATAGATAATGCTGTCATCGGCAAATATACGCATCTATGAGGACAAGTTGTCAGGCAGGTCGTTAACGTAGATGAGGAAAAGTAAGGGACCAAGAACACTGCCCTGTGGTACACCAAAGGAAACGTAACAAAGTGATGAAGAGTGATTGTTGGCGAGAGTGAATTGTTGGCGGTTAGTTAGGAAGTTTCTGAGCCATGTTAGCGTGAGTTAATCAAGTTTTAGTGATGACAGTTTTATTATCAAGCGACAATGAGCAACACGATCGAATGCCTTTGCAAAATGAAGAAATAAACTATCTGTCTATAGATTACCGTTCATGTTAGAATGTAGGTCGGAGTTGAGTCTCGCAAGAATGACCGTTTCGGAACTTGTGCGGGATAGAGAAAAAGAAATTGTTAGATTCTAGATGCGGAAAAATGTTAGGACCTATGATATGCTCAAGCATCTTGCAACATATGCACGTCAAGGAAATGGGGCGACAATTTCCAGAACTTTTACTACCACTTTTATGGACTGGCGCTACCTACGCTATCTTCCAATCAGAAGGCAACATTCCTGTAGCGAGCGACTGCAGAAAAATGTGTAACAAGATAGTGCAAGACACATAAACAGTGTTCTTTAATATTTTTGAAGTGATATCCTCAATACCAGAAGATTAAGACATCTTCAGATTTTTTATAATTTTAACTATGCCTTCAATTGTGATATTTACAGGTGACATGAAAGAGTAATCCCGTTCAACGATTTCTGGAAGATGATCATGCTCACTAGTAAACACGGATGAACAGAATGAATTAAAGACATGAAGACAATCAGTGTCGGCAAAAGGAGTGTTATTTGCATCGTGCAATGAAATCAAGTTATCGTCCCTATCAGGACTTATTACTTTCCAGAATTTTTTCGGATTAAATTTTAGGAGTGAAGGCAAATCCTGGGAATAGTATTTATTTTTCGCAGTTGTGATTTCGTGGCAATATGTCTTTAGGCATTCCTCGTATCTATCCCAAGACGTGTGTGAACGCGAATGCTTTGCAGACCGATAAAGCCACTTCTTTTTGTTTCTAACTCTGCGCAAAGACTTGAACCATGACTTAGCTTTATTATTCGTAATCGTTATCAACGGCACGTGTTTTTCAATTAGGGCTAAAATCTCATTCTTGAAAAGAACCCAGTTTTCCTCAACTGAGCGACTGTAAAAGGAAGGCAGTAGCACATTGTCAAGGAAAGACTCAAGTTTCTTGTTATTGGCTTCGTAATTGGCTTTATTATAATCTCTAATTTTCTTTGATTCGGTTCCTGCAAAAGGTGGTAAGATAGAAAGATCAACTTGCAACAGTTTGTGGTCACTAAAGTCATTCAAATAGTTTATGTAGTCGATAGTTTCAGGTGCAGTTGTAAGAACGAGGTCAAGTGTATTTGAACCGCGAGTTCAGTGAGTGACGACCTCAGCCAAATGGAAGTCTAAAGTTAAGTTAATGAAGTTAATTGAGTACTTACAAGAAGATCGCCGCTGCTCCCAGTCAATAAATGGTAGATTGAAATCACCGAATAAATAAACGATGCGAGCCTCACAGATTTCGATGGCAGAGTTAACGCTGCTGCGCAACTCTTCTAAGACAGAATGATGACAATCGGGAGGACGATAACAGCTGCCGAGAAACATCCTTGTGGAATGAATTGTGCAAACTACCCATATAAATTCAATCTTATAATGGGAAGGAACGACATAAGACTTGATGGTTTTTTTAACAGCTATAAGAACACCACCACCCCTTTTGTCTGGACGATTGCTTCGATAGAGGTTGTATCTGTTAGCATGCGTAAAAATATCATTGTCATTGATTTCAGCGTTAAGCCATGTCTCAGTGAAGAGAAGAAAATCTGAAAGGCTATCATCGATATAATATGACACTATTTCACGTTTGGATAAGATGCTTCTAATATTAGTGAATCATACTGTTAGTGCTAGAGGAGTGCAAGGCTTATGCAGTTCCGGCTTCCTAAACGTTTGTACGTTTCCTTCTAGCTATCTGCTTGAGCGTATAACTGACTTAGAGATGGCGTCATAGACGAAAGTAACGTTTTCGATGCGCAGCTTGTCCACTACAAGCCTAAATGGCTTATTTTGAGTTCTGGCAAATTCTGTTAGCTTTCAGCGGGTCTGTCACGTTGCCAATGAAAAATATTCGAGTATTGAAACGTAGTGCCCTTAAGATTTCGAGCACGTGACAAGATTTGGTCCTTATCTTTATAAAAAGGTATGTTTGGCGATGATTGGTCGACAGTTTTCTTTATCGTGTTTACCCAATCTATGAACCCTTTCAAACTGAGTACCAGTGAGTGTAAGCTGCAATCTTTCAGAACAAAACTTAATAATTTTCTGTTCAGAAGCTGCCCAATCCTGATTAGCATTTTCTTCCAAACCGAAAAAGGGTAGGTTGGATCGACACATCCTATTTTCCGCTTCATGACATCGTGAAGATATTGATCTAAGCTGATCCGTAAATCCTCGCAGTGTGTCTGCAGGTGTGGCCTTAGAACTCATACCTGCCAAAGACTGTGCCTCTTCAAGTGATACCACTTTTGTACTTAGGCGCTTAATCTCATGCTCAGTTGATTGCAGCTTTTAAGACATATCGCGAAGAGCTGGTTCTGTACTGTCTTTAGCCACAATTCTGGTGGCCTGAACCTTTACTAACGCATCGACCTTTAGACTTAGTTGCTTCATTTCGTCGAGGACTGTATTATGTTGCGTTACTAAAGCAGTGTATTCATCTTTGAGTTCCCGTACAGTTTCCAGTGCCTGGGTGAATGCGTCAGCCTCCGCCTTCGACATATGCCCTGGATTTACCTCAACGTCACCCGCAAGCCACAACAAAAGGTCGAACCGAGTACAACTTGCAAAAGACAGACAAAATGACACCCGTTTCACTAGATCAATACACTCTGGTGGGCACGACACCACTAGAAGACAATAATTGCTGCTTTTTATGCCGGTAGCATGATTGAGACAACTGACCTGCAAAAACCTGGGTCGTAAACGAGACATTCTCGATGCAGTGTCGAGCCCAAAGTGTGAGTCAGCAGACTGGTATTTATATCCCGTGGCACGCACTTCCACCATCGCTGTTGTCAATTTTTGTTGCCAGCTGAAGGAGCCTGTAGAACCCAGATTTGGCATTAGTCGCTTTCTAGGTGGCTCTTTCAGCTCGAGTGAAACAATAGTTAGTCGGCCAGAGCCAATCCCGTCGACACACAAGGGCCAGGTGGATGTGGTAGACATTGGCGTCTCACTGAAGTGGACCGTTTTATTCACACCCAGCAGGAATGATGACGGAAATGGCTCGTCGAAAGATGGTGAATCAGCTGCAGATCGAAAATTGCCGGGTAGACCAGAACAGAACGCCTAGGTGAGAGCAACCTGCAAAAACATGGGTCGTAAACCAGACATTCTCGATGCGGTGTCGAGCCGCATCGAAAATGTCTGCTGCCCGTACCCGCAAGCCACCTAGTGCCGGAGACTGTGCCCACCAAGCCGTTCATAACCATCTCTAGGAAATTCGCCAACGCCAGAGGATCTACAGCTATCACCGCTTTAGGAACCTGCCACCCCTGTCACCTGGCCAGAAGGTGACTACATACGATACCCACGAAAGCACCTGGACACCAGCGGTCTTTCTCAGGCCAGCTGAGACGCTGCGCTCCGTGGTGGTGAAAACTGAGGAGGGCCAGGAAATTAGACGTACTCGCGAGCATCTGCGAGACGCATCCACACATACCGAAGAGAGTCTTCGTGACGGGTCCGAACGACTAGCCAACGCCCGGTTCACTCAAGAGCTACGTAGAAGCACGAGGGCACACCGGGAGCCCTGCTGCTGCCCACAACCAGAAAGAGCGTGTAAATAACTTCTTTGCTAAGAAAAGGAACATGTAGCTTAGCTGAGTCACTGTGACGTAACTAGCCATTTCGTTAAAATAGTGTGATCTGCTACGTCACCATTCTTTCCTATATCTGCTTCGTTTCAATAGCAATAAACATTGTTCATCACCCGATTGCAGGCCCACTTACAATTTTTAGTTATTCTGCATCATCTAAGATGAATGAACCCTGTGACACTTGAAAAATAAAAATTTCTTTCTGGTGAAGTAAAAAACTCCATCACAACACAAAAAGAACAGCGGCCGGGGAATGCGATGTATGTTATACTCTCATCGGGCCATGACGTCGACGAAGGGGAGCAGACAGTACTTTGAAGAATAATCTATTTATTTGGCCGAAACTGTGGCCACGCCCCGCCGCGGTGGTCTAGTGGCTAAGGTACTCGGCTGCTGACCCGCAGGTCGCGGGTTCGATTCCCGGCTGCGGCGGCTGCATTTCCGATGGAGGCGGAAATGTTGTAGGCCCGTGTACTCAGATTTGGGTGCACGTTAAAGAACCCCAGGTGGTCAAAATTTCCGGAGCCCTCCACTACGGCGTCTCTCATAATCAGAAGTGGTTTTGGGACGTTAAACCCCACAAATCAATCAATCAATCAAACTGTGGCCACGTAAAGGAAAGCAAGTTTACAGCGAGACACTGGCATGGTAGCGGCGCACACAGCGTCGGCCATCGATCTACTGACAAGCGGCGAAGCGTGTCGGCATTTATACTCTTGCCATCGAATTCTATCGCTAGCGGCGACGTAGGTTCTAGAAAAATCTGTAAAGTTCATGAAGTGGGTGTAATCTTAATAAAGCAATTTACTACGGTCTCGAAGCTTCTCAAACATCGTAGACGTGCTTTGCGCTGAACCTAGTGTAACGGGGTGATAACAAAGCTTGAGAAACAAACGTGGCATTCCCCCCCCCCCGAAAAAAGCATCATCCCGGTGCTTTAAAAAAAGACGAAGATACAATAATAAAGACAATAAACAATAAGTACTAGCGACAAAGCACAGCAACAACAACAAAACACATCCTTTAGGTTCGCGCATGCAATTGCTTGAGGCGCACGACGTGGACGACTTCTGTTGGAGCACGGCGCCGTTAGGAGTTCATAATGCCGTCGGGAACAACCTCGTAGTCGAGTAGGCCGAGACGTCCAACTACTCTGCACAGTCGGGTGCAATTTGAAGGTTATCACGCTAGCGTCGACCGGCCAAGCATCCAGAGACCATGGCGAAACATATAGCAAGAATAAAAATCAAGATTTTGCTTTCTTCTCTCCCTAGTTGGCTGTTCTATGCTACGACAATAACCCCGTTGACGAACTCGACCCCCTTTCTCTCTATTCTAAGTGTTCCATTCGTTGCGATCAAGCGTAGCTTGGTAGGCTGTTATTTTTCCGCACGACAGCAACGTTGGTGGGAAAGCTCTTGTCAACCTTCATTTGAGTGACGTGCTAAGTCGCGCAAAATATAAGCATCGCATCGTGATACTGACTTCACCAGCCAATAGAATTGTGCCAAACATTTTCGCGCAGGGGTGTCAATGACGCAATGCTGGATGTGACCCCAGACCACATGTTGCAAGAAAATGCCTCAACGGCTTACAATAAAGGAACGCCGTGAAATTATTTCTTTTGGAAGGTTTATGTCCCAGCGAGAGATTTCCCGTAAGCTGAACCGGCCACAGTAGACAATCAACCGCATTCTTCGAGCATTTTACCAGGAAAACCGCTTGGAAAATGCACCAACACAAAGGAGGCCTAGAAAAACAACTGGGGAGGAAGATGCCTTGATAATAGCTGCCGTGGTCAAAGACCCTTTCTCGACAACAAAGAAAATAAAGAGCTTGGCCTTTCCCTCAGTCTTTCGGCTATCCGAAGAAGACTTCGTGCTGCAGGTCTGCAAAGCCACGTGGCGGCTAGAAAGCCGCTTTTGACCAGTGGACATCGAAGGAAACGTTTGGACTTCGTGCGTCAGCACGAGCATTGGAGGGCTGATGACTGGCAGCAGGTCATCTTCAGAGATGAATCGACGATCACCTCTTGCTGGAACCAGCGACTTCGTGTTTGGAGAGTCCGTGGCAGCCGGTGAGGCTTATATTGCTTGTGTATCATTTCACACAGACAGCGGTTCGGCACCGCTCTTACGCTTAGGAGCGTACTCATAATCATCATATTCCGCAGCAGCATCACCCTGACTAACCTAACTGCAGCAAAGGTGTCTCCCATACTACTCTAGATAACCCGGTCATGTTGCCTGCCATGGTCCCGTAATTCACTCGGGCTTATTAATCTCCTCCGTCGAACGGATTTTCTGCCGTGCCGAGCGGTGCTTGCCTTTTCTTGCAATCCACTCTGCTACCATTGATTACAATTGATTATCCTTCTCTCTCATTTCATGTTCGGCCCAATTCCCCATTTTGACTACTCAGTAACTCACGCGTTTCTCTGACTCACTATGCCATTTTTGTGGCTCGACGAAAGGGTTTTTACATAGTTACCACGTTTTGAATGTTGTGCGTAGAAAACGAATTTATCGCTTTTATTGCAGGTACGAGCATGAAAACATTCGCAGTGTCGATGCAAGCTGGTGTGAATCGGCGTCATATGCGTCGGCGTCATCTGTGTCGTTTCTTGGACGGCCGTATTGTATGCGAAGGTCACCTACGAGAGGATTTGATTCCACGTCTTGTGCTCAACGTTGACGTGAATAGCCAGCATATCGGCGATGGTCTTATTAAGATGCTCAGTGAGGCCATTTGTCTGTGGTTGGTACGCAGTGGTCCGGCGGTGACTTGTATGGCTGTGCCTCAGGATGGCCTGAGTTAGGTCTGCCGTAAAGGCCGTACCTCTCTGTCTGTAATGAGGAACTGTGGAGCTCCGTGACGCAGGACAATGTTCTCGACGAAGAACTTTGCTAGCTCAGCGGCACTGCCTTTGCACAGGTCCCTTGTCTCGGCGTAGCGCGTGAGGTAGTCGGTGGCCACGACGATTCATTTGTTCCCGGAATTCGACGTCAGAAACGGCCGTCCATGCCGATTTTTTGGAATGGCCGGTGAGGTGGCTCGATGGTCCGGCTGGCTTGGTCAGCGGTGTTATTCGTCGTTGGTAGTCCTGGCACGTCTTCACATAACGAGTGACGTTGGCGGAAAGGCGTGTGTATTTCTCTGCAAGTGTGAATTTGAAACGCACAAGAGTTTCTATTTATTTTTTCCCGAGTTGCGTGGCAGTTTTCAAGCAATATTCATATGTGTTTTTTTTTCTTTGGCGCATTTTTGATGCTTCTTTGCTTAGGCATACATCTTGACATTTCGTGTGCGGTATGTGGAGTGGTACGTAGTGCACTCCCATGTGATAATTTAGCAGATGGTATTTAGTCTTAGTTATAGTGTACATGCAAGTGTTCTTTGCTTTTGCACGCATTAAATGGCGTTAGGAAAGAGGGGCTCTTTTGTTCGCAACCCATTGAGGAAATTGTAAACTACACGCAAACAATTACTAGATGCTGCAGTCTGCTACAACAGCTGCCTGTTCATCTGCCTTGCACCAAAGCATCCCAAGTACACGTTCTTTATTAGGAGGCAGAATTTCTGCAAAAAGGCCGAACATGTTGCTGCTAGTGAGCCTAACGAGGGAGGCACTATAGACACACTCGAAAAAAGAGACGGTCTGATGATTGTCTATAAGCATGCAGGCACTTTCATGCGTTTTGTCACTCGAAGCCTGATGCGCCGATATGCTAGTTGAAAGATGTGTTGTCAAGGCAGTGTTCTTGGTGAAGAAAAAAAGAAAAGCTTGCTTTTACCATGCAACTGATCGTAAAAGAGCGTGGCCACACCAGTACTCGAGTTGAGAAATGTGTTTAGGTGACTTGCCGATTGAGTGGTGTAGCAAATTAGAAAATTTTGTGTTCATGACTATGTAATTAGGTGGGCGAATGAATTGGTGCTCACTAGGTGACATACTTGTTATTGTGGGAGCAATTTTTGCAAATGTCTGCAGTGATGATAAGAAGTCAATGCATAGGACTCTATATTCACCCCGCGTAGGCTTCGGGATAGATCGGTGTCCGTGAGAATTTAATTATTTGGTGATTTTACTGCAGTGTAGGCAGACAAACAGTGCTGCGAACCTTATACAAATAAATGTTCCTCCAGCAACCTGCCCTGTGCATACATGACATCTTAGGAAAACGAAAAGCTATGATAGGGAAACAAAGAAAACCAATGAAGCAATCAATTTTCGATTGGGCGCCACTTCACCATTATACTCAAAAAACGTGCGGACACCTTTGTGAACAATTTATGTAACGTTAAACAAATGAACAGACACATAATACCAAGAATAACTTATGTAGTGTCAAACAAACGAACGAACACACAATAACGTTACACAGAAAGACGTCGCGTAGTAGAGAAAATAAAGTTCTCCTCCTGGGCAATATCACACTGTGAACATTGCGCTTTAAATAGCAACGCTAAACTTAAAAAAGAAAACTACAAAAATAAGTAACAAAGAACAATAAACAATTAAACAAATGCGGCGTAGTCAATGACAGTTAGTTGGGCAGATTTGGGAAACACTTTTACCACAATAAACAGCAAAACAGTGTTCAAGTTCATAAGTCACAAGCGACGTACAATGGGCCTAGTGCGCTTCAGTTTTGACTGGACAGGTGGCGCCACCAGTGACGCGGCACGCTCCTAGTCAGTCGTGTCGCGAAGCGAGTGCGTACGGTCGCGAGCATGGCAGCTAGAAAATACGAAGATAGGAAATACGAAAAGGACCGGAACTGTGTAGTATTGTGTGTATGGCTGTCACAACAACTACAGAAACACTGCCGGTAAGGTGCCAAAGATTAAGTTCTACAGAATTTTTTGGAGGCCGCACGAGACCGAGCGACGGGAGCGTTGGATCAGGGCGGTGAGACGTGCGAAGTAAACAGACGCTCTTTTTTTTCTGGGTTTTCTTTGCCTTCATTGTGCATAAATGGCGATCGTGGTCGTCAACTCTGCCTGTTTAGTCCTGATGGAGGCCTTTGGCAGCCTGTGAAGAACCAAAACTGGATATGCAGTGCCCACTTCATGGGTAATGAGAGAGGTTCAATAGCACAACACCCAGCATAGATTCCGACAATTTTTCCGGAGTGCTATGGGAAAGGCCACGCCGTGATACCTTCTACGAAGCTTAAGAGATATCGGCAGTGAGTACGGATGTTCGTATACTTGATTTACAAGCATGATTTTCACTTTCCATTTTGTTTTCCTGCGTTTCTCGTTTACATACTCATCTCGTTGCCGTCATCACGCTAATCACTCAAACTGCCTAGTGGGTTCAAGGAAAGTAATATATGTGAAAAAATGCGTGGCGGTCAACATTTCATGTCATGGCAGTGAAAAAACGGTCAAGTTAGCATAGTGGATGACTTGCAAATGACGTCACAGGGTAGCATGCATGTACCAGCGTTCCTACATTACGGCTTTAGTAAAATGCAGTTATTTTTTTTAAGCTTAAAATACTGTTTTGGTTGGTTGTGTGGAAATTTTTGATCTAAGCGAGCTATATTTTCTAATGGCACCTGTGCAGTACGGAAGGAAAAAAAGCTTTATGGGGTAACGCAATGTTATTTTCGCAATTGCACACTACAAAGATGACTACGCTGCAGAGACCCACTACAATACCAATACATGTTTCTAGCCCTATTATTGATTCAGTTATGAAATCCACGCAACTCATGCGAATTGAGGCATGTTTACCCACATCACTGTATTGGTCTCAAAATGGAGAGTTTGCCAGATGAATGCTCTTCTCTCGTAGAAAGCAGACAGCATAGTGAATATTAGACAGCGTTTGGTAACGTATTAAGTGGTTTTCAATAAAAGAAAACGATTACATGAGTTTCACGGACTTTAAAAGTGTACTTTTCATTTTCATGGGCTTTGTGGGTTTTGAGGACCTCCACACACCTGGCAAAATAATTGTACAAACATTTATATTGCACCGTTCCAGACTTGAACGACGTCGATCTGCAGCTGCAGGTAATTCACCTGTAAACATTGAAACACCAGGTGAAGCTTCACCACAGAAAGAGAGCAATGTGCTCCACAGTGCCACCTTTCTTGGTGGCACTGTGGAGCACATTGCTGGCACCGAGGAGCCCATTGCTTTTGCATCTGTGGTAAGCTCCACACTTGCATCAGGCACACTAGGGGTACCTTGAGCGAAGTATACAACCGCTAGATGGTACATAATGTAGATCTTTTAAGATCGGTCTTTGGAGCTATTCTTGTAAGATCATGGTGACAAATGTCAATCTCTAGAATCATGCCATGTGTCAAGCTGATTAACAGCAAGCTCTGCTTTTAAGCTGATTAACAGCAAGCAGCGCTTTTAAGGCTGACCACCACACTTGTGACCACCACAATTGTAATACACAAAGTGATAAGACACAACTTTGCATTCAGTGCACGAAGGCCACGAAAAAACTGTAAAGAGCTTCTGTTCATCAGAAATATGAGATGACACGATAACTTCCTACAATGGCTTTCTGTAATCGACGCATTGATTCCTGCTTCTATTACTTCACATTTAGAGTGTGATGTAAAACAGTAACCACTTGCAGGGCACAAATAACCGACACTGATAACTGTGAAGCAGCTGCAGCTTCCTGATCTCGCACAGTTAAAAATGCTTTGTTTACAGTGTGAGCATGATTTCTGCTGAAGTTCAGCATCTTGTGACTACCTGTATTTGGATACACTTTGGAAACATTGTCACAATACTTTACGAGTAATGTAATCACAAAAACATGTGTTCTATATTTTCAGGCAACTCAAACAGAAGAAAGTCATACCAGTGGTCCTTGCAGCGTTTTTATTTCCCTGTCATCAGGAGGCTCAGCAAGTATGCAGGTGTGCCATTCAAACACGACACATATAGCAGTGCAGGCAACGCCAGCTACAACAACGACAAGCACAGGACCGGAGAAGCGTAGCTGTGTGTTCTTTGGGTACAGCTCTCTCGTTGATCGCCCAGATGCCTTCAGGGAACTCTGTGGTGTTAGCAGTCATGTATTTGCTTTGCTGACATTTGTACTTTCACCTATGAATGCTCGGTGGGTAGACGTACCAGTTTCACGAAAGCTGGTGATTTTCCTCATGAAACCAAAGCTCCGTATACCATTCGCAAGCCTCGGAGCACTTTTTGGTTTGCACCGCACAGGGGTTAGCCGTATTTTTTCTTCGTATTGAGCAACTTGCTGACTGCCCTGATGGAATTCATACCAGAGCTGTCTCTTTCTGCTGTACAATCATCAATGCCAGCATGCTTTAGGTTACATTATTCTCGATGTAGATATATTATAGACTGCTCAAAGATACGTACTGAGGAGCCATCTACTGTAGAACAAAAAAGGCACCGTTTTCACACTATAATGGTTGTTATACATTGAAATTTTTGATAGCGATTCTGCCAAACGGGGTTGTGACATTTTTGTCAGATGCATATGGTGGCCGAGCATCGGACACACACATAACATTTGAGTTTGGATTTCTAGACAGGATAGAACCTGATGATATTGTGTTAGCAGATAAGGGCTTTCCGGGCATTAAAGCACCAACTGAAGGCCAGAAAGGAATTTTGGTTTTTCCACCCTTTTCAAAAGAGAATGTGCTGTTCACTTATGAGGAATTGTTCGAGACATATAATGTTGCTCGGTTGCGCATCCATAGTGAGGGAGTCAATCAACGTGTGAAAATGTTTAATGTGCTAAATAAGAGAATTCCTGTTGACCTGATTGATCACATGGGTGATAATATGCGGATGTGTTTTATCCTTGTTAACCTTCAGATGTCAATTTTCAGCGAACATAAGTGTGACAGTGAAGAAAAGCATAAGGGCTCCTAAACAATATTTGCTGGAAACAATTGTTATGAAAAATAAGTTGTCTTACTCACATATCCGTCCCCCCAACAATCTATGAAATTAAGTACAATCAGCCAGAGGCCTTTCGGAATGCCAGCAAATGCTACTAATGATCCAAGGACAGATTCAGACTCAACAGTTGCGAGAACAAAAAACTTGTATTCTGATCAATGGGTACACACATACGCACTTAGGCTAAGTGAACACCAGGGAAACACAGATCCATTACAGGAATTAAACAACAAATATTAAATAAACTATACATATATGTGATTTAAATACCAGGAATCAACGAATGAATAATATTTACAATATCTACAGCCTTACAGGGGAGGTTTGCTGGGCTCAGATAAAAATTATGTTCACCCAATCAAAGCATGAGCACATGCAATACAAAATGAGTAAGAACACAAATTGTCCTTTATATTGATTGGCATTCCTTTCTCAGCCAGAAGTTCTTGGCAAAGCTTGCAATCTTGAAGCAGCTGCTCACATGATGCAGTCCAACGCTGGACACGGTTTTTTCACATTACAGTACAACAATGGACACTGTTTTTTTACATTGCGTTTTGTTGTTATGCACAATGTGCCTATTTAGCATTTGTGTGTTTTGAAATGGCTCTACAAGACCATTGTGCATACGTGATGAATAAAAGAAAATTCTGTACAATACACTTTTTGCACTTTTACTTGATTCCGCTGAGTGGTTCCAACAGTGAGCTTGCCTAAAGAGACATTACATGAAAAAACGTTTCCTGTTATAATCAAAGGTCAATGCTTGATAATGTTTAAAATATAAATCTTATGAACATGTTATGTAATGAACTTGACTAATCGAGAAGCAAGGTAAATTTAGGACACATTGCGCCACCAATGGGATGTGCTGGATTAAAAGCCCTATGACGTAGAACGTCCTCAGTAAAGTTAATAACTAGTACTGAAACTACGCATGACTAGAGGGAATATTCTAGTGCATCATCAAGTTGGATATGTCCAGGCTTGAAGTTTAGCATCTAAACAGATGAATTCCCTTAAGGCAATTGAAGAGCTGGCTTAAAATGTGTTTGTTTGAGATAAAATCACTCTAGCTTGCGTATGTACTCACTCAGAAACTTCTCATTCCTTTCAATTATTACACTTTTGTTCTGTTTTTAGTACACAAAAAGCAATATGCTTCTCTAAGGTTTAGGATTTACAGCACAACCATAATTTGTGTGTAATATTGATGTCTCTTCCTCAGTGCTAGCCTGCCGTCAACCTAATGTATGTACTCAGCGTGGCAGATCTTGTTTTCTGCATCAAGCAGTTCTTGATTTCTCAGTGAGAAAGGGTATTTGATCTACACTGCGCGAGCTGTGCCATCAGCCAATATGATTCCATCCAGACTGCAGCAGAGCCAGGGTTGCTGGGGGTGCACAACCAGTCCAACCTGCTCACGAGAATTGAATCAGTGAACGGTGGAAATTTTTGTAGATGTAGTTTTAGCTCAAAAAACAGGAGCCCGTAAGGCCCTAGCAAGCTGCCGCCTGGCTTCGTCTTCTTTGTTTTTTCCTGCAACATAACAGGTTGAGATAATAATGACATACAAAAGGAATAACAGCAACAGTGGTGGATGATTTCTAACATGGTTAATAAGGCATATGACAGATTATTTACCATAGCAAGTGGCCGCAGTAGAAAATGGACGTGGTGTAGCAAGTGACTCTGCAATGCTGTCAAATTCTCCTTCCCTTGTTTTGACCCTGTGAACGGATGAACTCGTAATACGGAGGCGCCGCTCCTCATGTAATTAGCAGTATAGTATGCAGAGTGAAACACTGAGCAATCATATGCCAGGCCAGACAAGTGGCCATATACACCACTTATGACAAACCTTTGAACTTTAAATTTACCCCTAGTGTGGAGTTCCATACCCAAGATTTCAGCTACGCTTCTGCGAACCCCTGTCTCATAAAACACACTTTCAGGGCTTGTCAAGGGGTCAACATGTCGCAGGTTTGAATTTTCAAAGGAAATGTGCTTCCTACTTCCTTCACGTGGTAAATACTGCGCTCCTGTTCAAGGATTTCTCTTATGTGTTCGGGATCTACGTGCCTAGTCCCATCCTCAGTAGAAGCGATATTCACGGCACTGCTTTCATTAGCAGAGCAATCCTCTGCATCCAGACTGCCTTAAGACGCATTTCAAATGCGGGAACTGTGACAGCATTACCGTCGCACACAACGGCTTTAGTGTGGGTGCTGGCAATGGGCGACCTGGGTGGGCGATACTAGCATGTTATTGAAGCGCCTGCCACAGTGCAATCAATGTTTTACCTGTAAAACGGTTCTTGATCTTCTTCGTGTGTAGGAGCGGGCGTGCCGAAGGCCGCAGCCAGGCACATGGTAGGTCCATGCACGATGTACTTTGCCACTTGTTTACAAACTCTGCCAAGGCCGTGGTATGCTTACACCAACCTCGGCACCCAGCCTCAGTCGTGCAGCTGGCTGCCATCATGTGTCTTGGTTGTGAAGACAACTGGAAAATAAAGGCGTAGAAATTATCGAATAGCCAGAACGTATGGGCGGGCATAAGAGGGGAAAGTCTGAACACCGACAATCAAGACTCCTGTTGAATAGCAAGAATGGGCGAGAAAAATGCGAACGTCATTGCTTGATAGGGACAAATGGTATTTTATTGCAAAAGCAATCATATCGACAGTCTCGACGGGATTTCGCCGTCACTGTCACGTCACGTGTAATGTTCAAATGGTTAAGACCCCCCCCCCGTAGCACATCCTTGAAGCGGAGATGAAACGAGCTGGCCCATCTCCGTCGCTCCGAGGCGCATGCAACACGTAAATGCGATATGTAAATGTATTTATGTAAATCCGATACGTAAGTAATACAAGATCTTGATTAAACATTGCTTACCTGTAGGCGCACATCATAGTCTAGACTCTTCATTTGAGCAACACATTTTCCGATAACGTCGGCGGGCCCATTTGCAGATATAATCTCTTCCTTGACGCCGTATACGTGGTTGCTGGCGTATAAATCAATGCCTCGACGAAGAGTGTTTCTTTCGAAGTAATGATCCACGTTTTCCGCAGAATAATCCGCAGAATAATACACGCTGCTTGTTCCGCGTTGCCATTGCTTCACTCGCGTGGGCCGTCCACCCGCAACATATCGCGACAGGTTCACACGTGCAGCCGCTACTCGCGGCGCTGGTTGTACTAGCAGCGCAGCGCCACCATACCAGCTCTCGAGGCCTATACGAATAACGGCCTAAAAAAAGCGAAGTTGTCAATGACAGTTAGATACGCAGGGTTGGGAAACACTTTTAACACAAACAGTAAATCAGTGTACAAGGTCATAAGCCACAAGCTAAATACAATAGACATAACGACTTAAAGCACCTGTCAAGTTTCATTATGCATGAGCAATTCACCAAAGCCACATCTTCAGAATAAACATGAATTCCCAGCTCTCATGATGAAAGAGATCATTTTAGACAGTACGCCTAAGACACACAGATGAAGCTTCATTCTTTTCTTTTCAAATAAGATATATATGACACGAAATTTGCGGCACTTTCTTGAGTTTGGAACTGTTTTCTGGCTGTGCTTAAAATGGAATTAGGATAAAATTTCTTTCACATTTCGTTTTAACGTGTGACCACAGCAATTATCGTCTTTGAAATGTTGCTTCGTTAATATGATTAGCAAACACAAAGTAAGCAGTTAGCATGACCTCAGCGTTAAACAGTTTGTAAAAGCATAATTTTTTTTTCATTTGCACTCACTACACACCTTTTCTTGAAAGTTATTTGCATTCTACAGCTGACGTGCGCCGCCACGACACATAACTGGCACATAGTCATAACAGTTTACATTTGAAAGGAGTGCGCCTAAATAAAGTAATACTTAACACGTTGTCTTGAAACACAACAAAAGCTTTGCAATTCGCTCTGAATAAAAGTACACGTTTGAAATCATTGTAAACAGATGTCTCAAAAAAGTAACTTCGGCCCACCTCAGTGTCATAGTGGCTAAGGTACTCGGTTGGTAACAAGCAGGTTGCGGCATCGAATCCCGGCTGCAGCAGTCGCATTTTCGATGAAGGTGAAAAACCTTTAAGCCCGTTTCTCAGATTTGGGCGCACATTAAAGAACCCCAAGGCGGTAAAAATTTTCGGAGCCCTCCACTAGGTCGACTCTCATAACCACGTAGTGGTTCTGGGACGTTAAACCCACCATGTCAATCTATCAGTGAACTTTCCAGTGTACTATGTACAAATAATTTTTTTAATCACATCTCCCCTCAACGGGAAAAACGTTGCCACGTATCTGCATGTTACACCGCAAATGTCATCGAAAGAGGATATTCCTGCGTCTGGAGAGGAAAATAGGAGGAAAAGAATGGCAGGGAGGTTAGCCAGCCTATAGGCAGCCGGTTTCCTACCCTGCGCATGGGAGGGGGCGGGGGAGATGAAAGATAGAGAACAGAGAGGGAAGAGAGATAAACAAAGCACATTCGGCAGCACACGCGCGCCCACTCAGAGTGAACAAAACGTTTATTCGATCTTCTGCGCAAGAAAATCGGTGAATAGTATTCTAGAGAGAGAGAGAGAGAGAGAGCACTTTATTAAAATGCAGATAATTTAGCCGGCATGCAAAATTCGCTGACTTGCTACTCTGCGTGGGAAAAGGCATTGAGGATCGAAAGTACAAATAAAAAGAGAGAGAGAAAAAAAGACAAATTGTGAATATGGTTAAAATAAAAAGAAATAAACGAAAAGGCCACCTCTTTGACCATTGGATGAGGACGTGCGTTAATAGTTTTTTGGTGGTGTCAAGCTACAGCTACAGCTTGTCTAGCTGACCAATGCTGTCCAAGTACGACAATAAAAGTTTCATAGTACGCCTCTGTGAAGTCGGGCAGGCTAAATGTCCCAATACATAGTCAAGGAAGAAAGTTCTCTCAGTTATAGAATGCATGCGATGTTCATAAAGCGCACGCTCCTCAGCATACGCTCTACACTAAAACTATATATGTTCCACAGATTCGAAGGAGCCAAAGTTGTTGCAATACAGACTCGCTCACTGACCGAAACGGTACCGTAGGCTGTTAACACAGGCACTGTTTAGACGTAGACGATGGTATAGCGCTTCAAGATTGCGAGGAATTTCGAATGAGAGTCTTGTTCTCAGATAGGGGTCGATTGGTGATGGAAGGCATATTGATGTGTCAGAAGGTTCCAGCGTCTCTTATTTTCTTCAATCGCAAGTGTTTTGGTCATCTGTGTTGCATCTAATTTAGTCAAATAAGTACGTCTATAATTGTGGTGTCGAAGACCCTTGCGTGCGGCTTCACCTGCTTTTTCGTTGGCGGAAATTTCACAATGAGCCGGTATCCACTGAAATGTGATAGAGTTCCCTGCGGTCACAGCCAGGTGATGTAGATATGCTATGTCATACGAAATGGGGTGACAATTCGTTTTCTTTAGAAGGTTGAACAATATCTGTAGTGCTTCTTTGGAGTCGGTGAAAATTACCCATTGGTCCGGCGTTTGGCGCAAGATGTAGAGGACAGCTTTTTTGATGCCATGAAGTTCTGCTGCTATCGAGGATGTCCACCGTTGCAGTCGACAGGATAGCATTTGTCTTGTAGAAGGGATATAAAATCCATAAGCGGAAGTCTCCTGAGTGGTTGAGGCGTCGGTGTAAATGTGCGAGTGCTGAGCATTGTTCTCGGCTAAGAAGAGGGGAGTAGCATCAGCGCAGCCTGTGACATTTGTCTCTTTGCCCCATTGATGCCCGGTACAGCTTTTTTAAAGTTAGAGGCGAAAGTGTCCAGGGATGAAATGGTGTAGGCATTAATTTTTGTGGCTGATTACCAGGAGAGAGTTGAAGCATTTGCACAGCTTGGCCGAACGAATAATTGCTGTGCGTTAGCTGAACTCGGTACAGGAAATGCTTTTTACCTTGTAATGCATGTCGAAGATGTGTACGCATGGTTTCTTGGATAGAGATGACATCCAGTGGGAGACATCCTGCTTTCGCTACAGTTCCCAATGCTGGTGAGCTCTTCAGGAGCCCTAGACATATTCGCAGGCAGCTGTTGCGTGCGGCTTTCAATTTTTTTGATTTGCTGGGGATAATCGGTGAAGCACCGGTAGACAATAGCGTAATGTTCCTTCAATGTATGTGTTCTGAAGCAGTACTATTGAGCGGCAGCTACATCCTCATCGTGTTCCAGCCATGAATTTGAAGAGTTGAGTGGCTGCTACTATTCTAGTTCGAAGTTTCTTCACCTGAGGAGACCAGGAAAGATTTCTGTCGATAATTATTCCCAGGAATTTTTGAGACCGTACATAGGTCAGTGGTCGTCCATCGAGAAGTAGCGCATAGTTGCTCATTTTCTTTTTCGTGAAAGCAATGGATGTGCCCTTTTCTGGTGAAAAGTGCACGCCTCGGGGCGCTATATATGTGGAGATGTTCTGTAAAGCTTTTTGAAGTCGCTGCTTGGTGATGTAACGTGACCATGTAGAGCTCCAGATGCAGATGTCATCAGCGTAAATCGTGATGTGCACTCCTCGAGGGAGTGATTTCGTTATGTGTATCAGGGTAAGGTTGAAAAGGAGCGGGCTGAGCATGGCACCCTCAGGTACACCCTTCTCTACTGTATAGAACTGTGTGGGACCATTTGGAGTGCTCTTATATATTTTCCGCTCTTCTAGATAGTTCTCAATTCAGTTGTATAGATTCCCTTCTAGGCCAAGATCTTCCATGGTTGCGAGAATGACACGGTGAAACACTGAATCGAAAGCTGCCTTGATGTCAAGGAATACTGCTGTCGGGATTTGTCTTGCCGAGAGGCCCTTTTCAAGGAAAGAGACAAGGTCGATAGCCGACCTGCCTTGGCGGAACCCATTCGTTTCTTGCGAAAACTCGTTGCGGCTTTCTAGGAACCAAGTAAATCGTTTGTGAATCATTCGCTCCATGAGTTTGCCAACGCTACTCAGTAGGGTGACAGGCCGGAAAGAGGTGTAGTTTGTTGGCTTCTTACCAGGTTTCAAAATGGGCACTGTTTTCGCCAGCTTCCACTCAGCGGCGACCACTCCAGACATCTACGAGGAATTATAACATTCTAGGAGTCGTAGGCGGGACGCATGGAGTAGCTTTGCAATGTCTTCATAGGTTACTTCGTCATGGCCAGGTGATGTGCGCCTGTATGACTCACCGATAGCAGTGTTCAGTTCCTCAATTATAAAAGATGTGTCTAGCACTCGCACAGCCACCCATGAGCCGCCAGGCTGGTTACCTGCACTTTTAGTCCAAAGCGTTGAATTTGTTGATAGTAGTACGCAATATCCTGAGAGCTCTTTGAGGGATTTTTGTTCGTGCAGGGAGAGTGCGGCGAAAGCGTGAAGCTGCCGAAGTGGCATGCGCATGCCTCCAAAAACCCGCCAAATTTTGGACACAGGTTAATGAACATCTGGTGTTGAGCAAAATTCATGCCACCTTTGCCAGCTACGTTTATCCAGGTAGCACCGAATATGACGCTGTGTGCGTTGACAGTCTCGGAGGTCTTCTAAACTCTTTGTGCGCAGAACTTTCTGTTCAGCTCGCCTGCGAATAGCACACAGTCTTTCAAACTCCTCATCATTTGACGTAAATCTGTAGTTTTTAGTTGAAACGTGTGTACATTCTTTTAGACAATGAGCCAACGTAGCGAGTAATTCATCAACTTTTGTAGCGGCAGTGATTCCCTTTCCTGCTGCGTCTTTCTCCGCCTTCCAATCTGTGTATCTTATGACGGTTCTCTTTGATGCATATTTACACCAACACCTGATATCAGGATTCGGTAGTGATCACTCCCACGCGTTTCCAAGTCGGGGCACCTGTCAAAGTTGTGAGTGACTGAACTTGTTATGAAGCTCACGTCTATGCTGCTAGTATTCATGGTGCGTCGTAGGAAGGTGATGCTGCCGTCATTTAGAGGTTCAATTGAATGTTTTGAGAGCAGTTCTGCAAGCTTAGCTCCTCGAGAACAATTGTGTGAGCTGCCCCAAATTTCATTGAGGGCATTGAAGCCTTCACAAATGATGTGTGGGAATGGTGTTCTTGAAATCAAGTTTTCAAGCCTTGAAGCATCGAAAAGCTTGCCTGGTTCCAGGTATGCTCTGATGAAAGTGTATTGCTGTTTACCTATTATCGTTATGGCACACACATATTCGTTGTCGCAGTGGGAGGTGATGTCGATCGCGGAGGCTGGAATGGCTTTACGAAAGCCGATGAGTAATCTGCTGATACTGTCAGGTCACTTTCAGTGAGGAAAGTTGTATCCGTTCATTCTATAATTAGGGTCAACGCGTGATTCAGAGATGACGATGAATGGGAATCGGTATTGTCGCACCAGTCGCCGGAAGCCTGAGAGCTTCCAGCGAAGGCCACGAGTGTTCCACTGGAATATTGTGCATGCGCGGAAGATTCTGTGAATGATCAGTTCAGGTAAAGATGTCGTTGGGGAAACCATGATTACTAGTGCGAGGGAGAACGCCCCTGTGGTGCGTAAGACTTTGACACCAACGGCTCCATTGTGAGAATTTCTTGTACCTCTGGGTTATTTCTTGACGAAGGATTGGCGCGGACAAGGGCTTTGAGAGCTCCGAATAGCATTGGAATCAATATGGGTGCAAAATCTTGGTCTGTGTTTTTTTTTGTTGTTGCCCTTCGCAGATCAACCTGTCAATTTGCGGTGGCTGAGACTGGTGACGACTGTACTCGACCGATGACTCTTGTGAGACGCTTTGTGGTGGTTTTGAAAGATGCGATGTGCCAGTCGGCTTCCCACGTTTCTTTTTTGTTACATCAGCGTACGTGTCACCAGTTGCCTTACGGCTTTGTGATTATCTTTTCTGGGATAAGTCTTTTATATTCGTGAATACAACTTCTGGATTAGGCGGTGGATCGTTGCGCCTTGGTGGTTTCCCTCGTGCTTGCTCCGACTAGCGTGCAAGTGTAGCAGCCTTATTTTTAACGCACCCTCCATACGAAGCATGGTGGGGACAACCACAGTTAGCACATTTAGGTTGTGCTTTTGAGGTACACTCTTTGTGCGAATGAGGACCAGCACAGACTTTGCAGCGCACCGGGCCATTGCAATGTCTCAATATATGACCATGCCTCTGGCATCTATAACACAGTGTAGCTGCCCCGACGTACTCGGCCACCGGGTAGCTACAGAACCCAAGCGTAACTCGTTTAGGTAATGGTGAATCTTTGGTGAATTGCAAAGTAACGGGTCGACGACGTTTCCTTTCACCTTGCCGCAATCTTCGGGTGTGTAGGTGGTGAGTCGTCTTGCCGACATGACGCCCTGATCACACAGATAGTCTTGTAAGTCTTCATTTGAGTAACTCAGATGGACATCTTGTATTTTCCCATAGTTCGGTGTGTAAGAGTATGGGACCCGGGCCTCCACTGGTATTTATTTATTTATTTATTTATTTAGCAATACTGCTAGCCCCAACATGGGGCCATAGCAGAGTGGGTGTACATAGTACAACAAAATCAACAGTACAATACTGCAGTCAACACAGAACAAAGCACTTCAAACAACATAAAAAATGTTTCACGAAGAAAAAAAAAGAAAAAAAACACTAGTCAGATATAAATTTTTCAAATGCCTCGATACTGTCTGTTTCAATTATTTTGCTGTCAAGCTCATTCCATTCTTTGGCAGTGCGCGGAAAAAAGGAATACTTGAAAGTATTATTATTGGGCTGGAAAGGAACGACAGTGTGTTTATGACGTTGTCTGGTAGAGTAACCGGAAGAGAACTTTAAGGTATCCCTGCTAATTC
The DNA here is from genome assembly GCA_013436015.1 of Rhipicephalus annulatus. Classification (NCBI taxonomy): domain Eukaryota; kingdom Metazoa; phylum Arthropoda; class Arachnida; order Ixodida; family Ixodidae; genus Rhipicephalus; species Rhipicephalus annulatus. The sequence goes on from WOVY01002197.1 coordinate 422,499, forward strand.
AGTTTCAGTTAGTAGACGGCTGGCGGCCGGCAGGGTTGACACTGTGTCCATCAGGCTTCCGTCTTTGTTGAGGCGATGGTTAAGAACTTTCTCTTGAGCCGACGCTACAACGGCTGATGCGACAATGTTAGGGTTGACTTTCCATAACCTTCCTCCATCCGTCGTGGCCTCAAGACAACAGGGAGGCCAATACCGCTTTTTTTTCTTGTAGCATACAACAGTGAAGAATGCCTGGTTTATATCCTCTATATTTTCATCTGAAGGATCGGAGCTGTCTTGTTATATCCCCTAGTCTCTTGTTCACAGGGCCATGGTGTGTAGTTCCTTCTACAGAGGCTCCGGTATTAGTAGTTGCCGCCGCTGCCACAGATGCGGCGTCAAGTGGTATTCTAGAGGCGCTGCGTTAGAGGGCCCCTAACGTGCAGGGTAGGTGAACGAGCGCAGCAAGTCATGTCACACGTGAGATATGAGCGCTATCTGGCCGTTATCCTGGAAAACGGGGCGCGCGCCGTGCGCACCCATTTCTGAGGTGATAAGGTACAGAACGCAAGGTGGCAGGTAGATGCCACCACCGTGTCATCTTAGCAAAGCCTTGGAAACAGTTGTCGTTTCGTGCAAGCGTTGCATGGCCGGCGCAGCGTTATAAAGGCTACGATCCTTAAATTTACATATGTATGCCTTGTCTACTAAGAAATACACATACGTAATACGGGCGCGTTGTTATGGTGCGTCAGATATACGCCATAATTGCTTCTTAATTGAAAATCACATAAGTATGAACGCTGAAACTTGAGCAATATTGGTGGGCGCTGCAGTTGGGGTCGGCCGTTTGGAGTATCGTTTGGTCATTTTGGCGCCGTTTAGGGTACCGTTAAAGAACGACAAACAGACAGTACAGAGAAACCAAAATTTTTTGCGTCGAAGGTCCCCAAAAAGTTATTTTCGCACATTGTCGACAAGTGCCTTAAGCGCGTTGGCTAGGAGCTGGTTTTGCTGCAGAAGCAAAGCCCTCTCCTGACGCCCCTCCTCTTGTGCTGCCTCGAATTCGCGCATTCGCTGCTGCAGATCGATTTCTTGCAGGCCCAGATGCCTTTCTTCAGCGCTTAAGCATCGTTTCTCGTGAGAAGCATCCCTTTCACGCGTTTCTTCCTCCAAGACGAGGCGCCTCTCAAAAAATTCAGGGTGATGGTCAGGAGTTTGCCTCCTTCCTGAAACCATAGCATACATGACATGCCTAAAGACATTGCAAAAAAAGGAAACAAATTCATAGAGCATTACAGCAAGAAAAACCATTTTATGAATTCTGCAACGTGTAACCTGATGTAGTTTGCTTCCACCACAAGTAGGCAGTAGTGTACTTTGACACGTAGGTGACATTTCGAGTACACTAATTCAAAGAGTTAAACTGTTGTGGTACCGCTGTCAGAGGAACTCTATCATTACACATGGCAGACAGGCCAAGGCAACTCCTTGTACCTGATGCCTTGGCCGTGGTGCGCGCTGAAAAGAAGAGTAATTCTATCGCCGCGACTAGTAGCCATGCCACATTTGTTTATCCTCGTAACGTCTACATTTTTTAACTGTGCGTTATGTTTACCATTTGTTTAAACTCGCAAAAAACTGGTCCAACTGGGCACATCTGTTGTGAGATATGTTTTGCCTCGCTTCAAAGAAAAATGCTGCAGTACGTTGTTGACTGCGTGATGTTCATTTCGAACTGTTGCACCTTCGTAAACTCGGGATGCTTTGTACACGTTGCGCGTTCTACTTCAAGTCGCCATGTCACGGACCTTTTTAGCACAGCGTCTGTCAGTCTTGTAGGTTTCATATGTCCACAGGTTTGCAAAACTATTTGTACCTCAATTAGCAGAAATATTTCACTTTCAGGGTTTGCTTGGACCTACTCTTTGCAAGTTTCTAAACACTCACCTTGTCTCTAACTGATTAGGCCTTACCCAGACTCCGGCTCACTAGAATACCCTCATTTCACGCTCAAGGTCGCATCAGCTGACTAACTCAAGCTCAGACTCTGCATTTTTTCGACTGGACTAACATAGTCCCAAGGCCCAGACTGAGTCTGTTGACTCAACACCAAGTTTGCCAACCTATGCATATGTCACATGGTACCACAGGTAGCCTTGCTTGCAGAGATGTGCTGACACAAAAGTGAGTGTTTGCTGCACGAGTTGTATGTACCATTTTTGTCATGCTGTGTTCTGCTCTTCTAGTAGTCTGAAACGATGTTTAGCCATGTTATATTTCAATGTCGTTTCGATGGTTCATGAACCTGTTGCCTCACGGTTATAAAAATTTTCATGTTCCGCACTAACTGCTCCTTCCTCATTCGTGTGTGGCAAAATGTGCAGAACAGCGTATGCACATGCGACACTTTCTCTACATGCATGGCCCAGGAGTGCTGCCATTAAGTAATAGTCGGATACAACCTAAGAGGTCCGCAGATGCCCACCCAGAATACTTAGGCGTGGCAGGCAGTTGTTTGTGTGGCTAAAGAATGATGATTCATTGATATGTGGGGTTTAACGTCCCAAAACCACCATATGATTATGAGAGACGCCGTAGTGGAGGGCTCCAGAAATTTCGACCACCTGGGGTTCTTTAACGTGCACCCAAATCTGAGCACATGGGCCTACAACATTTCCGCCTCCATCGGAAATGCAGCCGCCGCAGCCGGGATTCGAACCCGCGACCTTCGAGTCAGCAGCCGAGTACCTTAGCCACTAGACCACCACGGCGGGGCTTGTGTGGCTAAAGAAGTAGTCCCAAGAATGCACCTAATAGTGCTCTGCAAAAAATAGTTCATCAGCCGCCTGATCCACATTTCTCTGCAGACAGTGTCCATTTAGACAGACAGACTTGTGTTTGTTCCCCTTTGAGAAGAAATTACGGCAGACTTTTGAAGTTGTAATTGGAGGCAGTATGTTTCCTTATTGCACGCTACTATAACGGAACGTTCAAAAGATTTTCCTTCCCTTTTTTTTTGTTCTTCAGCTCTTTTTTGCCCTCTGCGAAAATTGGCACATATCCAGTGGAATTTCTCACTGCCACGTTTGTTTCACGTACCTTACCTCTACGTGCCCATGCTGCATTTGTGCCAGCACCAGCACCCACTGCTAGCCCCACGCTGTTCGCCGTAGGTTGGGGAGAGCTCGCAGTATTGCGCTCCTCCGCGTGCAGCGAAGTACGAAAGGCAACAACCTTGTACGGCTCTTCTGGATCCGACGTCACAACCTCCACACTCTCGTAAACTTCGTCACCCCTGAAAAAATGGCAATAACCCATGAAATTGCTATTCACTCACTTCTCATCTCAGTGTGTCAGAAATGCTTCACGACATGCAAGGTCGTTAGAGGGTGAAATATTCTTCAGTATACCTACTACTGCACGTTTCTTTTATGAAACAATGCTCGAGCAGTGTTAATTAACATCAAATGTACACGGTTGTGCGACCAATTACAGACAGTAATCTGCATGCACACGCTACAGCTGAAGCTTGCTACACCTCTTTAGCAAAGGCAGTGTTCCACACAGCACCTGTCGTGTATGATCTACGAATACACTGTGTTCAATTATTTTTTCAACAGTCTGGCACTTCATGAGGCAAAGCATTCTGTTTTTGTAGTGCATTCAATGAGTGTTATCAGGGAAACCATGGTTGCCAGTAAGGTTCTTCATTTCCGCGCACACCCTTTGCATTAACATTACCTTTCGTTGAAATGTTGTCTCCCTCTCTTCACGCAAAGGTTTCAATAGCATGACATCTGCAGTCTAGTATTACGAAAATTACCTTCGCATTTGCTTTTTGCTTCTACTCTTTTACCACCATGCACTGCACATAACCACTGAATGCTATGTTTATTCTGCCTTTTTGCTAAGTAGGCATGCTAAGCACGTCAATCAGGTAAACTGAGATTACGGCAACTCTCCAATCCACGCCCACATGCCAAGGTATGCCTGCGCCCATAAAGTGAAATTTGAAGGCTTTGCTTTGCGCAGGCGATTCCTTCAAATATTTATAATTTCAAAAAAAGAAAACTGTAGGAAGTTTCATTTTGAAGAAGGACAAACGTTTTCGGGCACTATTGCGTTATTTTTACCGAGGTTGCACAATTTAAATCCACATATACACCACGTCACTAACATTTTTTTTGCTGTGCTTTCACTACGTAGCAGCTGACACCACGAGGCCACGCTTTTCGAGCTCTATTATGCGCTGCGGCAACTTGGTTGAATCCGCAACGATTCTTTGAATCACTACTAATCGGCATACTTACAGAAGAGACACGGCTCTCGGCTGTCGGTCGTCGCTGCGCCGTTCGTGGCGTCCTCTCAAATCGCGGCAAAGGCAGAGTGGCGCACCACCGTCGCGAACCTTCGCTGAACCCGCTCAACGCTTCCGGTCGCGGCTGCCAGCAACAGAGTCTGGCAGAACAAGAAACTGCTGCATCCTGCCGCCTTCCTGGTCAACCCTGGACGGATGAGGTAGCCGTGTCCTTTGGCCACGCCCAAATTTTTTGGAGCAGTTGCTCCTTCTCGCCGTATTGTTCTTCCATTCCTGATCTGCAAAAGTAGCACATTTGGCTCTGACCCACCTAAACACCCTCGGTGACCATGCTACATGCTACTAAAACTGAAAGAGCACTTACTTCCTAAGGTTGGCGCGGTCCTCCCGAACGAATTGCTCAAAGAGAAGGTCGTACCTCTCCCCGATGGCTCGCACGCTGATAGCTCTTTCGAGAGCCAGGGAGAAGTTTTTCGCGATCGTCAACCATCGCGTGGGGTCTCTGTAAGAGTCCTGCTCCCTCACTTCGCGCCGCATGTAAACATCAGCTTCGATGGTTAAACGAAACCGCTTTTGTGGGTGCTCCATTCCGCCAGTTTTGCTCGCTAAGCGCTTCAAAATTAACAGGAAAACAATGACTTGCCGCTCGGCTGGTCTTGGTCGTGGTTACGGCTACAGCAATACCGGTATTTCACACAGCAACACCGTAGCCTCGAAACAAGCGTTTGCGGGCCACACGCGGGTCGCGACCACCACACGCTATTTCGGGTTTTCTGCGCGCAGGCCGTGAAGACGAACGATGACTCGCGTTACGACACATGCGCAGTGGCAGCGACCGCACCGCAAAGGCTCGCGGTGCGCAATTCTAAAGCTCCCACTGAAACAGTGTGGAAGCATCGCGCGTTCTATGCAGTGGTATCTTCCTCCGGGCTCACTTCACTCCATTGAATTAGATGGGTGTAAACAAACCCTGCATGGACATGCTCTCTGACGCGTCTGCTGAATCATCACTTGCAACTAAACGTAACCAATAAATGACGTTCGCACTCTTTCTCTCTCCTCTTTTTACATCTTTCATCCCCTCTTCCCGAAGGCGCTATGCCGTGCCACGGCAGCTGGAAAAGGAAGAAGTAAAAGATAAGGTCCAGCGGCCGTGGTCGTGCTAACAGCGCTCCCGAAAGGAAGTGGTAATGACAGCGTCTCCTTCTTAAGCACATCCCATACTGGAGTAGCGCGTGAGGACGGCGTGCACTCGCCGTGGCTGTTGAATTCCAATATAGCTTAGAGGTAAGTGATTATCCCATTCTTCAGTACCTTGAATACTAGATAGAGCAGCACTAATAAACGACTGAAGTACGAATCAAAAGGCGTCAACGCCAACCTTTGTTTCTCGTTACGCGCGGCTCAATTTTGGGGTCCATTATCAGATATGCGCCGATTGCTTGAGCTAATTCTTTCGTTTGCTTTAGCCAGATCACGTTCCCATATTATTCGCGGTTAAACGAAAACGTTGCGCTTGTTTCCAATGGTTACTGAAACACCTCAGCTGCTTGACTTCTCTGGGAGTCAGGAAGCTACCCTTAATGATCAGCGGTTATCCTGCCAACGCGCTATGTGCCCAGCCCTTGTCCTTTTATTATCTTTAATTTCAACAATGAGATCCCTAACTTCGGTTTGTTTCATGTCCCACTCTGCTCTCTTCTTGTCTGTGAAGGTTTCACCTAAAATTTTCCTTTCTATTCCTCGCTGCATCGTCCTCTATTCAAGCTGAACTCTCCCTCCAGATTTCTCCTTCTTAAATTACTTCCGGCAAGATGCAGCTGTTATATAAGTTCCTCTTTAGGAATAGTGGCAATCTACCAGCCATAATTTCCGAACGTTTGCCGAATGTGATTCACCTCATTCTTACTTTTCTAGGTACACCAATCTCGTGGACCACGTCTGTGCTTACTACCTGTCCTAAGTAGAAGTACTCCTTTACAACTTCAGGTGCATTGCTCCCTTTCTCGTAGCGCTCTTTTCATCCGAGGCTGTTGTACGTTAGTTTCGTTTTTTGCGGAATAATTTTGGGACTTATCTCTCTGGTTGTGATTGATTGATTGATTGATTGATGTTGGTTTTAACGTCCAAAAACCACCATATAATATGGGAGACGCCATAGTGAAGGGCTCTGAAAATTTCGACCATCTGCAGTTCGTTAACGTGCACCCAAAACTGAGCACACAAGCCTACAGCATTTTCGCTTCCATCGAAAATGCAGCCGCCACAGCCGGTATTCGATCCCGCGGCCTGCAAGTTGACCTATCCTTCCGCTCTCCTTGTTTGATTCAGTAATCCTGACTTGAAATACGTGCTCTCAATTGTTCAGCAACCCATTGTCATCAAATATGTGCAGGTTACTTAGATACTCTCCATTAACCATTGTACCTAATTCTTCCCATTCAAGCCTTCTGAAAACCAGCTGTAAACACGCGGTAAATAGTACCGGACAAATTGTATCCCGTTGTCTTAAACCCTTAGTTATTGCTATTCTTTCACATTAATTATGGAACGCTGTGGTGGATCCGAGTATATTTCTTCCAGTATGAATATATGTCATTCGTCGATGCTCTTATTCCGCAGTGCTTTAATGACTGTTGATATCTCCGCTGAATCAAAAGTCATCTAGTAATCTGGAGAGGCTGCATACAGTCGTTAAGAGTATTCCTGAGCATTTTTCTATCACTCGATTGATAACATGTACATGGTCAGTTTTGAGTCACCTGTTCGAAACCCTGCTTGATCCATGTGTTGATAGTATGGTAATGTTGTCTTATTCTGTTTGCAATTACCTTGGTAAATAGCTTGTATATGACAAAGAGCAAGCACGTAGGCCTGTAATTTTTCAAGTCCTTATTGTCTCTTTTTATGTATTAAGATGATGTTAGCATTCATCCAAAATTCTGGTACCCTCCCCGTCAGGAGACACTTCGTAAACAGGGTGGTCAGTTTCTTCGAACACATTCTGTCGTCTTTCAGCAAATTTGTTGTTACCTGTTCCTCACCAGCAGCGTTGCCTCTCTTCATTCCCTCCAAGGCATTCCTGATTTTTCTGCCAATATTGTTGCTATGTCATCTAGATTACTGCTAGTTCTTACATTATGGCCGTATACTATAGTTGTCCCTGCTACTGTACAGAGCTCTGTAAAACTTCTCCGCTAATTTAACTATCCTACCTGTATTGGTAGTTATTTTGCGCTCCTTGTCCCTCAGTGCATACATTTGGTTTTGCCTACCACACGTTTCCTCTTTACCGCTTTAACGCCTTGTCCATTCTTAAGACGAGGTTCAATTATGTGCATGTTATACCTTCTCACATTAGATATCTTGCGCTTATTATTGGACTTCGAAAGCTCTGTCAGCTCAGTTGTGTCTGTTATATTGGAGACTTCCATGCTTTGACGTCTCTTCTAGCTTTACTAGGTTTTGGTGACAACCTAGATGCTTGGTCACGGCGCTAAAGTAAGGGCACACAAGCCTTCTTTCCGCTAGGGTCTTTCGTCGAATGCTTTAGCACATACGAGGCCATGATTATTATTTTTTGTTTGTGTGCCAAGGCATCAGTAGCTACTTTGCATTAGCTCTGCTTGCGAGAGTTCTATGGCTAGCAGGTGTATGCTAATCCCCCAGCAATTAGGGGGCCAGAACCTGTTTGTGAGACCAGCGTAGACAGTTAAGCTTACGTTCCGCTGTTGAGCCTGGAAAATATTGCCGTCCATTGTGAGCCATTGGTCGCGAGCCTGCTGGCGACCATGTTACGGACCCAAGTCAGTGGACTAGAGTTCGGACGTGCGTGTTGCAGCAACTCGTGGTTAGTGTTCTTCAGTGAGGTTTCCATCACGGCCTGCGGGATTGCCATAGGTTGCGGTCAGTGATCGAACAACGTTGATTCATGGACCATCACTTGCAATAACGGAACGCTGAGACCGTAAAAGAAACAATATGGCTTCTGCCAATGCGTTATAAGTTGAATCCGCCTCAGAATTTCTAATGCTCTCACCAGTAACTCCACCTGAGCACCCAAATAGATTCATTGTAACGCCTGAGGGGGGAGGATTTAAAAACTGTGCTCTGAGTGCCACCAAACCTTGCACGCACGTGGTCTCTGTGACTACCTCGCTGTGAGGCATTATTTCGTTCAGGTGGGCATTTTGAAATGACGCTAGTCTGGGTACAGTTATTGACGCTAGCATTAAGTGTGCAATAAATACATCAAGCTCGAGATTAGCAATTCCATTGCGGCATTGCAAGACAAAAGCCAAGAAAGTAAAGAATCCCCAACAAAAATTTCGCTGTTGAAGGTATTAACTTGCAATGGACAACCATGCTAAGGCTACATCTTCCTGCTTGCCGTATATACGCTTGAAAAAACCCATAAACAGGCGTTGTGTGCTCCAACTACGTTCCGACAAGTATACTTGTCTTTTTCAGTGGTTAAACTAACATTAAAGTTCTAAGCTTGCAGAAGACAAGTCTGCTAGGGAAAACGTCGACTCGATGGTGCAAGCCCTGTTTACTGATTTTTTTCACTAAAACCTTTCTTGTTCCTATTCCTTCTGTTATTTAAATATCCTGATCACCAAACAATAACGTAAAGCGATGAATAACAATTTCACCACAGGTAGCAACACTTTTCCACGTGGTCGATTCTACAGTGTGGTCGTTTTCGTTTATCACATGGTAAGGTTTCTTAGTTATAACAAAATTTTAAGCACACCTGTGGTTGCAACTAATTTAAAGAATAAATGGCAACATGCGGCGGCAAACACACTGCGCGGTTTAATAGCTGGTTTATCACAAATTCTGGCTCAAGGGCCGGTGTCGGCGTAGTTGGTTGTGAGGGAGAAACTATCATCTTGTGCGTGACCGAAAAATTGAGGAAGATGCAAATAAAATAAGAAAATTTGGGCCTCAGTGGGATTCAAACCCGGGTTGTCTGCGTGCCAAGCGGGTCTTGCACTACAAAGCGACGCATCTGCTTGAGAACACAGTGAAAATAACTTCCTCTGCTTGAAAATGCATCAAAATTAGAAGAGAGAGCATAAAAGGATCGATTGAGTGATATGTGGGGTTTAACGTCTCAAAACCATGATATGATTATGAGAAACGCCACGCCGTAGTGGAGTGCTCCAGAAATTTTGACCACCTTGGGTTCTTATGCGCACCTAAATCTGTGCACACGAGCCTACGAAATTTCCTCCTCCATCAGAAATGCAGCCGCCGCAGCTGGGATTCGATTCCGCAACCAGCGGATCAGCAGCCGAGAACCTTAGCCACTAGACCACCACAGCGGGGCGAGAAAAAAAAGGCCGCCAGTTAAAGTAACTTATGTATAGCATAAAGAGACGCGTCCGGTATGTATTCTTTACAATGCAATATGTAATTTATATTGTCGCAGTAATATTTCGTGGCACAAGTGTAAATTGGCATCGGACATCATAACTTGAAACCTGTCACCCTCTGCGAAAGTCACGCGCGTTATTGCACCCATTTTCTTAAGACAACTTAATTGGTGCATAGCAAGTTCGAAAGAATTTTATGGACTTAGCGTTTGAAGTACGCACTAGGGGCATTACTTCGCTATCATGTTCAACTCTTTAAGACAAAGAGTCTTGTAGTTTTTGGGCCCAATTCCACACATGAGTACTAAAATGTCCAAGTTGGGCAGGTAATGTTTAGTTGTTCTCACGTGTATTAAAATGCTGTCGACGACATGAATAGTGCTAACTTCTTACTTACCAAGCCTGCCGATGTCAAATGAAAGTCATCGAAAGAGTTCAAGCAGCCAGGGTAAGACGACATGGTTATGGTGTGGCCGGGAACAACATAACCTGAAGTTGGCAAAGAAGTGATCATCATCATCACTTATTATCCCTTAAAGGACTATGCAATGCATTCCATAAGAGGTGGGGGGGGATATGAGGGGCATGTCATGACAGGCATGCAGTGTTTGAATAGCAAGTAAAAAGCAAACTGAATGAACAGCAGAACAAAAAGGCAGAGTAAATTAAAATATTGTAAGAACTAATACACGTAGCAGGTACTCGCACGTGAACACCAATGAATACCTTGAAAGAAAGAAGAAAAAAGAAACTTTACTATTGACAAGAAGCTAATTGACGAGCTGGATGGTAGAAGAGTTAGCTAATAACAGAAGACAACAACAGTTTCAATTTGTCTGGGTCGCGTTCCTGAAGAATCACTTCTGGAAGACTGTTCCACGGTTCAATTGCTTAAGGCAGCAATGATTTGTTAAAGGCCTGAGTTTATCCTCGGAGACGTTGAACACTTTTCGAGTTGAACAGTCGACGAGAAGTGCGAGCTGGAGTTTGTGGAATGAGGAGAGTGTCACGCAGATGAGAAAACTTGTGGTACCGTTTGTGGAACAGGCTGATCTCCGTGGTTTTTCTGCGATCAACTAAAAAAAAGAAATCTTAAGAAATGATTTGATTTGAGTGATGCTTGAATTAATGCTGTACTGCGATGATTTGAACTGGGTGGGACGATTCAGAACTGACTCAAGGGAAGAGATGATATAATCTTGGTGCGGCTTCAGATGGCGGAAGCTAATTCTAGTTTGGTCCTTACGAACGTTTTGTACGCAAGTTTTTTATGACGGGAGAGGAGAGACGCAGGGATCGTTTGAGGAATGCAAGTGCTCTGGACGTGTCTGCTGTAAGTTTGAAGATCTGGTTTAACCAGGTCAGGATACTGTTATGAGAACCCAGATGTACACACTTGAACGCGTAACCTCTAGTAGGGGCATACATTTGGAAGATTCGTATCTGTCTAATTTAAAGGTTATGCATTACCTTTTAATATGGTACCTTCAATTATATAGGTCACGGTATGTTTCTAAGTCACAAGAAACCTTTAAAATAAAAGGTAACCAAGAACTTCTAAAAATTTAACTTTTACTAAAGTATAGGGCGTTTTCTCCACATATGTATTTTAAAAAGTTCTAAACTGAAAGGTTATACTGTAAAGCTTCAAATGTATGTTTTATGACAAATGAAGCTGACAACTGCATGAAATTAGCTTTATACAACTTCTGAATGCCTCGTGAAAGACTCCTCTATTAGAAAAAGAACATCCCACGGGACATGTAGACGTTGTGCGTTCATATCAGTTCTATTCAGCAAACTGCATTTTACTTTCATTCACTTAGAAAATAGAAAATACCTCAAACAAAGACAGGCGTATCGGTTTATCATGCTTTTCGGCATAGTGGTGAACAAACTTTTGATCAATAAATGTGTATAAAGCCTGCGTGAGCACGGTAATTTCTGTGAGAACCATGTAACATTTCCGGCATGCACAAATCCAAACTATTCATGCAGGAGCATAGGCTCTGACAATTGTCCTGATGCAAAGCAAAAAAAACTCATTCGAGAAATAAAAAGCATGAAGCGCTTTATGCTAAATTAAAAATCCACAGAAATTCAGCTATACATCACTGAAAGGTTTTTTGTAGAAAGATATTTCTATGAAAACTTCCCCACATCTGCTGAAATATTCACTGTCAACTAAGTTTGACAAACCAGTTGCATATTGTCGCGAGGCGAAACTAACTGAATACAGGACGAGGGTGCGACCGAAAAAACGAGGTCTGTATTAAAAGAACAAAAGAGCAGCCGCTTCGACATCGTCTTCCTCGGAGGAACTATAGGTGCTGCGCACGCTCATCACTTCGTCGTCCTCTGCCTTCTTGCCCGGCTTTCAGCCGTGACATTAGCCTCCTATTCAAGAGAGCATCGTCCCGATTCTTTATAATCAAGGTGGTTTGTAGTCGTTGCAAACGCATGAGTTCATTCGGAGACATAAGGCTTCATGCGTACCACGTGCACAACGTCTGAAGCATACCTTCGACGCCTTGAAGAGTGCGCAGTATCAGGAACAACCTCATAATTATTGTCACTGAGACGTCGCAGAACTTTATAGGGACCGAAGTACCGTCTTAACAGTTTTTCTGAGAGACCACGGCGCCGAATAGGGGTCCATATCCAAACTTTGTCTCCTGGCTCATAGGAGACTGGTCGGTGACGAAGGTTGTACCGTCTTGAAACGTAGTCCTGCTGGCGACTAATACGTAGGCGTGCAAGTTGTCGGGCTTCTTCGGCAAGCTGGGTGATATAATCAGCATCTGTCTCGACGTTTTCGCACTCGTGTGGCAGCATAGCATCCAGCGTAGTGATGACTTCACGACCATCAAGAAGGCGGAATGGCATTTTTCTTCTTGTTTCTTGGTGAGCCATGTTATAGGCGAACGTGACTTACGGCAAGATTTCGTCCCACTTTTTATGCTCTACATCGACCTATATGCAGACCATATCCAAAAGTGTCTTGTTGAGGCGCTCCGTAAGACCATTCGCTTGCGGATGATACGCCGTTGTTCGCCGGTGGGATGTGCCACTGTCTTAAAATTGCCTGTTATAGTTCGGCTGCGAATTAAGTTCCACTGATGGAGCACCATGCCTCAGCACCACATTCTTCACGAAAAATCAGGCTGCTTCACTTGCCGTGCCTCTCTCCAAAGCCTTGGTCTTGGCGTAACGAGTGAGGTAGTCGATGGCTAACTTTGATCCATCTGTGACCTGCTGATGAGGTTGGAAATGTGCCCAAAAGATCCATTCCGACTTGAGCGAATGAAGTAACAGGCCCGTCAATAGGATGGAGGATGCCTGCTGGTTTGACGGGTGGAACTTCGCTGCGCTGACAATCAAGGCACGTCCGAACATAGTGTTGATTGGTCGCCGTCAGTCTTGGCCAGTAGTATTTCTGCCTCACTCTACACAACGTACGCGTGCAAACCAAGTGGCCGCATGTTTGTTCATCGCGGCATTCCTGTAATATTTCGCTCCTTAGAGGTGTTGGGCGACGAGTAAGTAGTCGTTTCCATGTGGCGTGAAGTTCATCTTAAAAAAGACGTCGTTGTGCATGCAAAACGACGAAATCCCTTTCGCGAACAGTCTAGGTACAGCTGATGTGCAACCTTCTAAAAACGTAATTTGGGTTCTAGTTCGGGGTCCCCTCACTGCAGCTGTGTGACAGTTGCTGTGTTTACAACTCCGAAAAAGACTCTATCGTCATCTCCTGCCATCTCAGGTTCGTATGGCGCACGAGAAATGCAGTCAGCGTCTGACTATCGCTTCCCCGATCTCTAGACCACCGTCATGTCAAATTCTTGAAGCTTCAGGCTCCAGCGCACCAACCGTCTTAAAGGGTCATTTAAATTCGTCTGCCAGCAGAGGGAGTGATGGTCGCTGACAACATTAAAAGGACGACCATACAGATATGGGTAGAATTTTATAACCATCCAAACCAGCGCGAGGCAATCTTTTTCCGCGGTGGAATAATTTTCTTCCGCACGTGCAAGAGTTCTGCTCGCGTAAGCAATTACTCGTTCGGCGTCATCATGCCACTGCACGAGTACAGCTCCTAAGCCAACATTGCTAGCGTTGGTGTGCGCTGTTGTTGGGGCGTCATCGTCAAAGTGTGCGAGGACTGGTGGCCTCTTAAAACTTTGCCGCAGCTTGTCGAATGATGCTTGCTGTTCTTCATTCTATATGAAAGCGACGTCTTTTCTGGTAAGGCGGATCAAAAGCGAGGCAATGCGCGAGAAGTGCTCAATGAAGCGTCAGTAGTAAGCACTCTGTCCTAAAACCGTCTGACCGCCTTTTTTGTCAGTTGGCGCAGGAAAATTTGTAACGGCAGCTATTTTTTCAGGGTCAAGCCGCACATTTACTACTGACAAGATTCCCCAGTAACAGAACCTCTTCGAAACCGAAGTGGCATTTTTCCGGCTTAAGAGTTAGTCCGGCGGATTGATGATGATTTGTGGGGTTTAACGTCCCAAAACCACCATTTGATTATGAGAGACGCCGTAGTGGAGGTCTCAGAAAATTTTCACCACCTGGGGTTCTTTAACGTGCACCCAAATCTGAGTACATGGGCCTTTAACATTTCCGCCTCCATCGTAAATGCAGCCGCCGCAGCCGGGAATCGAACCCGCGACCTGCGGGTCAGCAGCCGAGTACTTTATCCACTAGAGAGTCCGGCGTAACATATAGATTGAAATACTGAGGGCAGTTGCCCGACTTGTTTTTCGAATGTGGCGGAAAATTCGATGACATCATGTAAATGCACAAACCACGTCCGCAACTTGAGGCCTGATAGTACGGTGTCCATTAGCCGCTGAAATGTTGCCGGTGCTGAGCACAACCCAATGAAAGTACCTTAAATTCAAAAAGGCCATCAGGTGTCACGAAAGCTGTTTTGTACCGGTCTCTTTCATCGACTTCTATCTCAGCGTTAGGGTCCGCTTCATAAAAAAGGGCATAAAAGTTTGATAACCAGGAAAAACCGGCCATTTTATGTCACAGAATTTTATGGCAGCTGTTGTGTTGTATGTGCAATAATAATCTCTGGATCTTCAAGCGGATAAAAGCGTTGGCTTTGTGGCAATAGATGCAGTTTTGTACAATTTCAAAGCAAAGCAGGAAGTCTACAAGAACTTCGTCGAGGTAAAACCAGCAAAAAAGGGTAATGTAATGCAGTGGCCCTGTGTAGAAATTTGAGCTTGTGAAACTTCCACGCTTTATTGCAGCTAGGAAGAACAGTGCTTTTTTGTGTGCTCCATCGCCAAATTTTGCAGTGCTCTTGCAATGCTCGGTGTACCCGAACACGTTCTTACGTAACAACCTAAATGAGCACTTTTGCTTACTTTGTAAGCAAGATAAAATATATTGGCTAACTTCTGAAACTGAAAATCGTTCAAAGATGTTTCAGGGTTCAATTTTTATGTCAGTGATACCTTAAGCGTTCTTTGAACTGATCGTGGCTGGTTTAAGTCATGTTATGGCTCCATATTTCCGCAAAAGCAGTTCATTTGATTTTATTCATTTTCCTATATAATGCCTGGAAATATACTTCATACACACCACATGGGGCCAGCTGTGCCTCTTCAAGAAAACTTTGTTTCATCTGCAAGCTCCAAAGCAGTTACTTTATGAAGCAAGCCAGTGGGGCATATAAGTAGGCACCACAGCAAGAGGAACAAATAAACACAAGTCTTTTTTGCAAGAAACTTCATTGGTTTTGTGCTGCACCACCAAGTGGCTGCACGCTTGACCCCATATATACACAGACAAGAAACCTTACCATCAGTTGTAGGAGGTAATCAAGATGTGAAGTGCAATGTCTTTTTAATTATTTCATGAATCTGGCTTCCAACACTCTTCATCATTTACCAGCCCTTCCCTGGCATACACCCAGGGTCGTCCACCCGTCATCTGCCAACCACTCTCATTGTCTTTCGTCTGTCCACCGTCCGTTCACCGTCCGTCCACCGCCCCACCATCTGCCCACCACTGTCATAGTCCGCCATCTGTCCACCATTCGTCCACCATCTGTCCATCACTCCCACCATCCACCATCTGTCCATCATTACCCAACACCATGACCTACCAAGATGGTGGGTCTCATTGTGCCCACCATCTGTCCTATTGTACCCACTATCTGTCCACCTCTCCCACCATGCACCATCTGCCTACCATCCGTCCATCATTACTCAATTAATCAATCAATCAGTTTTATTGTGTATCATACATATAATGGCTGGTTATTATTACACAGGTAGGACCCCAGAGCCCAGTAAAGGCAGTTGCAGGGATCTGTGTTTTAACAGTAGTAGGTACTGCTGAGCTACCAACAGATGGTAAGTACATACAAGTGCAACGAAGTACAATAAATACATATAATTGATACATAGCAATAGAAAATACATATAACTACAAAGAAACTGGGATAATATTCTTAATTAAGTATACTGTTGTGAGTTTTTCAGGTGATCGCGAACACAGTGTTTATACAAATGAAAATTTGTGGATGCTGCTATTGTACAAGGTAAAGTGTTCCATAGTTTTGATGCAATATAATAAATGACTGTGATCCCTAGTTAGTCCTTATGTGAGGTATGCTTAACGGTTTACTTAAAGCAGAACCTAAGGAATATGTGGGCGTTTGATATATTAATGCTATACACGGGCAGTGAACGGCGTTAAGCAAAAGTTTGTAGACAAGTAGTAAAACACGGTAATTGACACAAACTGTGATGGGTTGTATGTATAGTAAACTATGAGCATAGGAAGCTGAGTGTTTTTGGTATGGAGAGAAGGACACGCACAGCCGTGTTCTCTGCTACTTTGAGGGGTTTCAGTGTTCTCAGGTAGGTCAATCCATAAATTACTATGGCATATGTGATGTGTGACAGTATGAAAGAATTATATAATGTTAACATTGTCTTTATTGGGAAAATGTAGCGTAGCCTCTAAAAAATAGGTATTTTTCTGTATATCTTCAGTGTTGTCTCATGTACGTGTGTGTGCCATGAAAGTTGTGCGTCCAAGTATACACCGACAAATTTCGTAATACAAACCCTTTTTAGTACTGTGTTATTCGTTTCAAGCTGATTACTTTATTTAAGGTGGGTGTTTTGGGGGGCAAAAATAATGTAATTAGTGTTAGACCTGTTGGCGAGTAGTTTTTTTGCATTTAGCCAAGATGATAATTTTGTAAGGCTGTTGTTGCTTTATGGTATAGGATATTTTCGTTTTTTGCTGTTATAAATATATAAGTGTCATCTGCGTGAAGAATACAATCGTCCGATGTTATGGATGGCGGATAATTATTATAAGCTAAGAACAAGAATGGCCCTAGAATTTAACCTTGTGGAACACCTCTTTTAGTTATACACCGACATGACAACACATCGTTCACATACACATATTGCTCTCTATTATTCATACAGTTCGAAAAAAGCGCTGGCACTGTCCCGCTTATTCCGTAGTGATCTAGCTTTGTTAGTAATATGTTATGATCAAGCATGTCTAAGGCTTTCGTGAGGTCGACAAAAATACCCCATGTAAAGCTGCATGGCGGCCTTGTTGGTTATTCATGTCGTTCGAGGTATAGCGTATCCAGAACGGGACAGAGAAGAATACACAGAATTGCCGTGTATGTGTTCTGTGTCTTTTTCTCTGTCCCGCCCTGGATGCGCTATTCTTCGAACTCATTGTAAGTAGTTTATTTTCTATGTTTGCTTTTGTTTTTTTCAACAATGTTAGGTAGTGCATGTTTAGTCGATTTTTTCTTCCTGAAGCCGTATTGCTCAGGTGCCTATAGATGTGTTCCTCAAAAAATTTTTCAATTTAGTATATATTGTCCTTTCAACTATTTTGGCCAATGCTGGCAATATGGCTATCGCACGATAATTTGCTACTTTCATCTTGTCGCCTTTCTTAAACACGGGTATTATTTTGGTGACTTTTAATTTCGAGGCAAACCAACCAGTTTCAAAAATATCATTGATGACATATGTCAATGGCTCAGCTAGAAGTGCTAGAAGTGTAGATAAGTGTTTTAAAATTTGAACCGATACGCCATCACCTCCTATTGACTTGATGTTTTAGTTCAAGAATTATTTTTTTCATCGTTGGTTGCCAGATGAAAGAAAATAGATTTCACGTTTTTCGCCGCCAGGAAGGCTACAACAAGTGTTCTTGTATGCAATCACATTACTTATAGTGCCTACATTTGCAAAGTGATCATTAAAAGCATTGCTTATGGCGGTATTATTAACCATAATGTCTTCATACCAATAATTGCTGTAACATTGCTATACATCTTTCTTTTATTAGGGGCTTCATCAATAACTTTCCAGGTCGCCTTACTGTCATTATAAGCTTGTGCTATTTTTGAACTTAAGTAGCCATGGTTCGAAATTTCCAATAGTTTGTTAAAGTGGTTGTATCGCTTGTACCAAGCATCGAGGTTGACGTTGTGTAGTTGTCGTTTAAACTTTTTGTACATATTGTTTTTGTGGTTTATGGAGCGCAAAAGGCCAGCCGTTATCTATGGTTTGCGTTTAAATTTAGTTCTTTAACAGTAATAGTGGTCTCACCAACCGTCATGTGTCTATGTAAGATGTTTATAAAAGCACTATATTTGCCCTTAGTTGAACTTTCAGAATACATATCTTGCCAATTTCCTCTTGCTAAAGAGCTCAAAATCTACTTCTTGTCATGAAAAATTCGCGTGACTTTATTTTTCGTTGTTTGGTTAGCCGTGTTTGATATCGGAAACGCTGGCAGATGATCAGTGATGTCACATGAAATGGTGCCCATTACAAAGATCGCTGATGGATGGCTTGTTATAATGTGGTCAAGTATACTTTGCCACGAGCTTGGTATATGAGTGGCAGATGTTATTAATTGCAGCAGACCTTCACGAGCGAGCAGGTCAGCATAAGAATAATTAGTAGAGTTCTTTTGAGCGATGTCAGTACTGATATTGCCCAGTAAAATGACATGAATGATGGGTTCAATATAGGTGTCAAGTAGTTTTCCAAGTTCTTGTAAAAAGTGTTCGATTTTGTTAAGCGGTGGCCTGTACACAACGCCTATCAAGGTTTTTTTAGTCTTGTGTGGCAGTAAGCCTTTTGTGGTACGATCATGTTGAACTTCAATCAACAAACTTTCACATAAATCTGACATATTCACAATGTTGTGCCTGACAGAATAAGATACTGATGCGTTAATATAAAGTGCCACCCACCGTGCGACGATGCAGTGCGAAGCTGTTCTGACAATAAATTTGATCTGTTAGCTATATCGAGTTAATAGCCAGGTAACGAATCAGGAGCATCAGCGCCGTTGCTGAGCCAGGTTTAAGATAGTGCAATCACGTCGAATGAGTGCTTTAAGGATGCGTTCAAAACATGCAGTTTGTCATAGTGCTTCTGTAGGCTGCGAATACTCAGATGAAGTAGTGGCAGATCAGATGATGTTTTCATTTGTTGATTAAATTGTTCAACTTCAAGCAGTTCCAGAACCTTGATGATTCCCAAGGTGTATTAGCAGTAACATTATCCAGTGGCCGCTTACTGCTCTCGCAAAAAAAATGCGCAAGTCGTCATTCGTTTGTATTTTGTGCACATGAATTGCTGCAGTTTTTCTGGCTTTAAGCACGCACTGCTCAGTCCAAAGGAACTGTGACTGATGACTGTTTTTCAATTTCAGCGCTTCAGAGAATAGCGACTTGTTTTTCGGACTCAAGTGATCATTGAAGAATACTGCTGTGTGCTCCTCGCTGTTTCCAAGGTCCCTTGCAGTCAAGCGAGTTTTGCGAGTTTTTTTTAGAATTCTGTTTTCTTATCTCGTAAAACAAATCGCACAATGATGTTGTTTGCTTTATGATTTCCTGGTGTAGGCGCTCCTATTGCACTCATTACCATAATCCACCAAGACGGTGGGTGGTGGGCCCCATCATGCCCACCATTAGGCAAAGTTTCAATTGAAGATCACTTCATGAAAAAAGCGGTTTCCCTGTGCAGGGATGACTTGTGCTAAATGGTTACCAGCAAATAGCCCAATATGTTGGCTACATCTACCTGCCGTTAGACTTTGTATAGCAGGTACACACACCATGTGTTTCGGTGGGAAATTTGTATGATGAGACTTGTAATAAAGTCATTGCTGCATGTCATTACACGACTTCTACTGTGCATACTCATCATAAATTCCATTGATGATTCCATTGATGGGAGCTCCTCAAATGCTTTGACTACGGCCACACATTCCTGAATGATCTTAGTGAACTTGTACTTTGCACGTCACCTCACATTACCATGCAGGAGGTTGGGCACTAACTTCCTTTTGAGCGCACATCAGGGAAAAGTGTTACTGTTTACGTGATGACCCCCGCAGTGTGTTGCATTTCACGAAAAATTTGTAATCATTGATACCTTGATCCAATTTGTGGATTGGACAGTGGAAGCGAGATGCATTTGGAAACCCCTTCTGTATTATTATATCCACTCTAGCTTCTTCTCCAGCCATTGTAGAGCATCTGTTGGACTACTATTCCACAAGGTTCAAAATATTAAGCCCAGCATCGGTTAAAAACTTCCAAAGTTGTAGTGTCGATACAGGCAAAGTTTGGTAGTTCTACTCCGGGAAACATTCTTTTCATAGTGTTGTTGTCGTCGACAGTAATAGGTCCTTGTCTGGTGTTCCATCTTTCTCAGTCATACGTGATAGTGCCGACAATGGGTTAATGAAAATAAATTTGGTTGAACACTTGCTGTTTCTATGTAGAATTGTAGAGCACTATGCTATTAGAGTACAATACTCACGTGGAGCGGCGTGTAAAATAGTGGTGTAATAAAGAAACAGCTGGTACATTGTACTGCGAGGAAGCAGTGAACAAACAGGGCAACGGTGAAGGAACTCAAAACTTGGATTGGTAATTTTTTCGTCCCATTCTCACACTGTTTTTTCGCAGTGGGCTGTAAAAGATGGAGAAAGTATTGCACTAAATGGGAAATAGTGTTTTCTTACATTGCGACAAATGGCTCATCTGTCAGAACTACTCGGCATTACCATACAACTACTTTTATTATGCAAGTACTTCCCATTGCCTTGAACGCACCATAGTGTACGTGTCACGTCTTCATTCACTGTTGCAACATTTTTTTTCGCCTGCAGACGCTGTGCAGAAAACGCCTTCGGCATCAACGCTGCCAACTGGAGGATACTGCTTCACACCATCAACCTGCAGCCCAGCAATGTGGACTTCGTATTGAAGGCCGCCTGCGTCCTTCACAACTTCTTTAGTCTGTACAACCCACATGTCCATCAATTCTTGGACAGGGAAGACAGTTTCGGAAGCATTGTTAGAGGGCGCTGCCGGCATGGTGTGCAAAATGTGCCAGACAACAGTTTCTTTGCTATGGCTCCAACATGGGCACGAAACTACGATGGTGATGCAGGTGCTGCCAGAAGGTTGTTCGGCAGCTACTTTTCTAGCATAATTGGCTAGGGTCCTTGGCAGTGGCGTCTACCAGGTCTGACAAAGAAGCAGCCCTCCTAGACACTTGCTCTTCACTACCAGTTCGGGCAAAGACGCTCAGAGGTGGCCTCACCTTCCTTCCTAGCATGGCACTGCTTGCCCATTATTCAATATGCCAGCTGCTCAAAGGGGGAACGGTAGGGTGAACCCAGCAAAAAAATTGAATTTGCAGTTTTGACACCGAAAAATTTCCTGAACTCATAGGAACGAACCTGTTGAAGCCCGACGTTGAGCAGCCACTCCAAGCGGTTCAAATTCCGCACCGAAGTGTGCCAGCCCCCTCTGCCGTAAGCGGTATGTGGATGCAAAACTTCGTTTTTCTCCAATCGCGTTTTCTGTAAATTTTTCAAGTTCAACGTACCTTTTCTCAAAAAGTACTGAATTGATTTCTATAAAACTTTGTATGCGTGAGCTACAGCAAGTTGCAATCAATCTGAACTTTTTGCAAGTTCACAAAAAATGAAGCTATAAAGCAATTACACAATCTGCACACTGTGGTGCTCTGCGAACGGAATTTTTATTTTTTAAAGCAAAATTCCTGAAAAAATAACAATTGCTTACTTCAGAAGTAACCTAGTAGTCTCAAAACTATAGCTGAATGTGGGTACATTCCTTTTGGAAGTTGCAAAGAAAAGGTACATTAAATGGGTGAACACCCTTTAAAACTTGGGAGTGGGCTATAAAATGATAAGCAACCTAGGTATTAAAAAGGTGTCAGAAGATACCCAGTGGCGTTTTTTGTGAGCGCGTAAAAGTTTATGCAAATACTTGCAGCTGTTTCTAAAATACTATGCTGAAACTGACATATATTATTTATCTCCTTAGCTCCTTAAATCCCACACCACGAAACATTTTGTGTGCAACTTTTTACTGTATTTTATAGCTCTCTTTTGTAATATTGAAAATGAATTGCAAATGGGCTAATTAGTTGTATATTGCCAGCATCGTTAGTGTCAACCTGTAAGCTTAAAAACTTGTGCCCTGGGCGGTAGGTACCAAGCATTCAAGCTGTGATGTACCTTTGCGTCGTAATCCTGAAATAGAATTTTCAATGGTCCTATGATTTGTACATTGCTAGCATCTTTAGTGTCATCCCAAAAGCTGAAAACTAGTGCTCGTGGTACTATGTCCCAAGCATTCAAGCTTTCATATTAAGTGCAAATTTTAAATTGGGGATTTGTATGCAAACATTGTTGAAACAATGTTGGTGCTTTGGTATGTTTAGAGAACAGGGTGAGCCATATTGCTGCCTTGTGTTTTAGGCAAAGATAGGGTACTAAGAGCTACTATAAATATGTACTATCATTATGATCATAAGCAATTGTATTCTTACTGAAGCATAATTAGCAATGAAAATTGTAATGCTCATTAGGATGTGCTGATGATGAGCCTTTCTTCACACAACAATTATTCTGCTTCAGCGTATTTCATGTTACAGTGTTCATAAAAACCGAATAAGACGCCGAAAAGTATCAGTTACGCTTTGCACTGACGCGTATAGCGGATGAAATCTGCATGACTCATGAAGGAATATTCACCATGCTATTACTGTTAGACACAAAGAAAACTGGCATACTTCACGGTATACCGACTGCTTTTTTGTGACACTATGCAGAGTGGTTGCCTTATTACATCACTCTACTGTTTCAAGTCTTTAAACTGTTACTCATTGCCCCAAGACTGGCGCAGTGCCATGGTAGTTTCAATATTTGAAAAGGTAATCGATTGTTAATATTTTTTACAAAAAACAGGCGAACAGACTCGATAACGAACATGTTGAAGGAGTGCGCGTTAAAACTCATGGAAGAAGACAAAAGTGTCAATTGCAACTATGCTTTCAGATATTTGATGAAAAAGTAAAAGTTATATGTATATATAAATATATATATATATATTTATATATATGTATAGCTCATCACCTCACTGTGTAACTATACGTACCCGTTCAGATTGGTTTCATTTTTCTTTTTTCCCTGATGCCGTTAACTTATGGAATAGTTTGCCTGAAGAAGCTGTGCAAACAAAGATGTACATAATTTTCTGGTACTAGTTGATATTGGGTACATTGTAATGTTTGTGTCTGAAGTTATCTATTGTGCCTTTCTTGTAACAACCCTCAAGAAAGGATTAACAGTATGTATAAATAAATAAATTATGAATGAAAAGGAAGTAAAAACAGAAAAGTCACTTATTGAAAAACTAAATTTTCCTAATTCTTGGTAGCGTTCTTGTGCTTCACTGTGTTACAGTACGAATGTTACAGAAATCACGTTATCTTGCAAATGCTAGGAGTAAAGTGTATGTAACTGCTCTACATATACAAGTGTGCTATATGTTACAAATGTTGTTCAAGTAACGCTCTTCACACGTTTAATCTTGTACGACTCAATTCTTCACCCTGGCTGCAATGACCCTCAAATTATTGATGGCGAGTGGTGAGCAGTATGACTGAATAAGCAGATAAACAAAAAATACCCATATACTTTAAGACTGTTTTCACACAATTTTTCTCTTAATACATGTTAAGCGTTTGGAATCTGTTCTCGTGATTTGAATTACAATTCAATTTTCAGGGCTGACGTTTTTGCAATTTCTTTAGCAAAGAAACTATTTCAGGTTATTTTTAATAAAGGCGCTGCCTAAAAATAAACACTATTCTGCATACACCCACAGCTATAGTTCATTAGCCTCATATTTTCGTTTGTTTAGTTTATTGCGGCAAAAGTTGGCTGTTGTTTCTAGGTATTTGATAAGGAGGCAAATGTACCAAAAAATTGATTCCAGCATATTGAGAGTTAAAGAGGTAAAAACAGTTTATTTTTTGGTTTGTTGGAACAAGAGAGGTACTGAACAATTTAATAGCGATGTACCATATAGTCTTCACCAGAGCTCGGCGAAAAATTTGCAGCTCGTTCATTCATGAAGTATACCTCACGCTTATGACACACTCAGACTCAGACTCACCAAACTTTTCCGCAGTGAGACTCACACTCACTGATCTTTTTCTCAATTTGACTCACTCGGACTTGCCAAAATGTTTCATTTACTTTGACTCAGGCTCGCGGCTGGATGCGAGTGTGACCGGGTTCTCTCATGAGTGACTTTTCCAACCGTTAGTTTGACTCCTCACGCAAATCAGATTCTCACTTTTCTTGTTTTCTGTGTTTCCTGGCTCATCTTGTCACACTTTCTATCCTCCTCAAACTTGATTGTCTTCTTGTAAATTATTAGTGTGTCACAGATAAATCATTATTTTACGAAGTCCACATAATGTGAATTAAAGTGGTGTCATCTTGACACAAACTATGGCAATGTAACACTTCCAGTGACTCTGAATGATCTTGTGTGAGTGCTATGAACTTCAATAGGACAGAGCACACAAGCTACCAAGCGGATGCTCAATGCCACAAGGACGAGCAGTGACAAGTTATGATACGATCGCTGAGACCATAACATATTGATTGAATGCTTTAAATGTCATTGAATGCTTTACATGCATAGAAAGCCGTGGCTACCGTAGTGAATAGGCATCTTTCTACAAAACGTAGCAGCACCACTGTGTGTGATGAAAAGTGCATCGGCTGTTGCTCAACTGACCCACCTTATTGTACACTCGGGGGAAGGGGAAGAAAAAAAGCATTCCTGCCAACTACACTAGTACGGCAATCAGTGAAGTTTTGGTGTGATTTATGAAACAAACATCAGTCAGCTTCTTGAGGTCAACTCTCTCATTTCTGTGCGCTGCGACACACATCTAACCCAGCTTATTGGCAGCCATCAAAACAACGTTAACGCTGTGTCCACTTCCTACTTTTAGGCTCTTGAGATACGCAATGAATGTACAATATCTCTACAATAGGTTTCTTTCAGTTGCCTTCTGCAACCATGCTCTCGCTTGACTTTGCTGACTTCTTTAAATGCTCAGTGAACGCAGTCACTGTATCAAGTGAATAACCTATATCTGAAAGACCATAACCTGTGCTCACACGTCTTCGTGAGGGCCACCTTAAGGCAAGACATAGCTAAATCGCTTATAATCTTCAATGCTTTCACGAGAAATTTAACACCGGTTTTACTCCAGCTTAATTTAAAACCAAATAAAGTATGTTAAGGCTATATATATGTCTAATCATCTACAGAAATTTAGCTTTCAATATTTTTATTATAAAACCAAACTCGGGCAATATCTTGAATCAATGGGTTCGAACAATCATTGTATTCTCCTCTCGTAAATGAATGCACTTCATCAACAGAATATTTATGAAGTGCCAATAAATCTGACTCATGCATATGTAAATGGCTCAGGCTTTGAATTTTTATGCTTTTAAATGCTCTACGTCAGAGAATATTTAATTTTTCCTTTAAAAGAGTATTGACAAAACACTTTCACTTTGTTTTCTTGAAAGCAATGAAAGGTCAAGCACTCAGAAGCCTAGAAAACGCACTGCTACACACGATTGGGCCCTGAAAAACTAATTATAGTGTTCTAAAAGCTAGTTTCAATTCCTACTGTCCCCTTTCGTTGACACAAAGTATGAGCTGTTCGTCACGTGCTCGCGCAAGATATTATTGCGCACATGCACGAAGGCAACAAAGCCTATACGGTGAACGTACTTGTCCCCTTAGCGAAAAAGGAGGAAGAGGATCAGGAGGATCTCTAACCAGTCGGCCGCTTCTGAGCTGCCCCTCACGACCTAATAAACGGCGCCTTTCAACCTCTACCGGTCTCTTTCAACCGTAACAGAGGTGCGGAGTAAGCGCTTCAACTACGGATCGATCAGTTCCACAGCTTCGACGAAGCCGTCGACTTGCCGGTCTCCCACTAACTGCCGTGAGGGACGTCAACATGGCCAAAGAAGCAGGCGTTCCCAGGGCAGCATCGTCTGGTCTGTTTCCGTACTACCGAGTTCCACCGCCCTTCGGAGGAAAAGCCAAAGAAGATGTCGACGCCTGGCGCACTCAGTACAAACGTGTGGGCAAGTCAAACGGTTGGGATGCAGCCGCTATGCTAGCCAACGTAGTTTTCTCTCTGACCGACACCACACTAGTATGGTACGAGAACCACGAGGATGCACTCACGATTTTGTTGAAGAGCTCAGGGCATGTTTCGGCGACTCGGTTGCTAGAAAGAAGCGAGCTGAGCAAACACTGTTGCAACAAGCACAGCTACCAGGCGAGACATGCACCACTTACATAGAAGTGTTAAGGCTGTGCAAGGTGGTTTGTGCTACCATGTCAGAAGAGGACAAAGTTGGTCATCTGCCCAAAAGAATTTATGAGAATGTGTAAATTTTCTAAATGAAAAAGAAAGCCTCAGTTCTGTGCCCGATGTCATTCAGCATTGCCGAACGTTTGAAAGGCTCGAGATGCGTCGAATTGCGCCCAAGTTTGTTCGGCTGGCTAATGTTACAACTGTTACCAGTGTGGACACGAATCCTGGCCTCGAGCTATCTTCTACCATTCGACAGAGTGTTCGCGAGGAACTGTTCCACCAAGAAATGTCGTGTTCAACAGCTGACCATACCGAGTTGTTTCTGCCACGTGAGGCAATAGATGTGCCTCCTTTGACCCAATGGCAACCGACGATGAGCGAGGCAACTGTGTAGTACAGCCCAGCCTCGCAGTCAAGGATGGCAACCAAATTTCCCGCGATGCGGTATGACCGACACTCTCAGCGCATGCCTCCTCGACACCCGACATCTAGTTACGACGTACCCGACCAGTACATCCATAAGACAAGAACAAATGATGATGCTCGATTCATCTACGAGCGACCAACGTTTCCACCTCGACCGGTGTGCTCTTCCTGCTGTGTGCCAGGCCACATATTGCGGTTTTGCAACCGTTGGGTGACTCCTTGGTATCAACAACCATTCAACTTTTTGTGACCTTTCAAACAGTCTCATAGTGTCTGGCGGCCAGCCCACATACCACCTGATGACAACTATTGGCCCAGAAACTTCCCCAACTACTCTTCGGCATCTGACAAGAGTTTAACGCCCCCACCGCAATCTCGTGTTTATCGTACTCCTTCACCGCTGCGTCGCAAAGCGCCCTCTTTGCCACCGGAAAACAAGCCAGCGCGCCCAATGGGGTGAGGTCGCTGGAAACGTGCTACTGACAGAAATACCTCCTGTGTGTATGTTTAAAAACAAAGTGCGTGTTTTGCTGGATTATGTGCCTGTGATGGCCTTGGTGGACACAGGTGCAACGATTTCCGTGATGAGTGCTTCCTTTAAAGACGTGTTAGGGCGGAAAGTTTTTTTTACCTGGGATGAAACTTCGACGTTCTGTGGAGTGAGTGGAGAGGCGTTGCGCCCTATTGGTGTGTGTAGTGCTGAAGTATTTTTGGGAGGCCTTATGATAACGACAGAGTTTGCGATTATTCCTCTGTCGGCACATGATGTCATTTTCGGCATGGACGTCTTGCGAGAATGTGGTGCCACTGTAGACAGCCACACAGGGAAAGTCTTTGTGAGTGACCAGATGCCGTCAGAACTTCTGGAAACTCCAGTGGACGACCAAACTAGGCTGTGTGTCTGTGGCGATATGTTCATACCTGCGTTGTCTACCGTACGTGTTCCTGTTTTTCGCGGCGCAGATTCTGACAGCTTCGATGCGAGCGTAGAACCAATGCGCACAAACTGTCCGAAGAAGAATGTGTTGGTTCCCCATTGTGTGGTGTCGATCGATGGCGGACGAACTGGCCTATGGACTGTAAACTGTTCCTCTGAGCCCGTGACACTACCCAATTGTTTGAAATTAGCTTCGGTCAGCAAAGAACACGCGACCTTATCAGTGGTCAAGCTCACAGACGTGCCGGAAGAACGTGACGGAAGTGGTTGTCACAATTTGTACGGGGTGCTTATGGCAACGATAATAAAGTCGCCTAGCTCAAGCGAGCGCTGAACTTTAATGAATGTGTTGTTGAAGCACGTTTCAGAATTAGACTTCGCGCAGAAAGGCGAAGTAATCCCTATCCCCCTGTCTTGAACGCGCCATAACATCAACACTGGCGCGGCAAGTTTCGATTCGCCAAAAACCATATCGTGTTTCCCCGTCAGAAAGAAAAATTATCAACGACCAAGGGCAGCAAATGATGCAAAAGGGAGTGATACAAGAATTAGCCAGTCCGTGGGCAGCATCTGTAATCTTTGTTAAGGAGAAAGATGGATCTTGAATATTTTGCGTCGACTATCGCCGACTGAATGCCGTGACTCTAAAAATGACGTATACCCGCTGCCCAGTATAGAGGTCGCAATAGACTGCTTACATTGGGCCACTTATTTTTTCTCCGTAGACTTATAATCCGGTTATTGGCAAATCCCGATGCACCCAGAGAACAAGGAAAACACTGCCTTTGTAACCCCTGATGGTCTCTTTGAATTCAACGTGATGCCATTTGGTCTATGCAATGCGCCGGCAACGTTCGAGAGGTTTATGAACGCCATTGTGAACGGCTTGAAGTGGAAAATCTGCATGTGCTACCTCGACGATGTCATGATCTCTGGCCACACGTTCAGTGAACACAGCTCTCGTCTGGTTACTGTGTTGAACTGCATCCGAAATGCTGGCCTACTTTTAAACTTGAAGAAATGCCACTTCGGAGCCCGCCAGACGCTTGTGCTCCGGCATCTCGTTGACAAGGATAGCATCCACTCTGACCCTCAGAAGACAGCAGCAGTTGAGGCGGTCAATGCGCCGCGTTGCGTCAAGGAGCTTCGTAGTTTCCCGAGGCTTTGTTCGTACTTCAGCCGCTTTAATCCGAAGTTTGCCGACGTTGCGTATCCTCTCACATGTCTCTTACGAAAGGACAATTCCTTTGAGTGGACTCCGGAGTGCAATTCATCATTCCGTCAATTGAAGTTTTTGCTGACGTCACGACCCGTCTTTCAGCACTTCAGTGTTCTGCTTCGACAGAGCTTCATACAGATACTAGCGGCATAGGTATCGGACCTGTCCTAGTACAACGTTACGGTGACCGCGAACACGCCATGGCAAACGCAAGTCGCTCCCTCAGCAGGCCGCAATGAAACTGCACTGTCACGGAACAAGAATATTTAGGCGGTAATATTTAGGCGGTTTAGGTCTTACCTGAATGGACGCCCATTCAAAGTCGTAACTAACCACCACTCGTTGTGTTGGCTTGTCAACCTTCGTGACCCTTGTGGCCACCTTGCGTGCTGGGCACTCCGGCTACAAGAATACAGTTTTACCATAACTTACAAGAGTGGACATGCTGACGCGGACCGTCTATCACGTATACCACTGAGCACTACGGCCTGTGAATCCGACGACCATGACCAGCTTGTAGCGTCTGTGTCTCGTACGTTCCCGGACTACCCCAGTTTCAGAGCAGAACAGCGGCAAGATGCTAAACTAGCACCACTATTCGCTGATGCATCCGCTTCCACTATTGTACGTCATTTCTGCATGCGTTAGGAACCTCTCCAGCAGTGGCGCGCGTTTCCTTCTAGTGGTCCCGGAGAGCCTGCGGACAGTTATTATGAGTGTCATGCACGACGACTCTACATCTGTACATTTAGGTTTGGCGCGGACGCTTCAGCGGACTAAAGAGCGCTTTTATTGGCTTGGTATGCAGAAGTCCGTTGAAAGTTATGTGGCAAGGTGCATGCAATGTCAGCGTCACAAACGTCCATCAACTGGTCCAGCTAGTCTTCTACAGCCGATGCCGACTCCAAGCGCACCTTTCGAACAAGTGGGGATTGACTTTCTGGGCCCCTTTCCAAATTGGCTAAGGGCAACCGATGGATAATTGCGTCGACTACCACACACGCTACTGCGAGACAGTGGCCATCTCCTCTGCAACTGCCAGTGAAGTCTCGTCGTTTCGCTACAATACGTCATCCTCCGACACGGTCCACCTCGCATGATTATCAGCAATCGTGAACAACAATTCACAGCGGATGTCGTGGAGGAGCTACTCCGTTTGTGTGAATCCCGCCTGCGTCACTCGAGACCATACCACCCCCAAACTAATGGGCTGACGGAGCGTACCAACCGCACCATTATCAACATGTTGTCTCTGTATGTCTCATGCGACCACAAGAACTGGGTGACGTACTCCCGTTTATTACTTACGCGTTCAACACCGCGAAGCATGATATTACAGCTTATAGCCCTTTCTTCTTGCTTTACGCACGCTCGCCCCGGCACACAATTGACACAATATTACCTTTCTGTGATCACGACAACGTCACTGTCACCGAGACTCTCTGCCTCGCCGAAGAGGCGCGTCGCATAGCTAGACTACGCACATTGGCATCGCAAGACAAAGCGAAAGCACGCTATGACAATCACCATCGACCAGTAATTTATTACCGCGGTGATCTGGTGTGAATGTGGACTCCGATGCACAAGCGCGGGTTATGCCAAAAGTTTATGGCCACTTACGATGGACTTTTTGTCATTGTCGACACACTTACAGAGGTCAACTATGTAATAGCTAGTCTCACGGCGCATGGTCGACGAGCTGCCAAAACTCCAGTGATTCATTTTGCGCGCCTGAAACTGTACAAGCCACGACAACTCGACTGACTCGTCCGGCGGCCTTCGTCGGCGCGAAGAGGAATATTGCGCACATGCACGAAAACAACGAAGCGTATACGGTGAACACTTGTCGCCCAGACCGAGAAAGGAAGAAGAGGATCAGGAGGATCTCTAACCAGACAGAGACTTCGTACATCTAAGATATTGCTGGAACAAACAGTGGTGTGTATCTCAGCAGTTAGAAACTACAGTCACCAGATTACGATGCAGAATTCTGCATCTGAATTACTACCTACATAAAGCTGGACTAACAGCATCTCCGTTGTGTCTCTTTTGCAAGGAATCAGAATCAATAGATCATTTCTTTTTAACCTGTAAACGTTATGATTATGAAAGGAAAGATACCTGGTCGAACCAGTTGAGAAGCTAGGTTTAAAAATAAACGTGGAACTAATTTTATCCTTTGGAAGGACTGCATTAGGTTATAGCCACAGGGAGGTTTTTTCTGCTGTGTGCGAGTACATAAGGGCAACAAAGAGATTACCCTGTTAGCCTATTGTTGCCCCGCCGCGGTGGTCTAGTGGCTAAGGTACTCGGCTACTGACCCGCAGGTCGCGGGTTTAAATCCCGGCTGCGGCGGCTGCATGTCCGATGGAGGCGGAAATGTTGTAGGCCCGTGTGCTCAGATTTGGGTGCACGTTAAACAACCCCAGGTGGTCAAAATTTCCGGAGCCCTCCACTACGGCGTCTCTCATAATCATATGGTGGTTTTGGGACGTTAAGCCCCACATATCAATCAATCAATCAATCATTTAGCCTATTGGTATTATAAAGGAGATTTATTAAGCAGAAAGGTTGATGCTTGGAAAGCTTGGAAGGCGATGCACCAGCCGCAATTTCCGAGCTCGAGCCACTGCTGCACACTCGATGCTGCTGCCTCTGCGCCGGAGTACTTCCTCTTCTTTACAATGGCCCCACGGAAAAGAAAGGAGCCATTCTGGCGACTTAGTCCTGTGCAGGCGGCGTTGAACCGTGGTACTGCTTGAGCCTCTGGACGTGTACAACCTCGCGGTTGCGACGTCGCAAGTCTGAAGGTGGCGTAAGAGGCTCAATGAGGTAGTTTACTGGCGAAGTTTGTTCAAGGATACGATATGGCCCATCGTACTTTGGCAGAAGTTTGGAAGAGAGTCCAGGTGTGCGATGCGGCACTGACAGCCATACAAGAGCACCCGGAAGAAAAACTGGAGTTGAGGTCTGGGCATCATGAATTGCTTTTTGCCTGTTTTGGTCATCGCAGGTAAAGCGACGAGCTAACTGGCGGCATTCTTCTGCGTGTCTAGCGGCGTCCAAGATCGGTAGGCACTCGGACGCGTCCGGTCGATAGGGCAAAATGGTGTCAATGGTGTGGGAGGGGTGACGGCCGTAGAGGAGATAAAAAGGAGAGAAGCCTGTTGTCGCTTGCGTTGCCGTATTATAGGCGTATGTATTGAATGGGAGGACTAAGTCCCAGTTAGAGTGGTCAGGCGTCACATACATAGATAGCATGTCACCGAGAGTACGATTAAAGCGCTCGGTAGCCCCGTTGGTTTGAGGGTGGTAAGCGGTACATGTGCGATGTACAATAGCACACTCAGCGAGCAATTTTTCAATGACCTCGGACAAAAAGGCGCGGCCGCGGTCACTGAGGAGCTCTTGAGGGCCTCCATGGCGCAACACAAAATGACGCAGTAGGAAAGTGGCAACCTCCTGTGCTGTAGCCGTTTGAAGAGCAGCGGTCTCTGCATAGCGCGTTAGGTGGTCGATAGCAACTATTATCCACCTGTTGCCAGTCGGAGTCAATGGAAGTGGCCCATAAATATCTATTCCAACCCGTTCGAAGGGTCGGGAAGGGCATGGTAAAGGCTGCAGTTCACCGGCGGAGGCGTGTGGTGGAGATTTTCGACGCTGACATTCGGCACAAGAGCGGACGATGTTGCGGACGAAGGTATACATACCACGCCAGTAGTAGCGATGTCGAAGCCTTTCGTAGGTCTTGAAGACTCCTGCGTGGCCACATTGTGGGTCAGCGTGGAAAGAGGAACAAATCTGCGACCTCAGGGTTCGTGGAACAACGAGCAGCCACTTGCGTCCTTCTGGTGCGTAGTTGCGTCAATAAAGATGCGTGTCACGTATCGAGAAGTGTGGAACTTGGCGCCGAAGCGTTCGCGTCTTTGGGAGTTCAGAAGTGTCGGAGAGATGATTTAGGAGAGACGCAGTCCACGGGTCATTGCGTTGTTCGATAGCAATGGTGTCAAAGTCAAGCGATGACAATGTGGAATCGCAAGCGGAGTCAGCTGTGGCATTCTGGGACAGGGGGGGACGGGAAAGGGCGTCGGCGTCAGCATGCTTTCGTCCTGACCCATAAACCACGCGTATGTCGTAATCTTGAATTTTCAACGCCCAGCGAGCGAGGCGGCCAGATGGGTCTTTTAACGTCGAAAGCCAGCACAGCGCGTGGTGGTCGGTCACGACGTCAAAAGAACGACCATATAGATATGGGCTAAACTTTCCAAGGGCCCACACAATGGCCAAGCACTCCTTTTCTGTGACGCTGTAGTTGCTCTCAGCCTTGGTAAGTGTGTGACTAGCGTATGCGACGACGTATTCCTGATGTTCCGGTTTACGCTGTGCGAGCACAGCACCAAGGCCTACACCACTGGCGTCGGTTTGGATTTCAGTTGGAGCTTCAGGATCGAAATGGCGTAGAATGGGTGGCGTCGTGAGAAGCAGTCGCAAGGTGGTGAAAGCCTCGTCGCAGGCAGGGGATCACGATAAGAGGTCTTTACAGCTGCTGAGAAGTTGCGTGAGAGGTGATATAATAGACGCGAAGTTTCGGACGAATCGCCGGAAATAAGAACACAAGCCGATGAAACTTCGAAGTTCTTTGATGGTGGCAGGTTTAGGAAACGCCGTAACAGCTCGCAATTTCTCGGGATCCGGGAGGATGCCTTCCTTCGAAACAACGTGGCCCAAAATGTTCAGTTGACGCATGGCAAATCGACATTTTTTGAGGTTTAATTGCAAACCGGCGTTAGTTAAGCAAGTAAGGACGTGCTGAAGGTGACGTAAGTGTGTGCCAAAGTTAGGGGCGAAGACCACAATATCATCGAGGTAACACAAGCATATCTTCCATTTTAGTCCACGCAGGATGTTGTCCATCATTCGTTCGAACGTTGCAGGGGCATTGCAAAGTCCGAAGGGCATGACGGTGAATTCATATAAACTGTCTGGCGTGACAAAAGCGGTTTTGGGGCGATCGGCCTCCGCCATAGGCACCTGTCAGTAGCCTGACCGCAAGTCTCACGAGGAAAAGAACTCGGCACCCTGCAAACTGTCCAAAGCATCGTCAATGCGCGGTAGTGGATAGACATCCTTCAGCGTGATCTTGTTCAATCGCCGGAAATCGACGCAGAAACGAATAGAACCGTCTTTCTTTTTGACGAGAACCACCGGAGACGCCCATGGGCTCTGTGAAGGGCGAATGACGCCTCTGCGAAGCATGTCGTCTACTTGGTCAGCAATGACGTGGCGTTCTGAAGCGGACACGCGATATGGTCGTTGTCGCAGCGGTGAGTGGGACCCAGTGTCGATGTGGTGTTCTACTGCTAAGGCACGGCCGAGAGATGGTTGTTCAACGTCGAAAGAATGGCGGTAGCTGTCAAGAATGGTGAGGAGTTGTGAACGCTGCGAAGATGTCAAATCTGCAGCGATGAATGGTTGAAATATGTTTGCCGACGTTGAGTCAGGCGCTGAGACGACAGCCAGTTCACAGACGGATGTAGAAGGCACCTCATCGGGGACGGATATAATTCTGGAAGAACTGATTGTCTCGACGTGGCCAAGGCACTCGTGACAAAGTAGGGATAAAGACGACGACTCATGATTATAAATTGGCATTGTGGTTGAGCCTTCTACAAGATCGAGAGCAGCAAAAGGCAGGGGGAGGGCTCTTCGGGCGACCAATAATGGAGATGGTGTGAAGAAGACCGTGCCATCGGATATGGCGCTGCATGAAACTGGCACAAACGCAAAAGAGCATGGAGGGATGTAGGTGTCATCGCTAACGACAAGTTTAGCGGCAGACTGGGTGTCGACGGACGCTTGGTCATCCAGTGAGCAAAATTCAACCTCAGCCCTAGCACAGTTGATTACGGCGTTATGACGCGACAAAAAGTCCCATCCCAAAATAATATTATGGGAGCACGATGAAAGAACCACGAACTCTATCGTATACAAAGCGTCCTGAATTGTCACGCGGGCAGTACATACTGCGGTCGGTTGAACAGGTTGAGCACTGGCTGTGCGAAGCGATAATCCGGAGAAAGGCGTCGTAACCTTACGAATTGAGCGGCAAAATCCAGCGTCTATAACAGAAACAGCGGCACCGGTATCTACAAGAGCGACAGTAGGGACATTTTCGACGAACACATCAATAACATTGGTAGGTGACAAATGAGGACTTGGGCAAACCGAAACTTGCGCAGTTCTTGCCTCAGGAACTGCGTCGTCTAGTTTTCCTCCTCGTTAGGCGCGGGCCGTCGACGCATAGGAGAAGGCGAGCGGCGGCGTGGAGAGGGCGAGCGAAGACGTCCCGACCGAGGGCGGTGGTCGTCCTTGTAGCGGGCTGGCATTGGAGTGGAGGAACCGTATCGCGCGTTGGAGTCAAGCGGGAAGAAAGGCTCACGGTGGTTTTCATTGGTGATATGCGTCCGGCGGCGGCAATACCTTGCGACGTGTCCGGGGTATCGACAAGCATAACATATCGGGCGATTGTCGGGGGTGCGCCACGGGTTAGCGGTGTTTGTGCTGGTCCAGTGAACTGGAGCTGGGGGATACCTCGCGCGAGGCTGGAACGGAGGCGCAGGCGCCTTGCGAGTTGGCATGGCTGCAGCCGCGGCGTAGGTGAGAGGAGCAGCCACAAGATTAGGTTCGCGAGCAGCTGGTAAGGCCTCGGCGACCTCTCCTTGAATGACGTCACGTAGAGAAGGTGGTAAAGTTGTGGTAGCTTCTGGTGTGAAAGGCACCAAGGAAAGCTGTCGTGCAACTTCTTCGCGGATAAATGCTTTTATTTCGGCTATTAGTGACGCTTTGTCATGACCACTGATCACACTAGACAGCGATGCCAAATCGTGTGCTGGAGGACGTCTTGTCAGAGCTCGCTGCTTCCGCAATTCATTGTAGCTTTGGCAGAGGCTGAATACGTCGTTAACAGTGGTCGGGCTTTTCGCCAAGAGCATTTGAAAAGCATCGTCGTCAATCCCTTTGAGGATGTGCTTACATTTTTCAGCTTCCGTCATTTCGGAGTTCACGCGTCTGCACAAATCGACGACGTCTTCTATGTAACTTGTGAAGGTTTCACCCGTTTCTTGTGCGCGTGTGCGTAAACGTTGCTCGGCACGAAGTTTTCGGATGGCAGGTCGATCGAAGACTGATACAATCGACGTTTTAAATTGCGGCCACGTTTGGACGTCTGCCTCGTGGTTTCTAAGCCAAAGGCTGGCTACACCCGCGAGGTAGAACGACACGCGTGTCAACTTGTCCGCGTCCGTCCATCTGTTTAAAGCGCTCACCCGTTCGAAAGTCGAGAGCCAATCTTCAACGTCATTGTCATCTGTTCCACTGAAGATTGGAGGCTCCTGCTGAGGAACACTGCCTGGACAGGTGGCCGGAGGAGATGGAAGCGTCTGCTGATCGGCGTCCGGCATAGCAGAAGGTAGCCGTCGAGAACGGAGTTCCAGGATGGTAGCGGGAAGGTGTAAGGGACGGTACCCGGCACCTCCACCAATTATAAAGGAGATTTATTAAGCAGAAAGGTTGATGCTTGGAAAGCTTGGAAGGCGATGCACCAGCCGCAATTTCCGAGCTCGAGCCACTGCTGCACACTCGATGCTGCTGCCTCTGCGCCGGAGTACTTCCTCTTCTTTACAGTATTATTTACGGCTACGAGACTACCAGAATGCCTGACTGAACACACTTGATGCACCTGCTGCCCAGTTCTTGGCCCATCCCCCTTTGTGGGCGAGTGCCAGCAAACATGAAGGTTCATTATCATCATCATCATCATCATCATCATCATCATCAGTCGGCCGCTTATGAGCTGCCCCTCACGACCTAATAAGCCGCCCCTTTCAACCTCTACGAGTCTCTTTCAACCGTAACAATATGGTCACATTTCCTCGACACAAGCAGCAATCTCAGAAGTTCCAGTACAAGATATCATTACATCTAGCCATAATGCAGCGTGAAGTCACTAAAATTAGTACTCTAGTCGCGAAGTCCACTTAGTGTTGATGTTGTAAGGTGCCCCGTGAGAAATTTGATTTTATTGTTGAAATGAAATACATTATCAGAATTTGCCGAGTGTTATACTTTCTCGGAGTCATCTGTGTTTACAGGCGATAAGTATGGCACAACTCGCCTTGAGTATATGGTGTCAGTGCCCCTTAAGGTATGGAGCAAAAGCTTGTCTACTTTTCATTTACGTTAGTAACCTACGTGTTGCACATATTTTGCGTGAGTGCAGCCTCTGCAGCAATGAAGTAGAGGCGCATTGTAGCATAAATGCTTTGTATCATACTGTAGGTACGGCTCATGATAATGCAAGCATAATTCCGGAATGACCATGTGAACAAAGCATACCTTGGTATTTATTACTGAAGTAACTTTTGTTCTAATGATCAGGTATAATCTAAATGACATATATTCCCCACCTTCAATCCGTGCAACCCTGACTATAATTACAATACACAAATATTTAAATCACAAACTTAATGACTAATTAAATCACACATTTCACGACTACTTCAAAGGGGTCATGTCACAATCACTCAAGAAAATTTTATTTTCAGTGAGCACTAAAAGTAAAAGGTATATTATGCCCAAACTGGTCATTAAAAGCAAACCTGTGAAGTATTACAATAACAAAAAACCTTGCCCACCGCTAGCGACTAGCCTTTTGCCATGATGAATGTGACAATGCATATTGAGGAGCGTAGCTGTTGTGTTACACTGAAGTTTCAGCTGGTGCAAATTATCTAATTTTAGGTCCAAATGAAAAAAGCTAAAAAAGCAGGGATTCACATACAGTTGACGAAGACTGTTTGCAGGAATGCAGATGCTCGAAAAGCTAGCTGCTTGTTACATCATTGCTCACGAGTGCTGCCGCGCTGTCCAGCCAAGCCTGTATTTATTAAACACTCAATTACAAATTAAATCTTCGTGCAAATGTGCTACCGTTCTGCCAGATAATTTGTGAATGCACAACAATTAACCTACACAACGCAGAACATGATCAAAAATCGGGTGTCATGGGCCCTTCAAACACTCCCGCTTCGCCTGAGCCTTAAGGTGCAAAGCAAAGTATCGGAGTTTTCTATTTTTCTAAGTGACAAGAATTAAAGATTATTAGTACACATCATAAGGCAGATCTTTATAGGCGTATGTGAGCATTGTAATGCAAGCCATATTTTTGTTAAATTTTTGCAATGAATAAAATATTTAAAAAGTGCATTACCCCGATACTTTTTACTCAAATCTCACAATCTACAAAATCTAGTTTTTAGAGGTATAAAAAAAGCTTTGCCCTGTCCAATGAACCAAAATAGGTCTTGTCAAATTAATAATAAAAGCATCGGGATTAAACAGCCAAAACTTATGTGCTCTCACTAAAGTCACCTAGGGTGCCTGGAAGCTATAAATCTTTCAGCACAACCTTGCTTATTAAGGTTCAGCGCACACCCGCTAATGTGAAAAGTAAATGTGCCAAGTTTTAACGAAAAATGTTTATCAGCAAAAATGTACGAAAAAATACAAGAAATGTAGGTTTCAAGAAAATGAACAAAAATATCTGAAACAGGTTCAGCACCTACACAAAGTGATCAGGAGCGCTAAATCTTCCATATCTGTAACCAGTTACACTGAAGCAGCTATTGGCCTTTTTTTTTCTTTCTGGGGACGTTATTTAAATGAGAGAGCGAATCTGGTTGTTGACAGGCTGACATATGTGTCCTTGAGCGCAAGCAATGCATGTGTAATGCTGTGCAATAACCTGGTGAGAAGTGTACGGTTTTTATGACTGAAAGTGTTAAGTTGGCAACGCTATTAAAACATTATTACATATTTGTACTTTTAATATGATGGCTAAAAGGGTCATGAAATGCTTTAAAACGACAATGCGAAACCACTGGCATCCACGCGCACTAACTAGGCGACGTCAGCATAAGTTGTGCTTTCCCTGTCGAGGAATGCAAAACTCTTGGGTACTTGCGAGTGCATGCAATTCGGACACCTATCAGCGTCTTTGCCCCAGGAAATGGACGCCAACTTGAACTCTGTAGCTGACGTCATATTAAGTAGCATTCTTGTTGGATGCGTATTGCGTATGGCAGACGCTGATGAGCGCTTCTTGCACGTGCTCACAGATGCCTTAGAGTTCTGCCTTTCTCGATAGGCAAAACGTTTATGCAACCTTTTCGCAACCCTTTTAAAGAGTAAACATATTACTATATATTAAGCTAATTTTATGATGCACAAAAAACTGGCACTTTAAGTTTTCACTTCGTAGCTGTTTCACTTCGTGACTTTGCACAGAAACTGCACGAAGAGAAAGTTCATGCAGCAAAGTAATAAGTGATTCAGTTAGCATGACCGAAAACGTAAAAATCACATTTTAAAAAGGAATTTGCACTTGGCCACATACCTTGAAAAGAAAAAAAATATCTTTAACCAATGAAAAAAAAAACCCACATACTCCATTACTAAACTATTAGCTTCACGTTCAGCTCAAACTGTCGCTGTTCTGGTACCTTCTTGATGAATTTAGGAAGCCAAAGCCCAAAATGTTCATGTTCGTTTTTGGCTCTGTTTTCTTTTGTGTCTCACACAAGTGTTGCACATTCTGAGTAATACTATCTAGCTCTTTCTCATTCTTTCTCTAGCGACTTTTTCGCTGGGTTGGTGTTGACCGGTACGATCATGATCGTACCGGCTTAAAGCCGGTACGCACCAATGATCTCAACAGAGAAGGATTGGCCACCCTGGTGCAGTATCTGGCCACCCCCTCCCGTAGGCATTCGTCAATTAACTCACGGCCCTCAGTCCCCACCAGCTGCGGAGCAACTGACCACGGCGGCGGTCAGATCTGCAAAGCAGCAGAGGGTGCTAGGAATCTCTGGATACGGACAGGCCACTATAGGAACTTGAACTTAGCAACGTTTAACGTTAGAACGTTATCTGGTGAGGGAAGTCTAGCTGTATTATTCGAGGAGCTAGAAGGCATTAAATGGGATATAATAGGGCTGAGTGAGGTTAGGAGGACAGATGAGGCCTATACTGTGCTACAGAATGGGCACGTCATTTGCTATCGGGGCTTGGCAGACAGAAGAGAACTGGGAGTAGGGTTCCTAATTCACAGAAACATAGCTGGCAACATAGAGGATTACTATAGCATTAATGAAAGGGTGGTAGGCATTGTAATTAAACTGAATAAAAGATACAAAATGAAGGTAGTACAGGCTTACGCGCCTACATCCAGCCATGATGACGCTTCAGTTGAAAGCTTCTATGAAGACGTGGAATCGGCAATGAGTAAGGTGAAAACACAGTATACTATAGTAATGGGCGACTTTAATGCAAAGGTAGGGAAGAAGCAGGCTGGAGACCAGGCAGTAGGAGATTATGGCATCGGCACTAGAAACGCCAGAGGAGAGCTACTAGTAGAATTCGCAGAACGCAATAATCTGCGTATTTTGAATACCTTCTACCGAAAACGAGAAAACCGCAAGTGGACATGGAGGAGCCCTAATGGCGTAAATAAGAACGAAATAGACTTTATAATGACTGCACACCCAGGAGTCGTGCAGGATGTGGAAGTGGTTGGCAAGGTAAGATGCAGTGACCATAGAATGGTACGGGCTCGAATCCGCCTAGACTTGAAGAAGGAACGACAGAAACTGATACGCAAGAAGCAAATCAATGAGCTAGCACTGAGAGGGAAAGTACAGGAATTCAGAGTGTCACTGCAGAACAGGTACTCTGCTCTTAGCGAGGAAACCAACCTTAGCGTAGATACAATGAATGATAATCTGACGAGTATCATCATGGAGTGTGCAGTGGAAGTTGGAGGCAGGGTAGCTAGACAGGACACCGGCAAGCTTTCCCAGGAAACGAAGAACCTAATTAAGAAACGTCAAATCATGAAAGTGTCAAGTACAACAGACAAAATAGAACTGGCAGAGCTTTCGAAGCTGATTAATAGACGTAAAGTATGCGATGCAAGAAGGTATAACGTGGAGAGAATTGAGCACGCTCTGAAAAACGGAGGAAGCGTCAAAGCAGTGAAGAGGAAACTTGGGATAGGCAAAAGGCGGATGTATGCACTAAGGGACAAAGAAGGCAAATTAACTACCAATATGGATAGGATAGTTAAAATAGCAGAGGAGTTTTACAGAGATCTGTACAGTAGCCGAGACAACCACGACCTTAATACTATAAGAACTAGCAGTAACCCAGACGACACCCCACCGGTAATGATAGAAGAAGTCAGAAAAGCTTTGGAGAGCATGCACAGAGGCAAAGCTGCTGGTGAGGATCAAGTAACATCAGATCTGCTGAAAGATGGAGGACAGATTGTGTTAGAAAAACTAGCCACTCTATTTACGAGGTGTCTCCTGACGGGAAAAGTACCAGAGTCTTGGAAGAACGCTAACATCATCTTAATACATAAGAAAGGAGATGACAAGGACTTGAAGAATTACAGGCCGATCAGCTTGCTCTCTGTAGTATACAAGCTATTTACAAAGGTAATTGCTAGCAGAGTAAAGAAAACATTAGAATTCAATCAACCAAAGGAACAAGCAGGATTTAGAACAGGCTACTCAACAATTGACCACATTCATACTATCAATCAGGTAATAGAGAAATGCTCAGAGTATAACCAACCACTATACATGGCCTTCATAGATTACGAGAAGGCGTTTGATTCAGTAGAAATATCAGCCGTCATGCAGACACTGCGGAATCAGGGCGTAGATGAAATATATATAAACATTCTGGAAGAAATCTACAGGGGATCAACTGCTACCATAGTGCTTCATAAAAAAGCAACAGAATACCAATAAAGAAGGGTGTAAGGCAGGGGGACACAATCTCCCCAATGCTATTCACTGCGTGCTTACAGGACGTTTTCAGAAGCCTAGAATGGGAACAGTTAGGGATAAGAGTTAATGGAGAGTACCTCAGTAACTTGCGCTTTGCCGATGACATTGCATTGCTGAGTAACTCAGGGGACGAATTGCAACTCATGATTACGGAGTTAGACAAGGAGAGCAGAAAGGTGGGTCTTAAAATTAATCTGCAGAAAACCAAAGTAATGTACAACAACCTCGGAAAGGAGCAGCGCTTTGCGATAGGTAATAGTGCACTTGAAGTTGTAAAAGACTATGTCTACTTAGGGCAGGTAATAACCGCAGAGCCTAACCACGAGATTGAAGTAACTAGAAGAATAAGAATGGGGTGGAGCACATTCGGCAGGCACTCTCAAATTATGACAAGTACATTGCCACTGTCCCTCAAGAGGAAGGTATATAACAGCTGTATCTTGCCGGTACTTAGCTACGGAGCAGAAACCTGGAGACTCACAAAGAGGGTTCAACTTAAATTGAGGACGACGCAGCGAGCAATGGAAAGAAAAATGGTAGGTGTAACCTTAAGAGACAGGAAAAGAGCGGGGTGGATTAGGGGACAGACGGGAGTCAAGGATATCATAGCTGCAATAAAGAAGAGGAAATGGACATGGGCCGGGCATGTAGCACGTAGACAGGATAACCGCTGGTCATTAAGGGTCACTAACTGGATTCCCAGAGAAGGCAAGCGGGTTAGGAGGACACAGAAGGTTAGGTGGGCAGATGAGATTAAGAAGTTTGCGGGTATAAATTGGCAACAGCAAGCACAGGACCGGGTTAACTGGCGGAACATGGGAGAGGCTTTTGTCCTGCAGTGGACGTAGACAGGCTGATGATGATGATGATGATGATGGTGCTGACCCGGCGCTTCCATCAGCGACGGCAGGCTCTGGAGATGTCGTCTCTTGGAGGTGAGGGCAAACAATCACCGGAGGCCCAGAATAATCATCATCTGAATGTGCAGAAGCTTCTGACAGGTCTAAATACTTGTCTTCAAACTGGACCATGTCCTGCAGAAACTCCTGCACATTCGTACTTATGCTGGTGGCAGGGCTATCAGGGCTCAGTGGTTGTCTGACAGCCTGCACCTGGCTTACAGGCCTTAGTGGTGCACCCGGACTGCAGAAAAGGCTTGCAGTGCTCTGCAAGCTTGCAGGGCTAACATAATTTTCAAATGTCCTGCGGGCAGATATATGTGTGAACGTTATGACCTTATATAAAATCGCCTCGTTCTGCACTGCAATAGAATCAAAGATTAAACTGTGATTTTCTTTAGGCAAAATTTGTGGCATTTCGCACTCTGCCACTCTAAAATATCTTCTTTTGCATGTTTCCAAGTCATATACAAAGGGTCCATGCACTCATTTACTAGCACTTCAATTAAACTTTGGCAATGAGGCAATCTAAGGTCTAAGAATGTAAACATAACTAAAACACAATAATTTACTTACATTTATTTATGTAGTCTAGAATTTTATGGCACAAACCACATACAAAAACAAAACCAAGAAGCTAACTGTGCTCGCAATACAGCTTGAAATTGCACAGCTAATGATTGATGAAGTGACCATAATTCATTTTACATCTAGAAAACCTCTGGCATAGTACATCGTCTTGGCAAACAGACTGGTAGGGATTATTGGTGTCAAAACAAAAAAAGCAATATGAATAACATTTTTATAAATTAAATATATAGCGAACCATATTGGCCATAACAGAAGCGGCACTAATTGACCAAACAGGAATAGGTGTTTTGCAACAGTGGCCGTGTCCTTACGCATAAAGCCAATGGTCGGCAGGCAACATTGATGCAGTAAACTAGACAAACTCTGCTACTACAGCACATGTTATTCACAATAACTGCACGAGATGTTAGCAGAGAAGCATACATACCTCATAGCAAGGATGTCAACAGTGTGAGATGGATTCCTAGAGTCATTTAGTGCTTTCACTGGAACATTCAGTCACTTTAGGTTAAATAAAAAATGTAAGTATTGTTTAGTCTTCGACGAACTACAACATTTAGCTGATGGAATATGACCATACATGTGGTGTAGGGATAGTGTGAGTGTTTGCGGCAACGTTAAACGTAAAGGCACAACTATGCAGTATACTTAGAACATATATTTGCTCGTGATCTTAATAAATACACCATATATATATATATATATATATATATATATATATAGATAGATAGATAGATAGATAGATAGATATATAAGACAATATTGACAACGTTTGATCTTTATCTTCTTCATCTGTATATAATCATCATCACGAAAAACGTCGTGTTCGTTCGAAGGGTTCATCAGGCGATCCGGCCTAATAAACGCCGTCGAGACTCCAACGCTGCTACTGTCTTACAATATATATATATATATATATATATATATATATATATATATATATATATATATATATGTATTGTACAATGTCAATTTTTATATAAGGGGGCACGTGAGCGTGTGGCCTGCTAACTCTGATGGCTGCTTGCAGCATGTTCAAATGGGAGCGAGGTTTACCACAGCTAGTGGCGAGCGAAAACAACCAGTGATAGGCGATATAAAACTGGTGGCAAACTTGAACCCTTCCCGATTTTAAGGCATAAGAGGTAAGGCCTGGCCTCGTATGGGTTCAATTTCTGCTGAAACCCCGATAGTTTTGCCTTTGCCTCAATGCTGCCAATGTCATTTTTATTACCATTTTCACATTGCAACAACCAATGTCTTCTTGATATTTCTGGGTAAATATAAACCATCGATCACCTATGGAGCATATTGTGGCTCATGGTATACATATATACGCCATACAAGTCT
Organism: Rhipicephalus annulatus; assembly: GCA_013436015.1. Taxonomy (NCBI): domain Eukaryota; kingdom Metazoa; phylum Arthropoda; class Arachnida; order Ixodida; family Ixodidae; genus Rhipicephalus; species Rhipicephalus annulatus. Next base: position 467,291 of record WOVY01002197.1, read on the forward strand.
GGAGAAAAGGCTTTGACAACGAATGCAACAGGATTTTTTCGTTAGCCATGGCATGACCAGCCAGATACATAGGTCAAAGAAGAAATTACAGCTCACTAAGACTCACTCAAGAAATACATTTTGCCATGAGGATTTGCTCCAACTCAGACTCACCACAATGGACCAGAGTGCTCCGTCACACTGTACTTTTTCAAAACGGAACTGAACTACGGACCCAAACTCACCAACTTAGCTACTCAGCCAGACTCACAGTTTCGCGCGAATTCGGGTTGATTCACGACTTCATTAGTGTAAGATTTAGTTTTTCAATCTTAGCGTTAAAGCTTCCTAACGCAAGTAACTCACATAATCAGTTCTCTACAATATTCCTTTAGTCTTTTAGCTTCAACAACGAGTTATCAGCGGTTGCAATTCAACGAGGAAATTTTTAAGAAATATTCGGCTCACACAGATTATCTTGAGGAAACACCTACCCTGATAAAATTGGTGGGGGAAGGTGGCGGCGCCCTTGCACCCCAAATTCATTTTTTGAATAAACAAATATTGGGCAGCGCATTGTTGATGTATCTGTGAAAAGACTTAGTACATAGTTAAGTCGATGTAACACTTATGATCAAACCCATTATGGGGAAAATGATTTGAAGATGCTGTCAGCCAAACGCTCACACAATGAAAAAATTGTTAGTGTTCCCTGAAGTAGCAAAAATATTTTGAGGGGTTCAATGCATCTAAATCACTATATCATTATGAGAGACGCCGTATTGAAGAGTTTTGGAAATTGTGACCAACTGGGGTTGTTTATAATTTGCACCTATATTTAAGTGCAAAGGCCTCCAGCATTTACTCCTTCATTTAAAATGCAGCTGCGGTGGATGAGATATTATCCGACAACCTGTGGGTCAGCAGTTGAGCATCATAATCACAAGACCGCCGTAATGGATGAAATAGCAAATAAAAGTAACATGTATGATGCAAAGAGAGCTCTCTGACTATACACAACAAAAACATTTGTTTTCCCATTCGACAACACTGCTGAACGATGGCAAAATGCGCACCATTGCGTCGGCAAAAGGTTTTTTCAAGGTCTTTATTGTGGTTGATATTGATGTTAGTATTCTCACTACTGCACTGCCTAGATTACTATAGCTGTTGAAAATGATAATTTTTCACATCACTGCACACTGCTGCCTTGGCCACATGTAACAGTAATCAACACTTGAACTTCCTACAAGCTGTACAATGCATTCAATATATACATACTTGATAATCACAGAATTTTTTATATGCCACATGATTACTGTTTAAAAAGATGACATTTAGCAATGCTCATGACAACGATTAATAAAATGACCGACGCCCGGTATCCTTCAGAAAGTATAAAAGCTGGAAATATGACCACGTGATGGTGATAGACTCCACATCGTCCAGGCCGGCTCCACTCTTCTTTGCTTTTTTATTTGCTACGAATAGCCGCCGAAACTTCTCGCATAGCGACGTCCAACGCTTCTGTACAAGCTCGGCGGCGTCTGCGCAATGAGAAATACAAACATTGAAGCGCTGATGCACGTCGCACGAACGACGAAGTGCTAACTTACCATCAATATTAACATTCGGTAACACGGCTGCAGCTACCTCTCGCCACGTCGCGGCCTTCACAATCTGGTCCTTGTGCTGCCGGTGACTTACCATTCATAATGCTGATCTATGCTGCACTGCAGCGATGAGAATCTCGTTGTCAATGGAGGCACCGTCCATTGCTTGCTCCTCACACGACAACTGCAACACTGAACAGCTAAATACAGAACATCACGCTTGTGCAGCACATGTTCCGGAAGCGAGACCGTGAGCACCGTGAACATTCGGTGCGACCGTAGGTGTTCGTAGATATTCAAGGCCAAAAATTGTCATGCCTGCTTACTGCATCGACTGCCACTGAATGTAGTTTTGCACCAACACATACAATCGGCTAGCAATTTTCACAGTAGGACAGTTTCACCGCTGCCCGATGACGGCCATATCACAGATCACACAGTAGCATTCGTCGTATGCTTCTCGTTAACACGCACACCGGTGCTACAGTACAATTCATTCACGTAAACACGCACATCGGAGCTACAGCTGAATTCGTTGATGTAAACACGCACGTCGGATCAATTTGTTCGTGTCAGTGGCACCACGTACTACAGGTCAACTGAGGTCGTCTGCCGATGTAAACGATAATCACTTGTCACTAGCTTGTCATCATACGCTACTGCAAAGACATCAGACAAGCCTCAAGCACTCTTTCTATGTATTGTTATTTTTGTCTTTTCTAGCTAGCTGAGACATAAACAGCTCAACTTTTGTTGTCGGAGTTTGTCACGTCAGCTTCCACCGAGCAATGCAAACTACGCACACATCATTTTCGGCATCCGGCGGGTGTCGATCATCCTGACTTCTATAATCGGAACCATGTTACCACCACAGCCCACTGACTTCGATCACAACGTATGGAGATGAAAGCACAGGCGCAGTGCAATCGCCTATACGATGTTTTCAATCGGCCAACGACGACACTGGAACCGGCAGGCACTCGCTGGGAAACCGGCAGGCACTCGCTGGATTTGTCGGGGTCACTCGCACTCAGCACGAAATTGAGTCACGCTGGTAGGACTCGCATACATTTCTCATGTCATTGTGGATGACGAAGCGGTCATACAGGAACGCTTGGAGTAGTTTCCGTGCTTGAGCCCAGCACTCAGCTGTGCCTTCGAAGCGGTAGCCATTAGGCACAACACTCGGAGGCATCGCAGCCTCTGGTTGGTTGGCGTCGCTGTACGCGTGGTGGCGTGGTGTACGCGAGGCACAAATATCAAGCCCGGCTTGATCCCTCGCGCGTCCTCGCGTATGCCCCTCCAACGCCGACAACGAGGGCGCATTTGATGTATTTGACGTGTCAGCGCGAGCATACGCATGCCAGTGGTTGCCACTTTACACCTTGGTTTTATTAGCCAAGCGCGTTTCGGTCAAAAGCTCTTAAATAAAACTGTTTATTTAGAGACGTTATTTCGGTGAAGGCAGTCGCGACGCATCACGTGCATGAAAGCCAAAATATGGTGAAAAGCAAAATCAAAATTGTCTTATCTTGCAGCATGAAAACAAGTTGTGTTTTAAAACAGTGTGAATTTATTCACATTCGCGTATATGGTGGTGTTTGACGCATGAGCATTTTCTGTCATGTTTACTTCGAGCAGGACAAACGCGTTGAAATTGCGCTGCCTCCGGCACTGGTCAAGTCAAACTAAAGAAAGTTTCGGAACAGATGAAACAGTGACTGCTGTTCAAAACGACATTGTTACTATTGCACCTGAAATCACTTACTAGCGAAGGTTTGCGGAGTCCTGTTGACGAAGGAACCAAAGAAGCAGCTCGACATGTTCCTTTCTGGCCCAAAATTTCAGCTCTTGATCGTATCGTAGAACGTCACCCTACATGCACGGATTTTTAAAGAGATTGACTACGAGGACTTCTCAGAGAAGGCGCGGATGCTCCAGCAGCCGTCAAGGCTTGTGGGTAGGCCGAACAACTACTATGCTTTCAGAACAGCATGAACTCGCAGCGCTGCCTATTTGGTTGTTTTTCTCGTGTCACGGGATTTTTAGCTCGCTACTATCTAGGGTGACAGTGACGGTCTGGTCACACGCTCAGCGCCTGACCGTCTGGTGCATGCGCAGTGGCGCAACCACCGACTAGCTGAGTGAAGCGAGAGGTGAAATACGGTCAGCTGAAAGCGCCTATAATTAGTAGTGTTGTTTCGATGGTTTGCCATAACTTACTTATTACGCAACCGCTCTGTAAGCTATCAAAAGCCGCTACTTTCTCCTGTCCACTGTTTTACAGTTGGTAAATGAAAAATGCTAGAGTTAAATCTTATTGCTGCCATTGATTTCTCTCGCTAATAAACACGTCAATGTGGGTAGGAACTGAATTGAGAATGCAGTGGATTTCTGCGCTATCACTCACCTTTCAGGTTTCTTTGCGTGACAGTGTGCCAATGGAACTTGTACATCTTCTGTATTCTTAACATACTTTTGTACGTGAACCAGCTTGTATGGGCAAAGTATATGTCCCTGTTTCCGGGTGCCACCTTGATAAGTGCCGAGCAGGTCAAAGTCATCAGAGAATGCATGTTCTGGAACCGCCCAAACTTCATCTCTAACTCAAGCAAGTCTCCAATTGCCGAGAGCAACCTGTACACCAACAGGAAATTTCATTTCAGCACGAGGCTATCGGCAATATTTGATGAATATTTTGCAGTGGTAAAGCGTATAGACGACCTTTTTAAGCAGTGCTTACTGGAGCTTTTGTTACATCACTTTCGACAAAACTTGTCTAAAAGTATTCAAACTAGAACATCCGTACATAAAAAAGAGTTAGTGCTTAGAAGATTGTCTCCCAGTTTCGATTTTATTGTTCAAACAGACAAAAGGTGCTTTCAGAGGCAGGCCCTTTCTATGATTGGGTTGGCGTTTATAAAGTACAGACAAAAAGCGCTGAATAGTAAGAGACCCTTGTTGCCGTAATCTTTTGTAGCAAACATCAAGCGTTCTCGACCACGCGCCCCTTCTTTCAGAGAAGGGCATGATGTGTAGATGCACGTGCAAGAGATCTGTAGGCCTCCGGAGTGTGCGGGGATGAAAGAGAACGATGAGGCCGCTGGCGCACATGGCATAATGCGCCATCGTAGTCAACTTTAAAACGAAAAGACAGATGAAAACCTTTATTGTTAAAAAATGGAGTGTGGGGGCCAAAGCATGACCCCGCTGCATGGTCGCCATCCCTACTTCGGGACACCGCATGACGAGGCTGCGACTCGCGCCCGTCTCATCAGAGTTCGTTGTGACTCCAGCGAGGAGCAGTTGAGGTGGGCGGTCTCCCGTGCCTCTTGGGAAGGGGTAAAAGAAGGGGGCAGATGGGGATTTTTGCACATTCCCACACCATGTGGAAGATGTCACAGACCTCTCCACAGTGTGGGCACCACCCACCCAAGTTCGGGTCGAAGTGTTTGATAATTGCAGGACCGAATAGAGTGTTTGTCTGCAGACGCCTGAAAGTTTGCTCCTCCAATTTACTCAGCCCCTTCGCAGGAGCCGGGAAAAAATTGTGAGTGTAGCGATAATAAAAATTATATCTCTGAACTGCAGCAGCGGTGTATTCGTCTGCGAGCCATAAGAGCCGGGGTGAGCGGCCTGGTGGGTAAGCACTCTGCCGGCCGCGTCAGCGGCCTTATTACCTCGTAAACCCTGATAGCCAGGAGCCCAAAATATGCTTTTTCGAGGTTGGACAGAGACAGTCCGTCTTAGAATATGGCCAGCTAAGAGGAATATCTCCTCTGCTACATAGTGAGCGTACGCTTTTTTTCGAATCTGTTATTATCGTCTTCGAATCACGATCCGCGGCAGCAAGCGCTGTCGCTACTTCCTTAGTCCACTCTGAATTTTGTGCTCTGAGGGAACGCCCATTAACGTTCATGCCCTGGTGAACTGTAGCAGCCGTTGTAATTTTCTTGGGCGTCGGTCCTCCTATGTCAACGTAGTATACACCAGGTCGGGAACCATGTCGTCTTTCAAGCGTCCGAGCCCGAGCTTGTCTCCTGCTTTCATGCGTGTGCGTGTCTATGCTAGTGGGGAGCGGAGAGACCCAGAGCACTAGGCGCCAGAGTTCTGAAATACGCTCTGCCTCCTCTGGAGTGCAAGTGTGTTGAAAGATTAAACGTGTTTAAACGGTAGAACAGGCGATGCTCGGGGGGCGTCTGCATAAGTCGCGTATAGTGATTTTGAGTATGCGCTTATCGCAACTCCTGGTAAGAGTTGAGCAAACCCAACACCCTGAGTTTTGTGTTAGAGGTAGCCACCGACAGATCCAGAGCTTTTCGTAGCCTTGCAGATAATGGCGTCAATTCTTTCATGTTCTTGCTTGTTAGTGCGAAGGTATGGCATCGAGTAGAAGATTTGGCTAGTCACGAAGACATGGACGAGCCGAAGTGCCTCCCGGTCTCGCAGGCCACCCCACTTCTGGGCAACACGGTGTACAGTGCACCCTACCTGTTCGCCTACTCTCTTGAGTTTTGCAATAGTAGAGTCTGCTCAGAGTCTGTGTTGAATGAAAAGACTCGGGATCCGGATCTTCTCCACCTCTCTGATGGAAACACCACACAGAGAGATTTGTATACCTATGTTATCTTTTGGATTCACTCTCACATGCAGAAGCTCTAATTGAGTTGGGGCACACTGGAGTCCACAGTCGTCGCCATAGACCTCGCCTATGGATGCGGTCCGCTTAAGGCAGTCCTGCCATTCGACAAGGCTTCCCTCATTGCTCCACATTGTAATGTCATCAGCATATACAGCGTGTGGAGTGCCTTCCACCCGGGTCAGTTGGCTTAGAACGCATCATAGCTGTGTTGAACAGGAGGCGTTGAACAGGAAAAGACATCGCTTCCTGAGGGGTAAGCCTTGTTCCCATTATGTACGAGCCATATTCATCGTCCTCGATCCGAAGAAGGGCCTAGCGCTTAGAGAGGAAATATCTCACATATGCGAAGCTGCTAGCTCCAGAATCAGTAGAACTCAAGTTGGCCAAGGTGCTGCTCTGTTTAACATTATGATTGATTGATTGATATGTGAGGTTTGACGTCCCAAACCAACCATATGATTATGAGAGACGCCGTAGTGGAGGGCTCCGGAAATTTTTACCACCTGGGGTTCTTTAACGTGCACCCAAATCTGAGCACATGGGCCTACAACCTTTCCGCCTCCATTGGAAATGCTAGCCGCCGTAGCCGGGATTTGAACCCGCGACCTGCGGGTCAGCAGCCGAGTACCTTAGCCATTAGACCAACGCGGCAGGGTGTTTACCAATATGAAAAGTCCCATTCAGAACAAGGGCGAGGATGGCTTTGTCGTTGTGTTGAATTTTTGTGGATTCTGTGGCGTCCCTGTGCAGATGGAGGAGGACGTCCTGTGCAGACATGTTTGGGCGAAACCCAAACATGGTGTCTGCAAAGAAGCCTTTACCCTGAAGGTATGGAGACAGGCAATCTGGTACCATTTTCTCCATCAGTTTGCCCGCACATGAGGTCAGTGATATGGGCCTCACAATTTTTGTGTTCACGGCCTTGCCTGCTTTGGGCACAAAAGTCACAAGTGGCGTTTTTCATTTGGGAGGAAGCGGACATCCGTGCCAGATCTGGTTAGTGTATTCGAACAAGTGGAGGTAGGCTGTGTACGGGAGGTGTGCCAACAGTTTGGGCGTTATGCGGTCACGTCCTGGGGCCGTTTAGCTACAGCCGCTTTGAAGTCTAGCAATTGAAAATTGGCATTGAGGTGCTGATAAGGTTTGCCAGAGTACGTGTACGCCGGCCCAATCGAGTTTTCCGTACGACAGAACAGAAATATCTATGGCACAGAGTACCCGAAAGCTGAACTGTCGTCCCTTGGTACTCATGCAGAGCCCGCCGGAGTCTAAAAGGCTGCGAAAGAGACGCCGTGCCCCCTCGAGCTCATCTGAGGAGCTGCGGCGTCGCAGCATGCTATTCAATTCGAGTATGAGAGCTGGGCAGCATACGTTGTTCTGTGAGTTGGGCTATGCGAGTGCGTATTTTCCTATTAGTTTCCTGTTTTTTCCTATTGTTTTGTTAACCTTCGGCGCGCAACCCACAAGAGCAGAAGGTGCGTGTCTACTGCGGGGATCTCTTCGGTGGTTCGTAGTGTAGCAAGGTGTTTTTTCTGGATGTTATGCATGAGTTTTATTCACTCCAAGTAACCGCTAGAAAAGAGTACGGGAGGAATTTATGCCAATTGGTCAGCTTGGCTTGACGCCATTTTTTACATGCTAGTTTTTCCAGGAATGTAGTCTGGAGTACACAGTGATAGATCTATAAAGAATCACCCAAGTTTCCCCAGGTAGCATCCCTAGTATTCTTTACGAGAGAGAGAGGTTCGGACACGTATCACGTGTTACCAAGCTCCCCACTCGAGTGAGGTTCACCGGGTTCGTGAGCAGAGTGAGGCGAAGGCTGGAAATAAGCCCCACAAGCTTACGTCCTCTGGTGTTCTTGCAGCGACAGCCCCAGTGAATGGTGGGAGCATTGATGTCCCCAGCCATCACTAAAAGATTTTTGTCAGCTAGTTTTATCGCACGAACAAAGAGTTCACTGAAAGTTACTCGTCGCTGTAGCGGGGGGGTCAATATATGTTTAAGACATGTAATTACGGGTCACGGCGTCTGAGAGACAGTACCGTGACTATTGTGTATTCTTGTTCTGTGTTCAAATTTAAATCGACCTGCACCACGGTATACGATTTATTCACCATGATGCACGACGAAGATCCTCCCTGGAAAGTACTGTAGCCAGAGAAGTTAACGTCCATGCAGGGCTCCAGCAAAGCAACCAGTGATGGCATGTTTTCCTTAGGGACTGCAAGTAGAGCTTTAGTGTGACCTTTTTTCTAAGCTTTAAAACCCGGCAGTTTCACTGAATAACCTCAAATTTTTGTACGTTTTCAGCTGTCTTGTGAGGTTGGCTAGCCATATTTGGGTATTTATTTTACAGTGCAAGTGACCGGCTAGGGCCTGGAGCTGATGCAGCCTTAGGCTGAAGTCGCGCCGGCACACCAGGAGTCGGCCCTGAAAAGCCTTCTTTATCGGCCTGACACGAGGACTGAGGCAGAGACCTGGGTCAGTATCTCGGAAAGGGCCTGCATTAATGCTGCCATGAACATGTCCTGAAAGGACTCGCGGACCACCGACATAATTTGATTAGGGAGGGCTGCTCTATTTTACGCTCTAAGGACTCGAAGTGAGCGCTGTGCCCTGCAGCGGAAACTGCTCCAGCTACCATGTCGACGCCTTGTCACGAGACGCTAGTCATGCAAGATGTTACAGATGATCCATGATCTCCGTCTTTCACATCAACTCCCTGCACTGGCTCTGATGACCCGGCCTGCTTGGCTTCTAACTCCTGAATTTTGCGTACAAAAATTTGGTTCTGGCGCTTGAGGTCATCTACTTGCTGCTGTAGGGTTGTCTTGGCAGAGGAGGAAAAAAGGGAGGGTCCAAAGACAGCCCCACCCAAACTGCTCACCTGTGGTTGGGTGGGTGTCAAGGGCGGAAACTCCACTACCTTGGATACAGGGGCTTCGATCGGGTCCCAAACTTTAGATTCGTTGAAGGCTCAGCTTGGGGGTTTCTTCGGGTTCTTGGAGCCGGTCTTGGCTGCAGGAGCCTGTCTATGTCTTTCCGCTGTTTTCGGCTTAAAGCCGCGAGAGTCCCCCGACTCTATCAACTTCCGGAACCACCCAGCACAACCGGTTGCTCCAGTCTAGTGGCCGCCACCGCAGAGGAGGCTGCTCGGAATGCGTTGGTGTTCTGCTGAACCAACGGGAGTAAGAGCAGGCACCTGGACCCCGCAGCTTATGCAGCGCCCAGGCTGTAGTCGTGGGCAAGCATCTGGTCGATGGCCTGGGCACTGTCCACAGAGAAGACATGCAGGCACTGTCTTTCTATATAGGCGAACAGAGAGTCGCTCGCAGCTGTATAACACTGTCCGCGGCAACTTGGTTCCCGCGAACTTGATCACTGCAATCGGAGTTGCTCCTAGCTTGCACACAGAAAATACATTTGGTTCAGCACTCAGTTTACTTCGCACTGTTTCGGACGTTTCATCTTGATAGACGTGCACGACGCCCCGACAAAACTCCCTGGAGAGTTTGGGATGTCCCCAGAATGGTAGCTGGCGGCACCCGACCGGCAGTGTAATATCGCGCAGTAGTTTTTCGACAGCTTCCACTGATTGAAGCGTGCACAGCAATATGTCATGTTCCCAGACGGGCCATACTGCAAGCCCCACATTCGCGTCGGCCCCGATGATGCTGCGCACTGTAGCACCGGCTTCTCCGGGACCAAAGGTTGCCTTGAGGTTGGGCGTCTCTCGCGGTTTCAGCACCACTATGATGTCTTTTTCAATGCGTGGCGTGTTCTGCTGGCTGCCACTGGAATTCCTTCATGTCCTTGTAGGCGACGCTTGGCGCGTTCTTTCCCTGCGCAGGTTTCGATAGAGACACTGCGTGTTGCTCGTCTCTCGACGCTACCATTGTGTTCTTCCCGCACCAGACGCGAATCATATGCTAGAGGATTCTTCCTCGATGCGTCATTTTGATCGGTGACCATGTCTACAATTTATACGGTCGGGATAGGGCCAGCATGGCCCTTGCCGCTGCTAGGGTTGGCTCTGCGGCAGCGTGGCGAAGGCTTGAAATGACGGAAAAAAGCTCAGAAAGTGACCCATCTTCCCAGACATAGTGTAAACTGTCACCGCTAACGTTTCTGCAGACGATGCTAGAAGGCCCTCAAGATGACGAGTTGAAGAAACGCAAATACATTGGAATTTTTCAGGGAGCCGACGTGATATGCGAGTGTTCCCGTCACTAGATGCCAGCGCCCTCCAACGAAGGCAAAGAGAAGCCGTTTAGTCAACCTGAAGAGTGCCACTGGGGTCGGCAAAGTGGTGTTCGTTCAGGCAGAAGCAGGTTGGAGGCACTTCACCAGGGTCACGGTTGTGGTTTGCCCCGGGTGCCTGGCAGAGGTCAAGAAGTCGCAGTGGCCTGCTTCGCTGGACCTCAAGCTTCGACGGTCCATGGAGCCAGCGGGAACATATCGCAGCCACTAGGTCGCGGTCATGGTTTCTCCCTAGTGCTCCTCTGTGGTCCTGATCCGCGCGTCCTAGAAGACTGCCTGACCTCGTCTGCACTGTATTCGACATCTACCTTCTAGGTTGGTGCATGCACCTGAGCGTCACCTTGTTCTTTTGCCGAATATCTCCGATGACGCCGTCGCCGTGCTCGTGTTTGTCGCCGTAGACGTCCATGACACCTTAGTAGTATAGTACTCCCCGGTGAGACAGTTTCGGTCAAGTTTGGTACTAGCCTTGTTTATGCGGCTGCCTAGAGCTCTTTGCATAGGCTGTACGAAGTTTTGTTATCATTCGTGCGTGTTGTGTATTTCATGTTCGTGTGTTGTTTTAATAAAGGGAGAAAAACAGAAAGCAGCCTTGCCGTCTTTCTTGCAAACGTTGTGGTCAATAACCTAATGAAGTTCATCTAATTCGAAGATTTCGAATAACCTCATTACAAAGGGTGTCTCAGAATTTCGGCAACTAACTACTAAGCAACGTCGACGCCGCGTCTTTGCCACACCTGCAGTGAATGGGGCATGTATGTTATCGGGAAAAATTACCCCAAGGGGATCCGTACGCCCAGAAGAGAATTTGATTTCTTGGACAGTTGACGTTCAACCAGCGCGAAACGTGGTCGTCGGTGTCGCAGTTCTCACGTAGGCGGCGAGCACGGTGTGTACCACGCAAGGTATTGAGACGGCTGCAATACCGGGCACTTTCGTCGTCTACTAAGCGGCTGAAAGCTTCAGCGGCACCACTACAGCTCCCCTACGTATACCAAGCTGATCCACATGAAACATTTCAGTGAGGTTTTTTAAACCGCTATCTTATTATAGCAAGCTTTAAATAATTGCAGTTGTGTATGCTGCGTCGCACGATAAGTTCTAAAACAATAGCATGGCCCTTCTCGTACACTCTTTAAAAAGTTTCGAAAAAGGTAGCAACTGCAAGCAAATAGGTAGCAATTGCATCGGTTACTACCTTACTTTGACGGTTACTACCATTTGCTACCTGTTTACTACCTACGTTAGTAAACAGTTACTAGCTGCTACCGTTACTAACGTTTTGCGACCTGTTTACTACATTAAACAGTTCGTAAACAGGTAACAGTAAGAAGAAACAGTTAGTAAACAGAATGAAAGATGCAGTAACTGCAGCCGTTTTCGCCTTTCTTGCCCCGTTGCTACCTTTTTGCTACCCAGCTGTTGACTATTTATACTATAATAGTGTGTGGATCCGATTCTGATTATCTATAAGAGGAATCGTCTCGACGTATATCATTAAACGAAAAAAATGGTGCAGAACATATCTATAGATCAAGAAAAAACATTTTGTTTTAAATTACGCAACCGAGGCATGCAAACGTGATTCTGATATTGTCGAAACGAAGAATTACAGGATAACGAACCATAGGCAAGTGTACATGCGTTGCAATACACAATTGCAACATACCTAGTAAATTAAAGCACATCTTGACAAGAGCAGCGGTTCAAAATATTCAGACGGTCACAATTAGCCCCGAAAATTGTCACGATCAATCCACTGTGGCGTGTCTCTAACATTATCATTGTTTAGGTATGTCAAACCCCCAAAACGAATACTACCTTGTAAATGCTGATATATTAGCCGTGTGAAGCATTTAAATGCGCTGAGAAAAAGTTTACAACCTTGTTTCGGTCACTGTCCATAATGCCTTTTTGTGACCATTTTATAATGAATAAATATGACATACACTTTTTTATGGGTAAGGCTTATTAAAAGTTTTGCGCAACGTCCCCGAACATACGTAACCAGGTAGTAAAATATAGTGCTTTAGGTTCAAATTTGTTAGCATTCGTCCTAAAACACAAGTGCTCCCTTGTGCCAGACTTGCCCCTGCAAAGTAGGGGCTATATATAACCCCTGCGTGCTTCATACTGCGTGTATGCGTTCTTGCGCGAAGTTGTGTTTTTATATCGCTTCTTAAGGGCAAGGTTTTCGATAGATTACCTAACTAATGTGAAAAAAAGCGCCTTATGAAAGACCTAAAAAGAATGTTTTTTCATGTGCCCTTTTACCGTTCAAAGTATGAAAAATCATATGGACATGACGTACTAAAGCGAGTGAAAGACATGCGTACACCACTAAATGTTAAAACCTTCTTTTTCAAACTTCATAAGGGAACCTGGCCATTAAAAACGTGGCTTGAAGAGAGAGGGATGTGTGTACCATGGGGAAGCAGCTCTCCTGTGTAACAAACTTGAGAATATTGAAAATGTGTTTATTGATTGTAAGAATGCTATTTTCTTTTGGGACATTTCACAGAGGACTTTAAAAAAATATTTACCTCTTACTCTATATGGAATCCATTTTTTGCCTTGTAATAGGTCTGTGCAAAATTAGGACGTTATATTTTTGCTTGGTCTTCATTCGGTTTGGCGTAGTATGCTAGCTTACAGAAACTATTATGTAAGATTTCTATCCGTTAATGGGTGTTTTGTGGAAGCTGTTATCAAAGTGCGAGATGTGTATAGACTACGGACTGTGTTAAAGATGTAATATTTTTTGACGCGTTATCACATATGAAACACGTGTGATGGTGATTGTCAGATTAGCTCGACCTGTAGTCAAGAATGCAATAAAGAAAGAAACAAATGTGCAAAGAATAGTCAACTTGTTAGGTCTATGTATTCTTCAAGCTCAGGACACACAACGCTTCATTACCCTAATATTTCTAGTCACTAATGAGACATTGATTATTAGCAGTGGAGAAATAATACGCCAAAATGAATAAACAAGGTAGTATCGCTCACCACGTTTTTCTTGTAACCTTTAAAAGTTACTACCCTTGGTTGGTAACGGGTAGTGTAGTAATATATGTGACAAACAATTACTACCCCCATAGTTAGCAAGTACTATCTCCTTTTTTTAAAGCGTAATTCTTCTTGGTACCTTTTTTCTTTTGCATCTTGTCTATTCATTTTAATGAGGTACCACATTTGGTACATTTGTACATTTTATGTTTTTTTAGAACACTATTTGCTGGTTATTTCTCGTCACTTATTTTAGGGGCGAAGCTGCTCAAGCCGTTGGCCATGCGTTTTAATGAATGTACTAGGTATACCTACCTCTTGTTTAGTTCTTAGATTGTCCGCTAAACGGCGGTACTTATATACGATGGACATGCGACGAAAAGATGCGAGACGGCGCTACATGAGTGTTCATTGGATGGACGTACTGAGGAACGGGCGTACAGACGGACATACGCACAGAAGGATGGGTGAACAGACAAACGCGACCAACAGACAGAAGGGCCCGCGAATGCACGGACGGACGCTACGCCCCACTCATCATCATCACTCTATAGAAATGCTTTGACTTTTTTGCTCCTCTTAGTTCATTTTCTTTCCGCTTTTTTTTCTTGCTTTAATTAAATCCTTGTTTGTTTTGCTGAACTGTACGTGCCTGCTATATCAGTACGTCAGTAAGACGCAAACATCAATACACGAGCAACCCTGCATGGATCGATCGACCGGTAAATAAATTTGAGATGTACCACGCGGAGGCCCTTTCAGGCGTCGCAGGTTGAAGCGTACAGTAGCGTACAGGCCCCGCCGATCCAACGAGGCTGTTGGATCAGCGGGGCCTCACCTGCTTCGTGTTACGCCTGATTTATTGCTATGTGGGTTTCACATTCCCAACCATCATATGATTAGGAGAGATGCCGTATTGGTGGGCTGCGGAAATTTTGGCCACATTTCGACTAGCATTTCGGCAGCGGAAATTTCGACTAGCAGACGGCGACTGAAACGGTGCACTGGTGTGTCGACGCGCGGTAGCGATTCGGGGCCCAAATTTCGGGTCCGCGAAGGGGTGCCAAGCATGAAGACTACCCCGCACCTCTACCAGTGTGACGACACGGGATCGACGAGCACACAAAGAACCTCGAACAAATACGCTTTGTCTTGTCTTGTCTCCTAGAAGATTTTGGCTCATACCCACATGGGGGATTGGCCACACTGTACCTCATGATAGATAATTTTTATAACGCTTGCTAAAAAAATAAAGAGAAATTAGATAGAAACAATAATAATGTTCCTTTGAAAAAAAAACGTGATAAAATTGTAGAAGAATACGATAAACCAGAATATATAAAACAAATTAACAAGAATGAGGAAGGGGAAGAAAGAATTGGATATATCTGGCAGCACCACTAGCAGCGTATCCTTCCGGTTGCCTGAATGAATTTATGTAGCGCTGACAGAATAGCACTGTGGCCCACACCCAACTGACTGGCTCCAAACGATAATACGGTGGATGTATTGACTGGCAATCCGAGCATACCAATCGGTCTTTCAAGAATTATTCGGCGCAGTGAGGCGAAGCGGCGGCATGTGAGAAGAAAGTGATCTAGTGTTTCCGGTTCATTGCAAACTACACATAGGTTAGTTAATGAAAATCCTGATTTGTTGAGATAAAAATTTAACAGAGGAACTCTACAGCGAAAGCTTGTGAGGGTCACCTCACATTGACGGGAAAGGCATTTTGCGGTGTTCCATGAGAATTGCAAGTGCCGAAATTCTTCAGATTGTAGAAGCGACGTTTCGTTCATTTTTAAGATTAACAGGCGTTTGAATCGTTCGGCAGTAATAAAAGGAAACTGTGGAGCTACTGGCACCACCGGGAAATTTAATGATGCCGAAGCGAGCGAATCAGCAATTTCATTTAGTTCAATTCCAGCATGCCCGGGGACCCAAATAAACCGAACTTCTGATAGGCTATGCGGTACGAGAGACCAAAATATCCTGAGAAGAGGAGACTTCTTTGCGGACGTTAGATGTGTACATACAGACAAAGCATCCGAAATAATAATAGCTTTTGATTGCTGATAATTTAGTTTTCGAAGAGCCAATGTAATAGCCAGGAATTCTGCGAGATAAATTGGTGTGAAGTCAGGCAATCGGAGCGTAAAAGACCAATTAAGCTGATGAGAAAAAATACCTACTCCAGCCTTCTGAAGATTTTGCGTTGCGTCCGTCGAAATTACTACGTATTTAGGAAAATGACTTAGATGGTCTTGAAGGAGGCCCTCCAGAACATGCTTTGGAAGTAACTTTGCATTTTTTGGAAAAATATCATCGAAAATTAGGTCAACTGGCACCGAGCATTGGGTTTGGGGAGTTAAATGCCGGAGGGAAACGTGAAGATTTGATAACAGAGACTCGACGAAAATGACTTGGGGTCTTTGATAACGAGACCACGGGCGCTGAAAGAAAGAAACTGGATGTTTGATGAAAACTGTCTGAGAACAGAAGAGGGGTGCATCGTAAAGTTTTAAAAATGTTTGCACAGTAAGCTGTCGAAATCTAGCATCAAGTGGAATAATTCTAGCTTCCAAATAAAGCACGCTATTCGCTACACACCTAGGTAGTCCGAGACACAGCCGCAGAGCTTGCCTTTCTAGCAATATAAGTGGTCTTAATTTGTACTCAGCACTTCCAGAAAACAGAACGCAGCCAAACTCCAGAATTGGGCGTACGTAAAGTTTGTATATCATAAGTAACGTATCCCTGCGCATCCCTGAATTCTTATTGCAAAACCGGCGGAGCAATCCTACGGCGCTTTCTGCTTTACGGGTGTTTGATTCTATTTGTTGCTGCCAATTTAAATTGTCCACGTAAACAATACCAAGATATTTTAGCGCTGTTACTTGTGGAATCGGATCATTTCGATAATGCAGTGAAAGAAATACGGGAACGGATAGAGGGAATACAAGCAGAGCACATTTACTAACATTAAGTGAAAAAGACAGCCCGCCAAGCCATACCTCAAGCTCACTCAAATATGACTGCAAGATTTGATATAAACTATTGATATCTCGGGATGACGAGAAAAAAGCAATATCATCGGCGTAGACATAAAGAGGAACATTTTTATGAACGGGAATAGATGATAATAATATATTAAATAAAAGAGGTGACAGGACTGATCCTTGCGGAACACCTCTTGTTTGCTTATATGAGGCAGAAGTAATTCCCTCGTGGCAACAAAAGAATTGTCTCTCAAAGAGAAACTCCTGAACCCAAGATATAATGTACTTGGGAACCTCACAGTCCACTAATCTTGACATTAATGTACTGTATTCCACACTATCGTAGGCTTTTGCGATATCTAACGTGACTAATGCAGAAAGCTCACCAGATACTTTTGCAAGGCGGATTCGGCTTTCCAAATCAACATGAGCCGCTTTATCGATCACAGGACAGAGACTGCAACGTCTTCTTCGTCTCTGCTTTCGGCCAAAGACACTCGCGCTGCTTCGTTGTCACCGCCACTGGCACATACGCGCGTCATTATTCCCCATTTAAAAAACATCGCCCCGATGTTAAACCTTCCAAAAGCAAGGTAAAACCAAAACTGCACCGTTAGTCACTGAAAGTAAGGCTTCATCCGAAGCACGTGGACAATCTCAGGTAAATGTCTGCGGCGCTTTGAACACTGCACGCCGTCGGGAACAACCTCGTAGTTAAGGTCACTGATGCGTCGCAAAACCTTGTAGGGTCCGAAGTACCTACGCAACAGCTTTTCGGAGAGCCCACGCTGACGAATAGGTGTCCAGACCCACACTTCGTCGCCCACGTTGTATGTGACAGTTCTGTGCCGGAGGTTGTAATGTTTGGCGTCATCGTCTTGCTGTCGGGTTATTCGCAACCGGGCAAGTTGTCTGGCTTCCTCTGCTCGCTGGGTAAACTGTTCGGCGTCCGTCTCATTACCATCATTTTCATGAGGGAGCATCGCGTCTAACGTTGTCGTGACTTCGCGTCCGTAAAGGAGACTGAAGGTTTTTTTCTGAGGAGTCTCCTGACGAGCCGTGTTGTGCGCGAACGTCACGTAGGGCAATATCTCGTCCCAGTTCTTGTGCTCTACATCTACGTACATGCTTATCATGTCAGCTAGAGTCTTGTTGAGACGTTCGGTGAGCCCGTTGGTTCGGGGATGATAAGCCGTTGTTTTCCTGTGAGTTGTACCACTTAGTCGGAAAACGGTGTCCAAAAGCTGGGCCATGAACGCAGTACCTCTGTCGGTGATGACTGTTGTGGGAGCACCGTGTCCTAAAACGATGGCTTCGATGAAAAATTGCGCCGCCTGAGCTGCCGTTGCGCGTGACAGAGCGCCTGTCTCCGCGTATCGGGTCAGGTAATCTGTGGCGACAATTATCCACCTGTTTCCAGTAGCAGACTTGGGGAAGGGGCCCAGAAAATCCATGCCAATTTGTGCGAACGGTGTCACCGGCACTCGGACAGGCTGCAGCAGGCCGGCTGGTTTGATGGATGATGGTTTGTGACGCTGGATATCTAGACATGCCTGCACGTAAGTTTTGACAACTCCGGCAAGTCTTGGCCAGTAATAGTTTTGCCTTATTCTCGCCAATGTTCCTACGTAACCCAAGTGACCAGCGGTAGGTTCGTCGTGGCATGCTTGCAGTACCTCACGGCGAAGCGATGTCAGAACGACGAGCAAGTAGCTGCTGCCGGTAGGTGAAAAGTTCTTCTTATAAAGCACGTCATTCCGCAAGCAGTACGACGGCAGCCCTCTCGAAAATAACTTCGGCACGCTATTCGTTCGCCCTTGTAGGTAATTTATGAGTCGTAGTAGTTCAGGGTCGTCGCGCTGCTGCTGAGAAAAGGCGGCCGTGTCCGCAATTCCCAAAAAGGCCGTGTCGTCGTCGTCATCCGGCAATGCCCTCTTAACAGGAGATCGAGAAAGACAGTCGGCATCGGTGTGTCGTTTTCCCGACTTGTAGATAACAGTGGAGTCAAATTCTTGAAGCCGAAGACTCCAGCGTGCAAGACGGCCAGATGGATCTTTCAAGTTGATCAACCAACAGAGCGAGTGGTGATCGCTAATAACGGTGAAATGGCAGCCGTACAAATAAGGATGAAACTTCAGGACTGCCCACACCATTGCAAGACATTCTTTCTCCGTAGTAGTATAGTTCTGATCGGGACAGCGTCCTTCTGGCGTAGACGATCACCTTTTCCATGTTGTCCTTCGTATGTAGGAGCACTGCTCCAAGACCCACATTACCAGCGTCCGTATGTAGAATTTTTGGCGCGTCTTCATCGAAGTGGGCGAGCACGGGCAGTGTTTGCATGCGCTGTCGAGGCTCGTGAAATGCCTGCTGCTGGTCTTCGCCTCATGTGAAAGGGATATCTTCTCGAGTAAGCTATGCTAATGGCCATGCGATGCGCGAAAAATTGTCAATAAACCACTGGTGATAGGCACAGAGTCCCATAAAACGTCGCACTGATTTTTTGTCTGATGGCGTTGCGAAATTTGCCATAGTGGCAATTTTATCCGAGTCGGGTCGGATCTCTTGGCTGCTCACGACGTGACCGAGGAATTGAAGTTCGTGGAAACCGAAGTGTCACTTTTCGGGTTTTAGAGTAAGACCGGCCAAGCATATCGCTTCGAAAACTGCTTCAAGCCTTCGTAAGTGTTCTTCGAAAGTCGCCGAAAAGACAATCACGTCGTCGAGGTACACCAAGCAGGTTTGCCACTTAAGTCCCGAGAGAACCGTGCCCATCAGACGCTGGAATGTTGCTGGCGCCGAACACAAACCGAAAGAAAGTACCTCCAATTGATAAAGTCCATCGGGCGTAACAAAGGCGGTCTTCTCGCGATCTCTCTCATCTACTTCAATTTGCCAGTAGCCGCTTTTCAAGTCCATGGACGAAAAGTAGCGTGCGTTTCGTAGTCTATTCAATGAATGATCAATGCGCGGCAGAGGATAGACGTCTTTCTTTTTGATCTGATTTAGCTTCCGATAATCGCACAGAAACGCAAGCTGTCGTCCCTTTTTTTTGACGAGTACTACTGGTGATGTGGCAAGGATTGTTAGATGGCCGAATAATACCATTTTCAAGCATCGTTTTCACTTGTGTTTGAATTGCTTCACGCTCTTTTGGGGCGACACGATAAGGATTTCACCGGATGGGTCTGGCGTCGGAATCCGTGATGATGCGGTGTTTTGTTAGGGCCGTTTGACGAACTCTTGATGTGGATGAAAAGCAGCCGTGGAACTTGTTGTTCAGCGTGAGAAGGCGGTCTCGCTCAATGGGAGATAACGTTGGACTAACGTCGATAGATGTCGGTGTAGTGATGGTAGACGCTACTGCTTCCTCCAGTAAATGGCAATTTTCTACTTAATCGAGTTCATCGAAATAGGCAATAACTGTGCCTTTAACTATGTGTCGACGTTCTTTGCTGAAATTTGTCAACAAGCGTTCAGTGCATCCATCAATAACAGTGACGACAGCCCTGGTAAAAGATATGCCGCTAGTGAATAAGAGCCCCTTGATTTTTTAACGATGCAAGTACCGTTTTGTAAGATGTCGCAGTGCACGGATACGAGGGAGCAACTTTGTGGTGGCAGTATGACGTCTTCATCGGCAATACCTAAGCGAGATGGCTGGTGTTCCTCATCAGTAGCAGTGTGCGAGCTTATAGCGAACGTTACACTTCCGTCGCGGAGGTCAATCACAGCCTCGTATTCGCACAACAAATTCATTTCCAATATGACCTGTTTACAGCACCCGTGAAGAATGACGAGGGTGGCGACAAAGGCGGAACCAGCGATGAAAATTCGGGCCATGCTCTTTCCAACCAGTGTCATCAACTGACCTCCTGCAGTTGTTATATTGGATTCATGCCAGGGTATTTTCACCTTCCTTAGTCTTTCGGCCAGCTGTAGGCTTATTATAGAAAAAAGGGAGCCAGTGTCCACAAGAGCCGTCACTTGGTGGCCGTCAATGTGAACGACGAGGTCAGCGCTGATAACGTCGGTTACGTCGACAGTTGTCTCATACGTCGTCTTTGTTGTCGTCTTCGTCGGTATTGATGGCTTCGAGCTGTCATTTTTCTGCAATTGGGGCTGTTCGGAATTTCGATTATTGGCAACCCCACCCCCCGAGGTCGCTGCGTCTAGTTTCCCCGTCGCGGGCTAGGGGACCTGCCCCTGGTGACGTCAGCAAAACTGTGACGATTAGGTGAACCAGGTCGCGCAGGAGATGGAGATTGTGATCTGGGCATTACTGGATTCTGCGGCGTTGTGTTCACAGTAGCGTCGTTGTACATGCTTCGATCGTCGTACGCATTATAATCAGGGTAGCGAGTAAATATCAAGTACTGAGCGTCGCGATAACGGCAGACTCTGTAGACGTGCCCAGCTTCGCCACAATGAAAGTGTACCGGTAGATGGTTACTGGTACGCCACAAATCGGTTTTCCCACGCTGGTAAGTAAGTGGAGACTCACTATTGGGCCACGTTGTAAAGCCACGCTGTGGGGCATGTTGGCTATACGGCATTCGTCTTGTCGGAGGAATCGGTGAAGTTGCGAAAGTGGTCGGCGCTGACAGTGGCTGTGTTTGCAGGGTTGGTGATGGTCCAATCATTGGAGTTCGCTGTGCCGAAGGCACGATGACGAGGCGTCGGACTGCATCAGCGTAAGTAAGATGCCGTCACACATCACCATAGCCGGTTGAAGAGAGAGCCTGACGGACCTCATCCCGGACAACATCAGCGAAAAAAGACAGTGCAGGCGTCAGTTCGGTTCCTGGAATTAAACCAAGCTGCCGAAGCTCCTCCCTCAAAATCTCCCGGGTGACTTCCCGCAGAGGCCTGTCGTTTCGGAGAGGCTTGCCGCAGCCGTAACAGGACTACTCGTTTGAAAGTTGACCGGGTTCTGCTGGCGATACCGTTGCTGTAGGGCCCGTTGAATAGCTGTGGCTTCTTTCATTAACTCAGCTACTGTGATTCGGGGATTTCTCACAAGCCCAGCAAACAATTGCTCCTTCACGCCTCGCATTAAATATCGCAGCTTCCTGTCTTCCGGCACCTCGGTATCGGCCCTGCCGAAAAGAAGGGTCATGTCCTCGGCGAACATAGCAACGCTCTCATTCGGTTTTCAAAATCAAACTTCCGAAAGGCATCGCGCTTTTTCCTTTCTGTAGAGACTAATAAGCGTGTCAACCAGCTGGTTGCGGAAGTCGTCCCACGTAGCCAAGCTTCTTTCCCTGCTGATGTACGACGTCTGGGCGTTGTCCTTTAGGTAGAAGTACACATTCGCGAGCTTGTCTTCTGGGGTGGCCCACTTTTTGTACTTCATACAGCGTTCGAACTGGTCCAGCCAGTCTTGGGCGTCTTCAAAAGTTTCACCATGAAAACAATCTGGAATCATGGGATTCTGTAGTGTCATGTGCACTGGAGCTGCAGTGGCCATGGTGGTTGGAGGAGGCAAGCGATTGCTGGCGGTTTCTCGCAAGGGAATGTGCTCAGGAGCCAGGCCTAGCAGACGGCGACTGAAACGGTGCACTGGTGTGTCGACGCGCGGTAGCGATTCGGGACTCGAATTTTGGGTCCGCGAAGGGGTGCCAAGCATGAAGACTACCCCGCACCTCTACCAGTGTGACGACACGGGATCGACGAGCACACAAAGAACCTCAAACAAATACGCTTTATCGATCACAGGACACAGACTGCAACGTCTTCTTCGGCTCTGCTCCCGGCCAAGGACACTCGCGCTACTTCGTTGTCACCGCCACTGGCACATACGCTCGTCAATACACACACACACACACATACATACATATATATATATATATATATATATATATATATATATATATATATATATATATATATATATATATATATATGGCAAAAAAGCGCGGTTGGAGGAATTCTAAAGATTCGAAGCCTGGTTTTTACCAATGGTATAAAAATACTGAAAACAATAGAAAAACCTATAAAGAAACTCATGCATGCGTGATCGGCAAGAATCGCCAGGCGACGACGAAACATGGGCACAAATAAAAAGACAAAAACTCTCTAAAATAATTTATTTCACCGTCAGACAAATATGTTGAAGACCAGCTAACGTATTTGTCACGCGCTTGATGAACGACGATCTCGCGCACAGTATTATACCTCCTTTTTTTCGAAACTGCCATATGTGCTGCGAAAATCAGAAGAGCAACCACAACGAATTGCAATGCTGAGCTGAAAAAGCCCCATTTAATGGTATTACGTATGTACATTATGATCATGTTCTTTGCCTGTTCTTTGAGGCACCTGCTAGTTTGGCCAATGTGCTGATGTTCACAAGTTAGATTAGTTTTTGAAATCACGTAGAACGTGCACTCAGTGAATTGTTCCTGTGTTTGGTTGTGCAGCCAGGGCGTTTGCCTTTATTCGTCATGCCACATCATTAGTTCGAGAGCTTGCGTGGTGCGGTAGTTCAATTTGAACGTTACGCTTTGATGCAATCCTTCTTACAGGGTGCGAAATTTCGTGATTGTATGGGCTCACATGCACATGTTTCGTGCTTTTAGATGCGGAGCATCTAAGACTTGAGGCTTGTAGTGCGGCGCCGTCCGCAAGCTTCCTCCTCCTTCTTCCACCATCTGTGCATCCCTTCCTCCTCTACACACCGCGCGCGCTTCACTCCTCCGCCATCTGTGCACCCTTCCTCCTCTACACACCGCGTGCGCTTCTCCTCTTCACGAACATTCGCTAGCTGTATAATGTAGCGCGCATGCGCCGTCACGCTTCGAGAACATCGGCAGCTGACGCGCGCATGCGCCGTCGCGCTTCGAGAACATCGGCAGCTGACGCGCGCGCATGTGCCGTTGCGCTTCTCCCCCTTCTCGAACATTCGACAGCTGACGCGCGCATGCACCGTCACCCACCATCTGTGCCGCGCGCCCTTCTCCCCTTCGAGAACATTCTACAATTCTCCTGATTCTCCAGTGGACGCGCATGCGCCGTCGCGCTTCGAGAACATTCAACAGCTGACAGTGCATGCGCCGTCGCGCTGTATATATACTCAAGGTCGGCGCTCGCTCGCTCAGTTGCCGCTCATCGGTTGGTTTGTACGGCGCGTCGACGTCCAAGGTCGTGGTGAAATGAATTCCAACGAATCCACAAACACAATGATCGACGTCCCTTCGACCAGCGCCGCCCTTTCGCATACGTGTGTACATGTTCACTCATTTAACACCCCCTCCTACAACCACGTTAACCAATTTAGCCATCGACCCAAGTAAGTCGCAATTTAACACCCCATTTCACAACCACGTTAACCAATTTAGCCATCGATCCAAGTAAGTCGCACTTTAACACCCCGTTAACCAATTATATGCTCCGCATCCTCCTCAGTGTTCCGCCGAGGGAAGCTGCGGGCAATTTTTTTCTTTCAAGTTTCACTTTTATTTGATCGCGTTTCATGTTCCGTAAAAGGGTTTCACACACTGTAGAAATAATTCAGGTGGATATCCCGGTTGCTTCAGTGTGGTAACCCGTGCACTAAAGCTACATGAAATAGTACGTACGGATTCAGGGCTGTGTGCAGACAATTCATTGCGATGCCTCGCTCAACAATCTTAGAATGCGCATTGTCATGAGAGAAAGGTATCTTGAATCTTCGGTTGTACATACAACAGATGTAGTTATCCACAAAATGCATGCAAATATCAAGATTTTGCTATGTTTGCTTATCAGGTCTTGTCTTTCACTCGGAAGGACATGCAGTACGTCATTATTGACCATGTTAAAGTCATTTGAGTTTAAACATATGACTGGTGTGAAGGAAATCCGTCTCTTCATCGTCAAATTCACTGAAGGTGCACTGATGAGCGTGTCTGGTGCTATAATATTTTCCACGTTAGAATCATTTGAGTTCAAACATTTACCTGGTGTGAAGGAAATTGGTCTGTTTCATTGTCAAGTGCACTGAAGGTGCACTGCACGTGTCTGCTGCTATCTTAACTTGGTCCGCCTCTAAAACCTCCAATGCCTTCCCTTTTTTGACTCACGACGTCAGCCTCTTCGAAGAGAGCGGTGCAACCGCAATTCCTGCAATGCTCTGGAAGTAGCACCCATCATTGTGGACCTTCGTCGTATCCGAGTGCTTCCTGAATATATCCTCGGAATATTGGTTTGTTTAACCGATGTATGTTTTTTCACAACTGAAAGCAATCTTGTGAACCACTCCCGTAGCACTGGAACAAAAGGCTGCTTATGTTTTAAGAGGCAAATCTCCTTAAACCGTGGGTCGTACGTCCCGCGTTTATAGTTGTGGCCACCTCTCTTTTAGTCCCTAAATTGTCCGCTGGATGGCGGTGTTTGTATATTATGAATATATGACGAAATGATGCGAGATGATGGTACTTAGAGTGTTCAATGGTTGGACGGACCAACGAGTACACGCACGGAGAGACAGACAGACAGACAGACAGACAGACAGACAGACAGACAGACAGACAGACAGACAGAGGGACGCAAGAACAGGCAGACAGGCGGACGGATGGACGGGCACACTGAAGGACGCACGGATGCTTCGCCCCACAAACCGTCCTTCACTCCGTGGATATGCTGAGATATTTGTTTCTCCTGCGCCTTTTTCTTCATTTGTTCACCAGTAAAAGAACACAAACGTGGGAGCTTCAGGGTTGCCATAAAAATGAGGTTTAGGCCATGCTTTTCTCCTATCCTCCTAAGGTTGTGAGAAAGAGTGTGAATGTACGGCATGACAGCATACTTATTGAGACTTTGTCTCGGAGAAACGCAGGCTGGAAAACGAGTCTGCTTAAGAAGGGAGGATACCACGCAAACAAGCAAGGAGTAAGAAAAACACGATGCTAAAAAGCATGAAATTTGGTAGTCGAAGCTGTGGCTGACGTTATGAGTGCATGACTTGGTCAGAGCAGAGTTGAGCCAGTGTGAGGCAATCCCCATTTTCACCAGTTTAGTATAACAGGAGCCGAAGGGTGAAATGGCTTTATTTAACCGTGGTTCATATTTCCCATAAATGTGGTCGTTACAATCAAACAATAGGGCTAAAACTTAAGAACTGAAGACTGTCATTGTTAGGGAGTTCCGTCGTGAATGATATTGAGGGCGAGCACTGAAACAACTCGAGACACTGTCAGCGGCTTTGTCATAGCTTGCGTTGATGGGGACCGCAATAAAAATACGCCTCATACACGGAATGAATGATGATAAGTAGATGAAGCTCAAGAGGGGGGATCATCAGTAATTTGTAACTTTCACGTAAAAAGCTAACCCAGTACATCACTTGAAAGGCGTAAGACTGTGCGTATGTTATACAAATGAACTTATATTTTGTTCTTGTTTCATTTGTTGTTTTGTTCCTTCGTTTTTTTTTCATTTCTTCATTGTACGGTTTTATGGTGCATATGGTAGGTTGCATATGGATACATTTGAATGCGTATTTGGAAAGCATGTGCTGCCTGATGCAGTCATTGGCAATGGGGTCCTTCCGTCTATGTGTCCCTCCATGCGTCTGTTCAAGCGTTCGTCCGTATGTCTGTCCATCCGTCTGTCTGTTCGTCCATCCTTCTGTCTGTCACTCATGCTAGCACCACCTGCTGAGTGAGTCATACAAATATGTGGTTACGAACCGGTCACCAAAGACATGCATAGACAGACCCACAGCTTTAGGAGCGTCACCCCTAAAGCATTTAAATCATCGGCATGTCTATGTACCTCTTGAAACACGTGAACAATTCATTTCTTGCTGAAGGAATCGGTGTGTAATGAGAGATGTGCGCATGTCTCGTGCGGTGTCGTGAAAAACCCGACATGGACATAGCGGGCGAATTTGTCAGACAGAAGTGCGGTGGAAAAAACTAGCGTAAAGATGGAAACGATGGTGGGCTGCGGCACGAGGCCACGAAACGGGGTGAAGAGCGTGCGGAATGGAGTGACACGCGGTTCGCAAGATGGTGTTCGTTCGGGCCGAAGCAAGGTGAAGGCTTTTCGCCAGCATCGTGGTCGTGCTTTCTCCCAAGTGTCTGGTAGAGGTCAAGGGTAGGAGCAGCCTGCTTCGCTTGGCCTCAAGCTTTGACGGTCCACGGAGCCACCTTCCAGTTACGGCAGCCACAAGTTCCACTGTCGAGCGTAGGCACGAGTGTTTGGCGGTGGTCCCTGGTCTGCGGATACACTTGAGCGTCGCCCTGCTCTTCGCGTGTTAACACACTGGCGGCGTGGTACTCTGCCGCGCGCCGCTCACCGCTTGCGAGACGCCTTTTCTCCGCCGAGTATCGTGGAATTAGCGCCGGACCCACTCGCTCGCTGGGCTTTTTTTGCCGCTGCCGCAGCTCCCATGCAAGCAAAGCACAAAAGAGCGCCTGCTTTTCCTCCCTTCTTCCTCACAGTGGCGGCGCCTCCTCACCCATGTCTTTTCCACTCTCCGTCTGTCAAGACAAGCCGCAAGCCGGCAGCTGCAGGTGGGCGCGCGAGCTTCGACATGCTCATTCTTGTCTCGCTTCTCTCGTAGCGCCACCAATGTGGACAGCTTGCCGCTGGCTGCCGAGTTGAGGCATCAATGGGTGCGACGCCGCCGCGGCATGCTTCCCGCAATTATGGTCATACCCTATATTTCCTCTACGTAAGCGTGTCCCGCAGAAGCTTCAAGCACTCACCTATAAGTTGGTAGTTGGTATGTGGGGTTTAACGTCCCAAAACCGCCATTTGATTATGAGAGACCCCGTAGTGGAGGGCTCCGGAAATTTTGACCACCTGGGGTTCTTTAACGTGCACCCAAATCTGAGTACACGGGCCTACAACATTTCCGCCTCCATCTGAAATGCAGCCGCCACAGCCGGGATTTGATCCCGCGACCTGCCACCTTTAAGTTGTCCTCGTGTTAGGACTCAGCATGTGTATTGCTTTACGGCTTTACGAGTTGTTTTCGCATTTTGAGACATTGTGTTCACGTATAGCATCTGGTGTGTGTTTTTGTGTTTTTACATAAAGTAAAAACAGAAAACTGTTCGTTTTGTGGGCAATAGCAACTTTTTGTCTGTGTTTTTGTAAAAATTCTATTACAGTGGCGCCCAACGTGGTGCTCAAAATCACGATGCTGTGATTAAGAATCTCATGCTCTACCGACTGAGCTAGCCGGTCTCACACATTCAAAGTTGGCCATGTAAAATTCGCACAGAATGGGTGCCACACACGAAACATACATAAGTTTCGTTGTGAAGCTAACAATGGTAGTGGCCAAGTAGCATCTCAATAACTCCATGAAACTGTCCATCGTAACAAGGTAACTATTCCGAAAAGACGCCACACCATGTGAGTCAATTCCTTCTCGGACAGTGATAAAGCGTTCGTCATGTGGTACATATTTAAATAAGGCCTTAATGTCCACTGAAAACGCGTAGTTGGCTCCCAGCACTACAATCATCACTGCTTGCACAAGAGTGTATGAATGTTTTAGCACATATGGATCTACCGGTGTAAGAACCTTCAGGTGATGCTGAAAGAAGGCGGTGACGTTTTTCTGCCGGCTGACAGTTTCTGTTACAGTGACCAGAAAAAGGACAGAGCAGTTTGCGCGTTATTTCGGTGAAGAATACCCTCAACTCATCAACCTTGAAAGACTTGACCGCTTTGCAGAGTGCGTCCACCTTAATGCATACCTTGAAGCAGAGTGGTCACCTTCGCCTGAAGTTTCACAGGGTGACGTTCACTTCTATGAAGCTTTTTTTCGTGTCAGAGGCAGCGTTTTTTTATAACAGGCGCTTTGGGAAAACAACAAACCCACCTTTTTTGTCGCTTTGCCATAGGTGCAAGTTCATATGTTCTGAAGAAAGCTGCTGTATTAAGTAGGACCAAAAGATCTTGTGGGGTGCTTCGGGGTGCACGAAGTAGAACACCCATGCCCTCAGAAAAACAATGTTCCCGTTGATCATTAGGCATTGGCACTTTATGTACTGTCTCCAGCGATTCTCGCTTTGAAAATAGTGCCATCAGGCGAAATTTTTTGCCCTGTGTACGTCAAGCGGGAACAGTAATATTTAGGATGGAAAGAGAAGGCGGAACTGAAAAACAATACTTGATCTGGTTCACGTATCATTTCGAAGCATCGAAAGAAATTTTTCTTACTGTCAGGAATATTTCTCCAACTGAGTGAAACAAGACAAAATCTTTGCAAATAGTTCTAATACCTTGGATGATTTTTGGTTTGGTTAAAATTTTCTTTAAACGATGGTGCATGGATATATTCCTTGCCAAGAGAACGCTAAACCAACATCCTCATATTCGGCAGCTCAGTGGCGGTGCCATATTGTGAAGGTCGGCTCCGTTCTGCCAACTGTGCAGATTGTACCACATCTCGCTTGTTACAAGGAAGTCGTACGCGGAGTTAACTTGCAACATCAAAAATGTTCAACGGCCAGAGTAATGACTGTTTCCCGGCGCAATCGGAATGAGCACAATGAATCGGGTGCTATCGTATCGGTAAGTGAACTCTTAGACCCCAATAACCTTTCTATCGTTTTCGTTCATCTATTTTATTGCGATAGCAATTATGTGGACACTCTCGACTGGGTTTTGCCGTCGGCGTCGTCGAAGTCGGCGAAAAATACGTCACTACATACACGTCACCACATCAGGCAGCCGCGCCCGCTATAATCTCCTATGGGTACTTTGCCCGGCTTAGAGAAGTAGAACGACGCTCCCTCACGCGCCCTTATCTCGTGGTGGCGAGAAATGAGGATCAGATGCCTTGGTTGGCCTCGGGCTTTATCAAGAGTTTCAGGCTTTACGTGGAACGATTCTGCTGTAGTTACCGAGTGCACAAAGGTCACTGCGATCATTGCAGTACCCATTCGGGAAAAGCGGGCGCTTTTCAGACTCAGGGAAGTAACAAATAAGGCGCTTATTCGCGTGCATCCGTACCTGTGAGTATGTTTCGTGCGTAATTTGTGCGTGAGAAACGCGGGGCACGTTTTGATCTGCTTTCCATTTTGCGCGTGGCCTTTCAAATTGTTGCTATCGCGCTCATTGCTTCGCCTTTGCGGCAAAGCTGTGACTTTTTCTCTTTTCCACCGGATGTCGCTATTTTAGTCTCTAAGCTACTGTGCACATGCCTGTGTGGTCTTATCAGCAATGTATTATTTCCTCTGCTGACTTGTAATGTTAGAAACGTTATACATATTTCTAGTCTTCTGCTGATTATTTTATATATAATGTTGCAATACATATACATCCAAATTGGGAGATGGGTAAACAGTAATCGGGCAGTAATTTTTTATCCCTGATTCATCTTGGCTGACAAATTGGCATACAATTACCTATGTATCACCTTTGCGACAAAATTCATACATACGTACAAAACTCTTGACGTTCTTCTTAGACGGTTGGTGTAGTTCAGTTCTAGATTTTCAAAAGCATCGTTGAGTCCGGCGAGCTGCGTCATTTGTAGGTCAACCTGCAAAGCAAAAAGCGTTCACTGAAGACTAAAAACATTGCTGGCCTAACATTAGGCCGGTGGCGTTGAAGATAAACATTGTTTCCGAACTAGAATCTAGTGGTTAGGTAACGGGCAGGAGTAGTT
Source organism: Rhipicephalus annulatus (assembly GCA_013436015.1). Classification (NCBI taxonomy): domain Eukaryota; kingdom Metazoa; phylum Arthropoda; class Arachnida; order Ixodida; family Ixodidae; genus Rhipicephalus; species Rhipicephalus annulatus. Next base: position 497,411 of record WOVY01002197.1, read on the forward strand.
GCTTACTAAAATAGCGCGAACATCGATATGGAAGACTACGGGGCGTCCAAGTGCAATGTGTATGGAGCAGCCTATTAAAGGTTTAGCGGTACTGCTCCAAGTACTTCATAAAAAGCGCGAAGACAACTATGATTGTGTTTTCGGGTCTTTTCAAATATCAATTTGAACCGATTCACCCAACTTTCTATCCCGCTTGTATGTCGCATCACTATCACGCAAACCTTTGTGAAATGCGTTCTTTTTTATATGTATGCAAAGAATGACGAGATGACGTAGCTGAAGCACCACCAGTGGAGCGCCGAGTGTAGCTGCACTGGTAAAAGGAGTGCACAGGTAGCAAAGTTATAGATATATTATCACTGGTCAGTAATGTCATGCGAGAAACACATACAAAGTGCACTAAAGAAATATGTATATATGTGGGGTTTAACGTCCCAAAACCACCATATGATTATGAGAGACGCTGTAGTGGAGGGCTCCGGAATTTTCGACCACCCGGGGTTCTTTAACGTGCCCTAAAGAAATATGTTCTGAAAAGGTTGGTTTTTCAGAAAAAATATAACACTGCTTTATGCACTACAATGTTCTAGCTTTTGCAGTATTTTTTCCATGTTTATTGTGTTTTCTGTATGTACGCATAGTTGTGGTCGCGAGCAAAGTCTGGTATACCTATAAAGATATATTATTGCTGTTCGCTTACATACAATAGCCGCTTGGAAGTTGTCTTTTCAAATATGAGTTGTGCTGAAAATGTGTTAGGAGATCAGGGTACATACACTCTTAAGAAAATGCAGTGATGTTCGCTTGATTTGGGGAGAAACGGCGATGTCCCAATTGTTCGTCTCTAAATAGAGAAACGTTGCTCCCTTTTGCCAGATAAAAGCTGTTTCTCTCCCAGAATCAAGATGGCTGACCCCGGGTTAGCGAAGTGAGTAGGCCTAGCGAATGCATCAAATCTCGACTGATAAGGAGTACACGGCACCGACAATCACATAAAACGGTCCCGCTGAGCTTGATATAAAACCAAATGATAATAAAACAAAGCAGACGAACCTGTGGTGGTGAAACATGCGAAACAGAACGATGGAGTTAGTAGGCTTCGTTCGGCCAACGAGACGACATTCACTTGAAAGACACGGGTACTTAGGAGTTCTCACCCGGAGAGAGCATGCTTGGTTTGCTGTATTTATTTCTCGCAGATTCACATAGTGTAGCGACGTTATCCACGCCTTTACAGGGCCGCGGGTCACGAGATGTTCCTCCAAACCACAGACTCGATCGCATCTAAACCATTCCGGCTCAGCAGTGCCATTTCAATAGATAGATATATGATCAACGTTATTGAGTGGCTGGAGGTGTGAGAGCGTCACAGGCGTAAAATAGGTGGTAGCTGACGCCATCTGGAGGGACTGAACGACACTGAAAAAAAAAGTTGCCTGCTGCGATGTACATTGAAACACCCTCACGGCTTCCTAGCAAGTAGTTGGTGAGTTAGCCCATCCATGGATTACTCACTACGCCGGACGCCCAGTATATGCTGACGCAGTGCATTCAACTGCACATGCACATAAGGACACAGAGTAACAAACATTTATATAAAGTTAATTCAACGAAGAAGAGTATAATCAACAAGTTACACCAGCGGCATACACTTAGACGTGTTTACTTTTTTTTTCTTTACTTAACTTAGACATGTTTACTCACAACCCATTACGAAAGCACACAAGCTTATATAGCAATAAATTTCGACTGACCAGAGTGGCACAAGTGACAAGAAAGCTTTGGTCAATTTTTTTTTACGTTTCATGGCCGTACCAGAACATGCGCACACATAATCATATTGTATCTGATTCTGAGACAATCAGGAAGTTTATCAACGATTGCACCATTATGAACGTACTTATTACTAGAGCTTATCAGGTTTTGTTGAAAACGGTGACCCCAAGCCATGTATCAAATGCCAACGGCATTTTGAAGGCTGCGCCATCTCTCTACCATTGCCACCGAAAATTTCTTTTTCTTGAAGCCTCCGAGAAGGTAACGCTTGTCACGCGCTTGTCATTTTGGAGGCCACGTCTTTTTATTCTTTCACTTGATACTCGGAGAAAGCACAGCATGCAGCTCAGACTTGGTCTCTGTCCTCGCTTCGACTTCGTTGAGTTGTTTCGTGTACACGTTTGCTTATATTTATTTACATGCTTACCGAAAATGCGACTGCTAGCCATGGATACAGTGCACCGCTAGCCCTTCAATGACCATGTATTTGATGCGGTACGTAATTGGTGTATACGTACGTTACAACGCGGGTCGCGCGAGATAAATAAGAGATGACCTCGCACTCGACGAACTTCTTTCGTGGGCGATGGCAGTGGTTGTTGGCGTCGCAGCAGCTCGATTACTTGAGGGAGGAACTAGAGCTACAAGGCGCAAATAACTATAACAATACAACATTCTGTGCCTACATACTTCTCTGCTTCAGATGCATCTCGTGATAAGCCTCACGTGTCAACTTGAGGGCATTATGCGTGCCACAATTGTGTTGTTAGCGCTGTGACTGTGGTGATTACTATTACTCTGTCTCAGGAATACTCTTGTCACAAAAGTTAGTTAGAGTGTTAGTGCTTACCTGCTGTGCATAGCTGTTACTAGAAGTTCATTTTGTGTTGAGTTTCGCACAACAAAAAAAATCATGTGGACAATAGAGGCATACTTTACGCGTGCGTAATTCCGTTCTTACTCTCAGTGCTGGCATGGACAATTCAAAATGCGTGCGATTCGGAATTTGGTTTTATTATCGGATCCCATTGGTTTACCTTTCAGAAAAGTGCAGTTACGTTGATGTTTAAAACGTTTCTGATGATCGTAACCCAGCCTGGCTAACAAACGCTCGGTGAAACTATTCACTTCCCATGGTGGCATATAGCCTAATTCAGTGTCGTGTGACTATACTGGAGGACGCAGGTTCGACTCCTGGTCATGGTAGCCGTTTTGGGATGGGGAAAATGCAAAGAATACCCGTGTGATTGCGTTTTGATTCATGAAAAAAAACTTCAGTGGGTCGATATTCATCCGCAGACCCCCGTGACGGCGAGTCTGCATGCAATGGCGGTAGCGGCACGTATAACTTCAGCAATTACACATGATCGTGCTTTCACGCATGAACTGTGCAGTAGTATCACGTTTCCTAGAATGTTGAAAAATTAACTGCGCTGCTTTTTTTATACGCTTCGTTGACTTGAAAAGTGTTATTTGTGCCGTGCGAAACAAAAAAAACGCGTATGCTTACCAACTATGTCAACACCAAAATAATGAGCCCCATATCTGCAGTTTATTTATCTATTTATTATTTATTTATTTATTTATTATTTACACATACTGCCAATCCTTAATGAGATTCTCGCAGGAAGGGCATAGACACAGTACATGTCAGATATTTTCAAGAAATGTGTGGTTACACTAGTCGGTGGAGTGTAAAACACATTATACATTCTTCATTGAATAAGTATGAACAAGGAACGCATGCATTTTACAAAAGTAACATACCGTACAGGTTTTCATATTATAGGGTACAACATTTCTCTGCGTAAAGAATTACAAAGAAAAACCTTTTCTTTCCAAATCTTTTCAAAAATTTATGATTTAGTGATAAGATGAAACACAAATGAGTTGTTACACACATACACTCGGTGATAACAATTTATAGTCACATAGTGTCAATTTTCTTTTCTACCTGCCTTAAGAAATCTGTTAAACTCGTGGTACCAGTTATTGAGTTGCCTAGAGAATTACATTCCCTTATTGCGAATGGAAAGAAAGCGTGCTTGAAACAGTCAACGTTGAACCAGTATTCTGTTAGCTTTTGGGAATGTTTTAGTCTGGTTAGTCTTCTTAGATCAACGGATATATAGTATGAGGCTTCTAAATTTTAGGTGACCGTGAATTAGTTCATCCAAAATTTGAATCTGGCTATCTCGATTCTATTATCGAGGGTTAACAGGCCAGCTTGTTTTAGTAGCTCTGTCGGAGGGTCGCTCATTTTATATTGGTTAAAGATAAACCTTACCGCTTTTCTTTGGACACCTTCCAACTTATTGATTATTTCTTTAGCAAAAGGGGCCCAGACTGTATTGGCGTATTCAAGTACGAACCGGACATACGTCGTGTAGGCCATTAGCTTTGGGGCCTGTCAGAGTCGTCGGAGCATAAACAGACGTTTCAATGCTGAAGAATTGATGTTGTAAATATGCGATTCCCATCTGTAATCGGGGGTTAATGTTACTCCTAGGCATTTATGCTCCGTTACCCACGCAAGGGGGTTATTGTTGATATTATAAAGAATTTCAGAACTTTTTCTTTTTCTGCTTACAGTCAGGAGCGAACACTTTTTGGACGCAATTGTGTAGACACAACGCAATTGTGTATACAGTGCAAAGGTCGCCGAAAGACAGTAGTCTTGCGTCTGGAGAGAGTGAAAAAAACGTTTATTCGATGTTCTTCTCTAGAAAATTGGTGAATGGTATTGTGGAGGCGCTGCGTTAGAGTGGTTCGAGCGTGCAGCGGAGACGAACGAGCGCATCAAGTCAAGTCACACGTGAGACATGAGCGCTATCTGGTGGTTGTTTTGGAATACAAAGCGCGCGGCGTGCGCGCCTGTCTCAGATACGATAAGGTGTAGAACGCAAGGTGACAAGTAGGTGCATGCACCGTGTCGTCTTAGCAAAGCGTTGGTAACACTTGCCTTTTCGTAGAAGGGTTGCATGTTCAGTGCAGCGTTATAAGCGCTACACTGTAAACCAAATTACACCCATATAGGTGTTTTATAGTGTCTATAACTCACACCCCTACACCCCACGAAATGGGTGTATCAAGCAGGACTACACCTATTACCGTGGGCGGATTTCCGAATTTACACCCTATGGCACAAACATTTTTTGGGTTGTAAAAGCAAATGTACACCCAAGTGGCCTTAAGGGAGTGAAGGTGTAAAAGCGAATGTACACCCAAATAATCTTAAGGGCGTAAGGATGTAATATTGCTGACACCCTTAAAAAACAAAAGTAGTGTAAGGGTGTCATTCTCCCAAACAGCAAAAAGGGTGTGGGGGTGTTCATGCTGAATAATGCCCCAACACCCATGCGAAAAATACCATGATTCGAGTGTTACCCCTTTCCAGTAGGGCCCCTGTGGAAGCACGTGAAAGCTTACCCTTTACCATTCATGTGCAGATGTCCTGTTGTAGTGGCTCCTGCCACAGTGTGGTAATCCTGGCCCTAGCACAGCTTTTATGGTGCATATATGAAGCACGGCATATAAGGCTCTCACATATAACATGTAATGTTAGCTGAATGCGAAGGCACCACTCAAAATGAGCTGTCACACATAACAGAACGTTCACAAAGTCATGCCATAGTGCAAAATGAAATCGACCTTTATTTTATTAGACACAGAGCACATACAGGCTTCAGAGACAAATTGTACCTTAATCAAAAGCCTTTTTCAATTGTGCAGAACAGAATGCCGTTTGCTACAAAAGACCGAAAATAAGACATCAATGGTACGGCATGGAGCTCTAACTACCGATGCATGCATATAAAAGTACAACAGAAGAGCCTTTCTTTGCACTTAAAAAGGAAGAACTAATTTTAATACGCTTCAATGCAGCACAAAAGCACAGTGCAGTGAAGCATACAAACAGCAAGAAGAGTAGTGCAATGCAGCATGCCTTTTCCTCCAATATACTGAAATAATATATCAATGCACACTACGATTGCCTCATTGATACGCCACAGTTTGCATGTGTTGTGGCATGCCATATGCATATTATGCAAGGCTAGTAATATTCTAATGAATGTAATGACAAAACAGTCTTAAAATGGCATTTTCATTTCACGATAACCCTTGTGTTTTCAGACATTCATAATACTGGAGAAACAATAATACAGGAGTGAAAACAATAGGCAGAGTTACAATAGCTTAACAGTGTCACTAGATATTAACCATGCAGAATAATTGATTTAAAGATGTAAAATATCAAGCGCATCACGTATGTCTCCCTGAAACAATGCAACATCAAAGAATATAAAATGGACACACAAAAGCAGGGTGAAAGAGTAACCACTTACAGCTAGCAGAGGTGGAACAGCCAAGCTATCATCTGGAGCAATATTTTGGAGCATCATATCTTGCTTTTCCAGGGAGAAAATTTAAATTTGGAGCAGGTTTCAGGAAAAACAAACGCAGCATTTTTGAGCGTGATATTCAATATTTACAGCATTGATTGATATGTGCAGTTTAGCGTCCCAAAACCACCATATGTTTATGAGAAACGTCGTAGTGGAGGGCTCCGGAAATTTCGACCACCTGGGGTTATTTAACATGCACCCAAATCTGAGCACACGGGCCTACAGCGTTTCTGCCTTCATCGGAAGTGCAGCCACCGCAGCCGTGATTCGATCCCGCGACCTGGGGGTCAGCAGCCTAGTACCATAGCCCCTAGACCACCGCAGTGGGGCTCCAAACTTACAGTAGTACAACAAATTAGACTGAATCACACAAAAAGAAAAATATATGCAGAACTTATTTGACATCCGCTAATTCATTCAAAATATACGAGAGCGCAGCTATTTCAATAAAAGCACTCTTGAACTGTCCCACAGTGCAAACAATGCTAACCTCCCTATTTACGAACGCTCCTCGACTAGAATCTCGTCCTTATTTGAACAAGCTGAGCACAGCGCCACCACTTGTCTAAAAATGATGCTGCGTTTCTCGAGAATCGCTGCAGATTATCACTGATATTGGGTGACTTACTCTGCCAAGAGACTGCGCTGGAATCAATTTTCTCAAGTCAAGGCGAAGCATTTAGTGAAGAGACGTTCTAAAATACGGGGGTAAAACTCACAGTAGTATTTGCCGAGCTTGTCAAACTGTTTGACAGGCGACCCACAAACTCCAGATACTCGTAAAAGAGGAGCTCAAGGGGGTGACGAAAAGAAAAAAAGTAGCCTACGATTTTCCTTATTGTCGCTTAAGGCTGCAAAAACCTCATAAATCACTCTGAAAGACGGCCAGCACTCATACTAGTACTCGTTATTGAATAGCATCTGCATGGCAGAGTAATATAGGGAAAAATATATTGTGCCCTGTGACAGCGAGTATTAGTAGCCACTTCCAAATCATAAAACACTTTTCCGCAGAGCGAAAGCGTACTCTGGCAAAAGCGACATAAAAATCGTTATGGACGTCATAGAAAAAGGGGGAGAACTTTCTTTAAAACAGTTCTACTCTTTTCTTTTGCTGTGAGGTTATAATATACTCAATTATAAGTTATAATTGCGGTTGGTCATCTGTATTAGATTGGATGATGATGAACCCTTCTCGATGGTTTAGTCGCCAAGGTACTCAGCTGCAGTTTTCATGCAGGCGAAAATGCTGTAGGCCCATTTGCTTAGATTTGGGTGCACAAGAACCGCAGGCGGCCGAAATTTCTGGAGCCCTCCCCTAAGGCGTCTCATAATCAAATGGTGGCTTTAGGACATTAAACTGCACACATAAATCAATTGGATGGTGATGCACAAACTTACGTTGAATAATAGATTTTATGTTTCTTGATAAAATTAACAATACTGAGAAATAATTGAAGCTGGTTGGGCATTTCATAATGATTTTGTGCAAAATTAGGAAATTGTATCCAATTGACACAATTGGCGCGGCTGCTGTTCTCTTGAACATGCAAATAGAATACGAAAATAGCATGTAATATTGTGCTACAGACAATAAACATGTGCTGTAAATAGACATGAATGCCTGAATTGAATAGTCAATTTCGCGAGGAAACAACGACCACACAAAGAAAACACATGGGCAGGACGGGTGCTCACTAGCAGCTGTTTGTAGCATATATTCATAATATAGCATATATTCATACACAACCCTTAAATAGGTGGCGAGTCGGCGTGAAGTACTGATAGAGTTTGTGCCCCTAACAAACTAGCAAAGTAGCGCCGGTGCATCGCTGGAAATCATCCTGAGCAGCTGAAAGGCTGTAAAAAGAAGCACGCGTGGCCATTCACGAAGTCTGCCACTGAAGTGGTTTACAAAATACCCCTATCGTGCAGAAAGAGACATGTTAGCCAGACGATGAGGCGCTGCGTCAATGATCGAGCGAGGGAACATGCCCTTACGGCAAAGAATAACGACGGTGCCCGTTCAAGAGCGCTTGTCACTTCATGTGGATTCACACCAAGAGCAATTTCAAAGGGCTTTCACAAAGGAAACGGGGTATCAATTGCGTTAGCAAAACTTCACTCATCATGTATGAGCTGGAAGCACGGTATCTAGCGATCATGTGTCCTATAGCGTGATTAGGTAAGGGACGGCCCAAGTAGGTTGCACATGCGTTGACGATTAGTGGGTTTATATCAGCCTGTTTCCTCAAGAAATAAACAATTGCAAATGAGTGCCCATCCCGTTTATGTGTTTTCTTTGTTTGTGTGGTCGTCATTTTGGCACAAAATTGACTAATGTTTAATGCAAACATGCACCAACTATCCCAACAGCGAGTTCTACTAGATATGAACGGCACTGTTGCACATGTAAACAAAAGCACGTGCAGCCGCCTTAGAACTGTGAAAAAAAGCAGCGTTATACAGTGCCTCAGAGGAGGCACTTTCAATATATTTCTTGGTAAATAAAGGGCTCAATAAGCATAGGACCTTTTTTTTGTGCTCATGACATGCTGTTAGGGTGATTTCATGCCATATGCACAGCCATTTTGGCGACCATCTCAAATGCATTAGAAAAATATTGTGCTGAATAACTGTATTAAAAACAGTGAAACGGTAGGATATTTCGGAGAGAAAAAATGTTCGGTCACGTGGTTGCGTTCGAAACTTTCCGGAATGTCGTTTGGGTGTTTGTGAAAAAAAATTATTTTAAAAGTACGTTCTATAGCAAACTTGGCCTATATGTTGAGTTAAGGTTCTTGTGTAAGGTGTTTGAAGCTCAGTAATATTATTGCAATTATACTGGCACATATGCTTCCAAGAATTAATCCAAAATGTGTTATGTTTGCAATTTTTTATTGCAATACTGCAGTGTGTATGAATATTTGACCAGTGAATACTTACTCCATGCAAGGTATATTTTGAGAAAAAAATATTTGAGACCTCTCACGCTGGTAAACTTTGTGAAAAAAAATCATAAATTTTACAAAGTCGTAATTTTTGTCCATATTGAGTTGCGATTACGCCATGTGGTGGCTCAACTAAAAATTACCTTAAACATAAATTGAAAGCAAATAAACAGTTCTTTTCATATACTATCATTACATTTTCTGTTTTAAGGAAGAAAATATTTTTAGCATTCCCATTGGCGCCTACCTTTTCATTTGGTCATACGACAGCTGCCGCCTTGAAATTCCCTATTTTCATCAATGGGAAAGTTCAAAACTTATTTTCTTCCTTGAAACAAAAATATGTAATGAAAACAATTGGCATATGAAAATACTTTTTTTTCCTTATATACCTTTTGTGTAGTTAGTATTCATTACTCAGACATTCATAGAAAGTGAAGTATTATAATAGAAAAAATGCAAATATAACACATTCTGGCTAAGTTCTTGAAGGCGTGGTAAATGAAGAAAGTGTTTAACAGCGCAAACAACAAGAAGGGAAAGAAGACATGAGAACAGAGCCCTGAACATACAACCAAAGTTTATTGCAAACCAACTGCAATATATATAAAACAGAATCTGCGCATAACCACGCACCATAAGCAGAATTGCACATACATGCACCATACGGCCTACCTTATCAACAACCAGTCATATAAGTGGACCCCAGATAACTAACTTTACAGCAGTTAAGAAAAATTGAGGGTACGCTAACACAGGGAGCACCATGTTGTTGAATACTGAAGGCCTCACTGATCTCGTGCTCGCGCCGATTTTTATATCCCCCGTGATCAAACACTTGTCAAGAATTGGCTGACAACAAGACTTATTACAATGGTCTGCCAAGTGCCTGAGAAGGAAACCATTTAGAGAGTTAGCGCGCTCCCTCAACCGATCATTCATGCATCGCCCTGTTTGGCCAATGTCCACTAGTAAATAACATCTTGTAGAAAATCGCTAGAACACATTCAACATGGCACATAGCGTGTTTTTTAGTGCCTGCTTCTTTCTTAGGTCCTTCACTGTTGACCCTGCGACATAGGCCAGCGAGCTTGTCGCGAGCGCAGAACGCAACTCTTACACTATTTTGTAGCGTTAGCTACACTGGCCTCGATGAGCCAATTCCGCGTGACACTGGTCTGCGCATGCGCAATGATACTCCGCCGCCGCCGCGCGCGCCTCGCCGCCGGTGTGTGCGCAATTCGATGCGCTGCGCAGACGATCAGTGGTGTCACGCACTGGAGCCGGCACCCTTTCCAGCGACCTTCTTTGGCCTATAAGAAACTTCGTGTACGTAGGGAATAACAGCCTTGCTAGAATGAGGCTTGTGGAGTTAGCTGTTGCTTTGTGTCTTATCAGGTAATCTTAGTGACCTTAGGAGAGTCTCGGCAATAGAAGTAGCAGGGGATTAGAAAAGCCGGCTTGTTGAAGGCGGTGAACTTAGAGCGAGAAACTGCACTCTATCTGGCGGTGACAAGAGCCAGTTAGAATTGCCTTTAGGCAGGAAAAAGCAATGCTTCACTTGACTAGCTTAGAATGGGTGGATGTAAAAAGAAGGCTTTTTCTTGAGCAAGGTTCGTACCGCCAATATACATGGTCAACCAAAAAAAGCATTTTCAAGTCTAGACATTGTAACTTGTCGTCATGAATTAAACTCTGACTTTAGTTCCAGTTGCTTCATTTCACGCTGAAAAACATCAAATATCTCACCAGTGCAGATGTGTGCATTGGCTCATGTTTAGCACCGGTTCTTTGTTACCTTTTACTTGCGCGGTATGAAAGAAGTCTCATGGCTAACTACGATCACACGAGTACAGTTAAAGTGTTCGGCTACGTTGACGACATTTTAGCGTTTTAACGCATTGATCAATCTGACCCTCGGCAAACCACCAATGAGATATATGACGTTTTCGGGCGTGAAATGAAGAAACTAGAAATAACGTCGGAGTTTGTTTCTGACGACACCCTACGATGTCTACAATTAGAAATGCTTTTTTTGTTGTTGATCATGTATATTGGCGGTACGAGCCATGCTCAAGAAATAACCTGCTTTTTAGGTCCGCCCATTCTAAGCTAGTCAAGTGAAGCATCGCTTTTTTCTGCCTAAAGGCAATTCTAACTGGCTCTTGTCACCGCCAGATAGAGTGCAGTTCCTCGCTTCAAGTTCACCGCCTTCAACAAGCAGGCTTTTTTAATCCCGAGCTAAATTCCATTGCCGAGACTTTCCTAACGTCACTAAGAGTGCCTGATAAGAGACAAAGAACAGCTAACTTAACAAGCCTCATTCTAGCAAGACTTTTATTCCCTACGTACACGAAGTTTCCCAAAGGCTAAAGAAGGTCACTGGCAAAAAAGGTGTAAGGGTTGTGTTCTGCGCACGCGATAAACTTGCTGGCCTATGTCGCTGGGTCAACAGCGAAGGACCTAAAAAAGAAGCATGCACTTAGAAACACGCTACGTGCCATGTTGAATGTGTTTTAGCGATTCTCTACAAGATATTTCTTTACTTTTGGGCACGATTACATTGGCCAAACAGGGTAATGCATAAATGATCGGTTCAGGGAGCACGCTAACTCTCTAAAAGGTTCTCTTCCTAGCCACTCGGCAGACCATTGTAATAAGTCTTGTTGTCAGCCAATTCTTGAAAAGTGTTTGATCATGGGGGGATATAAAAATCGGCGCGATCACGAGGTTAGTGAAGCCTTCCACATTCAACAACTTGTGCTCACTGTGTTAGCGTACCCTCAATTTTTTTTAACTGCTGTGAAGTTAGTTATCTGGGGTCCACTTACATTACCGTTTGTTGATAAGGTAGGCTGTATGTGGATGTATGTGCGATTCTGCTTATGGTGCATGGTTATGCGCAGATTCTGTTTTCTATATATTGCAGTTGGTTTGCAAAAAACTTTGGTTGTTTGTTCAGGGCTCAGCTCGTCTCTTCTTTCCCTTCTTGTCGTTTGCGCTGTTAAGCACTTTCTTTGTCTACCATACAGCACCAACCAGCCGTATCAAGCACTTTGTTAGTCTTGGAGTCGTATGTGCCAGTGAAACTGCACTAAAATTACTGCGCCTCAAACACTTTACACATGAACTTGTAATTAACATGTAGACAAATTTTGGTATAGAAGCATAGAGCAGTACGTTTAAAACAAAATTTTGCACAAACAAGAATAAAACGACATTCCGGTGAGTTCATAAGGCACCTACATGACCAAAAAATTTTTCTTTCAGAAATATTTTACTGTTTCACTGTTTTCGGTGCAGTAAATCGTTACAATTTTCTCGAATACATTTGAGATGGTCGCTAAAATAGCTGGGATGTTTGGCGTAGAATGACCCATTAGTGAATCAACCTTTTAAGCTGGAGACATCTAGGTCGTCTCCAGTTTATCATACAACTCTAACATTATGCATTGTACACAGTTGTCTACATGCACTGCTGTTAATCTGATGGCAAACTGATACTCATATTGGAAAAATAAATAGGTATATAGAACACATAGCTTGATATGAAGCCTTGCCGTCAGAGGAATGTTCCTAAAATGTACAAGATATTTGGTGCACCCTATGAGTAGTGTCCACTTCTGCTGCAACCCTTCGAGTGAGGTCGTGAGCCCGGAACAGCTGCTTTCATGTTGAGATGAAGAGTGCACTGCATCGTCAGCACCCAGTCCATCGTAGAAGACGTAGTGTGCTTTCCTTTCAACATTCTGCATGTAAGAGATGCAGAACATTCAACTAAGCATTTAAAAATACTGGGAACAATCAGAACCTCATTACGATGTGTCATATGATAAAAAGCTCCAGCTTCCCCAACTTCAGCTTTACCACTATTCACTTTTACATTTTCAAGCATTTGTGCATATTAGTGTACGAATGCAAGCGCCATGTTTGAGTCTACACCATGGTGGTGGTGAAAAAGTGCTTCTCTCTTGAATCATGCACCTACCAAGAAGTTTGAAATATACTGGGATGCTCACATTTCAGCGCTTTTACCAAGTTTTCTTGCTTAGCTAGAATACTCTAACCAATGGGCCACTACAATGGGTGATACAAAAAAATTATATAAACCCATTAAGACAGAGAAGTAGCAATATTTATCATTTACTTTGAAGGATCGTTTTGTAGACATGTACTCATCACAGATGTACAATCTACTGTGTGAAAATAGTGTAAAACATCGAGCAAGCCCCAATCTGAAACGATCAACAGCACTAGTTAAATGACAACTGCTGCTGGAAACACAGCACTGTGTATTTGTGAAAGCTCACCTCTAAATTTCTTCTCCAGTTACATAAATTTGGTGTACTGGATAATTTTATGTCTTTCACAGCTTGCTTATTGGTAAAAAAATGATAACTTTAGCCCTTGAGTAAAACTGACTACTTTAAAAAATCAATGAGACGAGCTAATCTTATTCTTCGAGTGCATGCGTCAGCTGCGAATTCGCAGTTGATTTTTTTTAATTCATAAAAACAGCCATGCAACAGATAATGTATCAGAAGTAAGTTAAATATATGCTCAATAAGCTCTGAACTGCTCGACTATAAATATGTATAATTAAAGAAATGCACGACTTATTGGAGAAGTAGCTAACAGGAATATATGCATGGAGGGCTTATTAGTTGGATCAGTGTGTTTGCATTCGTAAGGATGAAACCTGCACAGACAAAATGCATGAAACAGACAAGAACTGTTAGGTCTGCCTCCTTTCATTTACAGCCACCTGTGTCGCCGTCCTCATTTCGTTTTTCGCGAGCGTGTTCTTTAGTGGCTAACTATGCCTACACCATTATCATCTGTGCTGTATCAGCTTAACTGAAAGTTTTTTGCGGGTGTTTGTTGGTACACTTTTATATGTAAGCTTTTATATGTAACCACAGGGCCAAAACCCTACACCAAAATATACAGAAATATTCTATTCTACAATATTCTATGTGCCGCACTACAATGGTGCGAAAATGCAAAAAGATGTGTGCAATTGAGTGTGCCTGTTCAATCCCTTATTAAAACACATCAATATTTCTATATCCTGATTATCTAGAATATATTCGTATAAACATAAACAAACCTAACAAGGCATAAAAAGCGCAAATCGCTGACCAAACAAGGTACATCTAAATTTTTTGGTTAGCTGCACAATTTGTAACAAAATACATGTCACGCCACTGCAAAGCGCAAGCATCAAAGGGGTACTGATACAAATTTTAAGTATTTTCGCATTCTTGCTTTAAGTAGCGTATTTACTCGCATTAAAAACGCATCCCTGTCTTCAGTTACTGAAATCTGGATTTTTTTCTCCCGCGTAATAAACGCGCCCTATTTGTCCACTGTAGTCCCGCTAACTGACAACTGGCGCCTCCTTTACCGTTGATCTGCTTCATTTTATTATTATTGTTATTATTATTCCATTTCTTTCGCCCACCTCGGCTCGCTCAACCCCCCCCCATTTCTCCCCCACTGCCGCATGCCGTAAGGTCTATCTGCGCGCGGCACATCCCCCCGTTTTCTTTAACCATGCGCGACAGCGAGGGTCACGAACGCTGCGACGGTTGAGACATCGCAGCTGATAAGCACACAGCGAGCGAAGGTCACGAAGCTGCCGGCGCCATGAGACGGTCGCTTCCTGCAATGACGAGTATCGCGGGCAAATCGGGAGTTGGCAGGCAGGCAGGCACGCACTTTTGCACTTCGTTGTTCGCATGCACGAACGCTTACCTTTTCAGCAATAGCACTAAATACAAAAGCGTTCTCCATGTAGCTCCAAGCGTACACTCCGTTGATAGCTTGATCGGAAACACTCTGCTTACGGCGTGCACAAGCTTCAACGAAAGCCGTTGACAGAGGAGACACACTCCGCTGCACCGAAGTTGTTATGTACTTGCCGACGCGCCACAGATTGCAGTGACTCGTACTGTACCTACTGTAAGCGCGAGTTGAACAGTGCAAGCCGTATAAGTACATATCCTGGACAAAGCAAGTGAATAGTAAAATAATAAACCACCGTCAGCCTGCAGCAAACACGCATACGACATGTTACCACCCAATTCAATGTCTGCCTGTTGACGATGGCGATGCGCAGTTGCCCCGAGACCTCAAAACCGAAACCGAAATTCATAGCAGCACCGTTTTATGATATAATTTTCAAGCTATGTCAAGCCTCCAAGGTATAGTGTAAATTTTATGCTTGACAACATATTTATTTCCTTGCAGAGCTTTGAAGTCGGTTTTTTTTTTTTTTTGCCACTGACGTGTGCAGGTGGCAAGTTCGTAGCCTTCGTAATGCTCATTTTTTTTCCCGAAGGAGGCATGTTTGTGGCGTTGTTTCGACATTTTGGAGTCAAAATTTGTTATTTGTGCAACATAGATATGAATGAAAAGTTAGGGAAGGGCGGCGGGGAGGTTGTTCTATATTTGACACAACTCCACCCCTTTCTTATGTTCGTTTGAGGAGCTTTTTTTATTCAAAATGGGGCAAATCTAGAACCAAAAAAAGCTGCCTCGGCATATACATGCTATCAACGTTTTTCTAGAACAGTGATAAGTATAAAGAATGTTTTAATTTTACTGTTTTAGAGGAAAGGAGAACGTATGCATGAGCCAAATGAGTGTCATTGGTGCTACTTTCGGGTCAGGATTTGGCCCATTTCGCACAAAAAAGTGCAAGCTCCTGATTTGGTTTCTTAAGTATGCAACCACAGACAAAAGTGTACATGCAAAAGGGTCAGGCCCCCTTTTTTTTTCTCTTTCTATCCCCTTGCATGCACAAATCCTAGCAACACCCCCGCTGTGCTATCAGCTTCTTTTTAATAACCCTTTGCCATTCAGCAAGAACCTGGTGACTAGGCTTTTTTTACCGACAAAGTATGAATGGCGCTTACTTTTATTTCAAGTCTTAAATTGTGTGTGCGCATAGCAATGTGCAATTATCAGTGCATTGTAACGCCACAGTAACAGCTATCAATTACAATGCTGCAACTAGTCAACTATTCTCCATTCTTGTGGCACGGGTACATTGCGCTAGTGTTGTCTACGATCGTTCACGTGTATATTAAGTGCCGCGCAAGCGTTGATATCAAGGATATAAAAAAGAACAGTAAGTGCCCACAGAGTGGTGCATACCATTGTACGAGTTCACCCGTGCTTAGCTAAGCTTGTCCTGCGGCGCGGCATGCGTGCACAGCAGCTGCATTAGCGTAAGCTTAACCTGTTATTTATAAACATGCCTAGTTCCACGGCATGGCGATTGCTGCAAACATTCAATTCGAACTCATCCATGTTCATGGATCTAAATATAACTCACTGAATAAATGAGGGACTTGTGTATTGATGCGAAATACTTCAGTGTGAGGAAATATGTGGACCCCCATTAAAAAATTGGCCCCGTATCTGCATGTTTCTGCAAATGTCGTCGAAAGGTCTTGCATGTGGAGAGAGTGAACAGGACATTTATTTGGTGTTCTGCGCAAGAAAATCGGTGAGTGGTATTCTGGAGGCACTGCGTTTGAGTGCCTCGAGCGTGCAGCGGAGGCGAACGAGCGCATCAAGTCACGTCACACATGAGACATGAGCGTCATCTGGCAGTTTTCTGAAAAAACAAACAAACAAAGCGCATGGCTCTGAGATGGGTATGCGCGCCCATCTCAGAGGTGATAAGGTGTAGAACGCAAGGCGACGGTAGGTGCCACCACCGTATCGTCTTAGAAAAGCGTTGGAAACACTCCCCGTTCCGTGCAATAATTGCTTGGTCAGCGCAGCGTGATAAGCGCTACGGTCCTTGAAATTAGTTATGTATGCTTTTTCTAGTAAAATATGCTCATGCAGAATATATATGTGTTGTTATGGTGCCACAGACATCCGCAATGATTGCTTTTTAATTGACGATTGCACAAGCATGAACGCTCAATCTTGAGCAACATTGGTAGGCGCTGCGGATGGGGTTGGCCGTTTGAAGTACCAGATGCCGTATAGAGTGGACAAACAGACAAATGTGCAGGCGGACAGACAGACAGACCAAAATTTTTGCGTCGAAGTTCCGCAAGAAAGAGTATCGTTTTTAATAAACCAGGAGCTCTGGTACGAAAAACTTAGTGTGATTTCAAATTAGAAAGCGCGCACGATAGCCTGTCGAAAACCATGTGTAATCGTTTCATGTTATGTTTAAGCGCAACCTAATCTCTTTTACCGATGTCTCTGTGAGAAGTAGGGGAGAATGTACATGAGTGGCAGCAACATATTTTTAGTAAGAATCCCAAAAACTTAACCCATGAATTAAGTCGTTGAACATGTGAGAAATGTTCTGAATAATGTAAATAGGCGGTGCTATAATAGATATAATACATAGCACGATATACTTTGGCGAATGATACGGGAATTGAAAACAAAGGCCAAAACATCGATATTTTCACCATAACTTTGGCATGCGGTTTTATTGCATCCGTTGAGATGTGATATGTATTGATGCTCTAAACTATATGCATATATGATAGGTGTAACATTCAAGGAAACACGCTTGGGTGTAATTTGCGAACATACACCTATAGTACACCTAAAAATGACAAATGGGTGTACAAAAGGTGGAATTGCAGAAATTACACCCGTGCGGATAAGTTTGGCAGAAATAATAGGTGTAAGATGGGTGATTTGTTGAAAAATCCACCCTTAAGGGTGTGAAATGATTTGCAGTGTACGGTCCTTATAATTACGTGTGTATGCCTTTTCTAGTAAAGAGACACACACGCAAAATATTGCCGTGTTGTTTCGGTGCCTCAGATATGCGCAATTATTGTTTTTAATTTACAATTCCACAAGTATGAGCGCTAAAGCTCGAGCAGTATTGGCGGGCGCTGCGGATGGGGTCGGCCGTTTAGAGTATCGCTTGGGGGTAACGTTTGGGTGGACAAACAGACGGCCTAAAACGTTTGCATCAAAGGTCTCTAAGAAAGACTATCGTCTTTAAAAGCCCATTATTTGTGCACAGTCTACGGTAATCGATAAAGCAAGACTGTTTAGGGAAGCAGAGCTTCTTATAATCGTGAGAAATTGGTAGTGTGAGACAACACGAGACACAAACGGATGTGTGGGGAGCATCATGCGAGTTCCTGGTGATAAACAAAGACGGCTTTTACTCTACACCAATAAAAAACAAAAGAATAAATGTCACTCCTGCACTGCTTGCATCAATCGCAGGTAAAAGTAATCGCACGTGACTGCCTGTGGACTGCTAGGCTCGGCGTGAGCACGCGCGCGTGTAAGACCCCCCATGGTTGAGAAGAAACTTTAACACTGCAGGAGAAACTGCTCCTTTGGTCCTTGCCGCGAGAGGGTGCGATAGGTGAGGCGCCCGAAAGGGAGAAATTCGCTGCGCCGAAGGGGAAACGAAGGCCGTTTCTCCATTTTTGCTCCTTTTTTAGAATGTAGTTTCATGTGAAGAATGTAGAATTAAAATTTAGAAGTTAAGTAAAATTCTTACGGAACATAAGATATTTTGTACACAGACTGAACATTGCCCAGCAGCCTAGTATGGTAAGCAGCCTACCAAAAACTACACGCAAATTTCATACAGTAAGTAGTTTTGTTTATAACTAATCACAGTCTCCTGTGATGATCCTATAACAGCCAGGAACCAGCCAGTCGTCTGTTATTCTAAAATGATACTGGGGCAAGAGCAATGAAAATTGTGGCAGATATTTACTTCTTAGCCAATGAGACGTAATATTGTGACAGTTTTTAGCGCTACAGCATAATTCTTCAGAGAAAGGTGCTCGCGTCGAAATCCACGTGGCTAAAACGTCGTTCAGTAAAATTACATCCAAGGCTTTTCAAACACCGACACATGTGAGCACGAATTCAGGCGTATTCTTCATAAACTGCAGTATAGCTTGTTGATACTTCCCTGCATCGAATAAAACACCCGTGACATATTAGCTTTATTTTCAAAATTTGATTTTAGTGGCGGTTGAAGCTGCTCCTGTAGATTGGCAAAGTTCCTCTTTCTGACTAGCTGCAATGTCGAGAGGACGTTAGGAGTGCGGGAGCGTAGGTTTCTATTCCTATAACGCTTCAGATAAGAGCACCAGTTCCTGTTGTTATCAGAGGTTCTTCCGCACTCAATGACTTCGGCACTTTTTAAAGGACTCCATCTTTCTTGCACGACGTCAGCCAGGCAACTTGTGAC
Source organism: Rhipicephalus annulatus (assembly GCA_013436015.1). NCBI lineage: Eukaryota > Metazoa > Arthropoda > Arachnida > Ixodida > Ixodidae > Rhipicephalus > Rhipicephalus annulatus. The sequence goes on from WOVY01002197.1 coordinate 516,760, forward strand.
AACGGTTGGCCGGTTGCTAACACACCCGTTCCTTCACCAGCAGTAGCTATGGTACCTGTTCCAGAAACAGCAAACGATTTTTCGATAAGGGAGGGTCAAGCAGCACGGTATTTCGCTGAAACTGAACCAGACAGAGTCATATAAGCATAGCTCTATTCATTTGCTTTTCTTCTTCAGCAGCTGAAGTGCCTTTCCTTGGTGATTAGATTTTTTTGTGGTCTACAAGGCTGCAGTTTTTTACTTTGTTCTCTGCGCGTTTACGTTTGTACCCAAAACTCGTGCATTTTAACCCCGCTAATTGTATATTTTTTTTGTTTTTGACAATCCACTTTTTATAAGGTGAGTAGCCAATTTGAATCAGACCACCGTTTGCCTCATGTGGCTGTGGGGTGGAGAGGCGGTTCGTTCGAGATATCACTGTGCTGCTATATACTGTCCTTGTGGTGGTGCTTGATGTTGCTGTAGATCGTACAACTGCAGCCTCTGATGATGCTGCAGTAACGCTATTTCGTGCTCGGTTCCATGCTCTGTCCGGTACTTGGCCGTGGAGGGGGAAGTATGCTTTGAAGCTTCTGTGAGCGAACCATTATTGTCACTCCCGGACGAGGAGTCTCGCGGTTCATGAATTTTGTCTTGACAACATGAAGAAACAGTTCAAGTGAGGACGCTGCTGGGTGTCTCCAGTCTAGCTACATCAAAACATTCGTACTATTCTGGACAGGTTGCTGTCCATATAAAATCTGCTGTTGTGTATTGTATAAAGTCTCTACTGTAACCTTTTTTGAGTCTAAACGTCACGCACTACAGCACATGCTGTTTCTTCAAAGTTTGATGTAGATTTCTCTCTTCTACACACTGAAATACCCATAATATCAGCATCTAGGCAGAACCGAGACCTTACAAACACAGCATTAGCAAAATTAATGATATATTGAATTGTGCAGATGTGTACGTGGTAATTTTAGAGGTGATAACTGAAAATCATTGTATTTGCAAAGAGTTGGGCATATCATAATAAAAACTCAGAGTGAAAAACAAAACGAAGCCTTAACACTAGATTCTTCGTAGACCTCTCTTCGGTCTCTGGCAGCAGTGCATCTAAGGTGTGCACTGTCATTCGGATGACTGCCATCGTACAGATGCAGAATTATGCATGCTGCAGTCACCCTGGTAGCGATGGGGAAGCCTAACTGTCAATGTGTGACGCAATGCATCCAACACGCTCTATATTGTTGATGGTTCGTCTTGGTGGTGTTCCGCAACATTAAATTGCAGAAAGTAGTTATTTATGCTGTGAGAGTAAATTTTTAAGCCAAATCGATCAATGAAGATCCCAGCAGAGCATATGCTTTAACTTCACTGGTGCATATGCAACTTCTCTGAAGCTTTTATACCGTAAATATTACTGCTACTAACATAGCTGGGCATTTTTAGTTGCATCTTGACACATCATATTAAAGTTTCTTTGGATGCACGCATGCGTTGTGCCTCGTAGTGGCCCAGCTCCATTGAACGCCAAGGCATGCTGAACCACAGAGAGCCAGTCCTGCTTTTTTGCGCTTCTTTCCAGAAAATGCTAGTGAACGCCGAGATAAACCACGAACTGTGCAAGGAATGTTGCCTGTAAACGCTTTAAAACGAGGGACAAAATTTTCTACCGACTGCAGTCACATTTTCCTTCCTAGTCATTTGCTATAACATGCCATATATATGTGAAGTAAACTGAGAGGGAGAAGCATACGAAGCTCTTGGTTTTGCTTAGGGACATCAAGGTGACGAAGGTGGACACAGTTGTAGACAAATAAATTGGTATAGTCATATCTGGCGGGAAAAAGGCGATGAACACGTTAATTTCTCAAACTCGTTTATTTCCAAGAAAGGTACGCTGATGCATAAACGCATAAAAAGGTCAAAGCACATTCTTGACATACATACCTACCTGTACATCCCTAGTTCAAGCTACTTCATTTGTTCGCGTTTGGAAGAGTGTTTGCTATTGAGGAACTTGATGAACATGCCTAGTCACAGCACTTAAATTTTTTGAAGCGCTAGCTACTTGTGTCCACCGTCACCGAGTCAGGGCACTTGCACTCCTATGAGAATGCTCAAGAACGCGGAGATGCTTGCTGCCGTAGCTCTCCTTGACAAGAAATCCACGAACAAGTCATCGAGCACGGCAGCTAAACGGCCAATATATTGCAGCCAGTGTTGTCCACCAGAGTTCATTTATGAAACTCCCTAGATCATTTTGGAGCATGTGCCCTGCCATGGTGGTCTAGTGGCTAAGGTACTCGGCTGCTGACCCACAGGTTGCGGGATCGAATCCCGGCTGTGGCGGCTGCATTTTCGATGGAGGTGGAAATGTTGTAGGTCCGTGTGCTCAGATTCGGGTGCACGTTAAAGAACCCTAGGTGCTCCGAAATTTCCGGAGCCCTCGACTACGGCGTCTCTCATAATCACATCGTGGTTTTGGGACGTTAAACCCCACATATCAATCAATCATTTTGGAGCATGGTCTATTGTGAAAAATATATAACAGTGCTCGGGCACGGGAGAAGGTTCGGCTATGGAAGAAACAGACGATGAGAATAGCACAGCCAATACAGCCACTCTAGTCAAAGAATTGGTTCATGCTGTCTATTATTGCACGTGCCTTTCATGCAGGCGAGCGTTCGTCAAGGAAATACATCCAGCCGAAAACAGACAAACACCGGAAGCGGTGAAAAGGCAGGAAAGTGGATAGGAAACCATCTTAACCTTAAGGTGAGGCTCAATTACATGCACAAATGCGTGGTCACATATGGCCACATCACACTTTGTGACCATAATTTATGTTGCCTTCATCGACAAGCCTAAACCACTCAGTGTCACGTGCCCTGGGCATCTACACTGTTCCGTTACCTGAAAACAAACTAAGGACCTCAGGTGGACAGTCACTTTTCTTGGGCGGCTTAGGCAAGCGGTAAAAGGCAAGCACATTCGAAGTGAAAAAAATTGTGGCGGGTTTGGGTGGCCCATTTGTTGCATTGGGCTTCCTTACAGATCCAAATTGAATTTCCAGTTTATTATGGCCTAGTTTTGCAGTCATGAACTCATAATATATGTGAAGTTCCACTTTCAGCAGAGGTACCTTAAGATATCAAGCGTGGTCTGTAGGTTTATGCGCATACCCTCTGTTGTGCTTTTTCTTAAGAAAACGATTTCATTGGCACGAGTCTGCCAGGTGTTCTAGAAAACGGGAAATTTTCTTTAAAGCATTGATGACAGCCCAATTAGGCTTCACTGCACTTTTACGTGTGCGTGATGTCTTATTTGATGAGGCGCTAAAATTTCGCAATAAACACCTTGGTATCTGACGCTGAGCCATATGCCTTCTGATCTTTCTTTCGGCAAACAAAGAAGCCTTTGTGTTTATTTTCGCTGAACGGCGTTGTGCAAGCCTACTTTTTATATTATCAAATGCGTTTGGGGAAAGCTGTACTTGGTTAGTGCATGGCGGAACCTTTTAGTGTTAGATTCTCATGGTCCTTCTTCGATGCATCCCTAATGCAGTTGGTGTAAACGCGGCCCTCTGCGTCATTACAACCAGTACCTACCCGAAAATGCATTATGCATAGACTTTCCGCAAATAGAAGTTCCAGCTGTCATCCCCTGAATGAGGACACTTGAAACGGACGCCTTCAGTGGACCCCACGTGTTTCATAGTGTACAGACAAAAACTTTCAAGCAACGCGACACTAAAAATTTGCTCAACATGGATGACACTCATCAGCGTGAATTAAAGATCTGTCGTGCAAAGAAGTCTCATTGTCCCCTCCCCTTGCAATAAAGGATGGTGTGATTATGGGGACGAAATGTTTATAAGTAGTGCTCACCAGCAGGTCGCGGCATCAAATCCCAGCCACGGCAGCCGCATTTTCAATAGATGCAAAAATGCTCGAAGCACATGTACTTAGATTTAGGTGCATGGTAAAGATTAACAGAAGGTCAAAATTTCGAGAGCACTTCACTACGGCGTCTGTCATAATATCGTCGTTATATTAGGGGAGGTAAAACCCAACTATTAATAATAATATAGTTTGTATGCAGTACCACGTTTAAGTTTCCTCCATTTCGGACAATAAAGTTGATGTGGCAACGTCGGGATAACAAAGTAGAGGTTAAAGAGACAAACCTTTTTTTTGTAAGATATTCTACGAGCTCCCATCCTAGAATTCCTAATTTTTCACAGAGTAGTGGAGTTAGCACCATTATTTTAGCCCAGACAGTTGCTTGCCTGTTTTTGGAGGAAGCTCAAGTAATTTGATCCCAGCTTTCTGAAACAATTTGAATATGCACAGAGCTTTTTCTCAGTTCACTTCTCTGTTGTAAATGACATGATTAGGCGGAGATAGTTAGGTAGAAGAAGTTCTACAATCTAGTTTCAACATATTATACCTCTGAAGGACTCAAAGAATGCGACTAAACTAATATATAGGCAAGGTCACTGGAGTGCTGTTCCCCGAATTCAGCACACCAGTCAGCAAACTCGTCAATAAGACCTAGATGCGTTTCAGTCAAGGAAACCGAAAATTGATACGATGGCTCATGACTACAATGGTTCCTGTAAATTTGCATTTCTCACAATAAATATGAGCATCATGTAGTTAAAACACTCGAACCACAGGTAAGACAACATAAAAGTAAAGGTATGCAATTTCTTACCAGAGTATTTGACCTCTATGTGCTCACTGAGTTTCATGTCTTCGAATTTTACAGTACCGTGTCGGATGAACTCGTCCCTTATTGCTGCGCAGTCGGAAAACTTTTTCTTTTGTTCAGCGCTTTTGCAACAACTGGATTGAAAGCCAAGCCAATCTGGAAGTGTTATGAAGCTTTTTATGGCACTCCTTCCAGATACACTCACGGAATTTCAGGGGGTACTGCAAGAGCAGAGGGACTGTGTTACTCTCCCCAGAGTTCTTTTATTCCGTGATGGAATAGGGCAGGGTTGGCCATGGAACATACTCTTTCGTTGAATGCAGAGTAAAAGAGATTGCGAACTCTGTGCTACTCAATCGGAGTTCCCAATCTATGCAACTCTCGTGGCGATGAGGCGTCAATGCTATCTGGTACTCCGTCTTTGCTCACCTAGCGCTTGCATGTGACCACCGACGCCGTAAAGCAATAAAACTGTTTCGTACAACTATACGCCTTTGAGCGTAGACACCCCAGACGTAAGTTTAATGCATCAAGTAATAGGATAACTTTCCATGATAACTAAATCATGCTGGTGCGATCATGAACGTTTGGTTCCCGAAGCGCCAACACCAACACCTTCGAAGCAAGAAACCGCGGCAACATCTAAAGCGTCGCCAAAAGATAGTTTACGGCAGAAACGAATTGCTACTGGAGTAAGGTAAAAGATTCAGCACATATTGTAAACAAAAACTAAAAAAAGTTTTACAGTCGGGTTTGAACTCGCTACCTACGCATGACGAGGCGGATGCTCTGCCTTAGTACTAAGCTACGTTGTACCATGCTCCCTGCTACGTAAAAAAACTCGTTAAAAGAAAACATGCTGTTTTGCTTCACAGGTTGTAGTTTGAGCACACAAGTGATTTTCTTTTCTATCTAAACCTTGCGTCTTCATGATATGGCAACTACTGGCGTCCACTCCTTATATGCCACTAATGCCAAGACAAGTTTCTTTTAGCATTCGCTACATAGAAAAGAAAATATACAGAAATTACCGAGAACCTAGTGCTGATGATTTACTACCCAGTGCAATAGCCGTTACTCGCTTTTTCTGCTGGTTGATGTGCGCCAAAGTTTTATATTGACTGTAATGCTCGACCAATACGCGCGTAGATGATTGAATTAGGAGAATTTTGTGCGCAAGCGACGACATGCTATGGTGCCGCGGCCGTGTTAGAGTGTGTTGATTGGCATTTGTAAACCGATAGCTGGAATTACACAGCCAGTTGCTAAAGACCAAATCGCATGCGCACAAAAGTGTCTCATCTCATTACTTTATGAACGCGCACTGAACTACAAGCCTGCGTTTGCACGTATGAGTCAGCGAAGTGCCGACTAGTGCGCCCGGCGGCTGTCAGCTGTGGCCCGTGTGCGCTGCGCCGCAAGCTGAAAGCGCGTGGCATCGATGCTCATCGCTCCTCGTGCGGACACCATACGCAAGAATCATTGGTTCATTCAAGTGAGCTGATGGTAATCATATCGGAAAAACTACCAAGATTGATAATGGAAACAACTGTGGGCGCAGTGAAAGTAAGAGTGTATATAGTGGAAATTTTGGTGGATATGCTGAGACGTAGTGAAAATTATGGAGGATATGGCTCATCATACTGGTTGGCATGGTGTGCAGAGGATAGGTAAAGTGGAAACGATGGTGCAAAGCAGCGGCTAGATAGTGGGCAATCATGCGAGGGTCTGTCCACCATTGCGATAATGCTAGGAAGCATTAAGCGCTGATGGGTGGTCCTTATTATGGCAAACCACATGGTGTACCAAGCTGAGAAGCTCTGCCCACCAATGCGATAAGGCATTTTACCTTGCATTTTACCTTGCTTGTTCTAAAACCATGCATTAAAACGTTCCTCTCACAAATAAATTATTCCCCAAAAATTTTCTGGCCACCAATGTCACAGCGAGACGCACGATCTTATTGCGAGGAAGCTGCAGCCTCGAGTGAGATGTGCTAATCTGGTGCCGCGTGTTATTTACGAACAGCACATACTTCAGTGGTAAAATGGCAGAGGGGCCTTGTACAAAGATGGAAGAGTCCACAGTTACTGGGTGAAGGTCTTCGACCAGAAGGCAATAATAAGGACACAACAATACCCTTTGGTTTCTAATAATAGGAACTAGCAGACAATATCACCAGCGATACTAAGGGGATGAGTATTTCTGATGTAAATGTGAAAAAAGATGGAAAAGGAAAAGTGAACGAAAAGATAATAATGGCAGGATTTGAACCTGCGACCTTCGTTATATAACGGACACACACACGCGCGTGCGCGCGCACGCACACACACACACACACACACACACACACACACATATATATATATATATATATATATATATATATATATATATATATTGTAAGCACAATATTGACAACGTTTGACCTTCATCTTCTTCATCTGTATATAATCATCGTCACGAAAAACGTCGTCTTCGTCCGAAGGCTTGATCAGGCGATTCGGCCTTATGAACGCCGTCGAGACTCCAACGCTGCTAGTGTCTTACAGAGTGGTGGAAGTGCTTTGATCCCCAAGTCCTCTCCGACGTCACGTTCCCCTGGAGCTTCGTTCGGGTCGCCGCTTGCTTCCGCCGTCTACTGTCTTGGCTCAAGAACCGCTGCCCGGAACATCCAGCATCCCTGTCCAACAAACCATTCCTGCGTGGATTGTCAACGCCCGGCAGCGCGACCCACCAATCTTCTGTGGTCTTCCACGCGACGACGTTGAGGTATGGCTAAAAAATATGACAGGACCAGTGTTTATAACCAATGGGATGAGCCTCAAAAACTTCGTCACGTCGCCTTCCATCTGTGCGATGTCGCGAAAATGTGGTTTTTTAACCACGAGAGCAGCTTCCCGGATTGGCCTACTTTTTCTCAACAAGTCCGTAGGATTTTTGGAAAACCAAACATCCATTCCGAAGTGTCGAAACGAAAGCTCAATGGGCGTGCCCAACTTCCCGGGGAGACGTACACTTCGTACATTGAAGACGTCCTTGCCCTTTGCCACCGCGTGAACTCGGCGATGACAGAAGCTGATCGTGTTCGCCACATCATCAAAGGGATAGGCCATGCCGCATTTAACGCTCTGGCTGTTAAAAACCCCACCACCGTTGAGGATGTCATCACGACATGTAAGCATCTTGATGAACTCCAAGCCATTCGATTGCACCCAGGCTACCCAGATGCCAGTGACAGCCGGCCTTCCTCGGATGCGGATTTGCGCGCGCTGATTCGCACTCTGATTCGCGAGGAACTTCAAGCACAAGGGTTGTCATGTGCACCCACCCCTCGGCCTCACTCTCAATCTGCTGGTCTGCGCGAAATCATCAAAGAGGAGCTCTCATCGATGGCTGGCGCTCTCCCATCGAACACTACGGCGCCACCAACACCACCCATGACGTATGCGCAATTCGCTGCCATGCCCCCTGTCATGGTTCAGCACGTGCATCCTGTTCTTGCGCAGTCCAACCTAGCAGCATTTGCACCACACTCGCCTGTCCCAGCACCAGTACCAGCGCCTGTGACAGCTCCGGCACACTACGCCCCCTGGCGCTTGCCTCGCCCAATATGTTACTATTGTGGCATTCGGGGCCATATTTCACGATTTTGACGCAAGCGCCAACAGGATGAACGCCGTGGCTACGATGTTTACCAAAGGGATTCGGAGCCATCCCCGAACCAGTACCAGCGACGCCCAACGACACGTTCCTTCTCTCCGACTTCTCCACTCGCCGCACCTCGCCCCTGCTATCCCGGACGCCCTCGGTCCCCTTCACCTCTACGACGCTCAACATCTCCTCTGAGACCGGCTGTACCTACTTCTGACTACCACTCGGAAAACTAGCTGGTGCAGTTTTTGGAGGGAAAGCTGCATCGCTCGAACAAACACCAAGACCTCCAGAGGGCCCAGCCAACTGGTTATTAGTGTATGCGGAAGGGGTACCAGTTCAGGCATTGGTGGACACGGGGGCTGCTATTTCTGTTATTCATGTGGATTTGTGTACTCGTCTACGTAAGGTTACCACACCTTATACTGGCACTCTCTTACGTAGCGCAAATGACTCGCAGATACGGCCATCAGCACAGTGCACCGCTAGTTTTCATTGATGGGTTCCGGCATCGTATTCAGTTTGCCGTGCTGGATTATTGTGCTTTTATGCTTATTTTAGGATGGAACTTTCTTTCTGATGCTGCTGCTTCCATATCTTGTCGACAACGACTCATACATATGCGAGAGACGGATGATATTTCCCCGAAATTATCACGTGACCGGCTACAAACAGCCAATGACGTCCTTGTGTAACCTAACCACGAGCACTTTATCACGGTTATGTCTGACTCCATTGACCACGGTGACGTCCTAGTCAGTCCATCAGCCCGTTGTCTATCCAGAGGGATTGCACTTTCATCGAATCTTGTCCGCTTCTCCAACGGCACCGCATTTCTCGCAGTACTGAATATCACCAATGAGCCGATTCTGCTGACCAAGGGCCCTGTGGTAGTTTCCAGCGTGGACACACAACCTATCTCTGTAGTGGCTTCGGATACCAGTCTGGTGGAATCACGTTCAATACCAACAGATGCTCCACCCACTACGGCTCTCGTCAATACCATCAGCACGGATCTCACTCCCCCGCAAGCAGACGAACTACTGGCGTTGTTGTCTAAGCACAAATGTTCTTTCGACGTACAGTCCACTGCTCTAAACCAGACTTCTGCGGTGGCTCATCGCATACACACCAACGGAACTTCTATTGTCCGTCGTCGACCATACCGTGTTTCTTCCAGCGAACGTGAGATCATCGACAAGCACGTTGCTGATATGCTCAAGCAAAACATCATCCGCCCCTCCTAAAGCCCTTGGTCGTCACCTGTCGTTCTCATAAGAAAAAAAGACGGTTCGGTGCGATTCTGCGTTGACTACCGCGCATTAAACAAAGTAACCAGAAAAGACGTATGTCCCTTGCCTCGCATGGATGATGCCTTGGATTCCTTACAAGGAGCGGAATATTTTTCGAGCCTTCACCTGCGCTCCGGTGATTGGCAAATTACAATGCACGAGAATGACAAGGAAAAAACTGTCTTTGCCACAACCGATGGGCTTTACGAATTTAACGTCATGCATTTCGGCCTCTGCAATGCGCCAGCAACGTTGGAACGACTGATAGACACTGTATTGTTAGGCCTTAAGTGGAAAACATGCTTATGTTATCTCGACGACATCGTCATATTTTCTTCAACATTCGAACAGCACTTGCAGCGCCTGGATGAAGTTTTGACGTGTCTCGCAGCTGCTGGCCTTCAGCTCAACACGAAAAAGTGCCACTTTGCTAGCAAAAATATTAAAGTACTCGGACATCTCGTCAGCAAAGATGGAATCTGGCCTGATCCCGACAAGATTACCGCCGTTCTTCACTTCCCGGTGCCTCAACGCGTCAAAGAGCTCCGAAGCCTTCTTGGCATTGCGTCGTACTTCCGGCGCTTTATACGAGACTTCGCCACCATTGCAGCGCCACTTCACCAACTCTTTTCTTCGGGAGCGTCGTTCGTATGGTCAGACGAATGCCAAACGGCTTTTGACACCTTGAAACGTGCCCTCACGTCTGAGCCAGTGCTTTGACATTTCGATAACGCCGCACCCACTCTCCTCCATACTGATGCCAGCGGACATGGTCTCGGCGCTGTACTTCTGCAACGAACAGAGCGTTAGGACGAACGTGTAATCGCTTACGCAAGTCGCACCCTCACAGCAGCAGAGAAAAACTACACCATCACCGCGCAGGAGTGTCTCGCCGTTGTCTGGGCCATCCAGAAGTTTCGACCATATCTTCACGGCCGCCACTTTACCCTCGTCACTGACCACCACGCTTTGTGCTGGCTGTCGACGTTGAAGAATTTGTCTGGACGTCTCGGTCGCTGGATACATCGTCTCCAAGAATGCGAGTTTGATGTTATCTACAAATCCAGCAAGAAACACAACGATGCCGATGCCCTTAGCCGCTGTCCTTTACAATCCTCATCAGGCACTCCTGGCCTGTGGCCAACTGTGAGTGAACCCATCAAAGTGTCTCCGTCAGTTCATTCACTTACCGCTGTCGATTTTCTTTCTACCTTCAACAACGACACGTTTGCATCCCACCAACGCAGCGACACTTACTGTCGCTCTATAATGCAGCGCCTTCAAGGCTCCTCTCGTCCTCCCAACGCTCGCGCCCATCGACAGCTGCGGAACTTCAAGACTGAAAACTCAATTCTTTACCGCTTTGTCTTCCATCCCGAAGGACAGCGCTGGGTTCCTGTTGCTCCTCGTTCCCTAAGGGCGCATATTTTGGAGGCGTTTCACGATGACCCCAAGGCTGGTCAGCTCGGTTTTCAAGGAACCTATGAACGCATCCGCAGTCGTTTTGCCTGCGTAGCGCGATATGTTGCGTCATGCTCGCTATGCCAACGCCGCAAGCGCCCCACTTCCTCCCCGGCCGGTCTTCTACAACCTCTTTCGTGTCCTGACGCTCCCTTCGATGTCATTGGCATAGACCTCGACGGACCGCTACCAATATCAGCTAGCGGCAAGCGCTAGATTGTCACAGCAGTTGACCACTTAAATAGGTAAGCCGAAACAGCTGCACTTCCTTCGGGATAAGCAGAGGACATTGCCACATTTTTTCTGGAGGCAATCTTTCTAAGACATGGTACACCACGCATCTTATTGAGCGATCGCGGCAAGGCGTTTCTCTCGAAACAACTCGAACAAGTCCTCCAAGCACGTAATACGATTCTTAAGACGACATCCAGCTACCATCCCCAGACTAACGGCTTCACAGAGCGCTTCCATCGAACTTAGACCGACATGATATCTATGTATATCAACGCCAACCACACCAACTGGGATACCATCCTGCCAGTCATGACTTTTGCGTACAATACCGCTACGCAGCGCGCCACAGGCTATTCCCCATTCTTTCTCGTCTCTGGCCGTCAACCAACATCTCCGCTCGACATCTCATTTTTCGACGTCCCTGTGAACTCGTCATCGTCATCGAGGGAGCACTTAATCTCTCGCCAGGCCGATTGTCGCTGACGCGCCCACCTCAATACACAAGCAAGCCAACAAAAGCGGAAGACTCGCTACGATGGCGTCCACCGCGTAGTTCACTTCAATACTGGAGACGAAGTACTGTTGTGGACCCCAACGCGGGTTCCCGGCCTGTGTGATAAATTTCACTCAAGTTTCATCGGCCCCTACGCTATAGTCGAGCAGACGTCTCCTGTTAACTATCGAGTAAACCCTGTTGTCATGCCTCCCGACGACCGTTTTCGTGGTGCGGAGGTTGTTCACGTGTCGCGCTTAAAACCATTCGTGCGCCGTACACCACCGTCATAAACAGCGGCCTAATTGGCTGCTTCCACTTGAGGGGGAAATTAGTGTAAGCATAATATTGACAACGTTTGACCTTCATCTTCTTCATCTGTATATAATCATCATCACGAAAAAACGTCGCCTTCGTCCGAAGGGTTGATCAGGCGATTCGGTCCAATGAACGCCATCGAGACTCCAACGCTGCTACTGTCTTACAATATATATGCTATTAAACAAGGAAGCGTCAGTCAGAGCCAACTGTTGCCATGGCGGCGAGTGTGGAACACACTTCTTGTTTGTTTGGCGTCACGTAGTCTTATTGTGAGATGGTAACTGACAAATATTCCCTTGCATACTACTTCAAAAAATCAAGTCTCTCATTAGGAGACCCTCACCATGAATTATTAAATGTGTTAATTTAATGGCTCGTTCTCTTTCTTAGACAAAATATTATTGAGAACTAAAAGACAATAGTGCCAGGGAAAGTATAGGGGACGTCATTGAAAGTAATTGTAACGTTAAAGTGAAGAAAGAAATGTAGAACATAACTTGCCACCGGGCAAGATCTGAACTGGTGACCTTCGAATAACGCCTCCAATGCTCTACCACAAAGCTACGGAGGTGGTAACCCCCTCCCCTACTTTATAGGGTATGTATGTGCATTTAACTGTGGGAGTGTCAGTTAGCGCCACCTGTTGCCATTGCGGAGAGTGTGTAACGCTCTTTCTTGCTGTTTGGCGTCACGTGGTACGTGCTTAATGTCAGGCTGTCGATAGACTGCCAATGTCGGGAATCACTCAAAAAAAGTTCCCTTGGTTTGGTACCTCTAATACCAGGAAAATGGCTATATAACAAGCGTTGGCATTTGTTCCTGCCTTATAAACGTCCTAGAGCTCTTCGCAATTAACAAAGAAGTCGTGCGCTTCGTCTGTCAGCGCTGGCGATAGAGCGTTCAAAACACATGACAGTGGAGGCGGAGAAACATAGAAAAGACAGGAGTTTTGTTTCATGCACACTGCTTAGTTTATTTTCTGTTAAGATGCTATTACCATGAGTATCAAACAGCCGAGCTAGTTTAGCTTTCTATCGTGTTCGCATATACATGTGTTGTCCGTCACATTCGGCTCTGGTTCACACCTCATATATTTATTCATCTGACAAACCTGCCTTGCGCTCGAAGTCCACAGGCCCGGAAAATGTCTTTTTGGAACTCGATACACTACGTGACGGCAGCCGACACCTTATTCGATTTGCGATACGCGATACGTGACACCTTATTGCCACGCTATGAGGCTATGTTATTAGTAGTGCGTCTTTGGTGCGAACAATGCACAACGCTGCGCTAATTTTGACACAGTACATGACCATTCAAGCCAGCTGCTTAGACAATATACACGATCACGATTGGACGCAGCAAAACAGTGCAAAGAGCCAGCAGGCTAATATTGACCAAATAAACCTGAATACCATCGCGTGTATTAGGTACCTTAGAAACTCGTAATACGTATGGCGGCCAATGTCTGGCGTTGCGCATGTGGTCGGCAAATTTGAGAGGGAGAGCTCCCCAAGTGGCCTATGCATAAAATCGCCACTTACATGGCGTTAAATGTGTAAAACGCAAGTGTCCCTGTCCATAAAACGTCATATCACAATCAAGTATTTATGATCTTTACATATATCCCAAATAAGCACGGGCGTTCATGAATAACTATAGCAGAAGACGATGCAACTTGCCATTCGCCAATAGGAGTCCTTGTCCCGATGTAAATCTTGCATGACCTGAGAGAACCGAATATTCGCATCGAAGAATTGGCGAAGTCGGGTGCAGTAGAGCTTGTTACCTCGGCAGTATCCGCCGAACATGTTCATCCAGTGATTCTTTATTAGCTGACGAGTCAAATGTGCCTCCGTGACACCAGCGGCATATGCTTGGATTGAGTCGTCAACACGGTGGTTCGTCTCCACTTCCAGGTAAGACCATCTAAACAAAGAAAATAATGACAATGTTAAGTTTAAGTTCTACAAGGGTTGAAAAACTGTGGGCTAACACACGTTTATATATATAAAGGCTGCCCGAGGTTCTCGCCTGATCAGCGAATAAGTTATGCTGCTTTGAAACTCAGTTTTTCTGCGCATGCTCCCACAGCGTTCTTAAGAAGTGCTCACAAAGGCAGCAGAAATGTGATTCACTTTTCAAAAGCCGCTCACATCACTACTCAGCGAGGGACATTATGCGGTAAAACATGGCGTAATATGTGCAGCTAAGCGGGCAAGACGCCAATATCAGTATTTGTATATCTCAGCTGCAGCATCTGGGCTCAGATACTCACAAAAGTAGTCCGGAATTCAGGTACCGAAGGACGTGTGCTGGAAATCCTGATATACAGATACGGAGACACATCTGCCTTTGACATGCGTAATATGAAAAAAGACAGCAAATGAGGGAACCCTAACGCTTCGCCTTTAGGAGTTGAACGCGATAGCGACATTCTGTTCTCTCTCTCTCTCTCTCTCTCTCTCTCTATATATATATATATATATATATATATATATATATATATATATATATATACGTAGAATATAAAGAGTGTGGCTTCGGTTGCCGTAGGAGGAGGAGGAAGGGAAGAAATCAAAGGCAGGGAGGTCAACTAGACGCACGTCCGGTTTGCTACCCTGGACTTGGGGAAGGGGTGAGAGGATTAAAGGAGAAGAGAGAGAGAGAAGTGAAGGGCAACGTGTGTGTAGATGTGACCTTGTCCATTGCACGCTTATAAGCGGTCGCGAAGTCCGGTCATCTTTAGAAAAATTAGCAGTGCTGGCGTCGCTTTGCCGGCCTGCGACGCGTACAGCCATGAACCAAGGATATTCTCTTCGGAGAAAGGTCTACTGTCAAGGGTCTCTAACGTTTCGCGTAGCAAGTTGCGTTCGCTCGAAAAACGTTCACATGAAAACAGTAGATGTTCTATTGTCTCGTCAGTGTCACACGATTCACATTGGGAGTTATCCGCCATTCCTTTGCGAAAGGAGTACGCCTTTGTAAAAGCTACTCCTAACCACAGGCGGCACAGTAAAGTTGCATCCTGGCGGGAGAGGACCGATAGAACTTGAAGCTTTCTCGGTGGGTCCAATTTGTGTAGGCGGCGGTTCCTAACATTGGGGTCACTCAGCCAAGTTTCCGACATGGTGTTGGCGAACGAGTGAAGGCCCCTTGCAGCGTCGGTTCTCGACAATGGAATCGGGGTTGTCTGGGCGTCCGCGTGGGCGGATCGGGCAGCATTATCACCAAGGTCATTACCGGCAATACCACAATGTCCCGGTAACCACTGGAACACTACGTCATGTCCTTTCGATAAAACTTCGTGAATCACTTCTGTTATTTCATTCACTAGTTGTTGATGCTCCCTTTGTCGTAAAGCTGATTGCAAGCTCTGAAGGGATGCCTTGGAGTCACAGAACACAGCCCATTTTTGAGGTTGAACTTCCTCGACGTAAAGTATAGAAGCACGTAATGCGGCAAGCTCCGCTGCTGTGGATGTTGTCCTATGCGACAGTTTGAGCTTTATAGTGACCTGGTACGCCGGGATGACATCAGCACCTGTGGAGCTGTCAGCTGAGACCGATCCATCGGTGTAAATATGGGTCCTCTGGCCGCATTTTTTGTTGAATAGCGACAATGTCACCTGTCGTAGGACCACTGTTGAATGACGGCTCTTGTTCGTTATTCCCGAATAGTGAGGCACACCTGTGGTTGTTGTAGGCACCACGAAGGTGACGCTGGTCTTGTTGCTAGAGTGAAGCCGAAAGGAAGGCATTCTCTATGGGCAGAAATAATCTTTGAAAACATCGCTTGTGGTCTTTGAAGGGGCAACACTGCAACATGGTGACCAGGAACTCGGCAGAGGTGTCTTATGTGGGCTCTCAAATTGTCAGTGGTGATGTATGTTTGAATTGGATGCTCTTTTGCGATCATAATCACCCCATAGGTTGAGGTGCATTGCGACAATCCTAAGCACACGCGTAGTGCTTGTCCTTGCAAACTGTCGAGGGTGCGGATTGTCGTCTTGCACGTACTTGCCAGTAAGGGCAAGCTGTAGCGCAAATATCCCAGAAACAGTGCCCTGTATAGCTGCATCAATGACCTTATCGATGTGCCCCAAGATTTTCCGCAAAGTAACCGCATTATATGGACGATGGAAGTTAGCCTTCTCTTCAGGTAATTGTAGGGGGCATTCCATGAAAGGTCCCTGTCCATAATCACACCCTGGAAGCGATGGTTCTTCTGGTATGGAATATTTTGCCCATTGATGGTAACGAAGTATTGTGTCATGGCTCTGCGAGTAAGCACAACCAATGCACATTTCTCCGTTGAGACGGAAAGACCTTGCTTGCGGAGATATGAGCATGTCAGGGTGGCAGCCTGCTGGACTCTTGCACGTACTTGTAGACGAGTTACAGCCGAGCTGTATAGACAAACATCGTCAGCATATAGGGATATGAGGATAGTACTTGGCAAAATTTCACGAAGTCCTACCATCACGAGGTAAATAAAGTGGGACATAATACAGCTCCCTGAGGGACGCCACGGGAGGTGTAGTAATTGCCTAACAGGTGCCGTAGAATTAAGAAAAAATAAGTATACGCCTCTAAAAAACTGTTTTATTTGTGACGTTTCGATCGGAGACCGATCTTTATCAGACGACATTTAGTAGGCTCCGACGCGTTTTTATGTCAACTTTCAGCCGAGAGAGGGCGAGAGGAAAAAACAAAAGGAACAAAGAAAAAACAAAAAAGAGAAAAAGAAAGCGAGAGAAAAAGAAAAAATCTACATATACCAGTGGCCCACTACCCATCATGCACTGACAAACAGCCGAACGGCCAGGTGTGCGTACTGCGCATAGCGCGTGCATATAAAAAAGAAAAAAGAGAAAAAAAGAAGAAAAAACAAAAAACGCAACTGGGCCAGTGGCAACTCCACCCATTATACACTGATAAGTAGTCAAACGACCACCTTTGCGTACTATTATTGGCAGGTGCATTTTGTAAAAAGAAAAAACGAGTGGTAAACAACATACAATCATGGCAAGTTTTCGTCCAGGGGGCTAAATTAAGCAAATATATATATATATATATATATATATATATATATATATATATATATATATATATATATATATATATATCACAGTTTGGTGGTGAAAAGGGGATGCTTGCATATCTGGTGAGCAATGTGGCATGCACTGCTGTCCAGTTCACTGCAAGCACTCACATCTGTGAAACCATTGGTGGTCTTGTGGCGCAGTCGAAGGATGCGCTGAATTGAAGGGGCCTCATGCACTACAGATTCAGTGTAAGAACTTGAAAACGTCGCCTACTGAAATATTCAGTATGCGAAATCCAACAATTTCCCAAGTTTTCGTAAGAATGTTAGAGAAATATATGAAAAATATGTGGGAAATATGTATTCTGTATTAAAACATATGGAATTATACGACTCACATACGGAACGCTTTAGGCGTTCACTGGTTATCACCAATAAATTCCTTATGGTAATGTATTGATAATGGTCTTTGAACAGGCACTATTTGCTCAGCTTAAGCCTGGTCTGTTATACTGCAATCTTCTCGGCCAACACATTTTTGTCGAAGAAGATTGCCAACGTGTGCATGAAAAAGAGGCTTCGGCGCGATTCAAAAGAAATGAAATGGGGCAACTAGAGCAAAAGAGTACGAACACGCCTGACAAGCCTTATCATTTTTTAAAAGTTTGCAAACCAACAGGCGTATCAAGTTGGTCAACTAGCCTGCAGGCTTTTGTCTTTTATTTGTTAGGGTTTAGTATTTAAGGGCGTATGTTTAGTATTATTACTTTTGTGAATACCCGCATTATGATGCAAAATCACGTTTTTGTGCAATTTGATGTTTTTATTGCGTATAAAAACCAAACTCTGTATGCTTTACTTTTCTCTTGACAATGTATAAAGCCAGAGCTGAACAAAGTTTTGGTACCACTTATTTGCAACGTTATTTATACGCGTTTTCAGACACGCTTCACTCCGTTTAATATGACATAAGAAGCTGTCTTCCTCAATTTTCGCCGGGAAAAAAACAGGGCCAAGTAACTGTCCCGTTCTCATGCTGAGATGGCCCCGCGGAAGCGCTGCCCGCACTGGAGCAAGATTTGCGCAATTGTTCTCACTTACTCGCGTGGGCGCGTGTAGGGAACCTCCTAGCTGCAATGAAACTAGGCAGTTCGGCATCACGTGGCGGAGGCAGCCATATTGTATTTACGTAGCATCCCGTTGCACAGTAGGCATGGTCTGCCACCCGTGTCGCATGCTCTTCAGTCTTGGGAACGGCGGGTGACGGGCAAACCATCAGCGAAGTGCATCAAAAGAACGAGCAATGGCGAACTATGAAGGCCGAGTGGCATGGTCTGTACTAGTTGGCACGTTCTTTGAACCCTTCAAGGATGGATCGAATGATTCGTTGCTGAAAGCAGAATACAAGTCATGCGGAAAGGTAATTTTCGTTTCGCGCTCAACGACGTCAAACATGAAAGTGCATGTCAAGGTGAGAAACACGTATTTTTTATTCCTGTTGGCGTGATCGTCTCTACAGACTTCATGTGTTCCATTGAGAACGGATATGCTTTATATATACACAGAGGGCACATCTAAGCGGTGCATTGTAATATGAGCAGTACCTCGTCAAGAAGCGCCGTCCGTGCGGTTCTGAGCGTGAGAAAGCAACTGAAAGCGAGGGCACCAATCAGCTAGCATCCACACCAAGGTTGGACAACTATTTTGGTTTAGCCAAAATATGTACACGCCTAAAGACGTTCGATGAGCTTCTGCAGAACTTGATCGTAAGGGATTTGTGGAGGAAGAGGCACTTAGCAGTTCGTGAAAGCTACGGGAACATCAGTTTGACTGGATTATTCTGGTGGTGCGTTAGACGAATGTTGCTGCATGACACGTATTTTCAGGAACCTGCCCTGATGTGGCACTAATGCCTCGAAGGACACTCGGCAGAAGAAAGGAGACAGTGCGTTCAAAGAGAAACTTTGCAGCATCAGAAGTGAGCTTCAAGCGACAACACATGTATGCGCCACTGGGGACGTGTGGTATACTTCAACAAATTGCTTCATGAGTGTAACAGCACACTGGACAAGTATAGGCTATTTTTAGGGGCGAAGCTCCTTAGGGCGTGGGCTGTGCGTCCCCTGTAGCCTGTATGTAGCCACCTCTAGTTTAGTTCTTGCAGTGTTCACTAGATGGCGGTACCGTCCCCTGTATGTAGCCACCTCTAGTTTAGTTCTTGCAGTGTTCACTAGATGGCGGTACCGTCTCCTGTATGTAGCCACCTCTCGTTTAGTTCTTGTAGTGTTTACTAGATGGTGGTACTTGTAGCTGATGATGAAAAGATGCAAGATGTTATAAACTAGAAAGCGGTACTTGTAGTTGATGAAAGACGCGAGATCTTATAAAATAGGAATGATGTCACATATGGCACGTGTCATTGGTCATTGGTTGAAGGCAATCGTTCGATTTAGTGCGGCGACGTACGCTAGGGGGAGCGATGTAATAAAATTGAGTGGGCAAAATGTACAGAGGATTCATGGTTTACCAGGTTTACCTCCGGAGCTTCGCGCACTCATCATCATTCACTTCGTGGATATGGCGAAATTTTATTATTTTGTGGGTCATTCGAGTTATCCCGTTTTGTATCCGAAACTCTACGCAGGAGCTATTTTACTGTCATGCTTCCTGTCTCGTGTGCGCAACTTCGCACACGAGACAGGAAGCATGACTGTTGAAAGTGGTGAACGACGCGTAGACTGAGTGTCAAGTTCTAGCATTGAGGGACTTTCTCGAAGGGATTGAACTGCACTGGGCAAGACCTTGCTAAGATTGGCAACGTATTCACCGTATCATTTGTCTGAAAAAATACTTGGTGCTTAAATGCAAAAAATTACTCGTTGATTGGATTTTGTTAATAGCTATGTGTCAGTATTTTACCCTGTCTTTTCAGATTGATTTCGATAAGCTTGAACGCAACTCCACAGCTCTAGCTTCAAAAGGCTTTCGTGGAACGCACTACTAAGACCGTGTAGCAGAGTTGCTTGCGGATGTCTACGCAGACTTCAGCCTAAAAACGAGGAATATCGTAGGCACAATGACCGACAACGGAAGTAGCTTTGTAAAGGCTTTCTAAGAACTTAAAGTTGATGACACCACTGATGGTGTGCCTGCATGTTTCCAATAAAATACTTTCCTCCGAGATTTTTTGCCTTGTCGAAGGTGGCAGAGGTCGTATTTGTTTTGATGACAGCGGGAATGGGAATTTACTGACCTTTGTTGTTTCTTTTGTGTCGGGAAATTGACTTTACGTTTCCCCTTGAACTGTTGGTATCATTGCTTCCTCATCATTTGCGGTGCGCATGTGATACCTTAAGCATTGTAGCCACGGCTTCCGTCGAGAAAGCTCTAAACAGACGTCACACGTGCAGTCGTCTCTACGAAAGAGCAATGGCGAAATGAATTAAGTATTGGGGCTCATCAAATCGGCCAAAGACTAGAGAGACGGTGATGTGAGATTTCAAGAAACAGCAGCCAAAGCTCTGCATCACACGGTGGAGCTCTTTCTACCACGTATTGGATGTACTTCTCATAAACAAAGAGAAAATGAACATACTCACAGAGAAGCTCGATCTAGCATATATTGGAGACGCGGAGCTGGACTTTCTCGATGAATATCGTGGGATTCTCTACCCAATTTCCGCAGATGAGACACTATTTCTGAGAAATGCTTTGAAGAGTCACTTGTACATTTATTATTTACAAGCTACCTTCGCTCACCATCACTAAAAGAAATTGGGCAGCTTACGTGAAAATTTTTTCAGCAATTGACATCTTGCAGAAAAGGAGCTGCGGCTACTACGGAGAGGTTTTGCCAACGCGTTTGATGGTAGAACATTGCTCATATCAATGAAGCCGAAAATTCGGCATGGATCAACTATCTTGGACAGCTGTCTAACCGACCTTGAAAAGCGGTTTTCTGCACTATTCATGATGGAATATGAGGCAATACTTGCATCCTGCTTGCACCCATACTTCAAGATGCGGTGCACGCCCTCAGGTAGATTGGCCAAGTCTTCCGAATTTGAGAGCTTGCTCGTGCGAACTGCTGAAGCGAATGAACCACTCCAGACACGAACGATGAGCCGTCATCCTCGTGGTGATAAATTATAGTTTTTATGACTCGACGACGGGGACACTTTGACTTCAGAATGCTCAGTACAGACCCACGTGAGAGCAGAAGTGTTCCGTTATCTAGATCATTCAAGAAAAGATGTCCCCGAAATTCAGAATTATCTAGCCATGAAGGAGGTATTTATTCGCTATAACATAAATCTGTGCTCCTCTGCAGCTGTAGAGCGACTTTTCTCCTTCGCGAGTCTTGTGTTGAGGCCAAACTGACGATGTCTAGATGACGGCTTACCTCAGAAGCTACTGCTGCTTAAGTGCAATTGATGCGCCTAAGTTTTCATCAAAACACGTTTGTGTGAAAATAAAGCCCACCTTTTCTCTATTTGCTTGTTTATGGTTCAAGTGCTTAGCTTGAACTATGCTACTTCTACAATAGCTAATACTCTTGCCACCCAGTATCCCTATTTCAGGTGTACAATGCGTGTGACTCTTGCCCTCATGCAGCATAGTTTTTTTGCAACTTTTGTTATTACTGCAAATACGTCATTACTAACAATTATGAGCAGCGTAGCTTCCTTAAGCCTCTTTTGTAATGCGTTAGTGGCACTCAGAGGGCGGTTATAAAATAATGAATAAATTTATTTGCAAGTTTTAATGCGCTGCGTATATAGTATGCTGCATATAACAAATCTCTGTACGGAAAACGACTATCCCTGACATAGGAAAAAGTACTTTAGTATCTGTATTGCTGTATCTGTATTCGAGAATACAGCTTTCGTCCTTTTGCAATCTCTGAAATATCTCGTTACGCAAATTACAAATGCATCTTAGTGTCTCTATTGTAAGCTTCTAAACCGTGGATTTCGATATCTCTAATGCGGAATACTTTTTCTAGTATCTCTGTCCAGCCCTTCTCCATGCGCATGGGGGGTCCTTCCTGTAGAGCGTGGGCATATGAGACTCTTTGCGGTAACGATGGTGACACTTCTCGCTGGCTTAGCATGCTGCTGACGTTCCCGAATGGGTTGGGGATCCCGAGCCGCCAGTCTACTTTTCTCACGCAGGACGTCAGCCCGTGATGACACAGCTTGCGCACTGTGGTCGAGTCACTGCCTCTTGAGCTCCTCTTGCCCCAAAAACCTCCCAAGATCACGTACAAACTACATGCTGTTTCCCAAACTAGCGGGTGCTGCATCAATGAAGGCAATGCCAAGATCCCGATTGTACATCTTCGCTCGTTGCTGAAGCGTTCTTTCCATTCTGACCGCCCCTGAACAACACTCCGCGACGGTTGACGGCAGATTCCTTACTAAACCACCCAAAAGTTTTGGCTTAAGCCCCGCATCACATGACAAAGGTGTTTTGATCTTGCTCATGTTAAAATCTGCTCGGCGGCAACGAAAGCACAATAACCGGCCAAAAATCCAACGCATGCCTAGAAATCTCAACCGATCGTTCTCGAAACTCTGCGGTACCCTCCGAGAACCTTCTTTCACCTATTAGCGGCCTAAAACGGTCTCTTTTTGGTGAAATTGGCTCTATCAAAAGAAAAGTCCACTTCAGTGGACGTAGCCACCTTGACTACGACCACAACAAACCTCGACAAACGAAACAAAATCAAGTTCTCGCCTTTACACACTCGCCTACTCTTTCCAAATTTCTCCGGTATCCTCGGTGAACAATTAATCAACAAACCCGGCCTACGACGGTGTTCGTCTGACAGGACCAGCTGCTTGGGGGGAAAAGTTGCGCTTCTAGGGGCGCAGACATTTTGACTAAGACCGATACTGTGTACCTCAGTTTCATGACCCCCTTTCGTTGCAGAAGGCTCAAATTTAACCCAAATACTCAGAATAGTATGGGCAATAACTATACGAATACATCCGTGAAAGAAGTTGATTCAGAAAATCCGCAGGTCATCAAACAGCAATCCAAGTTTGACTGACTTTCAGAAACTGGCAAAGCATCAGATAGCAAGCTTATTTGACTACTTCGTATGCCATAACTCGAGATGACTGACTCACACTGCAATTCCAGCAAGGATAAAAAGGCAATTGGATCCTTACAAAGAAGAACGGAAAATGAATTATCCGAATAACACTCCTTGGCCCCATCGCGAAAAAAAACGAAGGAATTCACCTGGAATCAGTGATGCTCCCTATTCAGCAGGCCTCACTGAAGAGAATGACAGTGTAAAAATGCAGAAGACAGACCCAAAAGAAGAAGATTCCTTTTTGATTCTCATGACCGATACTGACCCGTTTACAAATTGCGACGAAGGCAGCATTGAGCACGCACAACAAAATCAACATTTCATTGACGTTCCACAAAACGAAAGGACGAATCAAAACACACATGAAGCACAACATTAAGAATAGGAGGGAGACGTCGAGGCCTGAGAAAGTGAGAAAAGCCCTCCACGTCACGAATACAAAGGTTCTACGATGATAAAATTCACCAACACAGATGAAAATGGCCTGAAAGCACTCAATAAAATATTTACACAATTGTGTGCAGATGAGACAGCCACGCAATTGATTGAAACTGCCGTTTCAGATCCAGCGAAGCTCAAGAACATTATAATGGACCAGGCACAACAAATAACCTACGAAAAGAGAAAATAGAGGAATCGAAATAATCAAAAACAGCACAAATAATAAATAAAACTAACCAAAGCAAGTGGTCAAATGGGTCAAGACCAGTCCACTAGTGGCGACCAGCGGCCAACTTCGGCAATGATTGTATCGTCTGGGTCGTTAGAGTAAAAAAAGTAGCAAATGTCCTAAGAAATAACAGCGATTCTCTTGAACTGAACACCTCAGAGGCAACATTGTCATCTAAACGTCATCAAGAGAAGACCTAAACAAACTGCTTTTCCGTATTCAAAATGACAAAACACTGAAACAACTTAACGCCAAGACCACACGAGAAAACAAATTCCACGTCAAGGTGGTAGGACTGGAAGATGATCTCGTAAACACTGACCTCCCTTCTAGGATCGTCAATCAAAACAGATTCCCTTGCTCACCCAATGGCCAATTCATTAAAAGCATGGCTGGGCCGAAGAGCGACAACAGTACACTTCGCCCTGAACCGTTCTAAACTAATCACACCCAAGGAACGGCTGGAGCTAAACATAGGACGGTCACGCTGCCCTGTGTACAACCACCTCTTCTTCTGGCCTAGATGCTCACCTTGTGCCAACTATGAACACACCGCTCCAAAATGCAAGGCTCCACAAAAATGTATCTACTGCGCACGACGGGGCCACCACCAACAGCAGTGCTAAACAAGTTCTGCCCACTACAACTTCTGCGAAGGTGAGAAACGCACCCCTTTTTATCAATGAATAATCTCGTGGAAATGGCCTGTCTATGTTTAAAAGGTTCAGGCAGAAAAACAAGGAATATATAAAGTTTTTCCTAGAATGACACACGAAACGATGGACACACACGCAAATACACATAGGACACTAACGGACCACTTTATTTCTACCTCCTTTGGTTACTAATTATTATGCACTCTCAGAAACGCGTCCGATTTGCATGGCATGGTTCCAAGGCACTGAGCACTGCATTTCAAGACATAAAAAGAGAAAGGATGTGTTGTACAGTATGAGTTTGAATAATAAGAGTTATTTAGTGTGTAACTAAATCTCTAAAATTTCTGCCACCAGTAAGCTTCACTAATTACATAAGGACGATCAACTATTTGACTCGAAATGCAAGCACAGTATATTTTTTGGTTGTATTCGCTCTGAGCGGAGAAAAAAGATACCTTTCATGTTAGTCCTGAAACGCGACACGTCGAACAATAGTCGAACATGGCAGTGTCTTCGACAAAGTAATCCTCTGCAGCATTGCGTTGCAAAATGAAACTAAATCACCACTAGTTGTTCACTCAGGAAGTGTGCAGAAACGTGCACCTGTAGTTTCAGTCCATTCAAAAATACACGCGATTTGCTACGTGCCTTAGAAGTTCGCGTACACAATTGTGTACGTCGTGGCTGAAGGGGTTACACTCGACATAACCTAACCTAATGAGAAACGTGCACCTATAGCTTCAGGCCATTCGAAAAAAACACGCGGTTTGCTATGGGCCTTCGAAGTTCGCGTACACAGTTGTGTGCGCCTTGGCTGAAGGGGTTACACTCGACATAACCTAACGTAATGAGATCACTCAATGCAACTACATTATTAGAAAATTACCAGGAAGAGAATTACCAGCACATATCTCTAATACAAGAAACCTACACACCTAAAAACAAAATCATAGGCTGTCCACACAAACACACCACAATAGCACACACAAATAGTTCCAAAGTAGCAATAACTATACACAACCAAGATATACGAATCTCTGCCATATTAGTACAAGAACATATCAAAGATAGCAAAATGCAATACTGAATAAGGACATTTTACTCATTAACTGCTACAGGCCTCCCGGTGCCGATGACAGCTCATATATTCATAAAATCCAAAGCACTCTCAAAGACATAAAACATACCGAGGTACTTATAACAGGTGACTTTAGAGCAAAGAATACATTGTAGAGAAGTAAAAGCAGTAGTCACAGGGGGAAACACATCAGAATTTATTATCAAACAGCAACTAACAATTGTAAACGGTAACGATTCACCGCCAACTTTCCGAATTTCTAGAACTCAAGGCTGGATTGATTTAACAATAACAAACAATTTTTTCTACCCACATATAAAGAATTTAGAAATCCTTAAAGATTTTAAAAAGAGTGATCACCGATACCACAAAATCAAAATCACCACTGAACCAACAACGGATCACAACAGACACAATATCAAGCTAAAACAAAGACATTAAACAGCATTTTACAAGACTTGTGGTTCGCAGAAAACAACAGATTCCACACCGCGCAAGATATAGAAGAATGCCCTACCATATTCTACTCGAAGCTGAAAAAACTAAGTGAAAAATACATTAAAAGCCTGAATCCTCCAGATAACAAGCCTAGATCTGGGTGTTCAACCAAGCTAGAAGTAAAAAGGAAAGAAAGGCAAAGCAATGAGCAAGTGATACCAGAAAGCCAATAAGGAAGTAAGACTGATCTATAAACAAGAATATTACAAAGAATATGCCATACACAACAACATGCTTGAAATCTTCTTCATTAACAAACTTGAAATCCTCTTCATCAAATTCTAGAAACATTTTGTTCTTGCGCACAAACAAGAGCCTACAAGATATACAAAAACGAGATAAACTAATTGAGTATAAAAAAGGACAAAGGTGAAACAACTCCAACACATCAAGATACTGCGCAATATACACTAGCCAAACTATTCCCAGTCGAGGAAAATGGGGGAATACAAACACAAATACAGGACACACAAACAAACAGATTTCTGTTGACTAACTCAGCCATAAGTACATGCAACAAAACAGCCCTATCAATCAATCAATAACTACAAGATTGTACACTAATACAAGTTTATACAAGACAACTCATAAAACTAGTAAGAGCACACCCAGAAAGCCGGCAAAAAGTTGTGGAAGGATATGACATGTAAAGTTGTGGGACCACAGACTGATCGCAATGACAGTGAAGGCGATGTACATTTAGCATTAGCATCGATCAACCTGAAAGTTCAGGGCTAACTGGCTTTAATAGAAAAAGTAAACGCCATAGTACAGGCGATTTACTTTATATCCAAGAAATTCGGTGAGTTTTAAAAAACATATTGAAAAAAGACGCTGAAATCACGGAACTCCGAAATAGACTGACAGAGCTAGAGGAAAGGGAAAAGGTGCATGTCTCTGCAGAATGCGACCTCCAACGGCAAGCGAACGATCTTGAGTACCGAAGTAGGCAGCATAACATGGAAGTGCATGGAATCCCTATTGTTTAGGGGGAGAACTCCAAGACATCTCTAAACGTAGTCGCTGACAAGCTTGAAGTATCCCGACTCAAAAAGGTCGACATTGCATCTCTGCATCAACTGCTCCTAAGCAAGGCAGTATACCGGGAAATATTATTCGTTTCAGAAAAGAAGATACCAAAGACGCGTTGCTTCAAAATAAATCACGCGCAGGCTCGAACTCTCAAATTTTCCTTCAGGAAAACTTGGCCCGACAAAGCAGGGAGCTAAGGAGTACGAAAGCAATAGCGTTGCGAAATGGCTATAGGTTAGCTTTATACGTCAACGGCAAGATTCTTGTTATAAAATCTGAGGGTGCTCATGTACTTCCCATAGGAGATAAGGATGACCCGAAGAACTGTAAATAACAGAGTTCACTGAAATACCTGAATGGTGCATATTGAAATTGAAATTTAATCGACTGGCGATGCAGACGACATTGTAGCAGCACTTACCTCTCCTTCCATGAAATGCATTTACCTAAACATGCGTTCTGTTAGAAATAAGACATGATGCGTAGAACTATTTGCCGAATTTTCTTTTCAGTTCTCAGTGATCATGCTAAGCAAAAACATGGATTACTTCAGAATTTGAGATATTTAGGTTGCCCACTTACAACATTTACTGTTTAAACAGGCCAAACGCTCGAGGGGGCTGCGTATTACTGATGACTGCTGAAGACGTTGACTGTCATACTCTTGATTGTTACACTTTGCTTTCACCTAAGAAATACTGACATTGCACAGCTAAGCATGTGTTTTCTGTGTGCTATCGACCACTTACTGGTGACATACCTATGTTCATAAAATTATATGATTATTTTTTGCATATTTGCTTCGATAGCATAATTCAAAAACCTTAATAGCTGCTGGATACTTCACTTTAGACATGTGTTCCACTAGTCAAACATGAATATCTTTCAGTGCGATAATATTATCCCATGGTTTTGCCAACTTAATTACATGACTACCTGGGTCACACCTAAACGCCAGTCAACCCTAGGTTAATTTATCACCAAATCCATGCAGTCCAGTATTAAATCTGGTGTCATATCTTCTTCTATCAGTGATCACTTGCCAGTATTTCGATGTGCCCACATACGAGGGTTAGGAGGGAAACATTTCCCCGCAATGTCTTACCAAGCAATTACAGCAAAAACTTTACGACCTTTTTGTGACTGCTTTTTATGAAAGTTGACTGGGATGTGATAACTTAAATCACAGATGCTAGTGACGCTTACAATATGTTCGTTGACATATTCGCTGTCGTATATCATGAATGTTTTCCTTCCAAAACACGTAGAAAAAGTATAAAATCAGGAAACCTTGGGTTGCGTCTCAACTACATGAGGAAATGAAAGTCAAGGAGAAGTTCTATCAACACTTTCTATACACACGACCAGCAGATGACCTCGTCATATTTAAAAACCACCAGAAAAACGTACTAAGAAATTATGACACACACACAACATACTAATCATCTCTCTTGATTGTCAAAAGTTGCAACACCTCTCTATTATGATCGAGGCTAAACAGACTTTTAAAGAGCAATGAGAGTCGCAAACAACTACAACAGTTAGGAATCAATGTCAAAAAGATTTCAGGTCTTGAACGAACCGACACACTTAATATTTTTCACCGATATCGCACGCGCTCAAGCTAAGCCTCCTCTAGCACTTAATTATGTTCGAATGAATAGCGAGAAAACAATATCCCTTGAACTAGTGACGGCGTACGAAGTTTTCGCGAATATAAACACAATACAAAATAGCAGTAGTTGCGACATTGGTGATTTTTAGGCGTCCCCAAATGAACATGCAGTTGAAATCATTGCTCCAATGCCCGCTTATATCATTATTTTGTGTCTGCGATTGGCCATTTTTCTTAAAAAAATGCAGGTGGCGAAAATTACCGTTCTATACAAACAGGGAGATAGGAACAATTTGGACAAAAGTAGGCCAGTATCTATTCTACCGATGTTCTCAAAGATATTTAAAAAAGTGTCGCTCTGCAGAATAGTGACCTTCATTGAGAACATAACCTTTTATTACCACGCCAATGTGGTTTCCGTAAGAATTAATCAGTCGAAGTAACGCATGCTGATCAGTAATAGTATAATTTATGGGGTTCGAAGACGAAGCAAAAGTGATTGGTACTTTCGTAGACTTTTCAAAAGCTTTTGATTTGGTGACCATTACATTTTAGTTATAAATTTTAGCTAATATGACATCCGACGACACACACTATCTCTGATCAAATCCTTCTTACCCAACAGAACCGAAACTGTGAAAATCGACACCTTTACTTCTAAGGCCACATCTATCCATTCTAGAATACCACAGGGAAGTATTTTGGGGCCTCTACATTTTAATACTTATCTAAATGTTATCATCAATTTTAACCCTGAGGCAATGTTTCTTTACGCGGATGACACCAAAATATTCTTCAATGGTAATGATACCCACGGTCTAATAGTGTGTTAGCTTTGGGCCCTTGAAGCAAGGAGACACAGTAAGTACACGTAATGTTCTCAGTCTTACTAAGAATCCGCCCTTACTATGAATCCGCCCTCAATTGCCACGTTAGAAAAGCCTGGATTTCGCACGCGTGGAGCTTCTGAAGGGCAGTGCTACTTAGGATTCTGCATAGACATCGTCAGAATCGCGCTCCTGCTGCTGCTGGCGCTGCTACTGCTCAGTATTCAATGTGACCGGTGGAATTCCTGTTAAGTGAATGTGGATGCGCTTCCAACGTTTCTTTCACTCGATGAACCAATAATGCCAGTCTGAAGCATATTATTCAACCCATTCACAGCACTATTTACATCTAATGCATCATAGGAGCCTCAGCTGCGCCGCAAAAAGCCGAACAGTGACTGAATGGAGTCGCTGGATAGTTTTCGTAACAGCACGAACTTGAAGTCCTCTTTAGTCAGCAGATATCAAACGGCACGTTGGATTTTGTGCTTATTGCTAGCGCATGATACTTTTTCTTGCTCAGTAAGTTTTGAGCGGTGCTCTGTTTCTTCAGTTCCTCAATGTAGGCAAGAAAATCGCCTTCTGGTCACACGAGCATTGCATCTCTGGAGAGGTTTATTAGTCGTTAAAGACAGCGGCGCGGCAGCGTGAAGAACCGTCCAGAGACCGGCACAGCAGCGAACCGAAGCATGAGCCCAGAGCCGGGCATTGGCGATGCTGCTCGCTGCAGGCACATCTTCTTATTCACAATCGCCCCCGCTGAAAAAGGAGCCATCCTGGCGACCTAAAAGTTTCAGCTACAGAGGCTCATGGTACGGTTTCAGGCGGGAAAGAAGGGCGATGTCACGTGCACGCCGGCCCATGTCGCCCGATTTGGAAACTGGCTCAATTAGGAAATTAACCGGGGAAGTTTTCTCCAAAACGGTGTAAGGCCCCTTGTACCGGAGGAGGAGTTTCGGAGAAAGTCCCAGTGTTTGGTATGGGATGGCGAGCCACACAAGAGATCCTCGGGCATAGCTGTGATCAGGAAGGGCTGTGCTACGGTTTTCTTTCTGGCGTTTCTGGCGTTGCGAGGTGAACGTACGGGCGAGCTGGCGGTACTCTTCGGCTTGTCGAGCAGCATCGGAGATAGGTAGACACTCGGAAGCATCAGGACGGTGGGGATGTAGGGTATGATTGTATGGGAAGGCTCGCGTTCGTAAAGAAGAAAGGTGAAAATCCCGTAGTACTGCAGTTTTATATGTGAATGTAACGTATAGGAGAACACGCACCCAGTTGCTATGATCAGATGCCACGTACAATGAGAGCAAATCACCTAGCGTGCGGTTAAACCGATCTGTTAGCCCGTTAGTATGCTGGTGGTATGCTGTCCTCTTCCGATGAATGACGTGGCCTTTCGAAAGCAGAGTTTCGACGACCTTGGAGAGGAAGCTTTGTCACTGAGAAGCTCTCGGGGTGCGCCATGTCGAAGAATAAAGCGACGTAAACTGAAAGATGCGACGTCATGAGCGGAAGCACTCGGCAAAGGGGCGGTTTCGGCATAGCGTGTCACGTGGTCGACCGCCACTATAATCCACCGATTGCCATCTGATGTCAATGAAAGGGGGGCGCATAAGCAACACTGACGCGATCAAATGGCTTGAGAGGGCATGCAAGTGGCTGCAATGCGCCAGTAGCACGTAGCGGTGTTGATTTGGGTGGCTGGCGGTCAGAACAGCGCTGGAAAACAGGACAATTTGCGGACAAAATTGTACATGCTGCGCCAGTAATAGCAATGGCAAAGGCGTTCAGTCGTTTTGAACCCCCCGGCGTGGCCGCATTGCGGATCGTTGTGAAGAAAGGCGCATACTTGCGATCGTAAAGTGCGCGGAATGACCAGTAGCCACCGGCGGCCATTGGGAGCGTAGTTGCGTCGATGAAGAAGTTGATCGCAGATGGCAAAATGGAAAGCTTGAAGTCGGAGGGATTGAGATACTGGAAGGTTGGGCTTGCCGGATAGATATTTTTATTTGATTTATTGATTGATTTATTTACATAATACTGCAGACCCAGTGAAGGGCCCAAGCAGGAGGGACGTATTTACAAAGCTCGTAATAAGGACAACAGAAGATCAAGAACATAAAAAGCGCGAAGAATAAGGACATAACTCAAACAATGAATAAGAAAGACATTTAACACTTTAACAATACAGGTCAAGATACAATATGTTCAATTGAGTCTATGCTATTTATGAACAATGCTGGTAATTGATTCCATTCGGTTACAGTGCGCGGGAAAAAGGAGAATTTGAAAATGTTAGTTCTAGCATTGAAGGGCGTTAGAGAGTCGGCATGCCGGTGTCTTGTTCTGCGAGAGGTGAGTGGTTGGATGTATTGTTTTAGTCTCATTGACAATTTGTTATCCTTGAGAAGATAAAGAAATTTTAATCTTTGGATTTTACGTCTTAGTTCTAAGGTTGGTGTGTTATGGTCTCTCAAGAGTTGGGTTGGGGAATCGCTCGAACGGTATTTAGAGTAAACGAACCGAACCGCTTTATGCTGAATCATCTCAAGTGCATGAATGTTAGTTTTTGTGTAAGAGTCCCAAATTATACATGCATACTCCAATTTAGGTCTTACAATAGATGTATAGGCTAGCATTCTAACACTTGCAGGAGCATGTTTGAGCTTATGTCTTAAAAGGCTCAGTTTACGAAAGGATGACGCACAAATGTCTGAAATGTGCTTGTTCCAACTTAAAGTGTTTGTTATGGTAAGACTCAGGTACTTATTTTCTGTAACTTTGTTGAAAGGTTGTCCTGAAAGGTTGTAAGGGAATGATAGAGAATTTTTTATTGGTTATTTCCATAAAAACTGATTTGTCGGCATTTACGTTCATATTTCACTTAGTACACCAGTCATATATATTACAAATATTGGAATTCAATACAGATTGGTTTTCTTGGCATATTATTTCATTAAATAATACACAATCATCTGCAAACAGCCTTATTTGAACAGGGCCAGTAATCACATCCAGAGTATCGTTAACATATATGAGAAACAACAAAGGACCTAAGACACTTCCTTGCGGGACACCAGATGACACGGGGAGGGATTGTGAACAGTCATTATCAATGCGAACGAATTGCTTGCGGTTACTCGGGTACGAAGATATCCAGTTAACTATAAATGCAGGAAGACCAATAGATTGTAATTTATTGATAAGGTGAACATGGTAAACAACATCAAAAGCCTTGGAGAAATCTAGAAAAATAGCATCTACTTGGCTCGACTTGTCTAGAATGGCGGCAAAACTGTGAACAACCGATGTTAATTGCGTTACTGTAGATAAACCTTTTCTAAAACCATGTTGAACAGAAGAAAGCAAATTACGGTCATGTAAAAATTTGTGCATGTAGTTAGCTATGATATGCTCAAGAAGTTTGCAACACGATGATGTCATTGAAATTGGCCTGTAATTACAAGGGCATGCAGGGTCATCTTTTTTGAAGACGGGTACCAAGCGGGCTATTTTCCAGTCAGGAGGTACAATTGCGGTTGAAAGAGATGCGCGAAAAATTGTAACCAGAAATTAAGCCAACATCTCGGCATAACGACGAAGAAAAATATTGGGCAATTTGTCCGGGCCTGGGGAAGCTTTTGTTTTAAGGTTAAGGAGCAATGAAACAACACCAGGTAAAGATATAAAGTCATCATCGGCGGCTGAAGGCACATGGATTGTAGGCATGGGATCACTCGATTTAGAAAAAACACTTTGGAAATAAGCATTAAAATGTTCAGCAATACGGAGAGGTTTAACAAGGAGCATGCCACCGCGGTTAAGTTGTTTTACAGGCTTTTTTCACTGGACAGGAAACGCCAAAACTTCTGTGGGGCATTTGTGATATAGTTTGGCAAAGTATTTTCAAAGTACAGACGCTTTGAGTTTGCGACTGCGGAGTTGAGAATGATTTGGTTGGCAATAATAGTATTACGGTCAGCCGCTCCTCGTCTTAGCCTTTTGATTTTCCTTTTGATATGCAAAATTTCACGCGTTATCCATGGAGTTGTTTTTCGTACATGTCTTATTTTGTTTGGAATGAAGCTGTCGAGGCAATATAAGCAAATGTTCTTGAATTTATTTCATAATTCGACTGCATCGGAACCACAAAACCAGCTGAGGGAAAGGTCGAGATGGTCTAACACACTTTAATCCTGGGCCATTGAAAAATTTTTGACAAATACAGATTTGGGCCGAGGCTCGGGGTAGCACATATTTTCAAAAACACAGGAAAACTCAACAATTAAATGGTCAGAAATACCGCTACTAACATTCACGGTAACATTTTCAATTATACGGCTCAGAAAAACTAGATCAAGCATCGAGCTGCTTGACCCTGAAACACGTGTTGGTTGTGTTACAATTTGGTGCATGTCGTGGCTTAACATTATATCAAAAAGGTAAGACGCGTGAGTGCTTAATCCTGTACTGCAAATAGTATTTTCCCAATCAATGCCAGGCAAGTTAAAATCGCCTACCAGAAAAATTCTGTCATGCCGAAATGCCGCCATATGGTGATACAAAGCTTTTAAGTACTCCGGTGGGGAATCGGGTGGACGATAAACCGCAAAAATGAGAAAACAATGCCCCCAACAAGATGCTTTTAAAGTAAGGCTCTCATGATTACTTATCTGTTGCAAAGCAGTACAGTTAATTCCATGTTTTACCAGAACGGCAACACCGCCGCCCCTAGACGATCTATCACGGCGGAATACTTGATAAGAAGGGGGGAAAACAGTATCGTCCTTGATATCACCTCGTAACCAAGTCTCTGTAATAACTACAACATGCGGGTTATGGCCCAATATGATAGCTTCAAGTTGTTCCGATTTATTTGCAACACTGCGAGTATATATGTTTAAAAGACGGAGCTGCTTATCCTCTGGGGATCTTTGTCAAGCGCTGAATTTCGTGTTCGGAGAAGCGCCGAGTTTAATTCGAGAGTTTGTGATATCGTCCCATACGAATTTTTTTTGTCTACTCGAAGTTTGCCGTGTACAAGGGCTACTTTCTTTCCCTGCAATTTTTCATTCTTTGCGCTCTCCCACAATAGCTTGCGTTTGCGCAGTGTTTCTTTCGAGTAATCATTTTGGATAGATACCTCGATACCCTTCAGTTTATTAGCGTTCATCAAAACTTGCTCTTTTTCATTGAAATCCTGAAAGAATATAATCACTGGTCTTTGGTTTCCTGGCTTTCCGATCCTATGTATCCTACAAACTGACCTGCAGTGAACATGAAGCTTTTTGTGAAAAATTTCGGTCAGTACTTTGCATTTCAAATCGGGCTCGGTTTCCGCAGGATTCTCGTTCACTCCAAACACGACCAAGTTTGCGTGTCTGCTTCTATCTTCGAGGTAGTTATTTTGGCCTGGAGGGAAGCAATGTTTTTTTTCCAAATTATCTACCCTAGCTACCCGTTTTTCCATTTCCGCGAAACGCAAGGCCCACTCACTCATAAGCTTTTGCATGTCGTCCTGTTGAGCTCTAAGTGCTGCGATTTCCGAAGTTATGTTATTTTGGCCCGATAGGAGTGTTTCAAACATTTCCTCTACCGTAGGGCCCGGACTTACCTCGACATCCCCACACAATACCAACAGGCACACACAGTACACATCATACATGATGCAGACACTGCTGGAGGCACGGCAGGACCACGAGACCACGGCAATCACTTCTACATGTAGTGTAACAAGCACCAACCTGTACGAAATAGAAGAACGGCGCTTTATGCCACTTGTCTGCGCAAGGTCCGCCGTGCCCACTGAAGGTGAAGTTGCTGGGTCGATCCTTTAGAGGTGATTCACTTGATGTCACGAGGCCAGATAGGGGAGCTGCCGGAAGCACGTCGACGAGCTGAACGCTGCTGGGTCCAGGCAGTAACCAGTGCGTCTCGGAACAGCACGTGTCAATCACGGCGCTGTCCAGCGATGAAGATGCTCCGGCGAAACCAAGCAGCAAAGCCTGTACGAAATAG
Organism: Rhipicephalus annulatus; assembly: GCA_013436015.1. Taxonomy (NCBI): domain Eukaryota; kingdom Metazoa; phylum Arthropoda; class Arachnida; order Ixodida; family Ixodidae; genus Rhipicephalus; species Rhipicephalus annulatus. Next base: position 552,462 of record WOVY01002197.1, read on the forward strand.
AAGAACGGCGCTTTATGCCACATGTCTGCGCAAGGTCCGCCATGCCAACATTCAAGAAGGGATGCGATCAACGGGTCACGACGTTGTTCGGTGGATATAGAGTCAAGATTTAGCGACGACAAGGCCTCGAGGGAAACATTTCCGCACGTCGGATCTGCTGGCAAAGGTGAGTGGAACAGGGCGGCAGCGTCAGAGTGTTTGCATTCACAGCGGTATATGACGCGAATGTCGTACTCCTGGATGCGGAGTGCCTATCGCTCAAAGCGGCCTGAAGGGTCTTTCAGCGTGGAGAGCCAGCAAAGCGTGTAATGATCAGTTACTAGATCAAACAGGCAGCCCTATAAGTACGGCCGGAACTTTTCAAGCGCCCACATCTGAGCCCACACTCTTTTTCTGTCACGCCGTAATTAGTTTCGGCTTTCGTCAGAGTGTGGCTAGCGTAGACTACAACGTATTCTGAATAACCGGGCTTTCGTTGAGTGAGGACAGCGCCAAGCCAGACACCGCTGGCGTCTGGAGCACTTCGGTAGGAGCCGTCAGGTCGAAGTTGCGAAGAATAGGTGGGGAGGTGAGCAGACGGCGCAGAGTAGTGAATGCAACGTCACTAGCATGGTACCAGGAGGAGAGGTTCACGTCACCGTGAAGAAGCTCGGTTAATGGTGACATGATGGATGCGAAATTCCGAAACAAGCATCGGAAATAGGAGCGTAGGCCTACAAAACTGCGAAGTTCTTTCATAGTCGTCGGCTTGGAAAATTCTGCGACTGCTCAGAGCTTTGCTGGGTCAGGTAATACGCCGTGCTTGGACACGATGTGGCCTAAGATGTGGCCTAAAATGACGAGCTGGCATGCGCCCCACCGTGGTGGTCTAGTGGCTAAGGTACTTTGCTGCTGACCCGCAGGTCGCTGGTTTGAATCCCGGCTGTGGCAGCTGCATTTCCGATGGAGGCGGAAACGTTGTAGGCCCGTGTGCTCGGATTTGGGAGCACGTTAAAGAACCCCAGGTGGTAGAAATCTTTGGAGCCCTCCACTACGGCGCCTCTCATAATTATATTGTGGTTTTGGGACGTTAAACCCCACATATCAATCATCAATCACGACCTCGCGTGGAGCGAAGCGGCATTTTTCAGGTTAAGTTGCAGGCCAGCGTTGGTCAGACAAGACAAAACGTGCCTGAGGTGAAGGAGGTGTATAGGAAAGTCATGAGACAAAACCACGACATTGTCGAGGTAACAAAGGCACATATTCCACTTGAGGCCACGTAGCGTGTTTCCATGAGTCGTTCAAACGTGACAGGCGCATTACAAAGCCCAACAGGCATGACGTTAAACTTGTATAGTCTGTCAGTTGTAATAAATGCAGTTTTTTGGCACTCGGCTTCAGTCATTGGGACTTGCCAGAAGCCAGACCACAAATATAGCGACGGGAAGGATTCCGCTCCATGAAGGGTGTCAGTGGCGTTATTGATGAGCGGTAAAGAATAGATGTCTTTGCGAATTATCTTATTCAAACGACGATAGTCCACGCAAAATCAGATAGATCCGTCTTTCTTACGCACCAGGACGACAGGAGACGCCCAGGGACTGTGAGGTGGTCGAATGACGTCTCTACAAAGCTTATCTTCGACTTGATCATTGATGATAAGGCGCTCTTCAGTGGAGAGATGGTATGGTCTTTGACGCAGTGGCTGGTGTAGGGTGGTGTGAACATGACGTTTGACTTGCAACGCAGTTCAGGTTGCGACACATCTAAAGAATTCCGGAACTCATGCAGAAGATTCAGCAGATTGGCATGTTTGGTGGAAGTGAGGGTATCGGCGATGGCGCTGGAAAACGTATGCTTGGTTGGCTCCTCGAGTGCTGACAGTGCTTTTGGGTGGTCGCAGTAGTCATCCGGGACATCAACCAAAGACGAAGGGTCGAGATCCTGCATGCGGCTCGAAACATTTCTCCGCAAGCAAAGTGACAGGTGTGGAAAGTGGATTGAGTACGAGCATGTTGCTTCTTCCGGCGGCAAGATCTATTGTTGCGAAAGACCGCGGCAGAGCTTGACGACTGGTGAAGATACCAGGAGGCATAAAAAGTATGGTAGCGTCAGTGTAGGTGTTGCGTGAAACGGGAACAAGTGCGAAATTTTCAGGTGGAATATTGGTATCTTCATAAACGAGCAACTTCGGCGACTGGTGAAGAGCGTCAAGTAACAGGACATTACACAAGGGTTAAAACTCAACTTCCGCGCGTGCGTAGTCGATGACGGCATTATGGCGGGATAGGAAGACCCACCCAAGGATGACGTCATGCGAACAGAAAGCGAGGACAATAAACTCCACGATGTAAAGAATGCCTTCGACGGACACTCTTGCAGTGCAGGCTGCGAGATGCGTTACTTGCTGTGTGATTGCGCTTTGGAGCGAGTCCCGAAAGCGGCGTCGTGACTTTGCGTATTAAACGGCAGAGATTAGCGGCAATAACAGAAAGAGCGACGCCGGTGTCTACAAGGGCAAACGTACAATAACCTTCAACAGTTACTGCGACCACGTTAGCAGGAGAGGAGCGAGTGTTCAGACAGTTCGAAAATGGCGCAGTTCTTGCCTCTTGAACTGTGGTGCTTAGTTTTTCTGGCTAGTGGTTAAGGTACTCGGCTGCTCACCCGCAGGTCGCGGGTTAAAATACCATCTGCGGCGGCTGCATTTCCGATAGAGGCGGGAATGTTGTAGGCCCGTGTGCTCAGATTTAGGTTCACGTTAAAGAACCCCAGGTGGTCGAAATTTCCAGAGCCCTCCACTACGGCGTCTCTCATAATCAAATGGTGCTTTTCGGACGTTAAATCCCACATATCAATCAATCGATAAAGTTAGTTTTCCTGGTCGGAGGGTCCGGGCCAGTGACGCACGGGGGAGGCCGATCGCCGACGAGGAGAGGGTGTGCGCTGCAGCTGGATGTCAAGGTAGTCAGTAGGGGCATAGCAAGGTGACGAGACCGGCCAGTATTGGGCGAAGGGTTGGCTGCTGGATTGTGACGACCTGACTGGGCATAGTTGCCAAACGTCGGAGGTCGACGGCGGCAGTAGCGGGCAACGTTTCTGGGAGTGAAGCAGGCGTAGCAAATCAGTCGGTTATCGGGTGTCCTCCAAGGAATGGTGACTAGTGGTGCCGTCCAAGGTGCAGTAAAAGCTGGGTGTGCGGACTGTGAGCGCGTAATGTAGAGTGGTTGCAGAAGCCTACCCACAGCGTCTGCATATGTGAGCGGCGCGGCTACAGGCAGCACCCCTTTTGAACAGGCGACAGGAGGAGCCACAGGCTCTGCTGCATTTGTGAGGGCAGGGTAACAAGCTATGCGGCTCGCGGATAGGCGACAGGAGCGCCTACCGTCTGCGTGACACGTGAGCAGTGAACACGGCTAGATAGAGGTGGCTCATGGTGCGCAAGGGGAACAGCTTGGGCAACCTCTTCCGAAATAACAGTGCGAAGTGGGGCAGGTAGACGGGTGGTGGTCTCGTGAGTAAAGGGCACTAGAGAAAGTTCGTAAGCGTCTTCCTCACGCACGAAGACTCGGACTTGGTGAAGCAATGGCGAATTCTCGGACAGCGTGCTGAAACTGGACAGTGACTCACCACCACGCTGAGGCTGCCGAGTCTGAGTGTGTTGCTTCTACAACTCGTCGTGGCTCTGACACAAACTGATGACTTCAGAAACTGTTGTCGAATTTCTAGCCAAAACCATTCGAAATACGCCATCGTCGATGCCCGTCAGGATGTGTTTGACCTTGTCCGATTCGGGCATGGTGTCATTCGAACGTCGGCAAAGGTCGTCGACGTCCTCAATATAGCTGTTGAAGTTTTCGCCAGTCTGCTGAGAGCGTACGCGCAAGCGCTGTTCTGCGCGCTGCTTGCGGACAGCCGGCCGACCGAACGCTTCATCACACGACGTCTCGAAGACGCTCCATGAGTAGATGCTGTTTTTGTGGTTGTTAATCCACGATTCGGCGACGCCAGTGAGATAAAATATGACGTCGCTCGGCTTGTCGGCTTCATCCCACTTATTATGGCACTCACCAGTTCGTAGTACTGGAACCATTCTTTCACGTCGGTCTCATCCACACCACTGGAGACTTTCGGATCCCGCCGCCTAGGATGACCAGGCCAGTTGACGAACTGGGGCGAAGGCGCCGATGAGTTGGCGTTGTCAGTCATTACGGGCGGTCGCGTGCGGCTTCGCAGCTCCAGAGTGTAGCGACGGGGATAAACAGCACCTCCACCAAGTGTGATGAGGTTAATTAGTCGTGAAGAACACTGGCGAGACAGCGTGAAGAACCGTCCAGAGACTGGCACAGCAGCGAACCGAAACACGAGCCAAAAGAGCCGGGTGTTGGCAACGCGGCTTGCTGCAGGCACATCTTCTTCACACATTATTGATGTTGTCGAAATTGCGGGCGTTTTCATCATTACAGTGAATATGGTGCTGGAGGTTGTTCACATTCGTGCAGCTATACCACTTGTGAATGGTCTCCATGTACGTGGTGGGCGGATCCGCCAATGCGAATTCCAAGTCTTATGTATTACTGGCCTTATCTTTCATGTATTTAAGTTGTTCTCTTCCGCCACTGCTCAACGGCGGAAGAGAACAACTGTACAGCTGTCTTTACGACCATCTTTTTAATGTTTGTCGGAAACGTGTGTTTTCGTGCCGGAAACCTAATCGGCCGCACAATGGAATGCTTTTGCATTTTGTACAGAGAATTCACATACCCGAGACTTCTTTATGTGCTCCAAAATTCTGTGGAGAAAAGTGCGAACTGATATTTTTGATAATATGTCTTTGGTCAAACGACAAAAATATCTCTTTCGATGTATCAGCAGAGTGGGTGTCTTTATATCTGCTTCTCCTTCGCACAATATCTCTGTAGCTGCAAAGTGGATCTTATGGTTGCAGTGACAATGCAGAAAATGTGGAAGCCCACAGCTGCTACTTTTGAATGATGTAGCGTGTGACCTCGGCGAGCTGCTGTTCGGTTTAACGTAACCCACAGGAATTTTAAATCTGGTGTGCAAGCCACAAAGAAAGAAACACAGAAGTGAATAGCCCAATTTTCTTCTGAATTAGGAGCCAGGTATTTTAGGTCAGGGCCCCCTAGCAAAAATCACCTTTAGAAAAGCCAATAGCCTATCCGAGTATTGAACATATTGGTCTACTGGTATCCTATGGGTCTATAGGTGGTATTGTGGTCTATTAGACTTCTATTTTTCTATTTGTGTATTTGTCTATTGGCGCTCATTAGCCTATTGCCTGCTGGCCAATTGGCGTATTGGTCCTGTATATGTCTATAGGCATTCTATTTGTCTATTAGTGCTGTATTTGTGTATTGAAAATTTATCGCGGCCTATTCCTTAGTTGAGAACTCTTAGGTTTGGAATAAAACTATAGGGCATTTGAGGACTGCAACAAAGAAGCGCCTCTATAAAACAAAACATATCCATTTAGTGAGGCCTGTATTACATTGTTGCGCACATGCACGCAGACAACGAAGCGTATAGGGTGAACGCACTTGCCGCCCGCAGTTAGAAAAAAAGAACAGCTTCAGAAGGATCTCTAACCTGTTGGCAACTTCTGAGCGACCCCTCACGACCTAATAAACAGCCCCTTTCTATTCCTACTGGTCTCTTTCAAACGTAACAGAGTGGTGAATGAGCTGGGTACGCGCTTCAACTACAGAACGATCACTGCCACAGCTTCGACGAAGCCGTCGACTTGCCGGTCTCCCACCATCTGCAGTGAGTGACCTCGATAAGCCCGAAGCAGCAGGCGTTCCCAGGACAGCACCGTCTGGTCCGCTTCCGTACTACCGAGTACCACCGCCCTTCGCAGGAAAAGCCGGATAATTTGTCGACGCCTGGCTCACCAAGTACAAACGCGTGAGCAAGTCCAACGGTTGGGATGCAGCCTCTAAGCTAGCCAACGTACTGTTCTCCCTGACCGACGCCGCGCTGGTATGGCACGAGAACCACGAGGACGCACTCACGAAGTGGGATCTTTTTGATGAAAAGCCCATGGCGAGTTTCGGTGACTCGGTTGTTAAAAGGGGCGGGCTGAGCAAACACTGTCGCAACGGGCACAGCTACCAGGTGAGACATGCACCACTGCCATAGAAGAAGTGTTAAGGCTGTGCAAGGTGGTCTGTGCTACCGTGTTAGAAAATGACAAAGTCAGTCATCTGCTCAAAGGGATTGCTGAGGACGTGTATAATTTTCTAATTGGAGAAGAAAGTCTCATTTCTGTGCCCGACGTCATTCAGCATAGCCGAACGTTTGAAAGGCTCGAGATGCGTCGAATTGCGCCCAAGTTTGGTCGGCTGGCTAACGTTATGACTGTTGCCAGTGTGGACACAAATCCTGGCCTCGACCTCTTTTCTACCATTTGACAGATTGTTCGCGAGGAACTGTCCCACTGAGAAACGTCGTGTTCGACAGCTGACCATCCCCAGTTGTGTCTGCCACGTGAGGCTATGGATGTGTCTTCTTTGACCCCATGACAACCGACGATGAGAGAGGCAACTGTGGAATACAGCTCAGCCCCACAGTTAAGGATTACAACCCGATTTTCCGCTTCGCGGTATGACGGACGCCTTCAGCGCATGCCTCCTCGACACCCGACGTCTCATTACGACATACCCGATCAGCACAACGGTTACACAAGAACAAATGATGACGCTCAATTCTTCGACGAGCGACCAACGTTTTGACCTCGGCCTGTGTGCTATTGCTGCGGTGTTCCAGGCCACATACTGCGGCTTTGCAACCATCGGGTGACTCCTCGGTATCACCAACCATCCGACTTTTCACGAACCATCGTACAGTCTCATGGTGTCCGGTGGCCGGCCCACACACCACCTGATGACAACTATTGGCCCAGTACTTTCGCAACCACTGCCCGGCATCTGACAGGAGTTTACCACCCCACCGTGACGTCGTGCTCATCTTTCTCCTCCACCGCTGCGTCGCAAAGCGGCCTCTTTGCCACCAGAAAACTAGCCAGCGCGGCCGGTGGGGGTGAGGTCGCTGAAAACGTGTTACTGACAGAAATACCTATTGTGTGTATATTTAAAAACAAAGCCCGTGTTTTGGTGGATTATGTGCCTGTGATGGCCTTGGCGCACACCGGGAAAACAATTTCCGTGACAAGTGCTTCCATTAAAGACGCGTTAGGGCAGAAAGTTGTCTTTACCTGGGATGAAACTTCGATGTTCTGTGGAGTGAGTGAAAAGCCGTTGCGGCCTATTGGTGTGTGGTGCTGAAGTATTTTCTGGAGGCCTTATCATAACGACAGAGTTTGCGATTATTCCTCGGTCGACACATGACGTCATTCTCGGCATGGACATTTTGCGAGAATTTGGTACCACTGTAGACTGTCGCACGGGGAAAGCCTTTGTGAGTGGCCAGATGCCACAAGAACTTCTGGAAATTCCAGCGCATGACCAAACTATGCTGTGCATCTACGACAATACGTTCATATTTGCGTTGTCTAGCGTACGTGTTCCTGTTGTTTGTCATGGCGTGGATTATGACAGCTTCGATGCGAGCGTAGAACCAATGCACGCGAACTGCGTGAAGAAGAACGTGTCGGTTCCCCATTGTGTGGTTTCGATAGATGGTGAACAAACTGGCCTATGGACTGTAAACTGTTCCTCTGAGCCCGTGACACTACCCAATGGTTTGAAATTAGCTACGGTCAGCAAATAACACGCGACCTTATCAGTGGTCGAGCTCACAGACGTGCCGGAAGAATGTGACGGAACTGGTTGTCACAATTTTGACGGGGCGCTTATGGCAACGATAATAAAGTCGCTTAGCTCAAGCGAGCGCCGAACTTTAATGAATGTGCTGTCGAAGCACGTTTCAGTATTTGACTTTGCGCAGAAGGACAAAGTAATCCCTATCCCCCTGTCTCGAACGCGCCATACCATATACACGGGTGCGGCAAGTCCGACTCGCCAAAATCCATATCGTGTTTCCCCGTCAGAAAGACAAATCGTCAACGACTAAGTGTGGAAAATGATGCAAAAGCGAGTGGTACAAGAGTCAGCCAATCCATGGGCAGCACCGGTAATTCATTTTAAGAAGCCAGTGGGCTTGGCAGCATGTTGGCAACGCCTCACGCTCGCGCGATCCGCTTGCCTTTCGTGCAGGTAATGTGTTCATATTCTCTCTTCACCCGCCTTACCCAAACATAGCATTAGTGGGGCTGCCAAGCCCACAGTGTTGCATTGCCATGATTTGTGAGTGTACTCGTGTTCTTTCTAACCTCTTGCTTCTAGCAAGTGACATTGAGGAAAACCCTGGTCCTAACACTCGATCCACTTCATCACAGCCATCGGATGACATAATGTCAGTGCTTAGTGAAATTCAGGCCGGACAAGCGACACTCTTAGATGAAATGAAAGCAATCCACTTAAAATTATCAGAAAATGACAAAGCTCCTCAGGACATAAAAAAAGACTAGGGGAAATAGAGGGCGTTTGTTTTTCAGTCGTCTTATTCAAAAAACAAATCAATAAAGTTCGAGGCATGGCAGAGCAGAGCACCAAGTCGTTTTCAAATTTGGCCACGAGACTGGACGACTCAAGATCGAGCTAGACGCTCAAATATAGTGTTTTTGGACTGAAATACAATAACAGTGAAACATGGGAGCAATCAGAAAAGTTAATAATCGATTTCTGCAGCACGAGCCTTAAAACTTATCTGCAACCAAGAGATATAAAGCGTGCTCACAGGTTGGGCCACTTTCGACCAAATAACAATCGACCCATTATTGTCCGCTTTTCCCATTTCAAAGATAAGGAGGGCGTATTATCAAGGAGCGCGCGACTCAAGGGCTCCAACTTCAGCATTACAGCTCACTTCTCGCTAGCTACTCGCCTTTCTCGTAAAAAGCTAGTGGGATTCAGTACAACTCAATGCTAACCTTTTAAGCTCCGTCATGATAAACTTATACTCGACAACACTACTTACCTTCATAATTCTACAGAGCAGAAGGTCATTCGACAGCCGCGGTAGCAATTGCATTACTCGTTTCAGCAAGAATCTTCACGAACAGCTGTGTCTTTTGTATACAAGAACATAAGAACTGTCATGCCCAAGCGCGACTCACTTTCACACGTAGCAGATACTACTGACTGCTGTTTCATAGCTCTAACTGAAACTTGGCTAAATTCATCCGTTTCAAACACGGAACTACAGCGCTGCTTCCCTGATTTTGTCATTTTTCGGCTCGACCGGCAAAACAAATGTGGTGGTGGTGTCATGAGAGCCACCCATAACAACGTGCAATGCACCATAGTTGATGTACCGTGTTCATTAGAAATCCTTTGTGTGCATTGCCAAGCGTCTAATCCACCGATGTAATCAGAGTGTGTTACCGCCCACCTGGCACAGATGCATCTTTTACAAATCACTTCTATGATGCAATCTATTTTGTCACAACTGCTTTTCCAAACGCCCCACTTATTTTATTTGGCGATTTCAATTTTCTCGGAATAACATGGTCGAATGTAGCACTAACTGCATCAAAAGACAACACTGAAAGTGAATTTCTAAACTCTTTTTTATTATTCGGTCTATCACAAGTTATCTCTAAACCTACTCGACAAACAGAACACTCATCCACCATTCTAGACCTATTGCTTACGTCTCATCCTCATAATTTTAGTAACGTGTCACATTTATCTGCATTAGCGATTACTCTGCTCTTCACACAACCTTTCAGTGCTACTTACCAAATCCCAAGAAAATAAAGGGAACAATAACATTATACGATAAGGGCAACTACGCAGCTATAAACGATGAACTAGCAGCTTTCTCTCAATTCCTTCTAATTTTTTATGCACACTGTCGAAGCAAACTGGCACCTATTTAGGACCAAACTACAGCACCTTATAAAAGTTTACGTTCCCACTGCCACCTTAACCATAAGGTCCACATCCACATTGTTCAACGCCTCACTAAGACGTCTTAAAAATAAAAAGAGGCATCCGTTCCGCTCCGGCAAGCACTCGGACACCCAGCATGCATGAGAAAAATACAAGGCACTCGAAAAGCTGTTTGATTCTCTCGCAGCTAAATCCAAGCGTTCTTTCTATTCTTCTACCTTACCTGGTATGCTCCTAAAAATCCTAAGCAGTTCTGGAAAACAATTTACCCCTCATCTATTGCCCCTTCATCGAACATTATACTACGAGACGAACGAAATGTTTCAGTTCCTGAATAAAATACTGCGCAAGTATTGAATGAAGCCTTCTGTTCCGTATTAACCATAGAAGCGGACGGTGACCTTCCCCACGCCATTCTGTATGCCACCCGACAATGTTCGAAATTGTATTTCATGTCAATGATATTTCCGAAATCATCGACTCATTAAACCTCACTTCATCAATGGGTATATGTGGCATTAACATAATAATATTAAAGAACACTAAACTTGTAACAAGTGTGATTTTATCTCACATTTTCCAGCAAGAGTGGTGCCTCAAGACTGGAAGGTAGGCAAGGTCATTCCAATCCCAAAGAAAGGTAAGTCGCACTCACCCAAAAACTATCGTCCCATTTCGCTCACAAGTGTATGCTATAAAATAATGAAACACGTAATCTATTCCCACATAGTCAATTTTCTCGCACCTTTTCATTTTTTTCATAAAATCCAACATGGCTTTCAGAAGGGTGTTTCATGCGAAACTCAACTAGCTCTGTTTACTAACGCTGTTATCTCTAGCATTGATGTAAGTATACCTGTAGACGCACTCTTTTTTGACCTTGAAAAAGCTTTTGACAAAGTTTTTTACAGACGTTTATTCCTGAAACTTTACTGTGTAAGCCTTCACCTATTAGTTTTGCGTTGTATTTGTGACTTTATAACTAACCGCCAGCAGTTCGTTTACGCTAATTATCTATCTTCATATTTACGCCCCGTCATTTCAGGTGTGCCTCAATGCACGGTCCTAGGACCTTTGCCTTTTCTCATATATATTAACGACTTGACAAATAGTATTTCCTCTAACATCAAACATTTCGCCGATGATTGTTTCATTTGTCACCCCGTTAACAACACATCAGATGTTCACGAACTTCAATTAGACCTTCATAAGGTCGAAATCTGATGCAAAACAAGGTTAATGTCCCTTAACGCAAACAACACGTCCCTTGTCTCTTTTCATCACCGTCAGTACTACCCATCTCCCACATACTTCATCAACACTCAAATTTCATGTGTAACTAAATACAAATACTTAGGTGTTCATTTTTGTTTTGATTTAACAAGGTCTCTTTACATATAGCACATTACTCACGAAGCAAACAGTGCTCTTGGCTGTCTGCGCCAAAACATTCATCTAGTTCCCACTTCTGTCAAACTACTCACTCATCAGACACTAATCAGACCAAACATGAGTAAGCATGCGCTGTTTGGGACCCTCATCTGAGTAACAATACTTAAACACTGGAAACAGTGCAAAGCCGCGCGGCAAGATTATTCTATTCAGATTATTCATATCATTCAAGCGTAACCGAAGTTAAATCTTGTGCTAACCTCGCCACCCTTTCGTCACGCCGCGGTGTTGCTCGTCTGTGCCTGTTTTTCAAGTTCAATCATGGATGACCTCGTACTCCCATCATCAAGCCAGCCCATCGTCATTCAGACCGCATAAATCACGGAAAAGCTGTTAACGTTCCAAGTGCTCACGCCACTGCACAACCTTCATTATTTTTTTGTCAAGACCGCAAAAGATTGAAATGGCTTTCCTCCTCACGCTGTACAGCATTCCGGTATCATCAACTTCAAAGCAGCGATCGAACATCTGCCCCTTAAATCCATTTTAATAGCCCACCCCTCATGTAAAACCCCCTTCATTGGGACCTCTGAGGTATTGTAAATGAATAGATAAATAAAGATGGATCTTGGAAAATTTGCGTCGGCTATCGCCAACTAAAAAGGACGTATACAGGCTGCCACGTATAGAGGAGACAATATATTGCTTACATTCGGCCTCTTATTTTTCCTCCGTAGACTTACAATCCGGTTATTGGCGAATTCGCATGCACCCAGACGACAAGAAAAAGACTGCCTTTGTAACCTCTGATGGGCTCTTCGCATTGAACGTGATGCCATTTGGACTACGCGATGCACCGGCAACGTTCAAGGGGTTTGTGCATACCATTCTGCGTGGCTTGAAGTGGAACATCTGTATGTGCTACCTCGACGACGTCATCATCTTTGGCCACACGTTCAGTGAACACAACTCTCGTCTAGATACAGTTTTGAACTGCATTCGGAACGCTAGCCTAGTCATAAACTCCAAGAAATGCCACTTCGGAGACCGCCAGACGCTTGTGCTCGGGCATCGTAGACAAGGATGGCATCTGCCCTGACGCCCAGAAGACAGCAGCAGTTGAGGCGTTCAATGCGCCGCGTTTGGTTAAGTAGCTTCGTAGTTTCCTGGGGATTTGTTCGTACTTCCGCCGCTTTATTCCGACGTTTGCCGACGTCGCGTATCCTCTCACATGCCTCTTACGAAAGGACCATTCTTTTGAGAGGACCCCAGAGTGCGATTCATTTCATCAACTGAAGTTTTTGCTGACGTCACGACCCGTCCTTCAGCTCTTCAGTTCCTCTGCTCCGACAGAACATCATACGGATGCTAGCGTCATAGGTATTGGAGCCGTCTTAGTACAACGTTACGGTGACCGCGAACACGTCATCGCATACACAAGTCGCTCTTTAAGCAGGCCGGAGAGAAATTACACTGTCACGGAACAAGAATGCCTGGTGGTAATATTTGCAATTCAGCAGTTTATGTCTTACCTGTATGGACGCCCATTCACAATCGCAACTGACCACCACTCGTTTTGTTGGCTCGTCAACCTTCGTAACCCTTGCGGCCGCCTGCCCCGCCGCGGTGGTCTAGTGGCTAAGGTACTCGGCTGCTGACCCGCAGGGCGCGGGTTCGAATCCCGGCTGCGGCGGCTGCATTTCCGATGGAGGCGGAAATGTTGTAGGCCCGTGTGCTCAGATTTGGGTGCACGTTAAAGAACCCCAGGTGGTCTAAATTTCCGGAGCCCTCCACTACGGCGTCTCTCATAATCATATAGTGGTTTTGGGACGTTAAACCCCGCATATCAATCTTGCGGCCGCCTTGCGTGCTGGGCACTCCGGCTAAAAGAATACAGTTTTACCTTCGCTTACAAGAGTGGTCGTCGACATGCTGATGCGGACTGTCTTTCATGTATTCCACTTAGCACAACGGACTGTGGATCCGATGAATTTGACCAGCTTGTAGCGTCTGTGTCACCTACATTCCTGGACTACCCCAACTTTAGAGCAGAACAGCGGCTGGACGCTAAACTAGCGCCACTCTTCGCCGCTGCATCCGGTTCCACTATTGCATGCCGTTTTTGTATGCGTGGTGGACTGCTGTTCAAAAATAACCTCTCCAACAGTGGCACGCGTTTTTTCTAGTGGCCCCGGAGAGCCAGCGAACAGTTATTATGAGTGTCATGCACGATGACCCTACATCTGGACATTTAGGTTAGGCGCGGGCGCCTAATTCACAGGACTAAAGAGCGCTTTTATTAGCCTAGCATGCAGAAGTCCGTAGAGAGCTATGTCGCAAGCTGCATACAATGTCAGCGTCACAGGCGTCCATCATCTGGTCCAGCTGGTCTTCTACAGCCGATTCCAACTCCAAGCACACCTTACGAACAAGTGGGGATTGATTTCCTCGGCCCCTTTCCAAGATCGGCTAAGAGCAACCGATGGATAATTGTTAGCGTCGACTACCACACGCTACTGTGAGCCGGCGGCCGTCCCCTTCGCAGCTGCCAGTGACGTCTCGTCGTTTTTGATACAATACGACATCCTCCGACATGACCCACCTCGCATGATTATCAGCGATCGTGGACGACAATTCACAGCGAATGTCATAGAGGAGCTACTTCGTTTGTGTGAATCTCGCCTGTCTCACACGAAACCATACCACCCTAAACTAATGGGCTGCAGGAGCGTACCAACTGCAGGATTATCAACATGTGTTCTATGTATGCTTCATCCGACCACAAGAACTGGGATGACGCACTCCCGTTCATTACGTATGCGTTCGACACCGCGAAGCGTAAGATTATAGGTTATAGCCATTCCTTTTTGCTTTATGCACGTTCTGTCCGGCAGACAATCGACACAATCTTACATTTCTATGATCACGACAACGTCACTGTCGCCGAGACTCTTTGCCTCGCCGAAGAGACGCGTCGCATAGCTTGACTACGCACATTGGCATCGCAAGACAAAGCAAAAGCACGCTATGACATTCACCATCGACCAGTGACTTTTCGCCGTGGTGATGTGGTGCGGTTGTGGACTCCGATGCTCAAGCGCGCGTTGTGTCAAGAGTTTTTGGCCACTTACGATGGACTTTCTGTCATTGTCGACAGACTTACAGAGGTCAACTATGTCATAGCTCGTCTCACGGCGAGTGGTCAGCGAGCTGCCAAAACTTAAGTGGTTCATGTTGCCCACCTGAAAGTGTTCACGCCACGACAACTCGACTGACTTGTTTGGCGGCATTTGTCTGCGCGGAGAGGAATGTTGCGCACACGCACGAAAACAATGAAGTATATATGGTGAACGCACTTGTCGTTTGAAGTTAGAAAAAAACAAGAGGATCAGGGGGATCTCTAACCAGTTGACCGCTTCTGATCTGCACCTCACGACCTAATAAACGGCCCTTTACAACCTCTACCAGTCTCTTTCAAACGTAACAATATTTACATTTAGTAGAAGATAAATTCATCAAATCGGCAATGTTTCCCGAAACGAGCTTTCCAAGCATGCTGTTCTTCCTTGTCAAATGTATGGCACTGCACCACTTCTCCAGGTAGTGCCTAAAAATAAAAAAAAATATTGAATACCAGAAAGAAGGAAGGAAATATTTTATAAGTGCTACTCAAGAGAATGACGCAAAAATTTGTAGAGCCAGCTTGAGTGAAGTT
Source organism: Rhipicephalus annulatus (assembly GCA_013436015.1). Lineage (NCBI taxonomy): Eukaryota > Metazoa > Arthropoda > Arachnida > Ixodida > Ixodidae > Rhipicephalus > Rhipicephalus annulatus. The sequence goes on from WOVY01002197.1 coordinate 567,489, forward strand.
CCGATGAGCTCGCAGTAGGTAACAGCTTCACACAGTGGGAACGAATATTTTGTCACATCTGTGCAGCGGGTTCGATTATGCTTGTGTCTCAGAAACGAACCTCAGTTACTCAGGTAGACCTTGGACACTTGTGGGTAAGGCGAAACGGCGCTAGCACCAAACCGATCCTAGCGTCTGAGCTTCGGGAGTCGCACGAAAAGCTTCACTGAATAAGCGTCTGTCTAGTGCAACCATGTATGCAACAAAATGGGGTTCAGTGAGTATGAATGCTAATTAGTGATGGGAGAGCCACGCATTATTTTTCTTGGCAATAAGCTTAGCTTCTTTCCTATTCCCGAAATTTACTACTGTGCTTGAGCGAAGACATAATATAGTTTAGTCTTCTTGAATTACCACGAAAACAATGCGCTAGTCAATAACGTGTATTGATGCCAGTGTCTGTATATGCTAACAGCCCACACAATGTTAGCGTTGTACTGTGGAGTGGAAAAACTACTGCACAAATAAAGCGGCCAAACACTTTTGACTAGGACGCACTTTTATGGCTGGCAAATAAACGAAGTGGAAGCACAAGAAAAGTAACTTCTAGTGACTAACAAATGTATAAAACTGTTCTCTGACCTAACAGCCGCAGGGTATGCGCTTGGAAGAAAGCACCTTTGTGGGCATCGTGTCGGCACTGGCTTCATTCATTGCTGCTCAAGTCCGAAATGCTGCTCTTAGCACTGTAACTCCTTTGACGTTCATGACTAATCTAGCATCGTCATCGTGATTCCATATATGCCAATTTAACTCTGAAATACTTTGAAACCTATACAAACACCGAGCCCAACCACGCCGCCTGACACACTTTGCCGACAACAGCTGCGACTGCGGCTGACTTTGGTCAGCTCGCACGCACGCTTGTTGCCTTGAGCGCTCGTGCCATGGCGATGCTACAAAAAACAAGTTTTTCTCCCTTTTTATTGCAATACTTTTCTCTCGTCGAATATACTGAGCTTAAGATATATTAAAAGAATATTAAAAGCATAGCAAACTAAAATATTGGTGGCAGAAATAAAATAAAATGTAGTACATACAGTGCCTCCTAGAGACATCATAGTCTTTTTTTATTCTTCAAGCCTGTATTACACTGCGGTATGTTTCCCGTTTTCTTTCGTACTCAGGCCTGAATAATAATTTCTATATAACTATCTCACGCATCGGCTACACCGATTCTTTCTTACCACAGGGGGTTCGTGTAACACAGGAGGCACAGGCTCGAAATTGTGGGCCGCGGCAGCGAGCGTGAACATCGATGTTCACTTTTCAAGTACTCCAACGAGCTCGCCTACGTACTTAAACAAGGGTCACGGAAAGATACAATAACCGCGCCGTTCAAATTTGTCTTCATCGTGCACTTAGCTTGGTCAAGCTAATCTCGTTATTATGCACCATAAATGGCCTGTCTTTTTATTACCGTGAAGGCTACAAGTGTAAGTAACGTGACCAGCGGAGGGGAGAAACGTACTGTTCGCGCTTTTTTTTTATTCGAAGAACCGTACAGGCCCGCCGGCTGAAATGGACGATCAATACATTATGGGCATATACATTCAAGCAGGCCATGACAATTTCTACCATACACTTTGACTTCGTATATTTTGTTAATACATAGTTGGTTTTTCGTATATTTCGTTAAGACATAGCAGCAGCGTACAAAGCAGTACGCTGCTGCTTCTGCATGAACATTGTGACCCCTGCTAAAAAATTACCTGCAGGGACGTTCTTTTTTAATTCTATGATAAGTTGCTCTTCTGTGAACACTTATTTTGTGGGTTTATATAGCCTACAATACTTACAATCATAATCTTGAGTGCAGAATAAAATTACTCAAGTTCACTGGGTGTCAAAATATTTCGGTGATATTTATGAAAAATATGGGACCGATATTTTGGAATACACATATATCTGCCACTGTGCTCATATATTGAACAAATAAAAAACTCCCCTTTGATTGAATTTATCGAAACTGAAATAAATATATAAATGTCCTCCTAATACCATGCCTGTAACCTCAAAATTACTTCATTCTAGTAAAAATGACCAATAACTGCTGATTATTGATTCTATAGGCGACAAATACGTCTCACCAATTGCAGCCTATGAGCACTAATACGCACCAGTATCTGTCACCTATATGTACCAATAAACATTTATTGGTCCGGTAAGGGACAAGTGCCTGTCTTCTATTGAACTATAATGGTGCCAACACGTGTCTATTGGTTCTAATGGAGACAAATAGCTACAACCTATAATCATCATATTGGCCTAATTAGTGACAAGTAGGTGCGGTCAATCGGTCTTTATTGGTTCCCATAGATTCCTAATAGGACCAATGAAGTACCAATACAGCTCTTATAGAACCAATAAGATTTCTCTATATGATCACTAAATTTCTCTATTGGCATTTGTCTAGATCAACATCTCGTTGCTTGTTATAGATGAGCTTTTGCTGTATTCTCACCTCAACAATGATGACTGCACATACCTTGAACTCGGTGTACGAAATGATTGGATTCACTAGATGTCGAGCCAACATATCCTCGCAGTCTTCATCTGCAAGGCAAAGTGAGAAGTTTCTCTCTCCTGATGTATTCATACCCCTTTGTCAGCAAGTTCTGCATTACAATTTAGCAGTGGTTTTGTACACTGCAGCTTTTCTTTAATAATTTTTCACCTGGTGAAGTGGAAGAGCACATTTAGTAACTTCTTCATCCACGCCTGCTACAATTCCTAAAAATTCTGTGGCGTAGCAATGTTCGAAGATATTCCTAAGTTCTTCTTTGTAGGCATCGAGAGTTATTCTTAACCTTTCATTTTTTTGCCTTTGGCTCACGTTCTATTCGCCCGCCCCGTTTTCGCTCGACGTACAGAAATGCTATCGCACTTGCTTACGTCTTAGTCGACAAAGACCGCTTGGCGTAAGGCATCTGTGTCCGCTTCATTTTCGGATTTTCAGGCGTGTGGTACCTTCGACTGCTGCCGATTATTGCACGAGCTCACCTGTGGCCCAGTCTGAGGGAAGCGCATGCCTTATGAACGAAGCGCTGGTTGGTCGAGCAGTGCGTGTCACATCTTTCACTTCTAGAGCAAAGCCCTTTCCCATGCCAAGCTCATGTGCTTTTGCTTGCAGACTCGTGTTGGAGTTGCACAGCTTTCCTTCGCAGAAATTGCTGAGTAATAGTTGCCTCAACATTCAACGTGTCTTTGTCGTGCATTTCTGGCAACGCTTTGTCCTGCACTTCAACCAATAGGTCTCCGCTAGCCATTTTAGTAACCTTATAGCCTGGTCCTAATGTTTCAGCAAGACACTTTGTAACAAAGAACGAAGAGAGTTCTGATAAACTTCTCTGTATCTGTGCTGTGTGTCACATGGAAACTAGGATAGTTTTGTCAAGGCTCGACGAAAAAAGCCTGGGCATTTCATCGGTGCATCCTCTTTTGGCGAGAGAACGATCAAGCAGTTTTAAGGAGATCAGAGAGATCAGGGAGCATTGAAGGTCATTAAAGTGTGATTATTTTTGGTGGCCACAACTGCCACCGACCACCTAGCTGTACATGGCCACGCTGTGACAAGTTATGGGAGCAAAGAAGCCAGCTGTAGATGGTCACACAACCTAATATATAACGCCCAAGGAAGTACATATTGTAGGCAATCATTAAGCACATCTGCTCTCTTTACACATATTCATCATCGTGAGTGGTCGTCATCTTCATCTGCTGTGGGGACCTGGTTTGTCTGAGTTCTGTGCCTTGGGCGTGGTCGCTTCATCGTGTCTTCCGGGCCTAATAAAGGTTGCCTTCACCGTTACATCACAAGTGGTGGAGTGTGCTCTACAATCTTCCGTCCTCTCCCAGCCCGATCTGCCTCCTGGAGCTCCGCTCAGGTCGTCGTTTGTGCCAGGTGTCCGGTAACATGCCTCAAGACGAGCCAACCGGCGCTTCTGCGTGTACCTCCACGGCCCCGGCTACCGCGGCCTATCCATCGTGGATTATCACCGCGCACCAGCGTGAGCCGCCTACGTTCGCCGGACGTCGAGGTGAAGATGTGGAGGATTGCTGGACCAGTTCAATCGAGCGAGTTCCACTAACAACTAGGATGATCCTACCAAGTTTCGCCGTGTTTCTTTCTATCGGACAGGCGTAGCAAAAACATGGTTTTTCAATCCCGAAACGGACATTGCAGACTGGACACGTTTCAAGCAAAAGCTTCGCCAAATTTTCGGCACCCCTGGGTAGCTCTCGCGAAGAAAACACTGGATGCTCGCAAGCAACAATGTGGTGAGTCTTACACATCCTACATAGAGGATGTGCTCGCTCTCTGTCACCGTTTCAACACGTCCATGTCTGAATCAGAGAGAGTTCGTCATCTATTGAAAGAGATCGGCACGGTCGCGTTCAATGCCTTGGTCATTCAAAACACGACTACAGTCGCTGACGTTGTTGCCACGTGCCAACGCCTAGAAGAACTTGAATCCCAACGGTTACCGCTGGACAGCGCTGAAAACACCACCACGACTGATGCCTCATTGCGTGCCATCATCCGGGCGATTATACGGGAAGAGCTGCAATTTTTCGGCCTCTCAATGACACCGAGTCCACCTCCGCCTTCCAACAGTGTTTTGCGCGACGTTATCAAAGTGGAGTTGGCATCCATGACCGGGCCAGCGTATGTACCCTCGAGTACCTCGACTCCAGCCGACGTACGCACAAGTCCTCGCTGGCTCACCACCCGTCGCACAACCGATGCCCGCACACTCGACGCCTGCCCGGCAGGCTTCGTTGACTCCGAGTGCGCCTAGCCAACCCTTTCACGCACCGTGGCGGCCACCTCGTCCAATCTGTTATTACTGCGGCTATCGGGGCCACATTGCACGCGTCTGTCGGAAGCGTCAGCAGGACGAATGTCGTGGATTCGACACCTATGGACGGGATGATGGGACAAACTGCTACGCTTTCTAACGTCGTCCTTTTGATCCGCCAATGCGTCGCTCAACGTCTCCAACTGCGACATCTGAGCCAACCAGTTCTTACCGCTCTACTAGACGCCGCTCACACTCACCCCTCCGCCGCTCCACGTCTTCATTACGACCTGTCTCGCAATTCACCAACCAACGCCCGGAAAACTAACGTCTGCAGCTTTTGGAGGAAAAGCTGCATCGAACGAAAAGACAGAAATTGCTCCAGTGCGTCCATATAATGCAATATCTGTTTTAATAGAAGGTGTGTACGTCGACGCTTTAATAGACACTGGTGCTTGTATATCTGTGATTGATCGTTCTTTGTGCTCACGTCTGCGAAAAGTCACCACCCCTTATGGTGGACCTACACTGCAAGCTGCTCAAGGGGACGCCATTATACCTGCCGCTATATGCACCTCTCGTGTTTTCATAGCTGGTCTTCTTCATTTTGTGCAATTTGCTGTGCTGAGTTCGTGTGCACACAAGCTTATATTAGGCTGGGATTTCCTGTCTACGGCGAACGCTTCCATCTGCTGTCGAGAAATTGTTGTTCATTTGATTGAAACTGACTATGCCCTGTATGCGGATGACAAGCCCGTTCACTTGCTCGCTGCTAAAGATACCGAGCTACCACCTGGTCATCAGCGGATAGTTGCCATAACTTCTAATGTGATTGACTCTGGTGACGTGTTTGTCCAACCATCTGCACACTGTCTCACAAGAGGTATAGCCCTTGCTTCCGGCCTAGCGCGGTTCCACAATGGCTCCGGACTTCTCTGCGCTACAAACCAGACTTATGAGAAAATTCTCTTTCCTAAAGGCACCACAATGGCTTGCGTTTCTGAATCGCAATCTTGCGTTTCTGTCTCTGTTGTCCCGCTTATGCCAGCTTGTTCTGACCTTCCTTCTATTGGACGTTCATCAAGCGTTTCTGTTCTTGCTGCGCCTATTAGTCCAGAACTAACCTCTTCACAGACAGATGAGTTGCTTGCCTTGCTACAAAAGCATAGGAGATTGTTTCATGCCCATTCCCCACCTCTGGGACAGACGTCCATTATTAGGCATCGTATCCAGAACGATGGCACTTCCATCGCACGCCGTCGACCATATCGTGTCTCTTCGTCCGAGCGTCAGATCATTGAACAAAATGTAGCCGATATGCTGCAACCGAACATTATACGTCCCTCCGCGAGTCCTTGGTCATCCCCTGTTGTTTTAGTAAGGAAAAAAGACGGCTCCGTGCGATTTTGCGTGGACTACAGAGCACCTAATAAGATTACCCACAAGGATGTTTACCCCGTGCCGCGCATAGACGATGCTTTGGATTCACTGCAAGGTGCTGAGTACTTCTCAAGCCTAGACCTTCGTTCAGGTTACTGGAAAATACCCATGCACGAGGATGACAAAGAAAAGACAGCGTTTTCAACACCAGATGGGCTGTACGAATTCAACGTCATGCCATTCGGCCTTTGTAATGCTCCAGCAATATTCGAGCGGATGATCGACAATGTTTTGCGAGGCTTGAAGTGGAAGACTTGCTTGTGCTATTTAGACGATATCGTTATTTTCTCGTCAACCTTCCCTCAGCCCTTGCAACGACTGGACGAAGTTCTTACGTGCCTTGCAAACGCAGGCCTTCAGCTGAACACCAAGAAGTGCCGTTTTGCGAGCAAGACGATTAAAGTGTTAGGCCACATCGTAAGCAAGGATTGTATAAGTCCCGATCCTGACAAGATTTCCGCTGTCCAACACTTCCCGCGTCCTGAAAAAGCCAAAGGCTTGCGCAGTTTCCTCGGCCTCGCTACTTATTTTCGCTAATTCATTCGAGACTTCGCCTAAATAGCTTCACCATTGCACAAGTTGCTCGGATCAGGCGTCGCCTTTGTGCGGTCTCCTGAATGTGAAGCGGCGTTTGCTCAACTGAAGTGTGCACTCACATCCGAACCAGTCCTCTGCCATTTCGACGAAACCGCGCCTACGCTCCTGCATACAAACGCTAGTGGTCGAGGCATTGGTGGAATTCTCCTACAGCGAGACAAATCTTCACGTGAGAAAGTCGTCGCATACGCGAGCCATGCACTGAACACCTGCCGAAAAGAATTATACCATCACCGAACAGGAATGCCTCGCGGTCGTATGGTCGATACAAATGTTTCGACCTTATCTCCACGGCCGCCACTTTGCTGTGGTTACGGACCATCACGCCTTGTGCTGGCTCTCAACAATCAAGAACTTGTCCGGCCGCCTTGGTCGCTGAATTCTTCGCTTACAAGAATACGACTTCACGATCACATACAAGTCGGGAAACAAGCATCAAGACGCCAACGCACTTTCGCGTTGCCCGCTGTCTTCGAAGCCACTTGACCAACCGGCCACTGCCGCACTCGAGAAGCTTTCGGGCGTCTCTTCCCTACATGTTTCGTCATTAGCTACTCTGGACCCAACTTCTCCAAGCGGTTTGTTCTTATCTCACCAACGTGCTGACCCTTACTGTCGCCGCATCATGGACCGTCTTGACGGGACTTGCCGGCCCCCTAACGCCCGTCTTCGCCGACAGCTGACGCAATTCAAGCTCAACAACCACGTCCTGTACCGTCCTATCTGCCACCCTGATGGTCAACGCTGGGTGCCCATTCTACCTCGCTCTCTTCGGGCTCAAGTCCTCAAAACATATCACGACAACATGTCTGCTGGACACATGGGCTTCCAGAAAACGTATGACCGCATAATATGTCACTACTACTGGCCGGGCTTGTCCACCTGTGTCGCGAAGTACGTTGCCTCATGCGCCCTTTGTCAGCGTCGCAAGCTACCTACATCGACTCGAAGTGGACAATTACAACCGCTCCCGTGTCCCCTGCAACCATTCGATGTAGTTGGCATTGACCTGTATGGTCCGCTTCCTCTGACTGTCACGGGCAATCGATGGATATTTACAGCTGTTGACCACCTGACCCGCTACGCCGAAACAGCTCCCGTGCCTTCTGCATCAGTTTCAGAAGTGGTCGACTTCATCCTTCGAGCAATAATCCTTCGACACGGAGCTCCTCGTGTAATTCTGAGTGACCGTGGAAGAGTATTTCTTTCAGAACTCGTTGAAGAAGTGCTCAAGGCATCCGGAACTACACACAAAACAAGCTCCAGTTACCATCCTCAGACGAACCGCCTGATTTAGCACTTTGATCGTACACTGTCAGATATGATAGCGATGTATATCGAACCCGACCACAGAAACTGGGACACCATTTTGCCATTTGTCACTTTTGCGTATAATACCTATGTACAGCGCACAACCAGTTACTCGCCGTTCTACCTCGTCCACGGTCGCTTCCTTTCTTCTTTCCTCGGTGTTTCGTTCTTCTCTGCGCCTGTCAAGCCATGTTCATCTTCAAGTGAAGAATAGGTGTCTCGTCTACTTCATTGCCGCCAGCTGGCTCGCGTCAACGCTGAAGCCAAGCAACAGGATCGCAAGCTTGAATATGATGCCTCTCATCGTGCCGTGTCTTTCAGCCCTGGCGACGAAGTCCTCCTTTTTACACCCATTCGCACTCCCGGACTGTGCGAGAAGTTTCACTTACGTTTTATTGGCCCCTACACTGTCTTGGAGCAAACGTCTCCTGTGAATTATCGCGTGGCACCCGTTCTTCTTCCAACGGACTGCCGCTACACGGCAGCAGAAATCGTCCACGTATCCCGCATGAAGCCTTTTATACGGCGTTCATCTTCACTTTAAACTGCGGCCAAGAACTGCGGTCAGGATGACCGCTTTCACGTGGGGGGGGGGAGTTAGTGTAGGCATTCATTCAGCACATCTGCTCTCTTTACACATATTCATCATCGTGAGTGGTCGTCATCTTCATCTGCTGTGGGGACTTGGCTTGTGTGAGTTCTGTGCCTTGGGCGTGGTCGCCTCATCGTGTCTTCCGGGCCTAATAAAGGCTGCCTTCACCGTTACATCACAATATACAAGTTTTAACCCTTGCAACCAGGAAAAACAGCAAAAGAGTGGATACTTGGGCTGTAGTATTGCATTTCTGAAAGAAATATACTTTCTTAGTGTGCAGGGAACCTTTCAGAAGAGCAATGCGCACACTTACAACCAATTTTATTGCCCAGATGGTGGAAATATATATACAGTCAAGAGGACGAGAAGATCACACACAGAAGAAAGGAGAAATGATGGCGCATGAGCCAGACCACCTTATTCTCAGTCTTGAAATGACAGCTTATCTGAAAAGATACTTGTATTCAGTATTGAACAGATTGATGGACAGCGCACTTACAAACTCAGCTCCTGCTTTGCGGACCAAAAAAGCTTCATATATTCCGTGTATCTTCTTGTCCTTATATCTTGCCATCCATCAAACTTCGGGGTGCACCCACTGTTCGCACAGTGACTTGCCAAGTGGCTACCCACTGATCCGCGCATCAGATTTGCGTGCTCCCTATGGTGATCGTTCAGACAGCGCCCCGACTGACCAATGTAATATCCACCACATGATAAATAAATCAGATACACAACGCCTATAATACATTTTACAAACATCTTTGCGTTCTTCTTATTACACCCGACAGTTAAAGATCCTTCGGGGTTAACTCTTTTACAAAGTGAGCTCAGCTTGTTTTTTGCTATGAAGACAACCTTTACCGCAGTTTTTTCAACGATTCTTTTTAAGCAGCGTGAAACTCCATGCACATAAGAAATGGTAGACACTTTTGGCTATGGCTCGTCCTGAGATACCTGCCGTGAATTCTTGCCCTGCTTCAATGCATTCAAACGTGATTCTGCTTTGAACGAGAGCAGGTTATCGGGATAGCTTGCTTTTTTAAGCCAGAACTGCTCTGCACCTGGCGATGACAAGACCTTGACAATGATGCCATCATACGGGGTTTGGCGATTCCTTACTTAAAAATCTTGAAGTGTGCTGAACTAAAGGGTAACAGGGCTTTCTTTGAGCGAGGAGCGTATTGCCAACACACTTGTTTTGGTGGAAACATAAGCTCTAGGTTTAAAACTCAGTCTGTTATTGTCAGGGGAACAGCGTCGTCAGCTAAAGATTAGTCATGTTCTCAGAAAAAATGCTAAAAATCTCGGCGGCTTGCTACCTTGTGTTTACTGTTCTGCAATATGAAAGACTAAATATTCATCACCGTAGCGGAATACCTTAACGGTAAGCGTCTCATCAAGCCTCCCTTGTACGCGTTTGTCATAACGAGCTAATAAAATGTCACTGCGAAGGGGAGCCAAACATCACCCAATACACGCGCCCTGTCTTTGAATGTACCATTTGTCGTTTCTCGTGACCGACGGGCACTGTCTGAATGGTCGCCTTAGAAACCACGCTAATCTTATGCGCGTATCAGTATGTAGCCACTTGGCAAGTCACTGTGCGATCTTTGGGTGCACCCCGAAGTTTGATTAATGCCAAGTAATGGCAAGATAAAAAGACGAGAGGACACATGAAATATATTGCCACCTAGAGTTGTGAGCCGGCAAGCCCTAGCGAGCCAAAGAGGGCAAAGAGAACGAAGAATAAGTGTGGTTAGCGCCTCGTTCTGAAGATACACGCTCGTGTCTTTCTGCTCCGCTGTTCCTGTCTTGTCTCTACGGCTCTTCGTGCGTGACAAACTGGTGGACGTGCTGGGTAATCTATGCACCGTACCCCTCCACATAGCAGGAACACAAGCGTCGTACCGGTAGTCACACCTGTGCATCGCGCCAGCAGAAGAATCCGAGGGCTATCCCCTGAGTTTGGACTGCTCGCAAATAACATGGCAGCTCCGACCAGCCCTACCGACATCAACCCAACCGGTACGAACGGCACAACGCCGCTTCATTGCACCTTACTCACACCGCGAACGCCAAATCCCTTTCATGGCACTGCACTTGAGGATGTAGAAGATTGGCTTGTTCATTACGAGTTTGTTGCCGTGCACAACCAGTGGGACGACGCAGACAAACTGCGGCACGTCTATTTCAGTCTTTTGGACGGCGCACATGTCTGGTATGAAAACCGGGCAGGTAATCTCACATAATGGGAAGACTTCAAACGCCGACTTCTTGGGACATATGCCAGCCCTGACCGTCGGGAGAGAGCTGAGCGCGATCTGCAGTCCCGAATACAATTGCCGAACGAAGGGTTCGCGATGTATGTCGAAGAAATGACGCGCCTTTTCCACCGAGCTGACCCCGGCATGCCAGAAGAAAAGAAGGTACGGTGCCTCATGCTCGGGGTGAAAGAGCAGCTTTTCGGTGGGCTTGTACGCAGTCTACCCAAGACTGTGTCAGAATTTCTCACGGAAGCCGTCACCATAGAAAGCACTCTTAGGCACCGGGCCCCGTCATACGAACGCTTCAACTACGGACTACTTAGGAGCTTTCGGTGGCCAAATTGATTTCTTCCGAGAGATCATACGTTTAGTCATCCGCGAAGAACTCCAGAAGCTGTCAGTGCCCTCGCAGCCCACTACCTCCTCATTGTCCAGCGTTGTCCGAGATGAAGTCCAGCATGCTTTAAGAGAACCGCCTTGCATGCGGGATTATCAACCACCCGGTGACTTTCCCCGCATGTCGTATGCTCAAGCTTTGCAGCAACCTGTTACACCTGCAATTTTGCATCCCACCGTGGCCCCAGCCATGCTGCAGACGGTCCAAGCGGCGCCATATTACAGCGCACCTCGTCTGATCTCGCGGAAGTCAGACGTCTGGCGTGCGCCAGATCAACGTCCTCTCTGCTTCCAATGTGGTGAAGCTGGGCACCTGTACCGACAGTGTCCTTACCGACAACTTGGAATACGCGGATTTGCGACGAACTCACCACCACCGAGGTTCGGTCAGCGGCCCCCGGAAATTGAAGAGTATGTGGCTCAACAGCGCGGAACTTCGTCATTCTTGCGCCAGTCACGCTCCCCGTCACCGCGGCGATTTTCTTCTAACCGCCGCACCTATTCGAGCGTGGCGCAGGGTCGGTCACCCAGTTCACGCCGAGAAAACTAACCACAGCGACCTTCGGGGGCGAGGCCACTCCTACTGGACAAGGTCAAGGCATTCTACCGACGCTTCCGCAAACTGATGATTCTCCGACGACGACGACACCAGCTGGTTCCGCAAAGATTTCATTAGACCTTCCAGTGCTGTTCGACGGTCGCAAAGTCAGTGCTTTAGTTGACATGGGTGCGGATTTTTCTATAATAAGTGAAAAACAGGTTGCTTTCCTAAAGAAAGTGACGATGCCTTGGAACCTGAGGCCAATTCGTACTACTGGCGGGCACATCGTCATGGCACTCGGCGTTTGCACAGCACGAATACAGATTCGTGGTTCTACCTTCATTGTTAGCCTGAGCATGTTCTGTCAGTGTTCTCGAGACCTGATATTTCGCATGGACTTCCTGAGGGAGCACGGTGCTATCATCGACATTCGACAACGCCTCGTCACGTTCTCGACAAAAAGCGCCACACCAGAGCATAATCCCAGCCATGATTGAGTATTTCTGCGGGTAATTGACGATGCTGTGACAATACCACCGCGCTCAAGTGTTATGGTTCAAGTGGCGTGTAACAAATTAGCACACAGTGAAATGGTGGCGGAGAGCAATCGATCCCTACTCTTTTCCCAAGGTCTCTGCGTAGCACGAAATCTAGTTGAACTACAGGCTGGCCACTGTGAGGTACTTGTTACGAACTTCAGCTACGAGCGCCGACACCTTTTCCCTGGTACTGTCATCGCCTATGCCTACCCAGTAACCAATGTGACTGCGTGTTTTGCTTCCGAGGCAACCGATACTGCCAAAGCACCTCTCCGGGGCGTCGATATGAATCCAACGCTTTAGGACGAAAACAAACGAAGGCTTAATGACCTGTTGATATAATTCCACGCCTGTTTTGCACGCTCATCGAGAATCCGTCAAACATCGATTACCAAGCACCGTATTACCACCTACGGTGACGCGCACCCTATACGGCAGCAGCCTTACCGCGTTCCACCAACCGAGCGACGCGCGATTCAAAAGCAAGTGAAGGAAATGCTTCAAGATGGTGTAATGCAGCCATCAAGCAGCCCTTGGTCATCGCCAGTGGTCCTTGTAAAGAAGAAGGATGGTACACTTTGCTTTTGTGTCGAATATAGGAAGCAGAATAACGTCACAAAGAAAGACGTGTACCCGTTGCCTCGAGTGGACGATTCTCTTGACAGGCTGAGGCGAGCAAAGTACTTTTCCGCAATCGACCTCAAAAGTGGTTATTGGCAAATTGAAGTCGATGAACGTGACAACGAAAAAACGGCTTTTGTAACTCCTGACGGCCTGAATGAATTCCGAGTGCTCCCATTCGGCTTCTGTTCCGCTCCGGCCGCATTCCAACGAATGATAGACAGCGTTCTCACTGACCTCAAGTGGAAAAGTTGCCTCGTCTATCTAGATGATGTCGTTGTCTTTTCAGAAACGTTTGACGAGCACCTTCGTCGCCTTTAGAGTGTTTTTGAAGCCGTACGATCCGCTGACCTTACCCTCAGGTCTGAGAAGTGCCATTTCGGCTACAATGAACTGAAGTTCTTGGGTCACGTTGTGAGCGCTGCAGGCGTTCGGCCCGATCCTGAGAAGACTGCCGCTGTGGCCGCTTTTCCAGCTTCGACAGACAAAAAAGTCTTCGGCAATTTCTAGGGCACTGCGCCTACTATCGCCGCTTTATTGAAAACTTCTCTAAGGTTGCGGAGCCTCTCATTAGACTTACGCGTGACGACACCCCATTTCAGTGGACTGACGAACAAGTGACTGCCTTTGCGGAACTGCAACATCGATTGTAATCCCCTCCTGTACTCGGTCATTTCGATGAGGACGCTGACACAGAGGTGCGCACTGGCGCAAGCAACATTGGTCTCGGAGCTATCCTGGTGCAAACACAAGATGGGATTGAACGTGTGATTGCCTACGCAAGCCGCACTCTATCACGTGCCGAAACCAACTATTCAACGTCAGAGAAGGAATGTCTCGCAGTAATATGGGCAATTACAAAGTTCAGGCCTTATCTCTATGGGCGCCCATTCAAAGTTGTGACTGATCACCACGCTTTATCTTGGTTGATTAACCTCCGAGACCCCTCTGGGTGATTAGCACGGTGGAGTCTGCGACTTCAGCAGTTCGATGTCACCATCATATACAAGTCGGGTAGAAAGCATGAAGACAGTGACACTCTATCAAAAGCACCGCTGGAATCCCACCATACTGCTGTAGAAGACGACACCGCCTTCCTGGGGACTCTCAGTGGCGCGGACCTTCTCAGTAAGCAACGAGTGGACCCCGAGTTAAGGCCCATCATCGATCATTTAGAAGGCAGCACCGCGTCTGTTCCTCGTCTACTTTCCCGTACGTTGCCGTCATTTTGCTTACGACACGACATATTATACAAGAAAAACACCGGTGTTGGCAGCAGATCTTATCTTCTAGTCGTCCCTCAAGAACTTTGTGAAGACATCCTATTAGCCTGCCACAATGAGCCGACATCCGGCCATCTGGGATACTCACGAACGCTCGACCGGGTTCGACAGCTATATTTCTGGCCAAAACTCGCAGCTTGTGTCAAACGCTACGTGAATAGAAGCCGCGAATGTCAGCGTCGCAAGTCACCATTTAAAGCCTGCAGGCCTCTTACAACCCATCGATCCACCGCGTACGCCGTTTGACCAAGTTGGGACGGACCTCCTTGGACCGTTTCCTTTGTCTCACTCCGGAAACAAGTGGATCATCGTCGCAACTGATTACTTGACGCGTTACGCTGAAACGAAGCCATTGCCGCACGGTACAGCATCTGAATTCGCCCAGTTTTTCATGCACCACACTGTGCTTCGTCACGGTGCCCCGTCATTCATCTTCACTGACCGAGAGACAGCTTTTACGGCGAAACTGTTGGACGACATCTTCAAGCTCAGTTACACGAACCACCGTAAGACAACCGCATACCACCCCCAGAGTAACGGCTTAACAGAAAGGCTGAACAAAACGCTGGTGGACATAATTTCTATGTACGTGGATGTGCAGCATAAAATATGGGATGAAATCCTGCCATATGTAACGTTTGCGTACAACATCGCAACCCAGGAAACGACAAGGTTCGCACCATTCCGCCTCGTTTACGGTCGAGACGTGCAAACCATGCTAGACGCTATGATCCAATGTGACATCGACCAGCAAGAGCTACTAACTGCTGATGTCGATGATTACATTCGGCGTGCAGAGGAAGCACGTCAATTAGCTCGCGTGCCCATAAGATCGCAGCAATGTGAAGACGCCCGAAGGTACAATATCCACGATCGACAAGTCTCCTATCAACCTGGCGACAAAGTGTGGGTTTTGACTCCTGTTAGACGGCGAGGTCTCAGCGAAAAACTCCTGAGCAAGTACTTCGGACCCGGCGGTTGAACGAGGTCAATTACGAAGTTATTCCAGACGGAGGCTTGGCAACGACCCAACGCCACTCACCACGAACAGAGATTGTGCATGTCGTCCGCCTAAAACCTTATGTTACGCGGTGATACTCGCCCTATTGTGCCCGGGCAGCAAACATTTCCTGTTTTTTTGACATTTTTCGTTAGGTCTCGAACGAACTGTGAACTCAGATAACGATTTTTTCTCTTATGACCAACCTCAGACAATTTTTTTGCACCTGCATATGCCCTGTGAACTATAGGTACCGTTTCTCTCTCTTTTTTTACCTTATCGGCCCTGCCGTCCCCTTGTGTATGAGCCTCGAGTTGATGCTCTAATGGGAGGGGGAATAATGCCACCTAAAGTTGTGAGCCGGCAAGCCCTAGCGAGCCAAAAAGGGCAAAGAGAACGAAAAAGAAGTGTGGTTTGCGCCTCGTTCTGAAGATATAGGCCGCTGTGATAGCTCAGTGGTTAGAGCATCGAACGCGTTATTCGTTCTGAAGATACACACTCGTGTCTTTCTGCCCCGCTGTTCCTGTCTTGTCTCTACGGCTCTTCGTGCGTGACAATATGAAGCTTTTTCGATCCGCAATGCAGTAGCTGAGTGTGTAAGTGCACCGTCCGTCAATCTGTTGGATAATGAGTATAGGTATCTTTTCAGTTAAGTTGTCATTTCAAGATTGGAATAAGGTGGTCTGGTGCATGCGCCATGATTTGTCCTTTCTTCTTTGTGTGATCTCTTCGCCCTCTTTACTGTATATAAATTCCCGCCATCTGTGCAGTAGAAGTGGTTATAATTTTGCGCTCTGTCCTATCTCTCTGATCTTCCTTCCTTCTGAGATGGTTTCTGCGCACCAAGAAACTATATTTCCTTGAAAGATGTAACACCAACCAGCCCAAGCGGCCACCGTTTAACAGTATATTTCAAGTACAATGAGCTTTTTCCCCTTGTCAGCCTGTTCGAGACAGGCGTGCATGAGTTCGATTGTTGGTGCAATGTGCAAAGCCAGGCTTTATGGCATTTCGGTGAAGAATGTCTACCTACCACTCGAAGTTTCACGCCTGTTTGGTGTACTGGAACCTTCCTGGGGCCACAAGAAAAGGATGCGCAAAACACTAAAATAAAGAGGCTTGGAGACAGGTGAGTTTCTCGCCCAATGGTCTTCTTGTCATTAAGCAGAAGCATGGACCCTTCAAGAAAGCGAAGGAGATGTTCCGGCGGGATCTGCGGGAAGCCTCGCAAACGGCAGAGTTTCTGTGGCATTCTATGGTGATTAGGCTACCAAAGAAAAAAGTGAAATCACCCATTTCGGGGCAGAAACTGGTTGTTCTTGGCAACGAAAGGATTCCGAACAACGTGGAGTGCCTTCTGGAACTCAAACCAAAATACTGTGTCCATCTAATGCTTGATAAGACTGAATTCGTCAGTCTCGTCAGGCAAGCTTTGGGAAGAACAAAAGCTGATGAATTGTAGAGCTGCATCCGACAGGAAGTCAAGTGTCTGTTCAAGGAACCCATGAGAGAAGCAACTTCAAAAATTTGAGATGTCGTGTGTGCTCTAAAAAAAACATCTTGGCACTACAGTCTGACATGGCAGGAGGATTAGTCCTAATTCCCAAGCCCCTCTATGAAGAAAAAGTGGTAGCAGCCTTATCAGGGAACTTCAGAAAACTGCCGAAAGTAGCTCCGGCAAAAGCAAAGCGAGATACTGAGCGAAATAGCGAGGCTCCCTAGACTGACCCTGCCGGTGAGTACGTGCAAAGGTACAAGACTTTCTGTTTTCTTCACGACCAATACCCACAAAAAATTGTGTCCTTTTCGAGTCATCGTATTGGAGCGTGTCTCTTGGCAAAACCTTGTTGAAAGATATTTACAAATGCATAACTGCCCTGACCAGTGAAGATCCGTTCATCGTAAAAAAAAAAACCAATACGTCTCCGACTTTCTACGTGATAGGTGTTCCAAGAGTGCTGGTGCTTTTTTCCGTGGATGTTAAGAACCTATTTCATTCTCTACCTCAGGACATTCTCTGCGAGGATGTGAAAGAGTGCATCCAGTGCTATGGTGAGAATGTTTTTACAACTTTTGTGGAAATGACGTAGAAAGCTTCCTTGAACTTCCGAACTTCTATTTGCAGTCGACGTTCGTTACGAGAAACGACAAATGGTACATTCAAAGACAGGGCGTGTGTATTGAGTCATGTTGGGTCGTGTTTAGCTCCAGTCCTCAGTGACATTTTATTAGCTCTTTATAACAATCGAGGCTCGCTGAGACACATACCGTCAAAATATTCTGTACGTTGATGATTTTTTGTTCTTTTAAGTGCAGATAAGTGTGACACAAGGTAGCACATCGACAAAATTTTTAGCACTTTTTTGAGAACATGACTAATCTGCAGCTTACGATGGAGTTTCCTTTCAATAACAGATTTCGATTTTCAGACCTATAGCTAATGTTTTTGCCAGAACACGTGTGCTGGCAATACTCTCCCGCTCAAAGAAAGCCCTGTTACTCTTTAGTTCAGCACACTGTAAGCTTGTTAAGCGAAGAATTACCAAATCATGGATGAAGGCATCATTTTCAAGGTCTCGTCGTCCCCAAATTCAGAACAGTTTTGGCAACCAAGTTAACAGACTTAAAAAAGCAGGCTATCCAGATAACCTCCTCTCGTTCATAGCAGAATCACTTCTGGATGCATTGAAGCAGGGCAAAAATGCACGGTGTGCATCTCATGGACGAGCCAAAGCCGAAAGTGTCTGCCATTCTTTATGTGCACAAAGTTTCACACTGCTTAAAAAGAATCGTTGAGAAAACTGGGGTAACGGTTGTCTTCACGGCAAAAAACAAGCTAAGCTCGCTTTTTAAAGGAGTTAACTACGAAAAAATCTTAACTACGAAAAAAAGCGTTGGGTACAATATGAAGTACGCAAAGATGTTTGTAGAATGTATTACAGGCGTTGTGCATCTGATTTATTTATCATGTAGTCAATACTACATCCGTCAGACAAGGCACTGTCTGAACAATCGCCTTAGGGAGCACGCAAATCTGATGCAGGGATCAGTGTGTAGCCAATTGGCAAGTCACTGTGCGAACTGTGGGTGTACCCCGAAGTTTTATGAATGCCAAGTAATGGCAAGATGTGAGAACAATAGGGCACGTGAAACATGTGAAGCTTTCTTGATTCGCAAAGCAGGAGCTAAGTGTGTGGGTGCGCCGTCCGTCAATCTGTTCGATACTGAATACAAGTATCTTCTCAGAACAGTTGCCATTTCAAAACTGGAATAAGGTGGTCTGGCTCATGCGCCCTTATTTGTCCTTTCTTCTGTGTGTGATGTTCTCGTCCTCTTGACTGTATATATATTCCTGCCATCTGTGCAATAAAAATTGGTTATAAGTGTGCGCTCTGTCCTATCTCTCAGCTCTTTCTTCCTTCTGAAACGTTGCCTGCGCACTATGAAAGTATATTTGTTTCAAAAATGAAAGATAGAAGTAAACAGACGGCAGGATTAGACAGTAAAGATATAAAGTGTGAGCGAAAGACGATGATACATGGAGACAGAGAAAGGAAAAGGCAAGTGCGAATTTCCCCTGGGTTGGTCAGCCCTTGGATGCCGTCTTTGTTGAGCCAGGGCCTAAAGGGGTGTGTTGCCTCCACCGGAGGGACTTAACGGTCCAATCAGCCGACATTAGCTCAAGCCCCTGGATCCCCCTTTCCCCGGACACGGCTCAGCCACGCACGGCCAGGCGTGACAGGGAGTCGAAACACCCCCCCTTCTCATTAGCATGCGTCCGTGGTCTCGCTACGCACCTAACGGCTGCTTGCACATACGCCCCTTCGGAGAAGCACGCTAGCAAAGACACGATGGTCGCTTACTTCAAGGAAATTTTTGAAACCAGGAGCGCTTTTTCGTTCTGCGAATCTGCTAATCCGGCCAAAAAGACTGAGCTCCAAAACCGAGACCGTAGTTATAGAGCGAAGGACACGAGGTCTCTGTGCCATCGTTCGGTTCTTGCACTACAACTATCGTCATGTCATACGAACTAGCCCAAGCTGCCACACTTCCAAAACCAAGTTTCGACGTGAACCCGGCCATTCTTAAGTGCAGGCAAGACGGGCCTAAACCCTGCTTCTGTAAATCAACAATGTACTTTTATTCGCTGTCATTGAGAATTCGGCAGACCCAGTCGCCAAACATTATAACAGGCAAAAGTGCTAGACTACGTCGTCAGAGCCTGTACAGAATTTCGACGTGAGAGTATGGTGCTGTAAGGAAACAAGACGAAATTCTACGTGACATCATTTAGTCATCCAAGTCCATGGCTGCCTTCAGCGGTATTAGTGAAGAAAAAAGACGAAAATTACGTTTCTGCGTTGACTATCACCACCTGAACAAATTCACAAAGAAGGAATATTGTAATCACCCCAATGTGATGACATTAAATGAACAAACACAATAAAAAGGCAGCGCAAAAAACGGCAGGAAATAAACGAAGAGCCAGGGCAGAGTGCTGATTTACAACTAATCATTATTTAGCACTGAAAACAGATATATATCATGGCAGGCAAATAACACGTGTCTACCACAATATCACAAAATTCGCACGAACGTCACCATCACCGTGTCGCCACTCTATCTCACCGCGCACGTGTTCGACTCAAGATAAGAAATTAATCTTTTTCCAGAGAGGATTACAGACGTCCTATAAACGCATTGGTCTTTAAGGCGTTTAATTTCAGCCGCATCAATTATCTCCCTAGTTTTCCTTTCTTTGTGCCTGGCAAAGACCTTAGTGTCGCGAAACTGCGGTGTGCAGCCAAAATCCCTACAATGGGTGCCAAGGTGGCCGCTAATGTTGTTCTTCACGTTATACTCGTGCTCCTTGCATCTTGTGTTTACGCACCTTCCAGTTTGGCCCACGTATATGTTTCCACATGGCAGCTGGATCGAATACACATTTTTCGTGAATTGTATGTAGCTGAGTTTGTGATCGATTATGCAGAGCTGCGACATCCTTGCGGGTTTGTTTAATTGCACACAAATGTACAACAACTTTCTCGGTGCAGAGAACAGCACTCTGACGCTGGAATGCTTCCCTATCTTTTTCGAATTGTGCGCGATCCCGTGCATGTACGGTAATAAAGTATATTTTTTTTTTATTTTTGTTACAATCCAATAATGATTGCCGGTCCAAGGTGCACTTTAGCTTTTTTAGAATAGCTTCTGCGACAGAAACTAATAGATGTGGTGGATAACCTGCCGCCTTAAGGCATTCTAGCTGTTTACTGAAGCTCTCTGAAATGAAGTGGCGACAAGACTTCTTTAAGGCATACATAAATCACGTTGTGGCCGTAGATCTCTTCACCAATTAAGATTGGCAGGAATCAAAAGGTAGCAATGGCTTGCTGGCTCGTGGCTCATACTCCCAGCATATGTGATCTGTGTCAAACTTAACCTTTAGATCTAGCAACCTAATGATCCACCCCACTGGTAACTCATGCATCGAAACCAATGGTTGGATATACTTTTTAAAAGCGATTATTACTTCCAACATTACCGGTCGTAAGCCTGCTTCGTCCATGTGCAAATAACTAAAAAATCATCTACGTAGCGAAGAAGCTTAGTCAGCCTTGAAATCTTCATATGGTCCTGCACATGTCTATCTAGATGCGCTAAAAATCACTTAATATCGGTGCTAAACTAGAGCCAACGCAGACTCCGTTTGCGTGAATGTGAAGAGAGAGAGAGAATGGACTTTTATTAATAACAAATGCACCTTGAGCTTTCCTTGGGTGGGGCCCTCAGTCCAGAGCTCCATTGTCTTGCGTGACCCTGCGGGCCTGCTGGACCAGCTGCTGCTGTTCCTGCTGGCGTAAGCTGAGCAGAGCAGACTCCCAAGGCGAAGGGCTGAGGTTGGGAATGGGAGGAACGCCCTGTGGGGCAGAGCATTCGTGGAGTGGTACACTGTCGGTACGGATCCACAAAAGGGGCAGTAGGAGGGGTAGAGAGTCGAATGAAAGTGATTTAGCATATAAAGGCAAGGAAATGAATTTGTCTGTAGTTGCCACTAAGCGACAGCATCTGCACTGTTAAGTGAAGGATGAGGGGGAGTATAACGCCTCTGTAGGTAGTACTCCAGCGTAGCGTTGTAGTTTAGTGGTTCTGTCGATGCATCGCCTGGATAGGACAGCTCTTCCAACGGAGCCCGGCCGGTCAACTCTCGGGCAACCGCATGAACGCGTTCACTACCATGGAGGAAGGCGTGTCCAGGAGTCCAGACGATACGCACAGGACGTAATGCGGACGGTGAGACAGAAGAGATGATTTTGTATGTATGTGCAGCCACAAGTCCTTGAGCAAAAGCACGGCAAGTAGCTTGTGAATCTGTTACAATATTGACAGGGGAGTCATGTGACAGTGTCGTAGCGTGAACAATTGCCAAGGCAAGAGCGCCCTCCTCTGCCAGACCACTGTCTGCAGTGGGAAGTGTGGCAGACGCCACGAGGGCGTCTGTGTCGTTTGTCACGGCTAAACACATCGCTGATTTCTATGGGTAGTGTGCCGCATCAGTGTAAAGTACTTGTAAGTCTGTGGTACCATCACCAAAGACGCCCATGTGAACCTTGTCATTCCATGTTGCAAAATTCGAATACAGGTACATAGTTAAAAGCTCTAAAAACTTCGAACCCACAACCCTATGTTGTTCTAAAAGGCGGTTTCACCATGCTTATCTATACACTCTTCAATACACAGCATAAGTTGACTATGAGGCAAGGAATATTAAAATTTCTTTACGTCAGATGAGCATGGCATGTATTTTTGTCAATACCGGTCTCTAAAAACGCAATCACATCGTCAGATTTTCTTACACAAAAGGGATCATTTACTTCAATTTTTTAGCTTTTCTTGAAGAAACTAAGACACGTATTTCTGCCACGTATCATTTTTCGATATTATTTTCCTATTGGTGAGTCCACTTTATGTGTTTTGCAGTTAAAAACATATGCGGGCTTCCACCTTTGATTTTATCAATCAATTTCACCAAGGTCTCAAGATTTAGTTTTTACACAACTTTTTGGCTTTTGACATAACCTGCTGAACGGAAACATTCCGCTTAACGGTGAAAGCTGAAGATATCGCTTCCTCGGCTTTTGATTTGAACTTGCATTTTCTTAGAACTAGGAAGTCACCCTCTTTACCCGACGGTAACAAAGCCAAACAGTTATTTTTGGAAGGACACCGTATGTCGAATTCTAATGTAACTCTCCTTCTGTCCGCACTTCACAATCTCCTTCTGTCCGCACTTCACAATGACGTCTACACCTTCAGCCATGCACCTGCCAGCGTCCACCTTTGGAGCCAGGTCAGACACTTGGCTCACCAATGTTAGCAGTTCAGGTGCAATCTTTTCAGGTTGTATGGTGAACTTTGCTGCTCTGTTCAGAACTTTGCGAATGCCATCCCGAAGAGACACGTCCCAGAGAGTCTTGACACCGTCGAATTTTGCCCTTGTAACCTTAGGTTTGGAAGCACGAAGTTCGGATAAAGTTTGCATCCACATAAACTCAGCTGTTGAATCCTCCAGGCTCCTGAATTCTCTCCATTTTCCAATGGTTGGGGTTAAACATTTGGGCCATGAAGGCGCAGGAACAAGCAATCCTTGTAGAAGCTTGCTTGCCTGTTCTACTCAGTGCGTAAAATCTTATACATCTTTGTTTAATGTCTTTGCGAGGAGAAGAAGCCACCATGAAACATCAAAACTTCTGGGGGCAGCCACTTAATCCTTAGATAAAAAGACAGGGTGCATGCTTGACACACAGAGATGGCGAATAGGGTGATCAGGACATAAGGATCAACTTAGAAACAATTAAAAGAGCCCTGTGTACTAGAAATAAAACTTGCTAAGGTTAAAGCTTGGGCGAGTTGGTTAACATACATAATAAACACCTAGCGCAAAAACGGCAGGAAAGAAAGGAGAAACAGGACAGAACACTAACCTACATATAATCTTTATTTAGAAATGCAAACACACACATATATATAGGCGAGTAACACGTGTCTAGCACAATATAACAAATATCGCATGAACGTCATCGTCACCGTGTTTCCACTCTGTCTCGCCGCGCACGTGTTCATCTTAAGATAAGAAATAAATCTCTTTTTGAGAGAGGATTACAGACGCCCAACAAACGCATTGATATTTAGGGAGTACAATTTCAGCCGCTTCCATTATCTCCCTAGTTTTGTTTTCTTTGCGCCTGGAAAGTACCGTAGTGTCGCGAAACTGCGGTGTGCAGCCGCACACTCTACAATCCCTACAGTTTCGTGACTCTCAGGACATTGCCAGGCACAAAAAAGGAAAACTAGGGAGACAATGGAAGCGGTCGAAATCACCGAAATGACAGCTGTGCCATGGTGGATGTAGGGATTGTATAGTGCGCAGCCGCACACTCTACAATCCCGACAGTTTAGCGACAATAAAGTCCTTGCCAGGCACAAAGAAAGAAAAACCAGGGAGACAATGGAAGCGGCCGAAATTGCCGAAATGACAGCTCTTCCATGGTGGACCCCATGGAGCCTACTTCGAGTAACCTGGAACTATCGTCAACGATCAGGCTGCAATCGCGCCCTTTCAGTTGAAATAGATCGATGCCAAGGTGCTGCCATGGCCTGTCAGGTGTAGGCTTTGGCAACATAGGCTGGGATCGCTGAACTCTAGTCTCAGCGCATACAGCCCACTGCGACACCATGTGTTCGACATGCATGTTACTGTTAGGCCACTAAACAGTCTCCCTGGCCCGTTCTTTTAAGCAGCGCACTCCCTGATTCTCTTCATGTAATCGGGCGAGAATATCCTGGAGCAACGCTGATGGAATCACAAGTCGCGATTCCAGCATAAGGATGACGTCTTATACGCTCATTCTGTCCCTCTACTTCCAAAATGGAATGACCTGCAGATGCACCTTGGTTTTTGTTTTTTCGGGCCATAATTTCGTGCAGTGAAGTCATGGCCACAGAGCAATCGCCATCTTGACCTTGATGCGTGCGTACATCCTCCAGGCTTCTTGCTACAAGAAGTGGCAGTCTTTTTAACACTTCGCTAATGAATAGCTCCAATGTCTCTATTATAGGGCTAGCTATTTCTTTAGAGGGCGCTCGTGACAAAGCTTCTGCCGCAGCCAAGTGCTTCCCATATTTCACCACATACTGATAGCGCATCAGTCTTATCCCTATTCGTTGTATGCGAGGAGGCACGAGCTCTAGGTCCTTGTTACCCAGGAGTGTTACCAAAGGAAGATGGTCTGCCTCTATTTTGAAGGTGAGGCCGCAAAGAAAGTGATCGTATTGTGAAACAGCCTAAGTCACAGCTAGACTCTCCTTCTCTGTCTGGCTATAGCACGCTTTTGTCCAAGTAAGCACTCTTGAAACGTACGCAATGGCCCATCGAGTACCTTCAGGCTGGTCCTGTAGGAATACCTCTCCCAGGCCGTAGGAACAGGCATCCGCGAATACTGCTGTGTGATAGCAAGAATAGTCTTTTGCTCAGCAACAAATTCAATCGTGAGAAGGCAGCACTAACTGGGACCACAAGTCAAGGTAGTGTTCTTGTTCAAAAGCGAACTAATGGGCTCCGCAATATCGGATAAGTGAAGTATGAAGTGTATGACGTGGTTGGTCATTTTAAGTAAGCGTTGTACTTCACTGACGTCGGTAGGCGGTGGCCGCTTCTTGGCAACCTCCACCTTCTCTGAGTCTGGTGAAATCCCGTCTTCTCCAAACACTACACCTAGGAACTTCACTTAGGTGACCAGAAATGTGCACTACTCGTTGAGAGTGCACGCTCTTCTTCCAAGCGGGCCAGGACAGCATTCAGGCACTTGTTGCGCTCTCAACAATCTATGCCAAAGATTAGAATGTCCTCAATAATGTTGACAACTCTAGGCAAGCGCTCAAGGATTCTTGACATTAACTGTTGGAAGTACTCAGGTGCCATGGCAATACCAAAAGGGAGTCTCTTATAACAAGACCTACTCAACGGCGTGATGAAAGTTGTGAGTTCTTGGCTGTCAGCACTGAGCTTTACCTGATGCTGCTAGAATGCCCAATAACTTGGAGAACACCCGTGCGCCATCGAATTGACCTAGAATCTGTTCCACCATTGGTTATACAAAGCACAGCCTTTTAATTACTGAATTAAGCTTCGTCCGGTCAACACAAATCCTGCAGTAGCCAGATGACTTGCGCACGACTACGAATTCAAAGCACCACTCTGTTGGCGTCTCTACCTTCCGTAGGACATCCTGCGACTGCAATTCATCCAGCTTTCTTTTGACATTGTCGTTTAAAAGAATTAGAATCTGCCGGAGGGCACTCAGCGACAATGGACGGGCGCCGGGTTTAAGGCGTATGCAGTATTCAGCTTGCCGAAGTTTCCCCAGTTATCGGAAAATTCTTGCTTTGAGAGGAAAACGCACTCGGCAGAATCCACGAACTGAACAACCCTAAGGGCTTCAATAGCAGGCAGCCCAAGTAGGTGTGTACGCTGACAGTCAGCCATGTACAAGATCTGCACTGGGGATCTGTCGCCCCGCTGTAAGTTGCTTTGAAGGTACCGAGAACTTGAAGAGTCTGTTCACCAGGACATAACGCTTTCCCTTCGACGGAATGTCACACCCACGGTCCACCTGAGAAACACGGCGAGACCACCGACACTTCTGCGCCAGAGTCTATTTTCAACTCGGACGGTGCCGTTAGGGCCCTTACACGCGCTAGCCGCACACTCGCTCCGCACGTGGCGGGACCCCTGCCACCCGCAAGCGGACAATGAAATGGCGGCCCCGCACCCAAATGCAACGCAAGCGCTAGCCGCATGAGCGGCTCTGATGCGCACTCTGGTTGGACGATGTGACGCTGTTGAGGCTGGTAACCATTTGGCGGAGGTTCAGTTTTCGAGGTCGGCAACCATCATCAACAGCAGACGACGCTGACAAGTTCTTGAATGCGTTGGTTCAAGCCGCCGCGTTTATTAAGAAATTGAGGCTGTTATATTTTCACAACGGGTTTTTCGGCCGCAAGCGTTGCGTCGCCGTAGTCCTCTGTGTTCGAGGCTAATTACGCGCTTTCTTTTTGTTGTTGTCGTCGTCGTTACCGCACACAGGTCGTATCCCCCGATTTGCATTAGGCGCGACGGCGATCTTTTACAGCTAGCAGGAATGCGGGCGCCAATACGCACAAACGCTTTGTATTACAATGAAGGAAAGACCTACAGAGGCAGCGGCATTGCACGCAGCGATACCGTGATGCTATCTACAAATAGCCGAAGGAATTGACTGGTCAGTAATGTTTATGATTGGGCGCTGGTGTATATTGTTGTGCACGGCTTGCTACGCACTCTTTACTTTGCTCTATACAAGTTCGCGTTTGCTCTATGACATGTCACAATGAGCTCGACAATAATTGACATCATTGAAGTTTCAGCCTCATAGAAAATGTTTAGCATGTGTGATATATTCATTGAAGCTGGAAATATAGGTATGTGCATATCAAGTGCTCATGCATCATATGAGAGGTGCTATAGCTTGTTTTTAAAAGAATCCGAGTATGAAGCGTAATGTGTGTTTATATTGATACGTGTATGGAACTGTCGCACCAACACAACTGAATTGGCACCCAAATGAAGAAGACGACAACGTGGTTGTAGTGGGTTGGACTCTGAAGTTTCTCCCGTTGGCCTGCTTGACTGGGCGCTCTCGAAGCCGTTAGCAAGACCAGCTCTCGGTGAATAAATCTTTCCCGTAACATCTTTTGGTGGAAGGTGCTGGGTCTTCACACAACCCGGTTCTGGAACTCCGCAGTGGACGCCAGCTTTGTCCAGCCGCGATGCCTGAAACTGGCACTCAGGCCTCGCCATCCGTGCCGGCTCCATCACCTGTGATTCCCCCCCATCTTCTCGACCCTGGCACGTTTTCCGGGACGGACAGCACGGACGTCGAAGAATGGCTCGCATTATTCGAGCGCGTCAGCAAGCACTACAGGTGGGACGAAACGCTTATGCTGGCAAATATTCTATTCTATCTACGTGGTACGGCACGCGCCTGGTATGAGACGCATGAAGAGGAATTAACCAGCTGGGACACATGCAAGCAAAAGCTTCGCGATTTGTTCGGTCGGTCAGTTGCTCGTCAGATGGCAGCCAGGCAGGAACTCGCGTCGCGTGTTCAATCGTCGACGGAGTCGTACGTCACGTACATCCAAGACGTACTGGCACTGTGCCGGAAGACGGACAAAAACATGTCCGAGGCGGACAAGATTAGCAACGTGTTGAAAGGCATTGCTGATGATGCTTTCAACATACTAATGTGCAAGAACTGCACCACTGTCGACTCCAACATATCTGAATGCCGGAGATTTGAGCAAGCTAAAAGCAGGCGAATCACCCACCGAATCGCGAGACTACCGAACACTGCTGCGACTTCGTCTTGCGAGAATTCTGCAGCGCCCCGTTCACTTGCCCCTCCTGCCAATATCGCAAGGATTGTTCGCCAGGAGCTGGAAGCCATGGCACCCGCTTCCTATCAGCCCCCTGCGCAAGACAACAGGGCAACAGTCTCGCTTATTCAAGCCGTCGTACGTCAGGAGTTTGCTAACCTGGGCGTCCAGGTTCCCCAGCCCGCCAGACTTATGCCGCAGCCCATGAGCACTCCCGTCCACAACGCTGACCACCACTCTCCTCCACTTGTCGCTGCGGCAGCTTCGACTCCTCGGTTTCCACCACGCTACCGAAATCCATCTGAGTGGCGCACGCATGATGATCGACCAATCTGCTTTTCTTGCTCTCGAGTTGGGCACATCTCCCGCCATTGCCGCAACAGGTCGTATTTCCGGCCAAGCTTTCGTAATGTAGATCGCCGTCAAGACCGCGGACACTATTCGCAACCCGGTTTTCCGGATGACCATATTCTGGACCCTTCAGCTCGCCGTTCATTTCCACGCTCCGAACCATCCTACGCTGACGTCGTCGCCCAGAGAAACTGGTCTAGCCGCTCGCCGTCACCTCAGGGTCGGCCGTCACGCTCCCCTCAACGCCGCCACTCTCCGTCACCGGCTTATTCTGCCCATTCCCCGGGAAACTGACGAGCGCAGCTCCTGGAGGCGGCGCTGCGTTAACGACTCGGAACGAAAACCCTCAACCGGCTACAAATTCAAGACGCAATTTACTTCGGGTTTTCGTTGATGGCCACGCCGTTACAGCTCTAATTGACACTGGTGCCCAAGTATCTGTTATGAGTTCTACACTTCGATCTCGCCTGAAAAAGGTTCTCACACCAGCTATGTTCTCTACTGTTCGAGTTGCCAACGGAAGTCGAACATCGGTGCTTGGTATGTGCACTGCCCGCGTTACTGTTGCTGGCCACCACACTTCCGTTCTCTTCGCAGTCCTCGATGCTTGCCCACACGACGTCATCCTTGGAATTGACTTCTTAACCGCCCACTCCGCCCTCATCGATTGTTCTACCGGTATTTTACGGCTCTAATTGCCTTTGTGCTCCGATTTCACTCCTACAAGTCGCACTCGGCTACAATCCGTGGAGTCTCTACGGCTACCGCCCCAGGCTGCTATGTACATTCCTCTGTCGCCCTTCCCGTCCGTTCCTGATGGAGACTATCTGGTAGCTCCCCTCATTGATTTGACTCTTACGCACCACATCGCACTACCACATACTATAGTGGTTGTTACTAACAACACGGTGCTACTTCCAGTCCTGAACTTTTCTACATCGACCCAAGTGCTTCCCCAAGGCATCACTTTAGCCGATCTTTCCACCCTTGATGAATGTTCGATTTGTTCTTTTACACCTGACACTAAGACCATGACGAAACCTGTCATCACGTCGCAAAATAAGGCGTTCCTCGACAAAATGATATCCAGTGACCTCTTACCTTCCCAAGTTGCGGCGCTCCGGGGTGTTCTATTTTCTTACCTGGATATCTTTGACGTTGACGACCGTCCCCTGGGCCGCACAACTGCCGTAACCCACCGCATCGACACCGGTGACGCCAGTCCACTTCACAAACGCCCTTATCGCGTGTCACGTGCTGAGCGCCAAGTAATACAGACGGAGGTCGAGAAAATGCTCAGTAAAGACGTCATTGAGCCGTCATCAAGTCCTTGGGCCTCCCCTGTGGTCTTAGTTAAAAAGAAGGACAACACCTGACGTTTTTGCGTCGACTATCGCCACCTGAATCGGATCACCAAGAAGGACGTTTATCCTTTACCTCGAATCAATGATGCGCTCGACTGCCTCTACGGCGCCAACTATTTCTCGTCCCTTGACCTTCGATCCGGATACTGGCAAATTTCGGTCGACGACCGCGACCGCGAGAAGACGGCATTCATCACACCCGATGGCCTTTACCAATTCAAGGTCATGCCTTTTGGTTTTTGCAATGCCCCGGCTACTTTTGAACGTATGATGGACTCTCTTCTTCGCGGTTTCAAATGGTCGACCTGCCTCTGCTATCTGGATGATGTAATAGTTTTCTCGCCCTCCTTCGAAAGCCACCTGTCTCGTCTCTCGGCAATTCTTGACGTTTTTCGTTGCGCTGGTCTCCAACTCAATTCGTCGAAATGCTCATTTGGACGTCGGCAGATTAAACTACTCGGCCACCTTGTTGACGCCACTGGTGTTCAACCCGACCCTGACAAAGTCCGTGCAGTCCGAGAATTCTCGGTTCCGCGTTCCACACAAGAAGTTCGCAGTTTTATTGGTCTCTGCTCATACTTCCGCCGCTTTGTCTTGAATTTCGCGGATATTGCCAGGCCCCTCACGGATCTCCTCAAAAAGAATGTGGCATTTTCTTGGGGAAGGGACCAAGAACATTCCTTCGCGTCACTAATTACGGCCCTCACATCACCACCTGTGTTGGCTCATTTCGATCCAGCGGCTCGAACAGAGCTTCGCACCGATGCAAGCGGCCATGGCATTGGTGCTATACTCGCTCAGATACAGAATGGCACCAACCGTGTGATAGCCTACGCTAGCCGTCTTTTGTCGCAAGCGGAACAAAATTATTCCATCACTGAGCGGGATTGCTTAGCCCTCGTTTGGGCTATTGCGAAATTCCGTCCGTACTTATACGGACGTCCGTTCGCAGTCATCACGGACCATCATGCGCTTTGCTGGCTGTCGACGCTTAAGGACCCTACAGGAAGACTCGGCCGATGGGCACTTCGATTACAGGAGTACACGTTCTCGGTTGTTAACAAATCTGGAAAGCTGCACAGCGATGCTGACTGCTTATCCCGGCACCCTGTTAATCCACCTAGCTCCACTGATTTGGAATCCGATGCCTGCGTTTTAGCCATCACTGACTTTCTGAACGAGGCTGACGAACAGCGCCAAGATCCATCGCTGCTCACCATCATTGACCGCCTTCAATCGCGTTATGCTGATCCTTCTCTTAGCAGATACCTGCTTCAAGACAACGTTTTGTACCGCCGCAACTTACACCCCGACGGCGCCGAACTTTTACTCGTCGTACCGCATCACCTGCGAAAGGATGTTCTGCGACAATTCCACGACGCTCCAACTTCTGGACATCTAGGAGTCTCCAGAACTTACGACCGCATTCGACGACGAGTATTCTGGAAGGGTCTGTACCGCTCTGTTCGCCGTTACGTCACATCTTGTGACCTCTGCCAGCGCCGAAAGAAGTCTACGACTCCCCCTGCCGGTCTACTTCAACCTATTGAAGTTCCAGCCGAGCCATTTTATCGAGTGGGGTTGGACTTGCTAGGCCCTTTTCCTACTTCTACAACTGAAAATAAATGGATTGCAGTGGCCACAGACTATGCCACTCGGTATGCAATCACTCGAGCGCTACCAACCAGCTGCGCAACCGACGTTGCCGACTTCCTGCTGTACGACATTATTCTCCAGCACGGTGCTCCGACTCACCAGCTCACAGACCGTGGTCGCTACTTTCTATCTCGTGTGGTTGATGATCTACTCCGATCTTGTGCTACCCGTCACAACTTCACCACATCTTACCACCCTCAGACTAACGGCCTTACGGAGCGACTAAACCGCACATTGACAGACATGCTTTCCATGTACGTATCTACCGACCACACCGATTGGGACATAGCTCTTCCGTTCGTAACCTTCGCCTATAACTCGTCGCGTCATGAAACAGCGGGCTACTCCCCTTTTTATCTACTCTACGGACGTCATCCCTTACTGCCCTTCGACACATTGCTTTCGTCAGATCACCCATCCTCCACCTCGTACGCTCAGGATGCAATCACCCGTGCCCTCACGGCACGTGCGGTAGCGCGTGCTCGGTTATCGTTGTCGCAGACGGCACAGAAGTCTCTTTATGACCGTCGACATAGAGATGCCGTTTTTTTCTGCGGGATCTCTTGTTCTCCTGTGGCTCCCATCTAGACGTGTTGGCCTCTGCGAGAAACTATTATCGCGATACGCTGGGCCCTACCGAGTCATTCGTCAAGTCACACCTGTGACCTACGAGATTGCCGCTACCACAAACTCATCAGCTGCTGCTCCCAGAACGGAAGTGGTCCACGTTTCTCGTCTCAAGCCCTACAACGCCGACTCGCTCATTTAACAGGCACCGAGACGGTGCCTTACGGGCCGGGGTGATGATACGTGTATGGAACTGTCGCACCAACACAACTGAATTGGCACCCAAATGAAGAAGACGACAACGTGGTTGTAGTGGGTTGGACTCTGAAGTTTCTCCCGTTGGCCTGCTTGACTGGGCGCTCTCGAAGCCGTTAGCAAGACCAGCTCTCGGTGAATAAATCTTTCCCGTAACAATATTTATGCAAGACACCTTGTTGCTGTCGAAAACACATTTCTACATTTTTGTTGGTGTACGTAAAAATGACACCACAAACATTGCTGTTATTTTAACTCACCTGAAGATTTCACAAATTATTTGCTACAGCCCATTCCCTTCTACATCTCTGTTGCTCACCTCATCATCTTTTCCCAATGGCAATATGATTCATTACATACCCCGACACAGCCTCAATGCTACATGGACTAACTTGATGTCATAACCAGGTTTTCATTTCAGAATATTAGATATCTCCACCCACTAGAATGTTCTGCGGATGATGTGTGACAAATTTTTGGTGCTTCAGCTCCCTTTTCCTCTGTTTGAGTAATTGTTAGCAGGAAATCTTATGTTTGGCTATGTTCACAGTAGTCCAGTGAAAGGCATGTTTGAATGAAATGCATTTTTTTCTTTTTGGACGCCAATGATACCATGAATCTCGTTCACTGGCGCATATTTGTGCTTACTCTAAGGTAAACATTTTTTCTCATCACTCAATATATCAGTCTCTTCTGGGTAGCCTGAATTCCTCCATTTCATATTTAGCTAGCTGGCGCAGAGTGCCATATGCAGTAAAACATCGGCAGCATCTAAAGCATTCCCTCTATGATCAGTTGAGCTGTGCACAACGTAACCTTTTCAGACACATTTGCAGCTAGCAGTCGTTTTGGGGCATATTTTTATCAGTAAATTCAAATCATTTGTCACTTCTGCACTTCTGCAATTCATCACTTTTCAGGTTCTTGCAAAGAAACCTTGCTGAAAATGTAGATGTGCTTAAATGTGGAAGGCTCCAGAAGAGACAAAATCTGTTCACTCTTCAGTGGGCAGAGAAAACACTTCTGTTCGCTTTAATTCTGGCTACATAAACAAGAACAGCCACAACGTAGTGTAATACGCTGTGCAAGACCATTTTATTGGCACAAGGCATGGCCTTGGCTTTAACAAGCTGTCCTCAGGACAACTTTTGATACAACTTGTGATGTCTTCGTTTTTGGCTGCCAAGTTAACCAGTATGGACTATTTTGCAAAATCTGCCACATTATCCTGAATTCTGACTGGTGTGAAAGTGCTTGAGCGTCAGCACTTTATTTTTTGTATGCATCTGCTTCTATTATAAATGTGCATGTAATGTGTGCCTTCACATTACGCGTACACATGGTCATGACAACGATCGACAACACTGAAGTGAGCACCAGAATGTGTGTGGGCTGCACTAGGAGTGTTGACAGATTTTTTTGTGGGCGTAGCATTGGAGGAGGGGCACCACTATGATCTTGAGTGGGGCCTGGTTCGTGGATGTGATCGAGCGTCATTTTGCACTCTGTATACCACGGGGGAAAATATTCAAAAACGGAAGGAGGGTTTGAGCCCGGAGTGCCAACCCCTGGCTTTGCCACTGGTCTGCATCAACGTTGTATGTCTCTCCCTATTGAGCATAAGATGTGTATGCACAGCCTCTTTCCACTGACTACAGGGTGAATTTGACGTGATATGTGGAGTTGAGATGGGGCATGGGCATGCTAATGTTTTTGTTGTAGCACCCTAATATCAAATATCAGTCATGCTGTACTAGCCCATCGAGCCATTTTGTTCTGGCACCTGTGGTAGTATTGTGAATGTAGTGGTTTGATCACTAATTGTTTTCTGCTGATCACATTAGGTATTTTATACTGATAACATGAGTCTCTTTCATATTGCTCCTGTAATGCTGAAGTCATCAGCAAATTGCAAGCCCTTCTTGAGTCAGCCTGATGAGATATTTTGTCTGTCTGTGACAGTCTGTTGCCATACAGCAGAACAGGAATGGCTCAACATACTCATGAACACCCCAAAAAGATGATTACTTGCGGGTGTTATTACTTTTGTAATATGTGAAATCATCTATCTGTAGCTGTTGTTTCACTAGAGAATTTTGCTTCAGAAAAACCGTGTAATTGAAAAAAGTATGTTTTTATTTGCAGTAAATTTATATCAAACTGATGATTATCCCTTGTCTTGAACCAGTCTATCACAGAATCCTTATACAAATTCAATCTCGATTTTAAATATTGATTTTAATTGTCACCACTGTGAAAACAAATAGCAGTAGATAAAACTCGACCTGTGGTGTTTCTTCTTCTCACAGTAGTGATGCATAGTCCCAAATTTCATGCATTCATTTATTGAGTATAAAGCATTAAAAGTGCAAAGGGGGCACCAAAACCTACAAAACAAGGTCCTGGTGACTGACCATCTGCCACAACATTTTATTTAAAAATGTCTAGCACAGTGATAAAGTGTCAAAAGGTCAGCACTTGCTAAAAAATATAAAATTACGTGGCATGCACAGCTGTCTACTATGTGTATTTTACACTAAACTAAACCAAGATATTATACTGATAAAAATTTAAAATAGGTTCAGTGGTGTCACAGGAAAAAAGGTTTACCTTCTAGAACACGTGCATTTGTTCTAGCAAGCTGCCTAAATGGACAATGAGATGAAAGCTTGCAACAAATGTCATAGGATAGAACATTGAGCCACATGTGCCATCGCACTAATGGTATACTGCTGCAGGGTATGGGCAATCAATTCTTTAATTTTGTCTGAATAACTTTTGCATCTTCTATTGAAAGACAATAATAGTCGCATGGCACAAGGTAGTTTATTAGCAGCTTGCACAGGATATAGCATAGGGTACGCAGGAAAATATTTCACGTTGTTCTTGTGTTGTAGTACAGAGTCACAGTTCTTGGGCACCCCTTTAAAACAGTGCACAATACGTTACATGCAAATGAGGTACTGTGAGCATGTTTTACAGTAAGCTATTGATATTGTAGAGAAGCCGCCGAACACTGAAGTGGGTCAAACTCTCAAGTGTTCTCTAGTGGGTCTACCCAAAAAAGAACGCCGCTCGCGCTGAGAGTCCGTGCTTGGCCGTTACTGTCGCCATTGTGTATACTCGCTGTGTGCCTGCTAATAAACGCCATAACAAATTGGTGAAGAGTTCTACGATCCCCTTTGATGACCTGGGAACTGCTTTCACGTACCCTGCAATCTACCATGTCCCACGACGCCTCTCAGCAAAGGCCTCCTCCCATGCCACCCCCTTGTCCCGGTGTCCCCAGGATCCGAGATCCACCCATCTTCACGGGCGCCGATGGCACTGGCGTGGAGGACTGGCTCGCTATTTGCGAGCGCATGAACGTCCCCAAAAAATGGGACGACGACGGCAAGTTGACAAACTTGGTGTTCTACCTTGCGGGCGTTGCAAGCTTGTGGTACAACAACCACGCGTTCGATTTTGCAACCTGGTCCAATTTCAAGACCGCTATTACCAACGTTTTTGGCCGCCCTGCCGTTCGTAAGCTGCAAGCCGAGCAGCGCTTACGCGAACGCGCGCAGCAGGCCGGTGAATCATTTACCAGTTACATAGAAGATGTCCTGGACCTGTGCAAGAAATGCAACGACAGCATGTCCGAATCAGACAAGATCCGGAACGTCATGAAGGGCATTGACGATGATGCCTTCACTATGCTGCTTGCCAAAAACCCAGGCACAGTAGCTGAGGTCATCACGCTGTGCCAGAGCTACGAGGAGCTCCGCCGGCAGCGTTCGATGACCCGTCGCTCCACACCACGAGATGCAGGGCTTGCAGGCTTGGAGGCGAGCTGTGATCAGGTGGCACTGCTGGCAGACCTCAAGTCCTTCATACGTGAGGAAATCGCGCGCAGTTCTCTCTCCTGCCCTTTGCCCACCCACCAGCTGCTCAACAATCGGCCACTACCATTCTTCCACCCATCCGCCGAGCAATTGAGCAGGAAATAGCGGAGGTCATGCCTGCGTACCAACCACAACAGCTTCCGGCCCCTGCGCCCCCAAGTTACGCCCAAGTGGTCACCATGCCGCCTCCAGTCGTTCAACCGCCCGCCCTACTGACTTACGCCGAAGCTGCCGCACGACCTCCATCCTTTGCAGCGGCTATGCCGGCTACGTATGTTGACGTGACCTCTCAGACTCAGCTCCAGCACCCCCTGCAGCCTTTTCAGCCACCGTTCCGTCCATCGGCTCTTGCGTCATTGGCAAGACCTACCCAAGCGAACCGATGGCGCACACCTGACAACCGGTCCATCTGCTTTGCCTGCGGTTACGCCGGTCACGTAGCCCGTTATTGCCATCGTGTACAGCCGGCTCCAATTTCTTCGCCTATTGCTGGCCACCTCAGCCGTCCCTATTACGACGAACCACCGTCTATGCCACCGCCGTCTCGCCCAGGTCCATCTCCTCGAAGGTCGCCGTCTCCACGACGTCGTTCCCTGTCCCCCATGAGGCCAACTTCGGCTACTCATGAGCGGTAAAAGTAGTCGCAGTTCCCGGGGCAAGGACTGCGATGCTATTGCGATGTAAAAGCCCTCAGAGCCGCCCATCTAATGTCATAGACGTGCTTGTGGACGGTGTTCATGCATCTGCTCTCATTGACACTGGAGCTGCAGTATCCGTTATGGACGAAAACTTTTGCCGCTTGCTTCGAAAAGTGACGACGCCGATTTCTGGGCTGTCCCTTCGTACTACCGGTTCACATTGTATCCATCCTTCAGCAGAGTGCACAGCTCACGTTGTCGTTCAGGACGTTCTGTATGTCGGCCAATTCATCATCATTCCTGCATGCTCTCATGACGTCATCCTGGGGTGGGATTTTCTCTCCCGCAACGACGCCTTCATCCAGTGTGCCGCTGCCGAAATTGAACTCTCACCCTTCTCGCATTTGACGCCGGAAGACAGTCCCTCGAAACTGAGTAAGAGTCTCGAGAAAGACGATACCATAGTGCCTCCAAGCTCGGCAATGGGTGTATCTGTCTACTGCGCTGGACTCTCTGACACAATTCCACTCGTTTCGCCATCCGACCGTGCTTGCCGAAGGAAAGGGTTGCTAGTACCTTTCACGACCGTGCAAATCACCCAGAGCAACGCCGCTATTTTTGTGACCAACCCATCCCCGTACACTGTTACCTTGGTTCGAGGGGAATGTCTCGGCAGAGTGGAACCAGTGGATAACGCACAAGTCCTAAACGTACCTGATGACTCGCGTTGTCGCAGTTCGTGTACCGTCAGCGCAGTTTCCACTTATGATTCATCATCTCCTGATGTATTTGGCCCTTACATTGATGACAATCTTACGTCGGTACAGCGTTCCCAGCTTCTGGGCCTGCTGCGAGAATATCATTCTTCTTTCGATGTCGGGCGAAGTTCTCTCGGTCGCGCGTCCGCTCTTACACATCGTATCGACACTGGTGCCCATCCACCATTACGGCAACGTCCGTACCACGTGTCGCCTGCTGTACGTCGGGAAATTAACGAGCAGGTTGATGATATGCTCAGACGCAACGTTATTCGGCCCTCGGACAGTCCATGGGCGTCTCCTGTTGTTCTTGTCGCGAAGAAAGATGGTTCTGTGCGGTACTGTGTGGACTACGGACGGCTCAATAAGATCACTCGCAAGGATGTTTACCCACTGCTACGCATCGATGACGCAATTGACAGCCTTCACAGAGCCGATTTTTTTTTTCTCTCGATCTGCGCTTGGGGAACTGGCAAGTACCCATGGCTGATGACGCTCGACCGAAGACTGCGTTCATCACACCCGACGGCTTGTACGAATTCAACGTCATGCCGTTTGGTCTATGTAATGCACCTGCGACCTTTGAGCGCATGATGGACACCGTTCTGCGCATCTTAAAATGGCGCACGTGCTTGTGTTACCTCGATGACGTTGTTGTGTTCGCCCCAGATTTGTCCACACATCACCAACGTCTGAAAGAAGTTTTCGCACGTGTGAGCAATGCCAGCTTGCAACTAAATCTGAAGAAGTGCCGCTTTGCAGCACGGGAACTCACCATCCAAGGGTACGTCGTGTCTAAGGATGGCATTCTTCCTGACCCAGCCAAGCTTCGGGCCGTGGCTGAATTCCCCAAACCTGCGTCCGTCAAAGAACTGCGTAGTTTCGTAGGCCTGTGCTCATACTTTCGATGCTTCATACGAAACTTTGCTACGATTATATCACCGCTGACGAAGCTCCTTGGAAGTAACGGGCCCCTCAATTCGTGGACGTCTGAGTGCGACGACGCGTTCGCGAAGCTCCGCCATATGCTGTCGTCTCCTCCCATTCTTCGCCACTACGACCCTACGGCCCCGAGGGAGGTGCACACAGATGCCTGTGCTGTAGGCCTCGGTGCTGTTCTGGCGCAGCGCAAACACGGATTCCCTGAATATGTCGCAGCATATGCAAGCCGTACGCTCACGAGAGCCGAGACAAACTACACCGTCACGGAGAAAGAGTGCCTGGCGATCGTCTGGGCCCTTACAAAGTTTCGACCATATTTGTATCGTCGCCCATTCGATGTCGTCACCGACCATCATGCACTATGCTGGCTTTCATCATTGAAGGATCCCTCAGGCCGTCTCGCCCGTTGGGCTCTTCGCTTAAGAGACTACGACATCCGCGTGCTGTACCGCAACGGACGCCAGCATGCTGACGCCGACGCCCTCTCGCGCTCCCCTCTTCCTGAAGGTGATGTGCTCTGCTCAGTATCCTCGGCTTCTGTTTCTGCCATTGATGTTGACATCATCGCTACCGAACAGCGAAAGGATAATTCGATCGGCTCGCTCATCGACTTGCTCTCTGATCCATCCGCAACGCCATCCACGCGTGCCTTGCGTCGTCAAGCTCGCCATTTCGCCATCCGTGATGGCCTTCTACACCGACAAAATTACGACGCCGATGGCCGGCAGTGGTTACTCGTGATACCCCGCAGTCTGCGGTCAGAGATACTTGAATCCTTCTATTCTGATCCGCAATGCGCACACTCTGGGGTATTCAAAACCTACCGTCGCACTCGACAACGCTACTTCTGGCGCGGTATGTACCGCTACGTGCAGCAGTTCGTTCGCTCCTGCCTCGCTTGCCAACGCCGCAAACCGTCAGCACACATGTCGCCAGCCAGTCTGCAACCGTTACCTTGCCCTGAGCGTCCGTTTGGGCGCATAGGTATCGATTTGTATGGACCACTTCCTCTGATGTCGGCTGGTAACCGCTGTGCCATCGTCGCCGTAGATCACTTAACGCGATACGCCGAAACCGCCGCTATCCCTGCGGCTACTGCGCGTGATGTTGCGTCCTTCCTACTGCATCGATTTACACTGCGCCACGGTCTACCACAGGACCTTCTCAGCGATCTAGGCCGTGTCTTTTTGTCAAAAGTCGTCGAAGCCATTCTCACGGAGTGCCATTCTGTCCACCGCAAAACAACTGCTTACCACCCGCAGACGAATGATCCGACCGAACGCTTTACCCGCACCCTCGGCGACATGCTTTCGATGTACGTCGCCGCCAACCATACGAATTGGGATACTATACTGCCCTTCGTC
Source organism: Rhipicephalus annulatus (assembly GCA_013436015.1). Lineage (NCBI taxonomy): Eukaryota > Metazoa > Arthropoda > Arachnida > Ixodida > Ixodidae > Rhipicephalus > Rhipicephalus annulatus. The sequence goes on from WOVY01002197.1 coordinate 607,176, forward strand.
ACCTACGCCTACAACACCACCCCTCAGAGCACGACCGGTTTTTCACCTTTCTTCTTGCTGTACGGGAGGCACCCATCACACACCGTCGGCACGATACTCCCGTACACGCCGGATCCATCTCAGTGTGCCCCTATTTCCGAGACAGCCAGGCTTGCTGAAGAGTGTCGCGAGCTGGCCAAGACATTTACGACGCATGAGCAAGAACAGCAGAAGAGTATTCGTGATGGCTCCGCCACTTCTGAACCCACGTTCGTTCCTGGTTCTCTTGTATGGCTCTCAATCCCGACCTCTGTAGCTGGCCTTTCTTCCAAACTAGTCCCGAAATATGAAGGTCCCTACCGTGTGATTGAGCGCGAATCTCCCGTCAACTATCTTGTCGAGCCAATTGAACAATCTTCGGACATGCGCCGTCGCTGGCGCGACATAGTCAACGTGGAGCGCCTGAAGGCTTACTATGACCCGCTCGTAGTGACAAGCTGTTAGATCGCCAGGCGGCTCCCTCTTCGACCCCGGGGTAATTGTAGATCAGCCGCCGAACACTGAAGTGGGTCAAACTCTCAAGTGTTCCGTAGTGGGTCTACCCAAAAAAGGACGCCGCTCGCGCTGAGAGTCCGTGCTTGACTGTTACTGTCGCCATTGAGTATACTCGCTGTGTGCCTGCTAATAAACGCCATAACAATATAAACAAGTATAATGGAAGCAGCCCCATCAGCACTATACAAACAATTTAAGACTCTGTGTTGTCCACAGCAGCCACAGCAGCCAAGCCATTATGCTAAAGGTCAATTGATCCTGCATTCACATATTCAATGCGAATCCCCACATCACAAGTAATTCTTCATTCCTTCCCTTACTGCCTATGCTACAGACCACAAACAAGCTTAAGCATATGTTTGAAACACCCAAAAATGATTCACTTTGAATGTGCGAGATCATGTATACTCACATTTGTATACACATAGTGATTATATTGTCCCCCCCTCCTGGTTTCCGAAAAAATCTCGGCTATGTCCAAACACGAACTTTTAAGCGCTAAGCCTGACAAATTATCGGAATTGTAACTTATTGCACTTAAAGCAACCTTAAGTGGGTCGTCGAGGATGGCACTGTGCACATCATGCTAGTACTAGTCGGCATGCATGTTGTAAGATGCCTTCTTCGCAACATATTTCCTCGTTCATTATTTGTAGTAACACCGTGCTGTCCCATCAAACCTCAATAAAGAAACTGTACCCAAAGAGTAATTTTAGTAATAATCAATCCAAATCAGTTTTCTCAAAACGCGCCTGGCCCCAAGCCAAAAATATATGTTGCCAATTTAAAATAAATCATGCCGAACCAGCGGTACTGCAACTGAACACAAAACTGAAATTATGTTTTTGAAGAGCGTCTGCAACCACATTGCCAATTACTATACAAGTTATTGGCTTGAAACAACTAAGTGGTTCAATGCAAGTGTAAACAGCATATGTTGCCACTTACATGTTGAGTTCAACTTTAACACTTCTCGAGCACTGACATTTTTGCATAGAAAACTGGCTTCCAGAAAACTTCTGAGGTGATTACTAATGGCAAACAGTTGCCTGCCATTCAGTAAGTACACTTCTAGGGGCAGTGGCAGCAGTGGGGGGGGGTGTTAGCCCCCCCCCCCCTGCCACCACAAAAGCAAGCATAGCAAAACATAGCACAAAAATTCTCAGCGTCCCTGCCCCCTGAAGGAACTCGCGTATCACGAGTTACCCCACATAGTAAAGAAATCCTTGCGCCACCCCTGCATGCCTTTGTTTTCTGCTACATGTCACTTTGTTGTCGCATTGATAGAGCAACCACCCCAGAAAGGTGTTGGTCTTTGGTTCGATTTGTGTACCAGCATAAATTTTCGGCAAAAAAGAAGCTTTTCCTCCTGAGAAATCCGTACAGATTTCCTTGTGGCCTCGTGCCACAAATGGGTGGTTGTCTAGTTTCCCTTTCTGAACCATCCTGCCCCCTTGCAGGTTTCCACAGCACTTATTTGCTTTGCTTTGTTGTCTCATGTTACACAACGCAATTTATTATTTTACAAACATTAACAAGCTTGTGTTGATTCATAATTATGCGTTATTGCTGCACCCTCCAAATGGACTACGTGTTTCAAATGATGCATGCTCCTTTTCTTCGTGTTTTTCAGTAAATGTGACAAAATCAAAGCATTTTGATCTAAATAATTTCTGGCAACATATGTGACATATTCAAGTGTGTGTATTCATTGGCCCAAAATAAAGTCTCATGTGCAAGCTTGCATTGTGGATATTATCATGATGATAAGAATAGAAGCATGTTTCATGCTTCCTCAGGAGCAAAAAAGGTGGCAGATTCATGCGAAAAGGTTTGCTTTTGTGCGCAACCAACACAAGTAGTGTCGAACAACGTCCTACGCAAAGTGAAATCTTACACTGCATTTCCACATTAGGACAAAACTATTTCTTTTCTTATGGGCACTCGCATGCTAGTCATAATATCTGTTGAAGTCACTGTAGTGTTCAGATTCTAGTGTTACGGCCCATGTGGTTACTGTAACTCAATGATTCCTTCAAAAAACTGTGGTGGTGGCTACGTATGCTTTGGTACCACATTATGTCGGCTGCATTTTCACTGGAAGGAGAAAATCACTATGTTATGTGAATGAAATACCACAAGGTATGTAAGTAATTGCCATCTGCTTTCATTTTTATTTTTATATTTGCCAGCACTTGTTTGCTAGTGCCAACCTTGCTCATTCTTTTTGCATATACCTCAGGATTATGCAAGCAAGATGTTGCCACGTGAAACTCCGCTTGCAAAATATTCTTGCAGGACATCTTCAACTCAGTGTGCACTTA